>JAOTOL010001340.1:27500-703088 GCA_034440575.1 Imbricaverruca yamaguchii
CGGCGACGGCGACGGTGTTAACAACGCTGCTGATGGAGGTTATGCTACTGATGCAGAGGGTGGCAGTAGTGACACAGGGTGGCCGTAGCTGAGCCAGTGTTTGACGCTGGCCATCTGAATAGGTGATGTTTGCACCCATCCAGGTCGTGCCTATCCAGGTGTATATGTGCTCCCTTGCACATATCCAAACAGTTTTCTGGGACAAGTCCCTCACGTCTTGCTTGGTACACAAAGTTCTCCAGACCCACCATCTACCACATGCAGAACAGATCTGCTTTAGTCAGCCTGAACCAACCTTCAGCCAGCGGACTGGCTAAGTGTGGTGGTTAGTGAAATGATAGTGTATTTACTCCTGCGTGATTGCATGAGACAGGGTCAACGTCGCCCACAGTGTGAGGAGACATCTCGTTTTCCTGTGTATATCGTTCACCTTTTGCTTCAACCTCCCGGCTGGTTTGTTTGCGTGTTAAATTGCAGAGGTTTTTTTAACGGCTTTGTTCGGCACGCAGCGTATCTTCAAAGAAATGTCTGCAAGAATTATTTATTAAAGAAAAAACTTGTTCTAAGGCACCAAAAACTTTCGGTCTCATCGTTCCTCTCGTTCAACAAATCCCTTTGGTCGAAAAGAATCTTTGATCGCCCCGCTCAGATGTTTCGCTTGGAAGCCTCTCGTTAACTTCTGATTAGCGCTTTCATAAATATTCTGCTTATGAAAAGAGATCGAGCTCGCCTGCTTGGGAAGACCATGCGGGGCGGGCGACTGGCTAGTAGGTGGGTTGCTTGTACCAATACTGTGCAAGCAGAAGTCAATACATTGAAAACAATATTGAAATGACGACTAAACCACGTGCTTCAGGCAGTACTGTATAAATAAAGATGTAAGAAATTTCCCATACAATTGTCCTCGCATTGAAAAATGCACAGCTCATTCGTGTTGTACGGATCATAGTTGTGCCCATTAAAATTTGTTTTAATTGAAAAGTCAGTGCCACCTCTTCTTGGACAGATGCATAAGGTCGTTCCTATTTCCAAGTATCATTGCATATTCCCTTCGTTGCCTAGTCTATGGCGGTACGCTCGTTGTTCTCCTCATGTGTCTCCAGCACCCAGCACAAACCAACATTTCGTGCTATATCTACTCATATTACGACAATATTTAACAACTCCAGTCTACTACTTTCAATTTGATTTATCATACCGCTATCAATGTCATATACCGGTGCTAGATAATCATACGGTCGCCCGATTTGTATTCGAACCCTCGCGCATGATATCATCAGGGCTGACTGGTGGTTTACTACTGCGTCCTATATATGCAACAGGCTATGAATACGGCCACAATTCACGGCCGGTAAATCTCACTGGAATAAAAGGCGCGCTCCCGGTAACGGAAGCCGTGATTGTATCGTCTTGCGACGTGGTGAGTCGAATCGCTGCTGTGTACGGGTCCGAGTCGACTTCGCACGATTATCGTGGGCTGTGGTGTTGCCGCTACTGCACGAGCGCGCTCTGAATCGTCCACCCTTTCGTCCTGACGACACGTCTTTGTGCGCCGGCCCGGGATAGTTACCGGGGCGGGAGGTTGCTGGTGTAGATCGCCCTCACGGCAACCCCCGGCTGATTGGAAGCAGGCGAATAACAAGCTCCTCACCCCGCACGGCCATCCACCCCCCACGGCGCCTCATCCGTGTTCGCCCCTTCCCACGTGCCATTAGCTCCTCGATCACTGCCCCATAATTATCCGATGGACCACGGTACGAATTGTAATCCATCAGCAGCATGACGTCGTGATGGCCCAGGTTGGTTGGCTTAATCGGTAATCAATTGTGTGAGAGGACAGTCGAGAAGTGGCTACTGCCATGCTATTAGCTGGAGCACTGACGGAGAGTAGCGTTGACGCTTACCACAACAATTACACATACAACGGTGCGATAATGCCAGAGTTACGGGGAAAGGCGCGAAAATGATATTCGGCGGGTAGATGGAAGACGAACAGTTCAGAAACTTGTTTGTTTTTCGTATTGTACCTTGTCTCAGCGCCTTATCTTGACCGCATAGTATGACTCGATAGTATAGCACAGCACGACAGCAACATAGCATACATGTTGGCATTGCTATGCTGTTTGGTTTAGGCATGCATAGGCTGTGTAATCTTCGACTTACTTTACAATGTCCCAGTGTTCAAGATCTTCGGCGGGTGGCAGCTGAGACAGACGTCTTCTGCTGGGTGGGGGGGGGGGCGTTGGCTGTATCGCGCGGACACTGACCAGAGCCTCATTCATGACGGCTGCTCTCGTCTGGGTCTTTGTCACCGATGGGTTTCAGACTGAACACTGCTCGGTCCAAAACAGACATATGGATCACATTGCGAGGGCTCAATCTGTAAAGTCTTGTCACTTACTTTTTGGCCGGCGAAGCGGTTTGAGAAGACAGCCGAGAGAGCGGTTGAGTCTATGGAATATGCAGTTAGATGATGTGCATTAGCATCAGCACCTTTGCTACAGGTGCCCTACGAGATGACCCTGGAGGTGGTCGACCCGTCGGTGCTGGACCGCCCCTCGCTCAACATCCCGGCGCGGGGCTCTGTGCCCAAGGACCACCAGCTGTTCACTGTCCACCTGCCCTGTCGGCCGGGGGTCACCGGCCAGACAGACGTGCGGCTCAACATCAAGCTGCTGCTGCCCAGAGAGGCCGAGCTGCGCCGCAAGAAGACCACCACCGTGCTGGTGTTACGGCGCAAGCGCGTCTGCCGGGCGCAGGTGGAGCCGCCGGTGGCGCCGCGTGGTGGCGGCGAGCTGATGCTGGACGATGCGCCCGACACCACGAGGCTCGACGAGCCACCGCCCGACCCGGAGCCGGCCTCCTCGGGCGTGCTGTACATGGCCATCGGCAGCGCGTGCGGCGTGGTGCTGGTCATCATGATCATCCTGGCCGTGGTGTTGTCCAGGAACAGCGCCGCCAGACGGAGGAAACGCGCACTGAGGTGAGAGAAGTTGTGTGTTATTGGCGTAGCCCCGATGGCCGGCTCGTGCTATTGTTCGTTTAAATTTGGTCAAGGCGGAATCTCCGTGTACTGTAGCATTACGAGGAGAGCCAGTAGCCATGGCTGCTGTTCCATGCCCCGATAATCATACGAAAATACTATCGAAGCTGGATAGGTAGCTGGTGGTCGTTCAACGAGCACCATTCATTATCAGTAGCATGCAAGTGAACTGGTGGTCGTGTACGTTAATGCCGTTAACAAGAACAGATGCCGTTGCTACCAGGCGCGAGCGCAGATGCGGCGGGCTGTCTGGTGATATCTAATCACGTCCCTCTCTTCCTCTCAAGCACTCGGGCTCACCCCGGAGTATACTTTCCCGTCTTGAAGGAAAAGTCCAACTTTTTAATCGTAAGTTATTATAACCAACCCCAATTCATATCGGATTACAAATAAATCTGAAGCTTTCGTTTCGGTGAAACACTATAGCGGAATACATTGGACCCGTGAAAGGAACCAAGGTACAAAATATTTCGAGTTTAATTGACGGCTACTTTTCTGTGTGATTCTCCTGAGCCATGAATGTCTATCTACTTTGTTTATGTTTAATGCTATGCTTTGTTTATGTTAATGGCTCTGTTTTTATATAAGATTCAGTAACATGATATGTTGCCGAGAGGCGATTTTCCAGCGGTTTATAACTTTCTCCATTTTAATTTAAAGAGTGTAGGACATTGTGAACAGCAGCCATGCCAAAACATATGGTCTTCAGCTACATCGCGTTGTTATTGCGATATTTCTTGTTTGTTGGTTGGTTGGTTGTCAGGCAATGTGAGTCCACAGCGGCTGGGGCGGCGTGGTACCCAATGCGCTCCCAGCCAGTAATGGAGGCTAATTGCCGTAATATCCTGTAGCCAGGGTACGCGACGGGGAAATGCAAGCGTGAATTGCAGGCTGAATAGAAGACTGCCACTTACTTGCTTTGCAAATTTGGCGTTGTCAGATTTCGTGTCTCGGCAGGATGGTCCCAGGAGCGTGCCCGCCCCCTGACGATGCGATAACGTGGGAGAGGGATACGACAGCCGCCCATTTGCTCCAAACTATCGCCTACACGATCCAGCCGGCTATCTCCTCCGTCATCGCGGCGTCCTCGGTTCATTCAGACGCTCGTACCGCGTCGACAAACACTTGGCGCCCCGGCTCGCGCGCGATCCTGGCGCCATCTCTTGACTGCTTTGTCGGCCTGCACGACGTGGCTGCGCGCCCAGGCCGGGCGGTTGGCTGGCGGTCCTGTCAGTCTGGCGGCCGACGCTGTGCTGTGGCTGCGCCACCATGATGGATGTATCTGAAAGTGCGGAGCGGCCACTGGTGCAGTTATCGGCCGGCCGCACGCGCTATGCACGACGTCCAACGGTTTAATCTGCCAGAAACAGCGGCGGTTTTCACACTTGGCCGCGCATATTGGCCATGCGGCTGGCTAAAGCTGTCGCCGTTTGTCTTTCGCGCCCTGCCTATCTTTTGGCACGATATTTGGCGTCATAATGCACCGGGAAAGTAGGCTCTTTGTGTGTCTCACTGAATAGATCCAGGGATGATTAACGTGGATGCGGCGAGAGGGTGCCAATTCTGACTTCCTCAATGAAAATGCATCTCAGTTTTCCATATATGGGTGGGCCCGAATGCTCAATTCTGGTCGAAGCGCTCAAGGTCCGAATAACTAGCTAACTAACTCCATATATGGGTATGTTGCCATTGCATCGATGGGTTTGGATGAAAGCAGCAAACCGAAATAAAAGGTTTCCGCAATTTATATGTGTGTGACTGACGTGCTAGTGGTAGTCATTTTTTTTTAAATGAACGGGAGAGTCTGCCAATGTTAACGTTGATAAAGTCAAAACGCGATGGAAGGGCTGACCCATATGTCAGTTTGACATGCATAAATATCGGTGAAGCTTGACCTAACATTGCGAACACTGAAGATTCTCCGAAAAGAGGTGGAGGCATCCACCAATGCGTGCAACTGGTTCCCGTTACCGATCCCGTGATGAGGTGGTGAACCGGTTCACACGACAACCTCCGTCGCCATTGTGTGCCTTTCAAATATGTAGAAGGCTGTTGCCGGGTCTAATCCTGAACCATTTTATTCTGATGTACTTCCAGTAACGTCTCTGAGGACTACGACCAGGCCCATCACTACATGCAGGTGTCCACGCCTTCACACTCGAGCTACTCGGTGCGCTCCACGCACCAGTACGCCACCCTGCGGCCGCTGCCCAACTGCGCCTCGTACAGCAGCCAGAAGACGGTGACCACGCCGCTGGGCCCGCCGCCCAGCCACAGCGTCAGCCTGGGCTCGCACGCCGGCGTCGGCAGTCTGGCCGCCGCGCTGAGCCACAGCGTCAGCCAGGGCCTCAGCTACAGCTCGGCCCACAGCTCGGGCCACAGCTCGGGCCACAGTTCGGGTCACAGCTCGGGCCAGCCCGGCTCCGGCCACGGCTCCGGACAGCGCGTGCGAGACGTGGGCGAGCACGCGTCCGAGCTGATGGTCGACCGGCGCCGTGTGGAGGTGGACGCCGTGGTGGAGGAGGGCGCCTTCGCTAGGATCGCCACCGGCTGGATGGCCGACCCGGAGCGCGGCGAGAAGGACCGACTCGTCATCAAAACGGTGGCAGGTGGGCGAGAGCGTGACGCGTTCCGTCACGCTTGTCGGGCCGGCTCTCCAGCTCGGCTGGGTCGTGGTGGCCGCCCCACATTGGTGGCGACGTTCCCTGACAGTGATTAGCCAGGGCTTTATCAGCAGTACCAGGCATTAGTGCGATCACTATCAAGTCAGCTGCGGGGGCTGTCAGTGCTGGTATGCTCATCTAAGTATATGAAAAAGTTGCGCTCATCTAAGCAATTAGGTAAAGGAGCGTCCAAAGGAATAAATAGGAGGCTTGGAACGTGATCCTCTGGTACTACCCCACTCATAAGTGATGCAGAACTCCTTCAATGCATCAAGCTGCCTCCGTACTGGTCTTTTTTTGTTGTCCCAGACAGAGAAACAAATTATAACATGAATAACAGCCCTGCTATCGTGTTATTTCTTCAATCAGCGTTGGCAATATCGTGAAGGCATATTTCCTTTTGGAATGTTCATCATAACCTGAACAGCATTCCGTGTAACCTAAGCTGGCTGCATTGTGACGCCGTCAGAGTGATCCCTTGTCAGCTGTGATAATATATGCAGTGTATATATGATCACAACTCAGAAGCGATCGCTGAATGGAACTGATAATTGGAGAATGTTCTGGGTTGATCGAAACATAATGTATCAACAATGCAAACTCAAGAAGCAAAACGTATTACTGATACATTTTAGTACCTCAATACAAAATCGCGAATCTAAACAGTGCGTGTCTGCTACCCAACCTACCAGCCGAGCCAGCCCCGTATCAACACTCATTTAATCGGCGCGTCATATGCGCAGCCATACCGGAGCTGTTATTTTCTCAGTCAAGGGCCGGATCGTCAGACCATCGGCGCGGCTGCCGTAACCCGACCCACGGCCCTTGTTTCCAGAGGGAGCATCGCCGGCTCAGGTGTCGCTGCTGCTCCAGGAGGGTCTGGTGTTCTACGGCCTGCGTCACAAGAACCTGCTGTCCGTGCTGGCGGTGGCCATGGAGGACCGGGAGTCGCCCCTGGTCCTCTACCCGTACGTCAAGCACTGCAATCTGAAAAGGTGAGCCGGAGTCGTGTCGTCACGTCCACGTGTGACCTGCAGCGGGTCATGACGTGACGTCCACATGTAGCCTGCAGCGGGTCATGTCGTCACGTCCACGTGTGACCTGCAGCGGGTCATGTCGTCACGTCCACGTGTGACCTGCACTGGGTCATGTCACGTCCACGTGTGACCTGCACCGTGTCATGTCGTCACGTCCACGTGTGACCTGCAGCGGGTCATGTCGTCACGTCCACGTGCGACCTGCACCGGGTCATGTCGTCATGTCCACGTGCGACCTGCAGCGGGTCATGTCGTCACGTCCACGTGCGACCTGCAGCGGGTCATGTCGTCACGTCCACGTGCGACCTGCAGCGGGTCATGTCGTCATGTCCACGTGTGACCTGCAGCGGGTCATGTCGTCATGTCCACGTGCGACCTGCAGCGGGTCATGTCGTCACGTCCACGTGCGACCTGCAGCCGGTCATAAAGACATAAAGACATAAAGACATAAAAGATCAGTGCAACTCTGAGCCACAAGGGCCCTTCTTGGTTGCACTCTGTACACTGAACCAGTTGCCCACCAAATCTGCCAATCAGCCCTCCCTGTAATACTGAAAAGCAAGCCCTCTATTCTTATAATGATTGTCTATGCTATTTTTAAAGATGTTCAATGTTCTGCTACTGACGATGTTTTCTGGCAGCTGGTTCCAGTGTTCCACTACCCTGTTGGTGAAGAAAGTTTGCCTTAACCTTGTTCTGCTGTGGTTAATTTTAATTTTGAATTTATGACCTCTAATTGCATCATTTCTGTTAAATTCAAACATTTCCCCAAGGTATCCCCTCTCCAGACCATTGACAAATTTAAAGATCTCGATGAGATCTCCTCTCAGCCTTCTATATCTAAGTGAAAACATATTCAATTTCTTCAATCTTTCCTCATATGCCAGGTTGCTTATGCCATTAACCATTTTTGTAGCCCTCTTTTGTACTCTCTCTAAAAGCCAACAATCTTTTTCATAGCTAGGAGACCAAGCTTGGATGCAGTATTCCAAATGTGGCCTGACGTATGCACAGTAAAGCTTCCTGATCACTTCCTCACTTCTGTATGATACATTCCTATTTATTGCCCCGAGCATTCTCAGTGCCTTCTTCCTGGCTTCCTTGGTCTGTTCTGATGCCCCCAATTTTGTGTTTAGAATAACACCTAAATCCTTCTCCTGTTGAGTCACTGATAGCACTTGGCCACCCATCAAGTATGGAGCCTTCATATGCTGCTTACCTACATGCATGATTTTGCACTTATCAAAGTTAAATTTCATTTGCCATTCTTCGGACCACTTCACAAGTTCGTCTAAGTCTTTTTGCAGCGAGATATGCTCATCCTGACCTGTTATTGCCCTAAAGACCTTCAAATCATCTGCAAATTTCAAAACTTTACTGCTCAGGCCACTTTCAATGTTATTTACAAATATAATGAACAGTAATGGCCCTAGTACTGACCCCTGGGGGACTCCACTAAGAACATTTTGCCATGATGACTTTGTACCATTTAGCATCACTCTTTGCTGTCTATCTGAAAGCCACAACTCTATCCATTTTAAGATGCTACCTGCAGTACCATGGGACTGAAGCTGTATCATTAACCGTTTATGGGGTACCTTGTCAAAGGCCTTACCAAAGTCAAGATATGCTACATCAACCTGATTTCCCTGATCAAATTGTTCTGTGGCGAAGTTCAAAAAAGTCCAAGAGGTTTGTGAGACACGATCGTCCTTTTCTAAATCCATGTTGAGTATTTTGAATCAATCTGCTACCTTCCAGATAACTAACTATTCTATCCTTGATAATTTATTCGAGTACCTTGCAGACTAGGGATGTGAGACTTATTGGCCTATAGTTTTCAACTTTCCCTCTTTCTCCTTTCTTGAAAATAGGAACTACATTTGCCCTTTTCCAATCGGTTGGAATTTCATTATGTGAAACTGATCTACAAAATATTATACTAAGTGGAAATGCCAGTTCCTTTTCAGTTTCCCGCAACACCCTAGCATAAATATCATCAGGTCCTGCTGCCTTATTTGGCTTTATTTTCCTGATATGATTGTAAACAACATCACTACCAATGAAATCAACATGATTTGTCAGATCCCATGTATCTGAACTATGGTGTACGGTCGGCAGATTGGTCATATCTTCCAATGTAAACACTGATTTGAACTGCTTGCTCAGCTCCTCAACCATCTCACTATCCTCACCCAATGTAGTCCCGTTTACTTCCAGTGGACCAATTGTGGTAGAAACTTTACTCAGCTTGTAGAAACTAAAGAACTTTTTACTGTCCCCATTACAGTTTCTAGCTAAATCCAGTTCCTTTGCTCGTTTTGCTGCTCTGGTTTTTTGCTTCACAGTGTCTCTAGCTTTTCGATACGCCTTTAGATTAATGACATTTGAGGCTTCTTTAAAAACTCTAAATGCAGTTTTCTTAGCCCTAATTGCTTTTATCACGTCTGGTGTAAGCCATGCTGGCTTTCCTACCCTTCTTTTGCGTCTTTGCTTTTGGGGGACATGTCTAATCTGAGTTTCCTTTAAGTAAGATTTGAACTTTTCCCACATTTCACAGGCATTTAAATTGGAGAAATCTTCTTCCCATCTGATGGCACTTAAAGCCGCTCTCATGCCGTTAAAGTCTGCTTTGTTGAAATTTGGAACCTTTACCAAATTATCCTTGATAGTTTCCCCTACATGTGCCTTGAATCTAACTATGTTATGGTCACTTTTTCCCAGAGTTTCGCCTACAGTCAAGTCTTGAACCAAGTCACTTAAATCCGAGAATACAAGGTCCAAGAATGAACCATGCCTGGTAGGTTCCGATACAAACTGGTGTAAGAACAGGTCCTCTTCAAGGCATTTCCTGAACATTTTGCATGATGGGGAGCCAACACCAGCATTTTCATAACCTTTTAGATTAAAGTCACCGAGAATAAGGCACTTCCTCTTAAAGTTTCTACTGATTTCCTCACAAATCACCTTGTCAAGCTCCAGTTGCTGAGAATGTGGCAGGGTTCCTGATCGGTAGAAAGCTCCTATCCTAAGAGTATTGCTGTTGCCTTTTCCCACAGTGACATCAAGCCAAATGGACTCCACAGACACATTTTTATCCCCACCTGCTACTTTTTGAGAACTGAATAAGCTATTCACATAGAGCATTACACCACCCCCTTTCATTGATGGACCCCTATTGCACGAAAACATATTGTATCCTTGGATCTCATAGTCCTGTAAGTTATCTCCAAAATATCCTTCACTGACCCATGCCTCCGTAATGCAAACAAAATCCGGTCTTTTCTCCCGGTCATGTCATCATGTCCACGTGTGACCTGCAGCGGGTCATGTCGTCATGTCCACGTGCGACCTGCAGCGGGTCATGTCGTCACGTCCACGTGCGACCTGCAGCGGGTCATGTCGTCATGTCCACGTGTGACCTGCAGCGGATAATGTTGTCATGTCCGCGTAGTACCTGCAGCGGGTTTTCGGCCGCTTTTCCGGGAAATATTTCGCTTTTAAGTTTTCTTTTCGCAAGTAGAGCGGACGCTTTGTCCCCATGCGTTAACTCCAGTGTTGCGCAGCAGAGCGCTTGCTGGCGGCGTCAAGTTTCGCATACTTTGCCACTTCGCCGACCGACAATAGGCTGAAAGTGGTTGAAGTAATGGCCAGAGCTAGATATTCAAACAGAAAATAACGATGAGAGTCGGCGCTCTGGACAGGGAACACCACGAGGTTGCGCCTTCGCGGTCAGCTTAGACGGCTGATCTGTCACACCGTGCGCCGACTGCATAACGGACAACTTACAACCGTGCCGACGGTACCAAATAAAGGGTGCCATTTGTTTGCGTGGCAACCGTAGGAAGTGATCCCTAGGCCTAACACAGTGTCAGCCGCGAGAATGGTACCTGGGTCTACCGCTGCAGCTCGGTAGCGGACAGAGTTCCTGCAACTAATTTCACCTCGTTGTCGATGTCCCAGACAATGAGGTAAAATACATTTGATGTGGACGTTTTCGTCCGTATGCTATCTATCCTAGTGGCTAGGGCGGAGAGTGTGTGCGAAGGACAGGGATGGAATGTTCATATCGGTCGGAATTTAATTACTTTGAAAAGATGCGACTGCGAGGGCCTGAAAAATATGTGTGGAAGTATGGTAAGAAATGGCTGATCGCCCTTAATTTCCTCCGTGTTTCACGATGTAACCGCTTGGATCTCCTATGCATCCCGTTAAGTAATGTAATCTACATCGCCATAATTTCATCACGACAAACTCTAAGCTTCCACAGCTTCCAAATATTCGGTTGAACATAAGCCTCATCGTACAAGAATCCATGCTTGCCCATCTCGAATCCATGCCTGTCCATCTCGCATCATGTATCCATCCCGCGCAACCATCCATGCCTGTCCATCCCGCATCAAGAATCCATCCCGCGCAGGCATCCATGCCTGTCCATCCCACATCATGTATCCATCCCGCGCAGCCATCCATGTCCGTCAGCCGCTGCTCCGGCCTGGTCGACGTTTAGCGTGGGCGGCGCGTGACGCCGGCGCCGCCGTCACATGATCGCTCCATCACACGTCATCAGTGGCGTCCGCCGACCACTTGGTGGCTCCGCTGTTGTGATGCCGACACGTGACCGACATGCCTGTTGTGATGCCGACACGTGGCCGACACATCTGTTGTGATGCAGATACGTGACCGACATGCCTGTTGTGATGCCGACACGTGGCCGACATATCTGTTGTGATGCAGATACGTGACCGACATGCCTGTTGTGATGCCGACACGTGACCGACATGTATGTTGTGGTGCCGACACGTGATCGACACATCTGTTGTGATGCAGATACGTGACCGACATGCCTGTTGTGATGCCGACCCGTGACCGACATGTCTGTTGTGGTGCCGACACGTGACCGACATGTCTGCGCCGCGCTGCCACAATTTGGCGGCCTCGACTCAGTCGGCCGCTCATCGCCGACCGGCCGCAAATTGCGGCTAATTCGGCGCGCGACAGATGCGTCCACGGGCGACAACTGTGGCGCGGCGGAGCCGATGGCGGCGAGTGTTGCGGCGCTCCTGGTCGGCTAGAGTGCTGGAGATGTTCGGTATCCCTGAAGCTAGCCAAAGCAGGCGATGTGTCGTAAAGCCACTAGCCCCCACAACCAACACCAAGCTGGCGGCGCTCATTTTTCGAGTCTGGTTCTTGGGGTGCAGTCGGTAGCTTCTGATGCTGCACACCGACCCCCGGCAATGCAGTCCGAGATGCTTGCGGCTCGACCAGTCGCTGTGACTCTGGTGATACCAAAAGACTTTCTGATGCCATCGTCAGTTTTTTGTTACAGTCAACTCCCTCACCAGCTAACTAGCCATCTGACGGCACGCTCAATCTCTGACGACAGCCTTATGTGCCTGACGACACGCTCAATCTCCCTGTTGTGATGTTTAGAAGGTGGTGGCATCACGTTGCGTCAACCCCTTCGTGATACTTCATACTAGCATCTCCTCAGATCCATTAATCACGTTCCGGCTCCCAGATAGAACTCTCACCCTTTGGCGACACGTTTGATCCTCCTGACGACGTAGTCACCTCCCCGATGACGCACCTAATGACAGAGTCAATTTCCGATGACATCTCTTAACGACGTGTCCGAACTCCCTGGCGACGTGACCAGTCGGCGCGCCTCGACCCCTTATGAGACACTTCGCAGCAGGCATAAAATATGGATCCGCGACGCATCCGCGCACGGATCTTGTGGTTGGAATTCTAAAATGTACGTGGAAAGTGACAACTAACAGGAACTCGTTTTGATATCGTGAGGGCAGAGTTTTTACTTCCCGAGCTTACTTCAATGAGACTTCACGATGCAAAGCTGGGGTACAGATTACTTTTTTCATCGTACTCGATTCCTACCACCTGTGCTGTCGCAATCTTCCGAACAGATGCGGTTTTCGCCTGCCAAAATCAGCTTTCGTCTGAACTTTTTCATATCGTGTAGTCAAATTCCTTCGAAGTCATTGTGGATTCCGACGTTTTCGACTACTACCCTCCGTTCTACAAAGAAAAGATTCCAGAACAACTGTGTGCAGTTGTAACGGGAGACGGCAGGGCAGTCTGTGGTGCATCTGCAGGAAACACGTGGCGTCGTCCTGTTCCAGCCTCGTGCCTCACCACTCTGCTGAGCCGTATTGGATTGAGTTGCACCAGGGGTGGATACAGGAGGCGCTACCACCTGGGACCGGAAAGCGACGACTCTCCCAGTAGGCTTTTGTAAAGACATTAAAGATTAGTGCAACTATGAGCCACAAGGGCCCTTCTTGGTTGCACTCTGTACACTGAACCAGTTGCCCACCAAATCTGTCATTCAGCCCTCCCTGTAATACTGAAAAGCAAACCCTCTATTCTTATCATGATTGTCTATGCTGTTTTTAAAGATGTTCAATGTGCTGCTACTGACAATGTTTTCTGGCAGCTGGTTCCAGTGTTCTACTACCCTGATGGTGAAGAAAGTCTGTCTTAACCTTGTTCTGCTGTGGCTAACTTTAATTTTGAATTTATGACCTCTAATTGCATCATTTCTCTTAAATTAAAACATTTCCCCAAGATATCCCCTCTCCAGACCATGGACACATTTAAAGACCTCGATGAGATCTCCCAGCCTTCTATAACTAAGTGAAAATATATTCAATTTCTTTAATCTTTCCTCATATGCCAGGTTGCTTATACCATTAACCTTTTTTTGTAGCCTTCTTTTGCACTCTCTCTAAAAGCCAACAATATTTTTCATAGCTAGGAGACCAAGCTTCGATGCAGTATTCCAATATTCACTCCCCTTCCCACACAATCACACTCCACGGATTTGCAAAGCCAAAGGCGCCCCTGTCAGAAAGGAACTTAGCAGAGGAGCCATCGTCCCTCGAGACAAGTGCCGCCCCATGATAATTCATGGATCCGCCCGTGTACCACATCGCTGTGCTACGCTGAGTTGAGTCAAACCGATGACACATCGTCCCTGTTTTGTCTTTGGGTGAGTCCAGCTAGATATCAAGATGCACCAATGCAGCTGGTTGTCTCCGTTGACCCTCGAGTTGGATTGCAACCTGAGGAATATTGAAGTCTGTTCCCATATTGCTGAGAAACCCCAATGACACATCGTCGCCGGGTATCGGTCAACTACGGAGCACCGTGTACATCCGTGCCTCGCCATAACAACTGCCGGCATGCTGCATACCGGCCCGTGACCCCACCACCCCACACTCAACACCCACGCAGTCAATGACAGCGTATCAACTGTCAGCTGGGGCACTCAGGCTTCTGGCACTATTTCAAAGCTGTGTGGTTTCGAGAATGTCTTATTCAGTCCTGGCATCAAGTGTACCCAGGAATCAAAAGATCTGAAGAGGTTTGTGTTGCATTAATCATTCCATAATTTGTGGTTGCAATAGCGAGAGTTCAGCGGCAATATCCCTCTAAATCGTACCTTGTCTTGCTTGGATTGTTGTTTAGCAAAGCGTTAACAGCTCCTGTGCATTGTTGTCCAGATGAAGTGGAGCGTTCGCCGGTGTCAGTACCCGTCCTCACCGCGAGTGTCAGTACCCGTCCCCGCTGTCAGTACCATTCATCGCCTGTCAGTACCTATTCCCGCTGTCAGTACCAGTACCTGTCC
This sequence comes from Imbricaverruca yamaguchii, assembly GCA_034440575.1. NCBI lineage: Eukaryota > Metazoa > Arthropoda > Thecostraca > Neoverrucidae > Imbricaverruca > Imbricaverruca yamaguchii. The sequence continues at coordinate 41,895 of JAOTOL010001340.1, forward strand.
CCGCTGCCAGTGTCAGTACCGTCCCGACTGTCAGTGCTAGAACCCTTCCATGCTGCCAGTACCGGTACCCGTCCCCGCCGACATTGTCAATACCGTCCCGGCTACCAGTACCAGTACCCGACCCCGCTACCATTGTCAGTACCCTCCACGCTGCCAGTATCAGTACCCGTCCCCGCTGCCAGTACCAGTACCCGTCCCCGCTGCCATTGTCAGTACCTTCCCCGCTGCCAGTATCAGTACCCGTCCCCGCTGCCATTGTCAGTGCCAGTCCCCGCTGCCAGTACCAGTACCCGTCCCCGCTGCCAGTACCAGTACCCGTCCCCGCTGCCATTGTATCCAGTACCCGCCCCGCTGCCATTGTCAGTGCCCGTCCCCGCTGCCAGTACCAGTACCCGTCCCCGCTGCCATTGTCAGTGCCAGTCCCTGCTGCCAGTACCAGTACCCGTCCCCGCTGCCAGTACCAGTACCCGTCCCCGCTGCCATTGTCAGTGCCAGTACCAGTACCCGTCCCCGCTGCCAGTACCAGTACCCGACCCCGCTGCCAGTATCAGTGCCCGTCCCCGCTGCCATTGTCAGTGCCAGTCCCCGCTGCCAGTACCAGTACCCGTCCCCGCTGCCAGTGTCAGTGCCAGTACCAGTACCCGTCCCCGCTGCCAGTACCAGTACCCGTCCCCGCTGCCAGTACCAGTACCCGTCCCCGCTGCCATGTAGTGCCAGTGCCCGTCCCCGCTGCCATTGTCAGTGCCAGCCCCGCTGCCAGTACCAGTACCCGTCCCCGCTGCCATACCAGTAGTCACCCTGCCAGTACCAGTACCCGTCCCCGCTGCCATGTACCAGTACCCGTCCCCGCTGCCATTGTCAGTACCCGTCCCGCTGCCAGTAGCAGTGCCCGTCCCCGCTGCCAGTACCAGTACCCGACCCCGCTGCCAGTATCAGTGCCCGTCCCGCTGGTCCGTGTGCAGGCCAGTACCCGTCCCCGCTGCCATTGTCAGTGCCAGTCCCCGCTGCCATTGTCAGTGCCAGTCCCCGCTGCCAGTACCAGTACCCGTCCCCGCTGCCAGTGTCAGAACCAGTCCCCGCTGTCAGTATCAGTACCCGACCCCGCTGCCAGTGTCGGTACCCGTCCCGGCTGTCAGTGCCAGTGCCGGTGCCCGTCCCCATCCCCGCCCCCGCTGTGAGTCCGCTCGTGTGACCACCGCTCGTCACGGCAGCGCTTCGGTCGGCCCGACACCTCACGACCCGGCTCGCTCGACTGGGCTTGTGATGGCCCACCGCCCACACCTCTCTGAGGGACGCCCGGGCTGCTCGCAATGTAACGGAGGTCACGGCTGCCCGCGGTGTAGCGGAGGTCACGGGCTCCCCGCGGTGTAGCGAAGGTCACGGCTGCCCGCGGTGTAGCGGAGGCCACGGGCTCCCTGCGGTGTAGCGGAGGTCACGGCTGCCCGCGGTGTAGCGGAGGTCACGGCTGCCCGCGGTGTAGCGGAGGCCACGGGCTCCCTGCGGTGTAGCGGAGGTCACGGCTGCCCGCGGTGTAGCGGAGGTCACGGGCTCCCTGCGGTGTAGCGGAGGTCACGGCTGCCTGCGGTGTAGCGGAGGTCACGGCTGCCCGCGGTGTAGCGGAGGTCACGGCTGCCCGCGGTGTAGCGGAGGTCACGGCTGCCCGCGGTGTAGCGGAGGTCACGGCTGCCCGCGGTGTAGCGGAGGTCACGGCTGCCCGCGATGTAGCGGAGGTCACGGCTGCCCGCGGTGTAGCGGAGGTCACGGGCTGCCTGCGGTGTAGCGGTAGCTAGTGTGAGTGATCACGGTACAAAATAGGTGACGTGGGTACGGTGCAAAGGAGGCTACCGGATGCTCATGGTGCGGCGCTGGGTGTTTGAGATATCTATGTCTTAACAAGATGTCCCAGGTCTCTCCCGTTCTGATCGCAAATCCCGGGCTGCTCAAGACCTGGGGCAATGAAAAACATTACGTACATTTGATATCTAAGAATGCACGCAATGCACGCAGAAAATTAGAATATGCACGCAGGAAATAAAAATATCCAACACCTGGAAATAAAATTAGACAACAAAATGGTGCTTAACAACACACGACACCTTAAACTATATATAGTAGGAATCCTTAATTGTGTTTTTTTTTAAAGTATGTATAACTATTGCATTCATATCGAATATTTCATCCATTTATTTAGTGATGCATTTTTAAAAATATTAATCTGTTATTTAAGTTAGCTATTTCAATTTTAATTTCATAAACCTTCACTTCCCCATCTCATTCATGTTCACAAAACGCCACCTGTGACAATGAAGAAATGTGTCAAGTCTTCGCGCTGTTAATACTAACACAGAAGTTATCGCGAATCCCAGGCACCATGGCAGAGAGTCCTCACACAATAAGCACACCGACAAAAGGTCCTGGACCTTTGAGCATGCTCGTGAGCAGGCCCAGGACAACGCCAAGGTCGTGTGACAAGGTCCTCGGTCTGCTGGACGGCTGACCCGCGCCAGTCCGTCGGAACACCGGTGGAAGACATATGGATTAGTGTAGCCGAGCGGGCCGCGGCTGTCCGGGCTTCGTGTTCACCACCATTTCGCCGCTACCGACGCATTTTTGAGACGGCTCGGTGTCACGGGATGGTGTGAAATGTGAGGATAGTATCTCCACTGACACTCTTCGGAATCCGCTTCATTGACGCGTGCGTCCATGTGTAGTGCTGGGTAAACCCAAGTTTCCTTCTAATTAGAGAATACAAGACGTGGCTATGTGTAATAATGTGCTTGGCTGGTTAATCTACCTCGCAGCCTGCTGTGAATGATTACTGTCGAAAGGCCGCATTTTTACATTTTGAAGTGTTGTGTGATATATATAACAACAAACGTTGGGTTTATTGATGATGATCATCATCACAATTTTGGTATTGCGTTAAAAACCAGCAAGAAGTCGCTTCACGAAAAGCTATGGCTCGAATGCAAAGACTTATAAATATCATGACTACTGGACTGGATATTTAACGACGGAAAAACAACTTCAGACAATTTACGGGCGGGCCCGTATCCAGGCCACCAACTTACATTTTCTTCAGACATTCGGTCAGGGGATGTCGGCCCATGTAAGGCACGCACTAAGCCAGTGCCTCCCCTGAGTAGAGCTGGAAAGTACTTTTTATGTTATTTTCATAAAATGATGGTTTTTCCGCTGGAGAATAGCAAAATTGAAAACCTGGAAGCAAATAGGCATTGGTGGCTCATAATTATGGTGAAAATTGAAGTTCGTTTGCATTTGCACCATTTACATCTTAGCTTCCAAACGGCTCTATCACGGGTCGGCAGAGGCTAGCCTGTCGTACATATCGCCATATAGTAAGTTTTAGTTTCATAACAAGCGCAGGGTAGGTCGGGGTCCTCCAATATTGTTTGGCAATCGGTGACGTCGCATGGGCTGGGCAATTGCTCAGTCCCGTGGGCGCTCAAGCGAGAAACTTCCGTGTTTTCCACACGATATTTCCGATCTTAAATACCATTAAAATGGGACAAAATGGGGTTCATTTGAAAGCTTGGAGAATCTTGTCCAAGAATATGACTACAATTTTCCATAGTGCTAGGATGTTTCGCTTGGGCCCACGCTGACTGCATTCATGTCAAGCGCCGCAGGAATCGCATGGTGCCACGGGTAGTAGCAGTATGATGAGACAGGCCATCTGAAGATCACAGCCGGGTAGGAGGGGTAGGAGCAAGTAAGAGATAACTGTTGATACATAATTCCTCCCCACTCGGTGTAGGGGCGTAAACAAGGGTGGGGTACTGGGGGCACGTGCCCCATTGGAAGATGGTACCCATCCGGCCAGGAAAAGGCGCCAACATTATATTTAGGCTACCATCACAGGTACCTATACTGGTTGAAATAGCAAGCCCTTATCACCCATGTGCAGATACGGAACCTACAGCTGGTTTTCAGGATTGTTTTCATTTTTTATTCATATACGTCTGGACGACGCATGTTCTTTTTGTATATTTTTTTAAGGGCAAGTGCCTCCCCAATGTTGGCTCTGTCCACTAATAATTTAGACTTCTAACATGGGATATCATTGAGGATGCACTCCATCTATGTAAGGCTTCCCATTGACTTCATGCATTTTGCACTGAAATCACCAATCACGTGAATAACAACAATAATAATAATAATGTATATGTATGTAATATATAATGTAGATATATATATATGTATATATATATATATATTCATAAATATCATGTGTGTATGTATTCCAGCCATTTCGTGTCATGAAACAGAAATATATGAAAACCTCAGTGATATTTTACATATGAAAACTTCCCGGCAATTTCTGAAGCATTTGAACACGAGGGAGAAGGTTGAAATCAATAAAGGTTTGGCACCTTGCAGCGACAAACTTAGTTGTTTATACTCACCTTAACATAAAAAATAATGGGTACTTATGAAAAATACTGGTCAAAATCCGGCGATTTTTTCTGCCTCATCTCACTTGGGTGCCACGGATCGTCTTTGCATTCGATGTGGTGAATTCCGTTTAACTAAACTACGGTTAACTACAGCCAAAGGTGAAATGCAAACGATGTGAGACCTACCCCTGCTGCAGTTTCGATAGCTTCGTTTGAATTTATCCAAATAAAATGTTTCTATTGCATTTCCAGTGGATTAGCAGCACTGGAAAGAGGACCTCTGTCTAATTCTTAATTCCGCCCAACTATCTTGTTTTACTGGATGAGTATAGATCACAGCACAGCGGCTTTTGAAGGCCATCGCGGAAATGGAGTACGCGTGCGACCAACAGCGCTCTGTCGCTCGTAACTTATCGACCAGCGCCGGTCCCGCGAACGCCTATGTCCCGCTGACCCGAAATACAAACCCGGCGCGGCTCGGCGTCCATCGTCGGCCCGTCCAAACAGCTGACACGAGTCAGCGGGCCGGCCGAGGTCGACCGCGACGGCTTCCGTTTGCGCGGCTCGTTCGAGCGTCCACCGCCACCGAACGCTCGGTGTCGCCGCTGGCACGTGATGACGTCACCGCTGACACGTGATGACGTCGCCGCTGACACATGGTGATATCACCATCGGCGCGTGATGTCACTGCCGGCACGTGGTGATGTCACCGTTCACACGTACTGACATCACTGCTGGCACGTGCTGACATCACCGCTGACACGTGGTGATGTCACACGTGGTGATGTCACTGCCGGCACGTGGTAATGTCACCGCTGACACGTGCTGACGTCGCCGTTGACAAGTGATGATGTCACCACTGGTACGTGCTGACATCACTGCTGACACGTGCTGATGTCGCCGCTGACACATAAAGGCACAAGGGCCCTTCTTGGTTGCACTCTGTACACTGAACCAGTTGCCCACCAAATCTGTCAATCAGCCCTCCCTGTAATACTGAAAAGCAAGCCCTCTATTCTTATAATGATTGTCTATGCTGTTTTTAAAGATGTTCAATGTGCTGCTACTGACAATGTTTTCTGGCAGCTGGTTCCAGTGTTCTACTACCCTGTTGGTGAAGAAAGTTTGCCTTAACCTTGTTCTGCTGTGGTTAACTTTAATTTTGAATTTATGACCTCTAATTGCATCATTTCTGTTAAATTCAAACATTTCCCCAAGGTATCCCCTCTCCAGACCATTGACAAATTTAAAGACCTCGATGAGATCTCCTCTCAGCCTTCTATATCTAAGTGAAAACATATTCAATTTCTTCAATCTTTCCTCATATGCCAGGTTGCTTATGCCATTAACTATTTTTGTAGCCCTTTTTGTACTCTCTCTCAAAGCCAACAATCTTTTTCATAGCTTCGAGACCAAGCTTGGATGCAGTATACCAAATGTGGCCTGACATATGCACAGTAAAGCTTCCTGACGACTTCCTCACTTCTGTATGATACATTCATATGTATTGCCCCGAGCATTCTCAGTGCCTTCTTCCTAGCTGCCTTGGTCTGTTCTGATGCCCACGATTTTGTGTTTAGAATAACACCTAAATCCTTCTCCTGTTGAGTCACTGATAGCACTTGGCCACCCATCAAGTATGGAGCCTTCATATGCTGCTTATCTACATGCATGATTTTGCACTTATCAAAATTTCATTTCATTTGCCATTCTTCGGACCACTTCACAAGTTCGTGTAAGTCTTTTTGCAGCGAGATATGCTCATCTTGACCTGTTATTGCCCTAAAGACCTTCAAATCATCCGCAAATTTCACAACTTTACTGCTTAGGCCACTTTCATTGTTATTTACAAATATAATGAACAGTAGTGGCCCCAGTACTGGCCCCTGGGGGACTCCAGTAAGAACATTTTGCCATGATGACTGCACCACTTAGCATCACTCTTTGTTGTCTATCTGAAAGCCACAACTCTATCCATTTTAAGATGCTACCTGCAATCCCATGAGACTGAAGCTGTATCATTAACCGTTTATGGGGTACCCTGTCCAAGGCCTTACTAAAGTCAAGATATGCTACATCAACCTGATTTCCTTGATCAAATTGTTCTGTGGCGAAGTTCAAAAAGTCCAAGAGATTTGTGAGACACGATCGTCCTTTTCTAAACCCATGTTGAGTATCTTGAATCAATCTGCTACTTTCCAGATGACCAACTATTCTATCCTTGATAATTGATTCGAGTACCTTGCAGACTAGGGATGTGAGACTTACTGGCCTATAGTTTTCAACATTCCGTCTTTCTCCTTTCTTGAAAATAGTAACTACATTTGCCCTTTTCCAATCGGTTTGAATTTCATTTTGTGAAACTGATCTACAAAAAAATTATACTAAGTGGAAATGTCAGTTCCTTTTCAGTTTCCCGAAACACCCTAGCATAAATTTAATCAGGTCCTGCTGCCTTGTTTGGCTTTATTTTACTGATATGATTGTAAACAACATCACTATCAATGACATCAACATCATTTATCAGATCACATGTCACTGAACTATGGTGTACGGTCGGCAGATTGGTCATATCTTCCAATGTAAACACTGATCTAAACTGCTTGCTCAGCTCCTCAACCATCTCACTATCATCACCCAATGTAGTCCCGTTTACTTCCAGTGGACCAATTGTGCTAGAAACTTTACTCAGATTGTAGAAACTAAAGAACTTTCAATCGCATACTGACGTGTTCACGGCAAGCGGCCGATTATTACCACTGTGACCGTTAGTATTTGCTCTGGATGCAGTATCTCACGGTGGGCAGCGCGAAAGCACTGTCCTGCTGTTTTTCTGATCTAGGAAATCCATTAGTCCTTGTGAAATTCCCCCATGTCTTAAATTCCAGCATCGCGAGACGTGCTTGATCGATGGGAGCCGGAGCAATACCTGTCGCATGTGTTTGATGTGCTGTAATTAAGTCATAATGTCATAAAGACATTAAGGATTAGCGCAACTATGACCCACAAGGGCCCTTCTTGGTTGCACTCTGTACACTGAACCAGTTGCCCACCAAATCTGTCTATCAGCCCTCCATGTAATACTTAAAAGCAAGCCCTCTATTCTTATAATGATTGTCTATGCTGTTTTTAAAGATGTTCAATGTGCTGCTACTGACAATGTTTTCTGGCAGCTGGTTCCAGTGTTCTACTACCCTGATGGTGAAAAAAGACTGCCTTAACCTTGTTCTTCTGTGGCTAACTTTAATTTTGAATTTATGACCTCTAATTGCATCATTTCTCTTAAATTCAATCATTTCCCCAAGACATCCCCTCTCCAGACCATGGACAAATTTAAAGACCTCGATGAGATCTCCTCTCAGCCTTCTATATCTAAGTGAAAACATATTCATTTTCTTCAATCTTTCCTCATATGCCAGGTTGCTTATGCCATTAACCATTTTTTTAGCCCTCTTTTGTACTCTCACTAAAAGCCAACAATCTTTTTTTTCATAGCTAGGAGACCAAGCGTGGATGCGGTATTCCAAATGTGGCCTGACATATGCACAGTAAAGCTTCCTGATCACTTCCTCACTTCTGTATGATACATTCCTATTTATTGCCCCGAGCATTCTCAGTGCCTTCTTCCTGGCTTCCTTGGTCTGTTCTGATGCCCCCAATTTTGTCACTGTTGACACTTGCGGACGTCACAGCTGTCGCGAAGCGACGCAACCGCTAACATTTATTTTAATTATATGGCGCAATGTTGGAGACCACCCAGCACTTCTCAAAGTCGTCTACTTTGGATGCATTTAGCTGCAAGAGTAGTTTTCATTGTTGTCAGAACACCGCAGCACTAAGAGTGATAGCAACTGATGAATTGTATTTATGTGTCTGGAAACATACTTTGAAGGGGGAGAAATTGCCTTCTCCTTCCAAAATTGAAAGTGATCAGTACACGCAATTGCTCTTCTCCATACAAACGCCTGCCACATATGTATCAATATCTAAAAATATCCAGATGTTACTCTTCAATCTCGTCTTACCTTCCCTGCTAGTCAACGCTCCTCGTCTCACCTCCCTGCCACGTCAATGCTGGGGCGGGAATGGCCGAGTGGTTAAGGTGTTGGGCTCTGGGTACTAAAGATCCGGGGTTCAACACTCTCACCACTCGAGGCATTTCCCTAATCCTGCTGCCCACCGACGAAGCAGTGTGGGCGGCGCCATTAGCCGTGCAAAAAGTGCCTCGAAAACCATCCAACAAACCTCAATTATCCTCGATCTCGGCTCGTCTTGTTGGATGTGATCACGACTGGCAACCCTGTGACATTGAAAGAACCGGTCGTTCTGAACCGCAGTAATGTGTAGCAGTGGCCTCCATGACACGCTTTTTAGGGGACGAGTAGTCTAGAGGTAAGTTGCCTGTCTCACAAGCGAAAGGTTGTGGGTTCGAGCCTCACCTGTCGCTACTCTTCGCCCGCGGTCAATCGGCGTGAGAGATTGGCGACACTGCATGACTCATCGGTCGATGTGTCGTAAAACCAATAACCAACGACCCGCTTTTTAATTCCTAATGGTTTCTAAAATGAACTGATGGAGGAGGAGGTCGATCTGTTTGCTAATATACCACGACCCGATCATGTGCATTTGTGCAGCATCAATGGAAGTGGTGGTAATTTTGCTACCCTAAACAACCTTGGGATGATAACTTTTCCACTGGTGCAATACAAAAGCAGCCGTGTTTTTCGCATTCAAGTGGTGGCAACGAAGTTGTCGGCTTGGCGCTCATTTCGATCGCTGATGGCTCCACTCCACTCTACAGTTGGTGTGCATGTTCACAAGGGTGGAGCTTATTTGTTAATTTTCGAAGTATGATCGTCTTCCCCTCTCAATTTGTTTCTATGCATTAAATGAAAATTCAGGCAAAATATTAGCACAATTGGACAATTATTTTCAGGTACCGATGGTAAAGTTTCTGATACACCAAAGTTGCAGCCGCCCTTTTATTTCGCGTGCTGCTGATAATAGATTAATTATGTTGATAAATTTAGAACACAATTTGAACTATTAAGTAACTTGACACTTTCTTTCTCCTGTCATCACACATGCAACATGCAATCATTGTGGTAAAATTAATTAAATAATTCTTATTTTTAATATTTGTATCATTATTTTTAATTTACAAGGTTCAGTACAAGACTGGGAACACAGATAAAGCCTTTAAGTTGTAAAACTGTGCCCCATTAAATATATAATTACAGTAGTAATATGTGTATACACAATATATATTATAATACAAGGGTAAAATGTTCGTTGAGCTGGACAATGATTGCTGAAATGAGATGTAGAGCTGACCAGGGAATACTAATCACCATATCGTCAAAAAGTAAACACTACGTAGGTGTATCACGGTACACTATTTGAAAATAAAAGCGAAGTTATCACGGGCTTTGCAGAAAATCACAGACACAATGGGTGCATAAACATGTTACAATATTATTGTTTAATGCAACGAAGAATGGCTCTTAGATGCTCCTGGGTTTTGGACATTGCGAGCAAAGAAAATATACGACCTTCAATATACCAGGAGGCCCTGAGTACCTGGAGGTTCCACGTGTCCTTTTGCACGTTTTTTTCCCGCGTGCCTTTTTTTAATTTTTTAAGCTTGAGCTTTTTTCATCGCTCCTGACTATGGTCCCTGGCCGAAACGTTGAGTAATAAAATATAACCCTTGCCGTTACTTCTGTTATAATATTATCACAGATTATACAAGCATACTCATTGCTGTTCATATACAACCAATCATCCGAATTCCATTGCTTTGCTGATAATGCAAGTTTTCCATGAATTTATATTCTAGACACGTTCAGATTTGTTCACTGTTTGAACTCATTGGACTGACTATGCGAATGTGATGGTGGCGAATTGGTGTTTAGGGGGGCGTCGACTGCAAAGTCCATTTTGCGCGACTGACTATGCTTACTAAGCAACACAGTTGCAGCAGTATGTGTAATTGCTTGACTGTAGCTTCAGGCATTGTGCTCACTGCTCAGTTATTAATAGAACTGTTTGAATTGTCTTAATTCTTAATTTCTTATCTGTGTAAGTTAACTTACTGCTATTTTAAATGTCTTCGTGTAAATAGTAAATAAATACTCAAATAGTATAGTAGATATATAACATATTGACAGATAACTAATAAACAAATACATGAGAATTGTGTAGCACAATTCTTTAAAATATCTTGTATTAAAATTCATTATTCGGTTGATTCCAAACGGTCTAACCAATGATATTTTATTTTTCTTTAAGGTTCATATCTGATTGAAAATGTCATCTGTGGCAAAAGCAACAAGATCTCAAACCAAGTTGTATCTTCTTGGCGACTCTGTGACTGAATTGGCAGGCAGCAAGTTGCTTTCATTGCGTATGGCTTTTGGATTCTTCGTACATCACCATCTCGATCTGAAGGAGACCATAAGACAATCGTCGACTGTTACCATCACGGAAATAGCAAAGTTTTGGAAGAAAACTAGAATCCCAATGAGAGATCATCAAAACTGCCAAACCAAGCTTCAGCAGACATTTGAAGAATGGCGTCTTCTGAAAAAGAACAAAGCGCGAACGTGGCCAACTAAACTCGCGAGAGAGTCGGCTTTTGCTTCCAGATTTGAAGATCTTTTTGATGTCGATCACGCTGATGCTCTGGCCAATACGTCAGTATTACAAGAAGACAAGAATTTCTGTCTAGCCCCGCGAGAAAAGGGAAGAAGGAGGTCGCTGGCTGGAGTAGATGTAAAGCTTGCTGCTAAGGAGAAAATGGCTTGCGAATGAGAGGAGCAAATGCTTGCCAGGCGACAGCGAGTGGAGCAAATGAAACAGTCAGCAGCTTCTACAGCTGAACAGATTTCATCCGGTTCTGAATCTGGAAACATCTCAGCAGAAGATAGTGAAAATATTGAAACTAGGGACAATGCGAGTGAGGGAGCTGTTGGAGGCATCACATTTCAGACAAGAAAAAGAAAGTAGGGGCGAAAAACTGTCGTTACTCAAGACCTCGCAGCAGCCCTCGATCGCACAGGTGTCAGACCGCAAAGCCGTTTGTTTTTGTTATAGCAGAAACTGCCAAAAGCTTTGAACAAAACGTTGATGAACTTGCTCTAAACAGGGACTCAATTCGCTGACAAAGAGTACAACACCGTGGCCAGAGATCTGCAAATATAAAGGCAGAGTTTCAGGGTAACGTTCCCCTTGTTGTTCACCGGGACGGCAAACTGATCCCTGATCTAATTAGAAAAAAGATGGTTGATCGCCTACCAATATTGGTTTCAGGGAAGGGAGTTTCTCGGCTATTCACATTTGCCAAGCTTCCATCTGGAACAGGCGAGGCTCAAGCTCCTGCTGTCTTTGGAGCCATTGAAGCCTGGGGCGTAGCCGACAGCATCCGAGCTCTGTGTTTTGACACGACCAACTCTCATGTGTGTTGTCTATAATAAATTAAGGTATAGTTTTATATACTCGTAATTCGTTGATTTTTTATTTGCATAATCGTTGAGGCCCTTGAGCTACCCCTAAACATAAGAATGCAATGTTCAGACTTCTCATACAGTGTTCCTATATATTAAGGAAGAGTTATATATTATATTAAGGAAGGTAAAAGTTTAAAAAGAAGCTTTTTTTAACTGTTTAAGCTCCAGTCTAATGTTCACCTCGAGGGATGCGCCGGTCTGTACAAAATTTGGAGGATGGTTAGCTTACAACACTGTGTTTGCTTGTTCGGCGGCGATATCAGCACAAACAGCGACATTTTCATGTGGAGCTGGAAGCTGTTGCATCCTGCGAAACTGCTGTGAATAGTGTTCACTGACGGACATGTGCTCGTGTCTTACAGCAGGTCAGCTGAAGTCTTGATGTAGTTGAATTGAGTCTCGGCGTCTGGAGAATGTTTGTCACAAGATGGACTGCGCTTTTTTGTCTCCGTGACGCATCGTTGTCATTCGAACCGTTCCGGCTGGCATGCCGAAAGATCGATTTCTCTGGCGGTGACCGGCGTTGCCGTTTTCCGCGCCGTTTGCTGCATTTCCCTCGCCTCCGAACCACACACCCGTGGCAAGAGAACAATGGCGCGTCCCGCAGGCTGGCCGCCGCTCTGTGGGCTGGGAACACGGCCAATCGCCGCCGCCACCGTCACGCGAAGCAGGCTCGTACAAAGGTGTGTCGAGTCGCTTCTGTGAGGCTGGGAGAAAGTGTGCGCGAGGCTGTGGTCCGCTCCCCGGCGGAGAAAGGATGGCAGACAATCTTTTCGGAGTGGCAACAAAGGCACGCACGTTCTTGGTCGCCGTGAGACAGCGGTTACCTTTGGTGTCCTGTGAGAGGCCGACAGCTTGGTCGCTGTGAGCAGTGGTTACCTTTGGTGTCCTGTGAGAGGCCGACAGCTTGGTCGCTGTGAGGCAGTGGTTACCTTTGGTGTCCTGTGAGAGGCCGACAGCTTGGTCGCCGTGAGGCAGCGGTTACCTTTGGTGTCCTGTGAGAGGCCGACAGCTTGGTCGCTGTGAGGCAGTGGTTACCTTTGGTGTCCTGTGAGAGGCCGACAGCTTGGTCGCTGTGAGGCAGTGGTTACCTTTGGTGTCCTGTGAGAGGCCGACAGCTTGGTCGCCGTGAGACAGCGGTTACCTTTGGTGTCCTGTGAGAGGCCGACAGCTTGGTCGCCGTGAGGCAGTGGTTACCTTTGGTGTCCGGTGAGAGGCGACAGCTTGTGCATGGGAAGCGAAGACGTGTGTCGTGAAATTGAGCTATCAGATGTATAGGGTAGATTTAGAGAGCAGCGTCGTTGTCGCCACCCACGTGGCTGCCTGCCTGTGCGGGCAAAAACAACTGTATACAAGATACTAAAAGCTGGGCGAATTGAGATTGCATGTTTCCGATTCCCTTTAAAATGTAATATGAAGCCTATGGCCTACGCTGGACATTTTGGAACAACATATATTTCAGAAACATCCCCCAAGTCTCAAGATGCATCCGTCGTTGCCTTACAACGCTCCCCTCTTTCCTCAGCGCTGAATTTCTTCCTCTTCCCTGAGGAAATCCTAGTAACGCGACTGCTTTTTATTTCCCAGAACTACGGCTGTGTACGCAGCGTATACGAGCGTTCGCCTAGGAAACGCATGTGTAAAAAAATTAATGGTTTTGCTTTTTGTTTCGTTGAATGGTTTTGGTATTCTTCCCAGTGAATATCCCGGCATCAAAGCTAATCCTTTGCTATTGGCTTCGTCTGTCCTCGTCGCCTTCGTGAAAATCCTGTTTATGCCTCTGTTCTCAACGCTTCATGTGACGTTATGTGACGATCGTAACGCCTTAGAGCTCATTGTTTCATTGTGACAGCTGGGTGTCCATGGGAGAGTGAGCCTTGGTTGGCCTTGGCAAATGAGGAAGAAAGGTCAGACGTTCTCACTGCACCCCAGGTGCCAAAACAGTTGAGTGTGACGGACAGCAATATGAAAGGGTGGAGTCTCACCGCACGCCCCAAGTCACGAATCAGACAAGTGACAGACAGCGATATGAAGGGGTGGTGTCCCAATTAATGCTCTCAGGTAGCGAATCAGATGAGTGTGGCAGACAACGATATGAAGGGGTCGGTCCCACTGCATCCCCAGGTCACGGATTATACGAATGTAATGGACAGCCATATGATGGAGTGTGTCCCACTGCATCCCCAGGTCACAGATCAGATGAGTGTAATGGACAGCGATATGATGGGGTGGTTCCCACTCCATCCCCAAGTCACGGATCAGATGAGTGTAATGGACAGCGATATGACGGGGTGGTTCCCACTGCATCCCCAAGTCACGGATCAGATGAGTATAATGGACAGCGATATGACGGGGTGGGATCGTGTGACGCCTGTTGATGGTCGACGTATTCTGCTGGTCGGTGTATTCTGCTGGTCGGTGTATTCTGTTGCCGGTGTCTGCTGGCTATGCATTCTGCTCTCGGTATCTGCTGGTGGGTGTATTCTGTTGCCGGTATCTGCTGGTCGATGTGTTCTGTTGCCGGTATCTGCTGGTCGGTATACTCTGCCGTCGGTATCTGTTGCTCGGTATATTCTGATGTTTTCATGCCCACTGGTGGCAGGTGGCTATGCATATGCATGGCTCTTGGGTGATAGGTGACTGACAAGTGACTGACATGTTGACCGTGACATTCATGAATGTGTCCGAGTGCAGCGCACTCGACATGGTCAGAGCGCTCAGATATGAGCTCAGCCTCCACTTTCGAATTTCTAGATGATGGCAGCCTGCGTCATAGGTGCACAATATTTGTTGTTGGCGCGTCGTAAAGGACCCAATTCATCACCATCACTCTATCACTCTACATGACTGTGTACGTCTGCCATTTGTGTGTGAACACGTGCATTGATTATACACATGGTCGGAGTCACGTCATAGATGGCTATCTTTGACGGAAAACGACACTCTGAGACCAAGACGAAAATAGCATGCTGGCAGGCGATCAAGGCTATATGCAGATAAAATAATTATGTATTTTGTGGAAAATACTAGGTAGCTTTGAGTATAAACAAATACAACTTATAGGGAGCACATCTTAGGGATGGCAAACACCGTATGCGTATCCACACTCTGGATAATTTCTGTCTACAGAAGTGCGCCAATGATGTAGGCTAGTCGAGATCCACCCTCCGCGTTTGCCTGGTGTTCCCATAACGAAACACGTGAACTGCTACGCCACTGCTGCGGGCCGGAGCCGGGCCAGGGTCGTACGCTGTCCTCCGAGGCGAGTATCGCCCGCCGGCCGACCCCTGCGGCTAAGGCGACGGCTCGTGTCCCGCGGCCACCGACCGGTGGCGCCAGACCATTGTAGTTCCTGTGTCACGGCTCACGATCCGCAGGTCACGGCCCGCGTACGTGCGGACGCGGTCAGCCGGCTGGTCGGCGGCGGCAGCGGCGGCGGGAAATAAGCGCGGGAGTTTTGTCCAGGCGAGCCGGCCGTCAGGCGTGCAATTTTCCCGTCAAACTGAGTTATGGTCACCGCGAGTGATGGGCGTTCGAACCGCGCTGGTCGCCGGCACCGTGCCGGCGCGACTCGGTGCTCAGCCGGTCGCGTCACGTGCCGTGCGCGTGCACGTGTCTGGCGTGGCGCACGTGCTACGTGTGCTGCACGTAGCGGCCGTTGTTTGACTCGCATCTCCTGTCTGAATAGAAGTGCTGAATAGAAGTGCGAAGGGGTGGCGCGACACGTGTTGGCCGAACCGCAGGGGGGGGGGGCTCCTAGGTCGCCATTCTAAACCGGCGCGATGAAGGGTGTCGGTCGTTATGAGACGCTCCAGACAGTGGTGTCGTCATGGCCACATCAGGCTGTCTTCACAGGTCCTCCGATCCTTTGTTATACGTCATGCTCCGCTGAAGCACGTATCCACTGCGATATGCCGCATGGCCAGAATTATGTGCCTTTATATTGCCGCAGTGAAATTAACTCAGACGGCTTGTATTGATGGTGCCCGTGGGCGACATTTGTCAAGAACCATTGAACCATTCGTGTTGATTCAAAATGCATTTTGAATCAACACGAATGCGAACACAAGAATATAAGTAGAATCGATCCAACGTCAAAGAACTAATCAACAGTAAAGCCGCAGTGAACTTCAACCACCAATGTATAATTAAATAAATAAACATATATATATATATATATATTATATATGTATATACGTGGAAGTATGGATGCATGTGTGTTTGCATGTATCTTTGTTTCTACAGATTAACCATTTGTGTGTCGTGTCACAGTTGTACTCCTGCTTCTCGTGCGCAATTTTCTGCTGTCTGGTCTACGATATATACGTGGCGGCCAGGGGCGGTTCCAGGAGTAAAACGAGTCGTGCCCCGCGCTCGAGGGGCCGATTTTGCAGAGATGTTGCACTAAATTTGCATTTTCTCGAATTCAAAGAATTTTTTTCAGATGAATATTGTTTTAGGCCTACCCAACGAATATTCCTTGTTCAAATCAGCTGAGTTTTTATCAATTAGATAAAGATTGTAAAGTCGTCCCCGAAGCCAGGATTCGTGACCCGCTCCTAGTAGCGGTAAGCCGAGCTATGTCACAGGTGGCTTCCGTGCCGTTCAGGTATGCGTATCTCAAACGGTACAGCTTATCAGCGTGCTTGAGATGATGACGAAGAGACGAACTTGCAATGATTCGCGGAGGTATCAATAATATCAGCGACGAATGTATAACCTCTGCCTCACGGGGTAAGGAAAGAAGCAGAAGGCTCATTGAGGGGGCTGAGATCCGCCGCTATGATGTCAAAGTCCCAAAGTTTTAGAATGCCCAAGTGTTCGTGATTGTGTTTCCGTTTGTTTGGGAGCCTTCGGACACGCTGTTTCGGAGTCAGAAGTGACTGAGGACGCCAGTACTAACGTCTCGTGTGTCTGCTGCCCAGGTACCTGCAGACGTGCAGTTTCTGAGTCAGAAGTGATTGAGGACGCCAGAGCTAACGTCTCGTGTGTCTGCTGTCCAGGTACCTGCAGACGTGCAGTTTCGAGCCAGAAGTGGTTGAGTCGCCAGTACTAACGTCTCGTGTGCTGCTGTCAGTACCTGCAGACGTGCAGTTTAGGAAGTGATTGAGGACGCTGGCAACGTCTCGTGTGTCTGCTGTCCAGGTACCTGCAGACGTGCAGCTTGGCAGCCAGAAGTGACGTCAGGACGTTGACGGTGCGCGATGTGGTGGACGTGGCTGAACAGCCATTACTGCAGGTGCGCTGTCTGTTGTGGCACAACTGCTGTGAGCATCTGTCACACTGATGTGGCAGCCAGGAACTGCTGGTGAGCATCTGTCACACTGATGTGGCAGCCAGGAACTGCTGGTAGGTTCTGCTCGTCGGCTTCTCAGATGTCGATGCAGCACCTTTCTCCTCGTCCAACTCTCATGTTCTGTTATTATGGCATACCTTTAGTATGATCCACACACTCAGATTCACCACCATCTTAGTTGCGGCATGCTTATTGTTGCAGATTCAATGTAGCCCTTGTTCTTTTCCTCCGTCATGTTCGACTGCTAGGTCACGTAGCGTCGTCCAACTGCCACAGCGGCTTCTCGCGAATGGACTTGGGAGTCTAGAAGTCTGTAGATTGTGAGCAATATATTTTGTGATACAAATGAATTGTCCAACATTTTGGCTAGTACAATCCCAGACTTACGATGTGCACATAGGTGTCGCCATGGCGGGGAACTGGGGAACGCGTCCAGTCTCATTAAATCTGACGTTACGCATATGGTGTTGTATGGAAAGAATCAACCCAAACCACTCCTGTCTCCCAAACCCAAAGCTTGTGTATCCATGGATATGAGGCTGACGATGCATGCATGTATATTATATACATGCACCGTCACGCACACACACACACACACACATATATATATATATATATATATATATGTGTGTGTGTGTATATATATGTGTATGTATATATATATATATATATATATATATATATATATATATATATATATATATATATATATATATACATATGTATGTATATACATCAAAGCAATCTCAAAGCAAGTGATGTCAACAACATGTAATGAATGCCACGTCATTTGTTTACGTGATTTTTTGGGGGGCACGGTCGCAAGATCCTGAGCTTCGGATTTTGTAGTGTGGAGAATATCTGCCGAAGATATCAACGTTTACAATATCGTTGAAATATAGTCGACAAAATAGACGAAGTGTGGTGCGGTGTTGAAAGCTACTGGCACTTCGTGATAACTTATTTTGTCAATGAATTGGTTAACAGCATGGCGCTGTTTGGAAGTATGGGGCCTATAACTGTGCTGGCAAATACTTACCACCCTGTCGCATCTTACTGAACTCTGGCAAATACCTGCCACCCTGTCGTATCTTACTGAACTCAGTTCATGGCGTCCGAACCTCGGCAAATACCTGCCACCCTGTCGTATCTTACTGAACTCAGTTCATGGCGTCCGAACCTCGGCAAATACCTGCCACCCTGTCGTATCTTACTGAACTCAGTTCATGGCGTCCGAACCTCGGCAAATACCTGCCACCCTGTCGTATCTTACTGAACTCAGTTCATGGCGTCCGAACCCCGGCAAATACCTGCCACCCTGTCGTATCTTACTGAACTCAGTTCATGGCGTCCGAACCTCGGCAAATACCTGCCACCCTGTCGCATCTTACTGAACTCAGTTCATGGCGTCCGAACCTCGGCTGCGCCAGGCCAACACGATTTATGCCGAGTGATGACTTGACGGGCCACCGTACAGTCGTCCCTAATCACACCATGATGCTTGTTTTGTATCACTAAAGGCACCAGACTCGCAAGGAATTATTATCCGCAGTGTGTTATGTCAGTGTTTTCGTTCGCCTTCCTCGATGTTTTCTCTCACGTCTATCTGAAACGAGTTGTAACGAAGGGAGGCATGCCACCAGTACAGGTGGACAAATCGTCATGGAAAAGACACGATGATTGGCGCTGCAAGACAGCACTCTCTCCCACGACAGCTCCCCTCGCGAAGTTCCCCGGGGCCGCATGGAAGCCATCCATCATTGCCCCAGATGTCGGCGAACGATTTTTATCACGACTGGCATTTTTCCCAGACGCGCTTTGCATCTGTTTCGGCTTAGTGCCGACGGCCTGGGCACTAATATATGTGAGTGTCGTGGCGCCGGCCGGAATGTGCCCGGCGACAGACGGTGTGCCGGCGGACCGGCTGGCGGGACCGCTGTCGCGCCGGCCGGGATGTGCCCGGCTGGCGGGACCGCTGTCGCGCCGGCCGGGATGTGCCCGGCGACAGACGGTGTGCCGGCGGACCGGCTGGCGGGACCGCTGTCGCGCCGGCCGGGATGTGCCCGGCGACAGACGGTGTGCCGCGGACCGGCTGGCGGGACCGCTGTCGCGCCGGCCGGGATGTGCCCGGCTGGCGGGACTGCTGTCGCGCCGGCCGGGATGTGCCCGGCGACAGACGGTGTGCCGGCGGACCGGCTGGCGGGACCGCTGTCGCGCCGGCCGCGCCGCGCCGACTGGCGCTGTGGTTTGTTACTGTCGTCGTAGCCGGAGCCGGCGGCATCTGCCCTCCTGGCGGACACTGTGCATCGTGTGCCGCGCGCTGCCCGTCTTCGTCCGCCCAGGTGGTGCGGAGGTCACGGTGTTCAATGTCCCCCCTGCAATAGCATAGAAGATTGGAAGAAATATTTATCAAGTGTCAGGTGGTATTTTCAACACTTACAGCTATTGACCGTAACGATGATGCATTTTCCGTCGACCATCTTCGCGTTCGAGTCATCGACAGTCTGCCGATCGCGTACGCTGTCAGCACACATCGAATAGTACGGCGTAGCTGTGCCAAAAGGTTGCCAGTAACGGTGATGTAGTAATGGAAACACCAAACTCGAGGAGGATATAAAGATTGTTATTCATAAATATCAGCTCAACTCCCCCCCCACAATATCACCGCCACCATCATCATGACTATGACCATCGCCACCACCACGATTTCCAACGCCACCATCACCACCACAATTACCATCATCACCACAATTACCATCACCATCACCTTAACCAACACCATCACCTTCACCTTCCTCATCACCTTCACTTCGTCATCACCATAACCTTCATCATCACCTCCACAATCACCTTGACCAGCACCAATCACCTCCACCATCACCTTCACCTTCACCATAACCTTCAGCATCACCTCTACCATCACCCTCACCATCACCATCGCCATAACCTTCATCATCACCATCACCATTACGCGTTGTCGTCGCCATGAGAATGAAGACATCTGGATGAGCCACTTATCAAGCTGTCAGCGGTGACTGCGCGCCGCCGCCGCCGGGAACAGTTTGCCACGTCATATATCGAGTGGCACAGGGGGACATGTGACACGGCGATAGGCGCCGGTGATGGGGGGGGACTGTTTTACTGGGTCTGGATAAGCGGGGCGGAGAGACACACACACGTGGCTTGGCGGAGAGCAGTTGTGTCAACACACACATTGAACAGCTGTCAAATCGTGGCGGGGATCCTCCAGAGGCGGCGAGGACAGCGAAAGTAGTCGAGGTGGCAGGTCAAGGCTCCCTCCTATGGCAAAGCAATACGGGGGAAGATGACCTTTTGCCTTCCAGAACGCACCTAGTGATGTGTGCCGATTTCTTCCCTGGACGAGTGCTTCTGGAGGGACCTGGAATTTGTCTTCATTTTCTCCAATTTAAACGAAAGTTTGTGACATGGATACAAACATTATCAAACATATCCACAATATTTCGTGAAATCTCTAGTTACCAAAATTCCTCACAGCATCACTGTTCGATTCAAGAAAATCGTATAAAAATCCCTACATGTTGGAATAGTTAATGCACTGTCTGAGAGCTGAAGATGCCAACACGTGAAAATTTGAAACAAATTATTTGCTTCGCCCGAATATAATCACAAAATTCCTTCGTGCAAAAGTGCATAAATATTCTGGTGTGCGTCCCCACAGGGTTCTACGGCGAAAGAACTTCAGGGTTTCAGAGATGCACAGGCAGCCTCATGAGAACACGATTATCCTCCCTCGTCAAGTTTTTTCCAACGGTCGTGAAGAGCTTTCTTTTTGGATTCCATCCCTCTTATTTAGTAAGAAATTTTGCATGCACACTGCACTTGCATTACGATATTTGAACCCTCACTGTTCACTGATGAGTACACTCGCCTTCTGAATCATTGCTTTCAGAAATTTGCAGTATTTTGTTTCATTTCTCCATTGTGTAAACACCTGATGTGCAGCATAAGCAGTCGTTCATAGATACTAAGTGAATCGAAATAAAGGTTCTAAAGTTTTAACTACTACATCAGCAATACTTGGCCACTTATGGGATTTGAGAGAAATAAATGTAGGGGTTTAATAATGGTACCAGATACCTTCAAACGGTCCGGAGCTGGTGTGAGTTTCATTTTCCATGATCCATTTTGGCACTACAAGAGTTCAACACCCCTCTGTTGTTTCTCGGGCAGGCCCTGACTTCCACCGGTTCTCGAAAATGGTCTCGCTACCATTTGACGAATCTGGGCTAGAAGTAGACACATGTCCCTCATTGTTCCAACATGCCCTAATACTTAAAGTCCAGATACTTCTATGTCTCACTTCTTCCAACACGCCCTAATGCTTCCAACATGCCCCGATATTTTCAACATGTCCTAATACTTCCAGCATGTCCTGATGCTTCCGACTTGCTCTAATACTTCCAACATGTCCCAATACTTCAAACATGCCCCAATGCTTCCAACATGTCCCAATAATTGGTCATGCGATCCTTATCGTCGATGATCGTTCTACTCAAGGCCTGCTTAGTGAGTTTTCAGCGAAAATCTTGCCCTGTTCTGGCATGGTTCTACATCTTGCTGCTTTGATCAAGATAAGATATGAAGTCTTCATTTGTCTATTGAGTCAATTTGCTTCTTCAAATGTCTTCTACGACATAGAGTACACCAACAGCCTGCGGTTGTTCTGTAAATATCTGTTCGTTGGCACCGATGGCCTTGGTTCAGTTCCCATCCATTTCAAGATCGTGCCGTTGGCTGTGGCGTGCCTGCGTCCCTTTCGCACAACAGTGGCTGGTTGGATGCGGACAATTCGCCGGAATGCTGGGACACCGAAAGAAAACTGCTTGAGTACTTCAATGGTATTTGCATTGGAGCTACTTTTTATTTCAGAACAAAAATGTGGAGCACGTTTCTCCGTGTTGGGAGTTCCAATGTCGTGTCGGCTGTTGCACCAGATAATGCTCAATCGCGTGTCTCGTGCCGACGATCGGAGCACCAGCCAATCGGGAGGGTCCCGATGGACCTATCAAGTGGCAGCGGCACGGCAGCGGCCTTGTCGCGGTGAAGGCATTGCTGAGCGGATTCGATGTCAAACAAAGCTAAGGTGATCAAGCAAAGAACACATTGTGCAAAGAAGAACTTATCGAAACCGGTCATTTTTCATTCATCGCCATTCCTGATCGCGCCATTGTGGAAAACATGTCATGTTCGGTAGTCACAGTATGTTCGGTTGTCATAGTATGTGGTCATGTTCGTTGGTCACAGTTCGTAGTCATGTTTGGTGGTCACTGACTGTAGTCATGTTCGGTGATCACAGATTGTAGTAATGTTCGGTAGCCACAGGATGTGGCCATGTTCGGTGATCACGGAATATAGTCATTAGCCTGTGTCGAGAATTTCCAAATTGGTGTGATCAAAAACGGCTACTATTTTTATTTTGCCGTGATATGTACCTAACAATTCGGCATACAAATTAAATCGCTGGGCCATGGGCATTTTTTCTCAAAATGCGTTTGAAGAAGACTGTTTTTGGCATTCGGTGCCATATTGGCTGTGAGAACCAATCCAGATAAGTAGGTCAAATAATACCTCTTTCGACGAGCTAAGTCGATTGAAACAAAGCAATATTGTCGAAAAATTGATGGTTAAGAAAATATCGGCGATTTTGTGTCTTCTAATACACCAGCAAATGTCCATTTCCGGGCATACAAGGAACTCTGATGCTTAAAGAAGTAAAGATCATGATACAGTCGCGGTTTCTGCACTGACTTATTTGAAGACTTCAGCATCACTCGCTGGGCATAAACATATAGACAAATCTTCATATTTATTGGCTGTTTGCTATATAGCAGCATGATTGAGGGAGGTTGCTTTGTACGCATGTGCTTCATATAGCAAATACAAGGCTGTCTGGAAAGGCTATCTGAGCGTCTCAACATGCAACGAATAGGTAGCTATTCGTTGCATGTTGAGACATTCAGATAGCCTTTCCGCTTCACGTTCAGACGAAGATCAGATACGTTGTTGATAAAAAATGATTAAAATTCGCCGTGATCACCATGGTACCATCGATGCCTATTTTTTTTCAAGGGGACACATGTCCGACATCAATCAATGCACACTGGAAATATCCAAGGCAAGCATCGCGCGAAGGTGCGGAGCGCAACTGACTGGACGGTATAGAGGGCCCCAGTTATATCTGTCATGGAACTTACAGTCGTTTTAACATATTCTCCACGTCCTTCTTAGTTGTTAGCACGGGCAAAAGCTGCCGGTGCATGTGCCTACACTGTACGTGTCAGATCATGGCCTAGGAGACACTGCATACCGATACACTGGTACACTGGTACCGAACCGAGATCAGGCGACGTTAGTAACGTCAAAAATGGGGTGCTGATAAAATATAACATAGCGTTTAGCTAGATATAAATGTTTTTTTTTTTCAGGTTTAAGTAGGTGCAACAAGCATATATTTAACAATATTGTCCATTGTACTGTTAGCAACACACACTTATGTCATAAAATACGGACAATTAAAACCGCATCCGCCTATTTACCAGATGCGTGGAAGCTTTCCGCGATTTTTCGTAGGTCCCGGTCCTCCCTCCGGGCCGAGAAATGCTTTGACCAATCACAGGTCAGCTGGTATGTCCATGCAGGGCCGACGCACAAACGGCAAAGGAACTGCTGCTTATCTGTAAGTAAAAGTGAAATAAACAGAGAATCTGATAATTTCTTAAATTAATGTTACATTATTTAGATAGAAATAGTCGGAAGCTATCATTGCATAACTCATATGATAGGTTTTATTTCTTTTGGAGCCTCTGAAGACTGCAAGAACGATGTAGTTAGCACTATTGAAATCGCCAATTTAGGTTTTAGACGAAGACATAAAATATTAGTGCAACTATGAGCCACAAGGGCCCTTCTTCGTTGCACTCTGGACACTCGACCAAATGCACACCAAATCCGTCGATCAGCCCTCCCTGTCATACTGAAAAGCAAGCCCTCTATTCTTATAATGATTGTTTATGCTGTTTTTAAAGATGTTCAATGTGCTGCTACTGACGATGGTTTATGGGAGCTGGTTTCAGTGTTCTACTACCCTGTTGGTGAAGAAAAACTGTCTTAACCTTGTTCTGCTATGCTTAACTTTAATTTTGAATTGATGACCTCTAAGTGCATAATTTCTGTTAAATTCAAACATTTCCCCAAGATATCCCTTCTTCAGACCATGGAAAAATGTATAGACCTTGATGAGATCTCTTCTCAGCTGAGTGGGAATTAAGGCACTTCTTAAGAGATTTCCCTCTTCAAACAGTTTTGCACTCTGGGTTCATACTGGATAGAATGGGCTCCACATGTACTCTGACACAAACATGCAGAAGGAACAAAAATACCACTAAGAAAACTAGCAGAAGATTGAAGTAAACATCCACCAAACATGTTACTCTACTTAGGATTGCCAAATAAATTAGCCACTTTTTGTACCATCAAGCACAGAGACAACATCCGAACACATACCACACCAAACCACAACCAACAGAAATGCTTTCAACAACATGCCAAACCTTGTGCCTGCACACTGAACAGTGGCCTCTGGTTGCTACAAATTTCGCTGATGCATCTCCATACACCTGCTTTTGAGCCACCCTATACTCGTAGTGGGAAAAGCTGACAGTTTTAAGACACATCTTCCGGGTCCAGGAGGTCGCCAATTGAAATTTGCTTTGTTAGCATTTTCTGTTCTGAAAACTGCCCTTTTACCAATTGATGCAAGGTATTCTTTAAATGATATCATAAACATTAGCAACTTTGAACACATGTTTAACAGTGCCATACTGCAAACACAAGACCTTGACTGGACCTTTGCTTTGCACACTGCCATCAATTCTGACTGTTGTGTTTGAGGTAGTGGTGTTGGGTCAGTGATCCGTATCTGCAGGGAATTGGCTGTGTACGTAGGTAGGTGTGTGCCCTGAGTTGAGGGTGAAGCATGAGTTATTTGTTTGTTTTTCATTTGGCTAGCCTTGTACTGATAGTAGTAGTAAGGAGTCAGTGCTGGTCCTAGGAGACTCGTGTGCGACATTTAGAGCGGGTATTTTGTAAAGGTAGGAGGGACAGGAGGTGCATCACCAGGCCTGGTGCCAAGGTGAAGGACCTGGTGCCTGTGGTGGCACAGGTCACCAGTGATCACCAGTTCAGCACAGTCATAGTGCATGTAGGGGTAAATAACATAGGCCCTGCTAGGAGTGAGGAGCTTCTGTGGGCGTACAGGGCCCTTCCGGCCACCCTGAAGGGTACCAATAGAGTCATTGTAACAGTAATTTTGCCTAGGGCTAGAGCCTCCCCTGAGTGAAGCTCTAGGGCACTGGCAGCTAATGCCAGGGTAGGAAAGCTCTGCCATGAGCTAGGTTTTACATTTGTAGACGAGTGGAGCAGGTTTTATGCATCGTGGGACCTCTATCAGAGGGATGGCCTACACTTCTCTGAGAAGGGGGTCCATGTGTTAGGCAAAGTGTACGAGCATGTCCTTCAGGGAAACTAGGAAATGGGTGGGGAGGGATGAAATTGCATTGCCAACTCAGAAATATTCCAATAGTGTCCGCCAAGGCAATAGAACCTCAAAGTCTGCAACTAGGGACAGCACCAGTTCAAGGGGACAGAGTGATAGTTCATCTAGTGATAAAGGAACTCCTCAGCATGAAAAAGCCAAAGGTGGTTTTGGAGCATTTGTTAAGTGTATGATGTTTAATGCTCAGAGTATCCATTCCAAATTTGATGAGTTCAAGTGTTATGTTGCTGAGGAGGAACCAGATTTTGTTTGCATTACGGAGGCATGGGTCAGTGAAGGGTATTTTGGAGATAACTTACAGGACTATGAGATCAAGGGATACAATATGTTTTCATGCAATAGGGGTCCAGCAATGAAAGGGGGTGGTGTAATGCTCTATATGAATAGCTTATTCAGTTCTCAAAAAATAGCAGGTGGGGATAAAAATGTGTCTGTGGAGTCCATTTGGCTTGATGTCACTGTGGGAAAAGGCAACAGCAATACTCTTAGGCTTAGGAAAGGAGCTTTCTACCGATCAAAAACCCTGCCACATTCTCAGCAACTGGAGCTTGACAAGGTGATTTGTGAGGAAGTCAGTAGAAACTTTAAGAGGAAGTGCCTTATTCTTGGTGACTTTAATCTAAAAGGTTATGAAAATTCTGGTGTTGGCTCCCCATCATGCAAAATGTTTAGGAAATGCCTTAAAGAGGACCTGTTCTTACACCAGTTTGTATCGGAACCTACCAGGCATGGTTCATTCTTGGACCTTGTATTATCGGATTTAAGTGACTTGGTTCAAGACTTGACTGTAGTCGAAACTCTGGGAAGAACATAACATAGTTAGATTCAAGGCACATGTAGGGGAAATTATCAAGGATAATTTGGTAAAGGTTCCAAATTTCAACAGAGCAGTGGTGGTGACTGGTCTCAGAAGCCTGAAAATGGTACGTGTGAACTTCAATAACCCCATAGACAAAGAATTGGTAGAACGATTTGATGGGACCTTCATATTTTGGGAGGTAAAGTTCCATTGCTTATGAATACTGTCATCTTTTTGTCATGGATATGCTAAACATGACAGGAAATGTCAAATGATAGGCAATGTTTACCTTTCAGCCAACACCTACTGCCAAGTCTAGTGGTTTGTAGAGAGGTGTGCAGTGTGGAATAATGACATCACAGGAATCAGGGAAGTGATATCACGGGATTCAGGCGTCAATGACTGGTTTGGTTAGGTAAGGTTAGGTTACAACCTATCCCAACCTAACCTGACCTTACCTAACCTAACCAGTCATTGACACCCGACTCGTGTGATGTCACTGTTCTCCACTGTATGCCTCTTTACAAATCACTAGCCTTTGCAGTGTATCACTGGCTTTGGCATATGGCAGTATGAACACAGTATTCACCAACATGGTAGTAGAAAACTGGAACCAGCTGCCAGAAACCATTGTCAGTAGCAGCACATTGAACACCTTTAAAACAACATAGACAATGATAATAAGAATAGTGGGCTTGCTTTTCAGTATTCCATGCAGGGTTGGTCGACAGATTTGGTGGGCAACTGGTTGAGTGTACAGAGTGCAACCAAGAAGGGCCCTTGTGGCTCATAGTTACACTAATCTTTGATGTCTTTATGTCAAAACAATGAATAAGGTAAAGGCGTAATTACAACATTGGCTTTAATGCAAGCTGGTGGGACAAAAAACATTTGAAATGACACTAATTTCGTGACAAATGTTTACATCCTATTGTACTCATTTTGACATCACACACCTAACAAAAACCCAGTATTTTAACACTGCATCACCTCCTTCAAAATATCCCTGGTTCAAAATATACTAGGAGTGATGTCACCAACAGCTGACTAGCAGTCAACTGACATTGACTAAGATTGTGGGAGGTAATACTTGAAGATTACCAGTAGATACTATGCCCATTAGTTTGGAATTCAGAATTCAATATTGGAGGACCTGAAGGCCATCCAATGTGAATCATCTTCATCTGTCTTCCCAAGGAGTCCTTGAGGACTCCTTGGGAAGTCCTTCTCCTGCTGATTCACTGATGGTACTTCACAAGTTCATCTAAGCCTTTCTGCAGCGAGATATGCTCATTGTGTCCGGTTTTTGCCCTAAAGACTCACCTTAACGAGTACCACATCACACCAGTTATAAATTATGTGAAATAGGGTGGAATACACCCTTAACTTAATGAACACATCTGACCCTACAACATCAACTATCCTTACTATGAGCAGGCAGGGCAACTTCCCCGGTCCTGCCCATCAGCTCTGTTTTATCGGGGTAGCCGTGGAGGTTGAAGGTAAAGGTAATTGGAGGTTGCAGGTAATCCTGGAGGTTGAGCTCCCCCCCCCCCGTCGCACGGTGCCAGTTGTGACGGGGGATCAACACACCTCTTTGGTCCTGATATCCCGGAGGGACGGGCGGGCTCGTGGGGCCTCACGCGGGCCAAGTGGCTAGTCGCCTCGGGCCGGGGACCTGGGATTCTTCCCAGTGTCTGCCGGCCCGGCCGGCTGTGGTCAAGGAGTGGGCGGTGCTGGACCTCGGTCGGAGTGGCGAGTCTCTCTCCCGGCCGGGCGAAGGCGCCGCCTGCCCCGTATAGCTCCTCGGGCGCCTGGCGACCTCCAGTACGCGGGACCCAGGCGTCCCCTCAGTGGGGCCCTATGCGGAGGGGCGCCCGAGGAGCCGAACACCAAGACGCATCGCATGGCGTCTTTAAAAAAACCTCCTGGTCCCTCGCGTAGGGCCCAGACCATCGCCCAACCCATCGCAGGTGGGAGCGTGTGTAACCAGGAAAGTCACGGGAGAAATATGTATAATGTTCCTCGCATACTCATCTTCCCAGGACTGACCAGAAATATTTCATCATTGTCCCCTTTCCAGAGGCGAGACGGATGCGACAGATTTGGGAGTATCACCCGTTGCGCGAAGTGAAAGGATGGTGCTATTGAAGTAGAGTTTGCACGAGTAGGAGAAGCACAGAACGCACTGGAAATGACCGAGTTCGTATATAGTGTGCGGAAAGGTGACAGGAAAGTCGACTGGAGCATCCAGATGAGGATCGAACCACATAAAACCAAATATACATCGCGCAGAATCATCAATTGTTACGATCTCAAGGATGTACCGGAGGAAGAGATAGTAGATGGGCTATCTGAGTTCGGCTTGATAGGAGCCAGAAAAATGAAGACAAGACGAGGTGCAGAGCTGATCGCCACAAACAATGTAATACTGACTTTCGATTCAACTGACTTGCTCTCTGAGATCCGAGTGGGTTACATCCGGGTCAAGGTGCGACTTTTTCTTGCAAACCTATTGCGTTGTTTTAAACGTCAGAAATATGGGCACACCAACCAATACTGTAGAAATCGTCCTGTGTGTAGCAACTGTGCCTCCCTAGACCACGGTAGCGACCAATGTACCTCAGAAGTGCCATTCTGCGTCAACTGCGGCAGAGGACAGGATCCCCACACATCGTTCGACCGCGCCTGCCCTAGCTACTCCAAAGAGAAGGAAATTATGTCGATCAACCACAATGAAAAGGTAACGTTTCGCGAAGCTCGGGATCTTTACGATCACACACACCCGAGAATATCGTACTCAACAAAAGCTAAAAATGTCACTTCGGTTCCACGGCGAGTATAGACAGCTGAAGCAAACGAACTCGTTGCAGCACTACGTGAGGTTCTTCGCTCCTTCGGTTTACTCATCGCCCCGTCCACAAGGCATGGGACCGGGGTTCCACCGCCCACGAATGACGCCGTTCGACCACCGGAGGCCCCCTTCCAACCAACACCCGAAGATGGTGCGTGGACGCTGGTACAACGGTCAAAGAGGTCTCCTCGATCCTTTCCGCCCGATCCTAGCCCCTCCCAGTCCACTTTGAAATCCCCACCTCCCATCCCCCATCCGCCCTCCAACCCACCCTCTCCTCCCTCACGCCCCACCACCACCTGCAAACCTAGCCTCTCTACCTCCTCCCTACCTGACACTCCCCTTCCCTCAGTCATATCCACCGATGCCCAATCCATTTCCAACCTTTCTACACTCGCATCCGCCTCAATTCAGACATCCTCACGTATCACAGCACCATCAATTGCACAAAAATCCTTACCATCCACATCCATGCCTCCTACCTCCAACACAACCATTACCAACACATCCTCTTGCCAGCCCTCAGCATCCAAGCCCACCTCCCGCTCGCTCCCCCTGATCTCCCTGCACCCCATGGCAGCCGCACCCGCGACCCGACCAACCGGAGTCGCGGCACACCCTGGAGCTCCTGATCTGGGCGCACGGGGACGGGGACAACCCGACGTGATTCCGCTCATTCGAGTCCGTAATCCAGAAGCCCACGTCCAACCGCAACCCCTTCACCGTCACCACCAGTCTCAACCGTGATAGGGCCGCCTGTCACCCCTCCCCCACGTCGAGCTAGTAACCCCCCGATCTGCCCCCAGCTTCGAATCGCATGACGAAGCGAGCTCTCCCAGGGGCGGTGTCTCCTTCCGAGATCGGCAGTCCCGGTCACGGCCGCGTAGCCAAGCGCCTGAGGAAGTGAGGTCGGGAACGGAGAACACCTAACTCGTCCTCGTCCCCCTTTTTTTAGCTCACAACTCACTTTTATATATTTGACGTATGAGTTTTATTCTGCAATGGAATTGCATAGGTTTGAGAACCAGCCTCAATGAGCTCCAAACTATTCTGCACTCACGAGTACCGCTGGCGGTTTGTCTCCAAGAGACGAGGCTTTCTCCTCATACACATTTCCACCTGAAAGACTACACTGTGTTGCGTAAGGATATTTCCTCTCGCACTGTGGCGCACAGCGGAGTCCTCATAGCCGTGCACAACTCTGCTCCCTTTCACGAAATATCTATCTCTTCGAATATCCAGTGTGTTGCTAGTGACGAGCCGTGGACGTGATATGGAGCGTTTCGTACGAGACTTCCCACTCTGCATCCTTAACACAGGAAAGCCAACACATTTTGCATTGCCCACAGGACAGACCTTTGTGCTGGATCTCACCCTCTGCAGCCCAGAATGTGGCACCGTTTTTAGAATGGACCGTGGATGGCGACCCGTGCAACTGTGACCACTTCCCTGTTCGGTCTCGTTTTGTTCACCGTGTTCTTGTAAGCCGATGACCCCCCCAGATAGATTTTAACAAAGCCGACTGGGATTCTTTCCAAGCAAGTCTTGAGTGTACACTACGCGACCACTCCGACGAATCTGCTATATCCGTGGAGACGTTCACGGCGGATATTGTGCGGAGTGCTGAACGGCACAGACCTCGATCATCGGGAACATCAGTTCGCGTGCCCGTCCCATGGTGGTCCGAAAAGTGCCGAGAGGCCTTGATAGCCAAGAAGAGGGCGCTTCGTGTCTTTAATAGAAATAGCTGTACGCCAAACTTAACAGCTTTCCGCAAGGCGCGGGCAGTCGCCAGACGTACGTACCATCGCCGAAGCAAAACGGGACTCGTGGAAAGCGTATGTCAACACTCTAAACCGTTCCACGTCATTGACATCTGTATGGTCCCGCATAAAATGTTTCTCCGGAAGGTATACGCCACATCCACTCCCCACCCTGCCCATGGCTGGCCGCATCATCGACCCGGAAGAAGTGGCCGACGAGATCGGACGAGCTCTATCAGCACGATCGAAATACAGTAATATTGTGCGCTTATCAAACTACAAGGCTCGTTGCGAGGCACGCACCATTTATTTTTCAACCACAAACCTCCTTGAATACAACGTTCCATTTTCTATTTCCGAACTGACTGCAGCTATCAGTACTCTGAAGAGTGTCGCAGAGAGTCCTGATACATTGCACAATGACATCATCAAACGTTTGTCTGTAAAAGCCTTATAAACACTCCTGAAGATACTGAATGACATGTGGAAAGCCGTCACATTTCCATCTTCGTGGCGGAGGGCAGTCGTAGTGCCTATACGTAAGCCAAGCAAAACAGGAACGGACCCAGTGCATTATCGCCCCATCTCGTTAACATGCTGCCTATGTAAGTTGTTTGAAAAGATGGTGAATGTCAGACTAATGTGGTGTTTAGAACACAACGATCTCCTCACTGGGATACATAGTGGGTTTCGAAAACACCGGTATCATTCGAAAAATCAAGGACTTTGCGGATAGGATTGAGTGAGTTTGGAGTGATTGTAAGTATTGCAATTATTTAGCAACTGTTCCTGACAATACAGAAATGCATTTGTTTAAAATGTATTGATGCAACTACAACGGGCGCAGCATTCGTTCTTACATCATTTCGTACCTTGAAATAACTTAGCTAAGCTAGCATTATCTGTGTTAACACGCGCACGTCCGGGGGAAGATATGTCCCCCTCCGGCTTTTCCTCATTTGGTGCCAAACTAATCGGGTTAGCAAGGCCAAACCTCGCATAGCTATTCATTGGTCTTTTCCGCATATCCTCATACATTTTTAATACTGGGTCATCTCAGGTCAGGTCACCAGGTCAGGCGAAGTGACCCAACTGCACTCAGAGTTCTAGGTGGCATAACTTCCACAACAATTGGGCGATTGATTTCAAATCTATAACATGTCGTGATCTCATCAGGGACCATAATATGTATATCGTTTTTTTTCTCGTAGCATTGGCCTGTTATGGGGGCAGACATCTGCCCCCTCCCGGACACGCGAAGTTGGCGCGGACCGGACGTGCAAGTCTTAAGCAACTCATGTCATTAAGTATACTTAAGCACTCATTTCCCACGTTGGGGTAATTGATAAGGAAACCAGTACTAAACAAACGGGATTGTATTTCGTCAAATACCAGAACGTCGGTCCAGATCATGGAATGCTCCAATTACCATGTGCTGACATGACTATGATCGATTGACGATTCGACCGGCCATGCAGAATGTTTCCGGAAGTTCATTTTATTTTGTCTGGCTGAACTGCGGAACTGCATACCATGCTTGTATACAACATACCATTCCAACAATCAGGTATGTGTAAAATACAAGTCAATATAAATCTTGCCACACTAATTCATGAAACATTAGTGGTTTTGACACGTTGCACCGCTAATCGCAGCGATACTACCGTTACGACTGTATAGCAGTTCAGTCGTACAGTATCGTAGTGTCAATAATCAGCAAAACGAATGTAGACACCAAGCAAAATGAATAGCCTACAAACCGACCACGACCAACCAAATGTCGCGTCAACATACAAATTCACATACGGGAGGACCAGAAATTGTATAGAGGGTAATCCATCGTGACACTGGTATGATCACGATCGTTTTCCGGTGTCATTGCCTGCATCCATGGGGGCGAGGGAGCACATCCGCTTTCAGTAAGTTCGCCTGCTGGATCCAACGTGGCAGAACCGGCTCACGATAATGTGACGGGCCCGATAATGTTACGAATGATAGCACACGCAAACGGATGAGGCTCATAAGACCTACTTTGAGAAGATCTATTTTCAGTAGATCTACGTTCAGAAGATCTATTTTCAGAAGACCTACTTTCAGAAGGTCTATGTTCACAAGACCTACTTGGAGGAGGAAATGTTCACAAGATCTACTCCCAGGACTGAATTGTTCAGAGGATCTACTCGAAGACGAAAGTGTTCACAAGATCTACTTTCAAGATAATGTTTTTCACAAGATCTACTCTCGGGACTGGGTTGTTCAGAGGATCTACAAATAGGCCCCAAGTGTTCAGAAGATCTACTCCCGAATGCAAATGTTCAGAGGATCTACAAATAGGCCCCAAGTGTTCAGAAGATCTACTCCCGAATGCAAATGTTCAGAGGATCTACTGAAAGCTGGAAGTGTTCACAAGATCTACTCTCGGGACTGGTTTGTTCAGAAGATCTACTCGAAGACGAAAGTGTTCACAGGATCTACTTTCAGGATAATTTTTTTTCACAAGACCTACTCTCGCGACCGGATTGTTCAGAGGATCTACAACTAGGCCTTAGTTGTTCAGAAGATCTACTGCTGGAAATGTTCAGAAGATCTACTCCTGGAAATGTTCGGAGGATCTACTCCGAGGACGGAGGTGTTCACAAGATCTACTCCCGGGACGGAATGTTCAGAGGATCTACTCTTGGTTCGGTATGTTCAGAGGATCTACTTTCGGGACTGGATTGTTGAGAAGATCTACTCTCAATTGTGATGTCCAAGAAGCATAAGTTCAGCTTTCTCTCGCTAGGTAGCAGCACGGTCTTGGTATTACAGCATTGAATAAGGAATGAATGTCATCAGATTGAACGCTGAAACATAGGTAACAATATTTCTCGCTAGATGGCAGGATGATACCATTGAACAAGCGCTCGTTGTGTGTCAGCGTTGTTGGCGGATCGTCACGCGCGTGCAGTGCTGACAGCATCAGAATCTCCATGCTCAAGGTGCTTTTGCTGTTGTTGGACCACACCTAGTGCATGCCATTAATAGTAGCATTGTGAACCGTGACCGCCCGTCATCATGAGTCGAGCATTACCTGTGGGCGTAAAACGAGTGGCACTGACTGGGAGGAAATGTTTTTTTTTTTTTTGGGGGGGTGACGGGAATATTGGTGGACCCAGAGCGATTGTTTGTAGTTAAAATGCGATTATCTGCAGGCACGGATACGACTTACCTTTGCGCTTACGCACATTTGTGCATACGTACTTTTGCACTTACGTACACTTCCGCATACGTACATTTTCCATACGTGAATCTGCGCTTACGTACAATTGCCATACGTACATCTGAGCTTAAGTGCATTTGCTTACGTACATCTGCCATACGTACACTTGTCCTAGAATCACATATGCCCCCATAGGAGAACGCCCTATAAGAGGGGTACCCCTCCCCCTTTGAAGGAAAGGCGCTCCTCTTGGAAGACCCGACTGTATCCCTGCCTCAAATATTATAGCCAGGGGCGCCACTCCATGAGGAAAATGCGCCCCTGCGGGAATGCTCGCGTGTGCCCCTCAATTTTATTTTCAACCGTAGGTCCCCCTGAAAGGCTAAGTGGTTCCCTTCTGGACATGTGCCTCCATAATAATTCATCGATCCACCCATTCCTTGGGGATAAGATGGACTGGCATTCAGCCATACAATATTTACCATTACCATTACACGATAACATTTCCTCGACAAACATAAAATCATCCCAAAAATTACTGTACACCTATATTCGCATGTAACCCTATACCCAACCAAAAAATATGAGAATTAAATTCATCGTACCAATCTTCACCCCCATGGTTCTTCTATCATAATATGCCATGAAGTGTATTCAAAATATGTCACAAAAGTCGAACTGGGGCAGCATAAATTTGTGTTGAGGACACCAAATATCCCATCGGGGGCTATGAATAATCATAGCAGTACCCTCAGTCACCGAAACCCAACAAAATCCCGGGATCCTCCAAAACGCAGCGAGTCCAGGAGAAAAGCTACACAGTTGCAGTGCGGAGTTACAGCGCTGGATAGAGCTGATACAGATGCGCTGGAACCTTATATTAGCGTACACGGAGCCCAAACACACCGGGGCCAAAACGCGCCCGGGCCCTCAAACCGCACAGGAGCTGCAGACGTCATGAGAACCCAAAGAACCCCGGGGCCCGCAAAGTGACATCATCATAAAAAGTACCCCGAGACAGTAAATAAACACACCGGGCCTTCGGAAACGCGCCGGTCCATCGGTCACCGATCATGTCTCTCTGTACCTTATCTCTAGCCCGAAACCCAGGTCAAATATCATAATTTCAATCTGCCATTAGCCAGTCTTGATGTTCAAAGCTTCCCCGAAACCCAGTATACTGCTGATTGGACGCGGACGACCAAGGATGTTTCCCCGGTGTAATTATCAGCAAGGTGTGGGTTATCAGCGACAGCGACGGATAGACAGCTCCAGGAAGGGAAGGCTATGTGCAAAGATAACTTGTGCCTGGCATCGCGTCTCGACGTGAGAGCTCTATAGACTTTAATGCATGCAAGGTTGTCTTCAAACATGTGCCCATGACTGTACACATGTGTCGAAATATAATGCATATGTCACTAAAATAGGAACGTAAACATTGTTTCAATATACGTACAAATATTTCACACATATACGTCTGTTTATCCATAGCACTCTTGAATACAATGATAAAGATCTGGTCGGAGTTATGTTGGGACGATGCCTACCATTTCGAAAACAGGTCATAAATTATGGTTTCCGGGCTTCCCGGTGTCCCAACTATATCGATAAGAATCAGAACCTACGATTTCAGTTTAGTCTGGTCTTCAAGTGCAGATACCATATTTCGCCATGTTGTAGTCCTGCCTGCTTTTGAAGTAGTAGAATTGTTGCACGAGCTACAAATCAATCAAGATGAACACAGCTATCTAGAACATGAGTTGAGACGTGCTGGATGGACGACTATTCGGCGGCACAAGAGAGGTCCGGTGACCGACATCAGCAGCCGAATATTACAGAGAAGTCTGGAGGTATGCATTGCAGTGCGATGTCAGTAATGGCGCACACCTCGGTTGTTTTTGTCACGCTGCGAAGACACTTTACCAAAACAACTGATGAAAACACATGTACTCTTCACTTCAGACACTTTTTCTCCTGTATTCCTGAGATCTCTTTATCACGTAATATAAAAACACTTATACAAAATGATAATGTGTCCAAGAAATTGCAAGATCGCCATTAGTTAGCCATTTCCAGATCAGCTCTGCTTTAGACGCAGGCTGGCCGTTCAGATCGCGGCCTGCTCGCCTCCTTTGGGAAATATGAACCGGGCTGCGACGTCGGGCGCTTAGCCATGCAGGCTGGGAAACGGACGACTGCAGTGGCGGACACAGGTGTTGAACTGTTCATCATTTTGTCACCGTGTCCAGTATCTTCAGATCTGTATGCTGCTGCGCCGTTGGTACATTATCTTTTCCCTGGCACTGTCATGTGTAAGTGTCCTTAGAGATCAATCTGAAGACGCCACTGGCAACGTGCACATCTCAGTCTGTACGGCGAGGGTGAGGCACTGTATCGTGCGGTCGTCGGAGAGTGGAGGGGTAGTTGATGCGTGGTCTTCCCACGCCGGCTTGGGGCTGGGCTTCTGGGAACTGACGCCAGCGGATGGTCGGCTTATTCAATGGCCGATGTGGTTGACTGGTTTAAGGTCGATACACATATGTCTTTTGGCAAGGTACTGAACGATATGTAAAATGTATGGATTATTAAGCTTGAAATCATGCTGCTCGCATGCACATGCAGCTAGTAGAACATCTAAGCCAACTCATGCAATCAGCTACCCATTTTTATGGGCCGTGATAATTCGAATTTCTACCTTAAATAGCGCAGAGTAGCATCTGCCGTCCCCTGAAAACGCTTGCCAGACGTTAGTAACTTCGAATTCAGTGTGGGCTAAAATCCTGTCCCCAGAGGGATTTTCGGGAACGGATTTCGTGTATATTCACGGTGAAAACAAAAAACGCGACTCATTTGCGTGGCGCGTTATACGAAAAAAAACTCATCTCCGTGCCGCGTTCACTTTCTTGTGGACATTCCATAGTCAGAAAAATTAGAACAATAATTATGTATATTTATGCCTTGAAATACATCTTATTAACCACAAATAAAGCAAGAATTAGCTCATTCAAGCTGTGGTGATCGTTCAGGGAATAACCTGACATCAGTACTACTTATTTAATTTTTAAGTTTAATGAGGTGAAATACATCATTGGTGTCGGTACTGTGATGCCAGTATGGGAAACTGCCACTCCAACTTGAAAGTTGGGAAGGCAGGGCCCTCTCAACTTCCAAATACATGCTTCATTTTACAGTTGGGAAAAATATTTTTAAAATACCCCGTGTCTAAAGGAAAGCGGTCGAAGTCAGGTTCATTTTTCGCATGTGTGGGCGTACTTTAGGATAGCATCTCCTGTACTTATCTGTTGACGTCGCGTGATAAGCTCATGTTCTTCTCTCTCGCTACAGCCTTCTCACCTCAAGAGCAACAATTGTTACGCTTGAGGTGAAGCAAACTGTGAAGACGTCATTGTTGCAACCATTGGGCAGGGGAAACCGAATCAAGTTGGCACAACTTTGCCGAAACTCAACATAATTCATCACTTTGGAGACGTAGCGAGGAGATGTCAGTTGGCAGCCGGCCCGATAAGGCCTGGGACGAGCTACCGGGCGGCCGTGTCGGTGCATTGACAGCAATTCAAACCTTCGGCCCAAATTCCGCCGTTGAACTAGAATTCATTGATTGGGTGTTGAGGCCATGGTTCACGCAACGAGCTCTGCTTAGCAACAGAGCCCTGCCTCATAAAGCAACCCCAGCAAGAACTTGGATTAAATTTATATAATGGAATACAATTTGAATAATATATCAGGGATTTAATGTTTACTTTCAGTCCATTTTAATCATGAATTTAAACGCATTTCACAGTCGCAAAGTTGAGAGAACATAGTAATGAGAGCCGATACTTAAAAAATGAACAAGTGGGCGACAAATGAGAAATTAAGGGTAGAGCAAAGGGATTTAAATTTTACTTTCGGTGCACAAATGTGTCACATCGTCACCATTCGCGAGATGAGGGTGTCAGTAGCAACATGTGCAACAGTAGCAATGACAACTGGCTTCATGCTTTTGGAGAGAATGGTGTTGTATCAACAATCCCGTGGATCAACTAGACCCGGTCTCCCCTACTACTGTTGTCACGTTTATTTCATGTGTTTACATGGCAACCTCGCAAGCTGCCACCTGGACTGTGCCATTTGGATCCTCTTAGGCCATGGCGTGTAGCGACTCGTAATACATTGGCTTCAGTACTTTCATAATCATAGGCATCACAATTTGTTTTTAAAACGCTGCGAAAAGGACATTGCAAAACATTGCAATACAAGATGTAGGGCTGGGTGTTACGGAGACTAAAACGGTATCTTGTGGTTAGGTTAAGTGAGCCATTCACCTCAAAACAAAGCTCAGTCCACTGCAGTCGATGCGGCCCTAAGCCCCCCCCCCCCCACATCAAAACAAAGACGCTGGGAATCCCCCTAAAAATATCGCCCGACCCCACAACGGCATAGTGAGTTCTCAAACAAACCTTCCTGGGCTCCAAACAAAACGCGCCGCAGCCTAAGACAATCGTACCAGAACCCAAAAATCGTCGGACCCATCCTCCAAAAAAATCGCGATGGAAGCGGAAAAATTGCACCGTGGCCTCAGAGCTTGCACAGGGTCCCGGAATGGTTCAGTTTATATCAATAAAAAACAAGGGGACCCTTGAAATATCGAGCAGAGTTTATAAAAGTATGCTTTGATGCTTACAATGGATGCACCGGATCAAAAATCGCGCCGACTGAGGCCTCAAGGCTCGGGGGCCCTCCAATGATGGTGTCATTGCTGGACGTCTGGCGTAACATCTGCCGGTGTGCGCCTACCAACGCACACGACATGATCGTGTCCAACTGAGGAACTATGAGTAATTGAAGTAAAGTTTAAGGTGGATCAGTTTAGGTTTCATAGGCGATTGTAAGCTACGTTCTTCGACTGTATATTCAAAAGTTATATTGTTCCACTAGATTGCCGACGCCTCGTGCTTCCGACATGATCACCGAATCCCAGCAGTTGATCACGAAATCCGAAACGTTGGAAATTTCTTGAAATGTTATAAATTCATTTCAAAAACCCTTCAATGGTTATGAAGACATTGCAAGTTATATTTTCCTCCCATGTATGCTTAGATTGTACTCCGCTACTAATTTTTAGTGCCTATTTTTAGTGCTAATTTTTAGTGCCTCACAATTTGATTCCTAATCTATGACACTTCGTTTTGACCTGCCCACCCTCCCTCCGTCGGAATCATGGATTAAGCAGTGGTGAGCTGCTTGCAACAGTCTGACTTGTGCTGTCTAATTCGCAGGTGCTGGATTGGTGTTGGATTCCGAAGTCAGCTTAATAAATGTCACTTGTCGCAGATTTGGACACTTGAAAGCCGTCACTCGCGCTCTCCTTTCCGACTCCATTCTCTGTGCCATGTCCCATGCTCTGTTCTTCACCCGAAAATAATGCATTTCGTGTGTAAAGATAGCTTGGATTTCGACGTGTCCAATCTGATTATAGTGTGCTGAAATCCACATTTCCTTCACGAGGTATATCAGTTATATTTGTTTAACCCATGTTGTTCACAACCGAAGCCTACGTACGGTACATGCGTTGCACCGCGAATTATCTACGACGCCTATGACAGCGACCAAATGCCCACTGGTCGAATTCGCTGGATCGACAAGACATCGGTGTGAATGAAAGCGGAGACAATTCAGGGGTGACCACTGGTCTGTATGCAGTTTTGGCTTCGAGAGGTGTTTTATTGGCCAATATCTCTCATATAGTCATGTATCCAGTTATTCAGATAACCCTCATGATCATGTACTCATTACTTGTCGGTAATGAATTGAAGCTAAAAAGGCAGTATTGGCTAAAAATACAGTATTTAACATGTGTGCTAGATCATACCAACATTGTTGGTAAACTTGAATAGCTTTTGTATTGTCCATATTCAGAAACACTTTCGTTTCATCTATTTGTTTCATACTTATTGTCAAGCTACATGGCATTTTCACACGTCTGGACACCTCCATAAATTGCCACTCGATGAAATGCGTAATGTTGTGTTGTAAGACAAAAGCGCCATGCCAAGATAAGAGTGGTTATTCTCGACACCGTGTGAGTTCAGAATTCGAACCTTGCCTGGGGTCCATTTGAACGTGGATGAACGTGAATCATTTGAACGTGGACGTGTCACCCATAGGGCCTAAGAATGATCGACATACTGCATGCCATTGCTAAACCATGCGGCGAACCACTGGTTGTCGATGCAGTACCACCCTAGCTTCTCTACGAGGCAGTGCTCAACACTGTCGAATGCTTTTGAGGTGTCTGCCGTGACTAGGAAAATCATCATGTCTTTGTCGACATTGCTAGTCGCATATACTACAGCTCAAGCAAGCACTGCCGCCTTCGTCGATAGGTCAGGGCGGAAGCCATATTGTTGCCGGGATATAATATGCAGACTAAGTACGTATTGCGTCAGTTTTGTACATACTGTAAGCGCACAAAGCCTAGTCACAACCAGCAATATCGATATTGGTCGATAGTTGCACCGCTTAGCATCGTCGCCTTTATTTATCGGCACTTTTGTAATGATTTTCCAGTTCGCAATGCAACTATTAATGACATGCAGTAGGTCCGACAACGGCAAGTCACCTTACGCATGGTGATTAAAGTGATGTCGTCACCGCCGCACAATGATATCAGTACATGACGACCTCATCCGCCTCAGCATGGGCGATAGCTACGGCAGCGCCGCAGGGCGCTGAGAAAGCGCTCCCGGTGCAGAATCTTTGCCGGCGTGACGGGAGCAAATTTGGAGCGCCACAGACGCTGCATTTTCTCAGTCCTTCCCAGGCTGCTAGTCAATGGCGTCCGCCATATTGCAGGTGGATACAATGTAAATATTGTGAGAGTATCACAGTGCATCTAACATTTTAAGCCAACCGTAAGCTCAGATGCAAATAGGTCCGAACAATGTGTGCGTCCTCTATCCGCCACTACTCTGCATATCAGTTTCCCACGGAACGGCAGCCGATTGCCAAGCTATGAAACGCTAACAATACAGGCACACAATGAGCTCGTATTCAATGGCATCATCCTGCCATCTACCGAGAAATATTGTTACCTATGGTTCAGCGTTCAATCTGACATTCATTCCTTATTCAATGCGGTAATACCAAGACCGTGCTGCTACCTAGCGAGAGAAAGCTGAACTTATGCTTCTTGGACATCGGAATTGAGAGTAGATCTTCTGAACAATCCAGTCCAGAAAGTAGATCCTCTGAACATACCGGCCCAAGAGTAGATATTCTGAACATTCCGGGCCAAGAGTAGGTCTTCTGAAAATTCAGTCCCGAGAGTAGATATTGTGAACACTTCCATCCTCCGTGTAGATTCTCTGAACATTTCCAGTAGTAGATCTTCTGAACATTTCCAGCAGTAGATCTTCTGAACAACTAAGGCCTATTTGTAGATCCTCTGAACAATGCAGTCCCGAGAGAAGATCTTGTGAGAAAAAAAAATTATCCTAAAAGTAGATCCTGTGAACACTTTCGTCTTCGAGTAGATCTTCTGAACAAACCAGTCCGGAGAGTAGATCTTGTGAACACTTCCAGCTTTTAGTAGATCCTCTGAACATTTGTATTCGGGAGTAGATCTTCTGAACTCTTGAGGCCCATTTGTAGATCCTCTGAACAACCCAGTCCCGAGAGTAGATCTTGTGAAAATAGATGTTCTGAAAGTAGATCCTGTGAAAATAAATCCTCTAAGAGTAGATCTACTGAACGTAGGTCTTCTGAAAGTAGATCTTATGAGCTTCCCCCACGCAAACACCATGGGTGGAATGAATATGAAGTGTTCAGATCTTTTGAGAAGGCGACGCCAGCGGGCCTTCAGGCGGCCGAATGCCTGCTTCACCAATACTCTTGCCACTCCGAGGCGTGCGTTGTAGAACGTCTTCGTCTGGTCTATCTCCGAAGTACGATCGAATGATCCATTGTACGCCTTCGCCAACCATGGGAGAAGTGGATACGCCCCATCGCCGGCGATCACCAGGAGAACCTGCCGTCCACCGACGTGTACAGAACTCTGTAACAAGTGCAGTAAGTGATTCAATTGAATTATGCATCGACGGTGATATCTCCTGGCTCGACTGATTACAACTGAGGTTTTGCCAAGGACATTTGACATGATACTGCCATTTTTGAGTCAGGGTGAACATCACACAAAGCGTTCGCAAAAATATTTCGCGATTGTTTTCAAAACAGAAACTAAAAGCTCTAGACAAATATTAATATATTCGATACCTTTCGATATTTTATTTTTCTTCAATTTGTCTTTTTATAATGGGTAGAGCGCACCGAAAAAAAAAACTTTCTTTGAACTCAACTTGCTCTCGTAAAAATGCTTACTTGAGCCAGAGCCTTCGACTTTAGCTCTAATGGGAAAATATGCAAACATAAAAAGTAAACAAACACGGGGAAAATCCTCTGGTGCGTTTTGTTTCGTCCATAAAGATGAGCAAACGCTGGAAGTTGTATTTAGATGCATTTATCCCTTAAAGCGTGACGATTGGTTGAACTTTTCTGGGGGTGACCCAACTTGACCGTGACTAACTCATTGAATGGGCGCTGTATAACCTCTGCAGTTGATGCCCCCCAAAACCCCAATAACAACGACAACGACTAACTCATTGACCCTAGATGACCTGACAGCAAAATTTTTACAAAACATGTCAAATTCATGTGAGAAAATGCATGCCGTATTTTGGCGCGCTGTCGCGCGCCGTTATTTCATTATACGATGAAACCTTAGGGGGCGGATAATCCCCCAATACTGCGTTTAAAACGGCTAAGACGATTATGGTTGATTATGTTATGTTGAGCTGTTTTGTTGACTATGCTTAATGACATTTTTTCCAATGCAAACCTTGACATCTTATTGCACTTGTTTCAACATCTCACACATAACAAAACACTATTATTTGAACCCGCGCCGTCTCGGAGGGGGGTTCTTCAGCCGCCCCCTTAGATTTTTCGCGAGTAGTGAAAGAGCGCCGCGCAGCAGCTCGCCGAAATTTTGCATAGCTTTTCCCACACCAATTTGGCATATTGTGTCAAAAGATTGAAGTCAGGTCATCTATGGTCAACGAGTTAGTCGAGGTCAAGTTAGGTCACCTCCAAAAAATCAAATCGTCACGCTTTAACGGATACAGATATTTTAATGAAACTTTCAGCGTTTGCTTATCTTTAGGGATGCAACGAAACATACGATATAAATTTGTCATTTTTTCCGTTTTTTTAAATTACTTATTAGTTTTGCTTTTAGTTATTTATATACTTATTAGATTACTTATATGTTTGCCTCTTATAATTCAAATCGAAGGTCCTGGCTAAAGTAAGCATTTTTTATTAGTGCGAGTTGACTTCAAACAACGTTTTTCAGTCCGCTCTATCTATCAGAAAGGGAAAATAGAAGAAGACTTGAAAACTCAAAATTTTAAACTAACAAAAAATTAGGTGGCCAAAATTGTATGGTCTTGGTGTACTTCGCCGTCCTTTTCTGCTTCCAAATATTTTGTTGTTTTTTCCTTCTCAAATATCCACCAAAATGAACTCCCCAGAGCCAAAAACATCATGTATCTCGTGAAATTATACGCCCCCTAGCGATGTTACTTGGGGGGGGCGGTGTCGGACCGTACTCGTCGAGCGCTTTCTTATGACACCTCGTTTTCGTA
Organism: Imbricaverruca yamaguchii; assembly: GCA_034440575.1. Taxonomy (NCBI): domain Eukaryota; kingdom Metazoa; phylum Arthropoda; class Thecostraca; family Neoverrucidae; genus Imbricaverruca; species Imbricaverruca yamaguchii. The sequence goes on from JAOTOL010001340.1 coordinate 86,032, forward strand.
CGACGCTTAGTTTTGATATAAGAGGGCGTTCCTATCTCCCCCCCCCCGAGACGGGATGTGAGGATCTGACCGGAGAGAACACTGGCCCATTATGATCATTATTTATTAGTGCATATACGTATGCATACATAAACACACACACATATATATATATATATATATATATATATATATATAGATAGGTATTTTACTATCCTGCATAACCTCTGGCATTGCACACAATATGCATGGTGTGTAACCACATAATTCATCTCATGGCATCTTCCCTTTAACTCAAATGGACCCTTGTGGCTCGTATTAATAGATCAAAATCACTATGACTTTTGGGTTTGAAATGAAAAGAACACACACACTTGGTCAAACATGCCAGAAATACTGTCCCCTTGCCTCGAAGTTTTCGATCCACTCTTCCGGCTACCAATGAAAAATATATTCCAACCATACCGTGTTCCTTGGCCTGCTTGGTCCTCACTCGTCCATCGCCTCGGTGCGGTGGTAAAAAAAATTATCTTTGCTCCACCAGAGATGTTCACATCCAGGTATGCACCACTGCACCTACACGCGCGTAGGTGATACACATCAAGAACAAAACAACACTTGGACCAATATTTATAGACCTCCGTACTTCAACGGCCATCTTTCACACTTCTTGTCAACTCGAAGCCAAAAAATAGCTGATGAATAGAGATCACCCAAGAAATTGGGAACCTCCTACCGCCCACACAAATGTGAATTATGGAAACAAAAGCACAATTGTATCACCGTCGCCATTATTGCCTTCGATCATTTTTATACTATTTCTTACATACTATAATAATACCATAGAACTAGTACTTTTCTGGTAAGTACGAACCAGTATATCTCGGTCCCAACCGGAGCCGAGATTGCGTCGTAAACAGCGTATATGCCGTCCAGTCAGTTGTGCTCCGCACCTTCGCGCGATATTTGCCTTGGATATACCAGTGTTCATTGCTTGATGTTTGACATGTGTCACTATGGAAGAAATGGTCTTCGATGGTACTAATGGTGATCACGGCGAATTTTAATAATTTTTATCACCAACGTATCTGATTTTCGTCTGAACGTGATGCGGAAAGTTTATCTGAATGTCTCAACATGCAACAAATAGGTAGGTATTTGGTAGGTGTTGCACATGCGTGCAAAGCAGCCTCCATCAATCATGCTGCTATGTAGTTCAAACAGCCAATACATATGAAGATTTGTCTATATTTTTATGCCCAGTGAGTGATGCTGAAGTCTTCCAATAAGTAAGTGAGGAAACCGCGACTGTATCTTGACATTTACTTCTTTAAACCTCAGAGTTCCTTGCATACCCCGAAATGGACATTTCCTGGTGTATTAGAAGACATAAGATAGCCGATATTTCTTTAACTATCGATTTTTCGACAATAATGCCTCGCTTCAATCGACTCGGCTCGTCGAGACGATCAAAAAGAGATGCTATTTGACCCACTTACCTGGATTGGTTTTCACAGCCAATATGGCGCCGAATGCGAATGGTCTTTTTCAAACGCATCTTCGGAAAAATGCCGATGGCCCAGCGATCTAATTTGTATGCCAATTTGTTAGGCACATACCAAGGCAAAATAAAAACAATAGCCGATTTTGATAACACCACTTCGAAAATTATCGACACAGGCTAATAGTCATGTTCGAAGGTCACAGTATGCAGTCATGTTCGGTTATCACAAACTGTAATCATGTTTGGCAGTCACAGGGTGTAGTCATGTTCGGTGGTCACAGACCGTAGTCGTGTTTGGTGTGCGCGGTCTGTAATGATTTGTGTTCTGACGTTGGAGCCCAAGCCTGAACTTCTTCGATGAAAAAATGCAACACATTCAACATGTAGCCCACATTGCGCAACTTCATTTCCTAAGGGAAATCTCCATAGTTTTTCATATTTCGTGCGAATCAGCTACACTTAGGCGAAATCAGTGCTCGAAAATGTGCAGATTTCGGTTCTAGAACTTGATATTATGTTTTCACAGGGTTAGAGGAGCACCTCCCCCCCTCTCCGCGTCTGCACCCCTGCGTTAGATCCTCCTCTGCGCTGAATTGTGTTTTGAGCGGCGGATAATGGCGTGTGATGCGGCAAACACGATCTGTATCGCTGCTTAGGTGATGCTTATCTTTTGGCGGCGGTCGGACACACGCAACGTCGCGTGTCGAACTCTAATCCTTTCGATTGTCCGCCGTTGTTTGGGAGCTCTCGACCAAGATAGCTATAGACAACAGGTACTCCAAAGTTGGCTGTTCTAGTATAGTTAGTTTAAACTAGACAAAACCTACGCCAAGTGACGTCATATACCAGAAACGCCTATTTATTCCAGAATACTGCTGAATTATATTCTAGTTTTGGAATATACCAATAAATCTACTAAATATGGTGCTTTCATTTTATCACAATTATGGCGCTTTTCTCACGATTAGTTTCCCCGTTCGTTGTAAAGCATATCAGTCATTCATTGAAGCTTGAATGTTCTATCTTATTGCGCTAGCGTGCCGGTGGCTTTGAACCGAATGGCACCACCCACATAAATAATTTTTCCATGGCGTGGTTGATATTGAGAACACACACCTCAGACAATTTATGCGAGTTAAGGCCTTATACCGACAATGTCAGCTTGGTCAGCATGTCATTGATGCAATCTGGTGATTAATGTTAGCATGTGCGTTGGTCCCCTGTCAGTTATCATATTGTTCCTGTGTGGTATATGTAATCATGCCATACTGTGCCATTCACCAACTTGTGGACAATTTGGTAATTGCTTGCCCATTGCATCATGGCTGGCCAGTAGTGGTAGTAGGGTAAGAGGGAGTTTCCGAACACTTAATGCGTGCAACAAATTGCTCTACTGCTGCTTTTGTGTTGCGAAACCAGTAATTATACTGTTTACTGAATTTAAAAAAGTGAACAAGGTATCTATATTCAGATGGTTCTCTCTATCAAAGTCATCTAACCACTCACATAGAGCTACTTTAAAACATATAACTGTTTTGTAGTGTACCATATTCTGAACATGAAAGTGGTTGGGCAGGATTACTTCACTGTAGCTGTTGTGCTACCAATTATTAGTAGCCACTAAAAATACTGGTGTAATTGCAAAAAATGTCAGACCTTAAAATACATTTTCAGGGAAATCTGTACTTTTTAGTTAATATTTCAATTCTTGACATGGCTTTTCAATGCAAATTTGATTGATGTGGTTAAAATACACTCTCACCTGTACTGTGTGAGATGTGATTTCAGGGTTCATTATTGCAATTTTGAGTGTTTACAAGTGACGTTTTGCACATTTTTACATAGGCAAAGCTAAAATGAGGTTGGGATAAGGTAGGCATTTCTTTAGCATCCTCAATTTTCAGATGAAATTGTTCATGAATATGATTTTTGTTTAATTGGAAGCTAATTTATGTTCTCTTCTGAAGAGGCCAGGCTGAAGCTATGTGAGGTTTTTACAATTGCACCTGCAGAAGAATATTTGCATTTTAGTTGAGGTGGAATTTCAAGAAAGAATTGTACATGCATGTTTCTGAATGTCATCAAGATGATATGACCATTATATTCCAGCGCAAATGCATGTTTTTCAGTTCGTAAGTGAAGTAATGCGAAATTTGTTGCTTTGAGTGGGGTAATTGGTAATAAAGGATAATGTTAAATATAAGAACAGTGCATCCAAACCAATGTCATCCATTGAATATCTTTGATATCATATATGCAACAATGTTGGTTGAGTTATCACCACAATCCTTCCCCAGTCCAAACCTAACCTACCTCTTTTTCAGGAAACACATTGTGTTGTTTCTATTCTATCCTCCAAATTCCAAAAACCTTGGTATTTATATATAAGAAGCCCCAATGAAGACAATATTTTAGACAAATGCATGAACTGAACTTCTTGAAGCTTACTAGCAACTTCTTCCCAGTATCCTAAAAATAATTTTCCATAAACTGTGTCGAATGAAGAACAAGGCTACTTGGGAGCAGTGGAAGATCAGAAGAAGACAGGATAGGCATTCATGCACGAAAAGCCAAAACCAAGTTTAATTATACCAAAAAATGAATACATATATTTGCATATGGCTATTTGCAACATTTTCATCATGATATTCCAGCAGAATAATGGCCAGCCCTTTCTACATGGAGTAATGCTAACAGATTCAGCCTAGGATGCAAAATGTATGCTTCCATTAACTGAGTTTCCATGTCACGAGGGTAGTTAATATACGGTGCACAATTGATGCGAGTGTGTAATTAAGGTGCAAATGATCTACCATTTCCTTCGTGAATCACGTTCAACATCCAGCACACAATGTTAGTAGGTTTTAGATGACCGAGCATGAGTATGTTTTATGAAGTCCAACATCAGTTGGTTACGTTAGATTCAGTTAGGATATTTTAGTAATTTGACATCAGTGTTCTTTGTTAGCCACCAAAAACCCCATTTCCCCACACTTTCCATATTTCTATGGCGTGGGGGATGGCATGTACTGTCATTGTCAAAATTAGTGTTTTTTCCTAGTGTTTGAAAAAATCTTAGTTGAACGATATTAGTATTATTTTTTGGTGAAATTACTTTTTTTCTAGATATCAGCACATGAACTTGAACTACCGATTTGCTGAGTTTCCATTTCCCATAGAAATGAATATCAGCTTCCTTCAAATCACATCAGATAATGATGTGAATTGAAGGAATGTGAAATGCTAAGCGTGGCGGTGGGGGCGGGGGGGAATGATGTGTGGCCTGGTCCATGGCCAGAAAGAAACCAGCGGACCGAACGCTGGGCACCTATTTGCGTATCCCGAAGATGAACCACGATAAGCGTTCTGGACTCGCCTCATAAGCCTTAGCGGCCTGCCGTTTCCCACCGAGGAATTCTTTCACACATTCAGAGAGATGGATGCAGCGTTTTGTGTTCACCATGCCCAAGAATCCAACAATCTCAGCAGACATCCAAAGGTCATTGAAAGTTTCCGCCAGGTGTTGGAAATCAGATTGAATTCCACAGATAAAATATAGTTAAGTGCTTTGCGAGGATCCGGACATTTATTCATATCGGGCTGGTGAGCAAGGTGAACGTCGCCAAGCTCGCAAAGCGGCAGCAGCGGAAAGCCGAGTAGTTTGCTCAGTGACTGCGAAGTATGGGTCGCATTTTGGCGACACTTCACATTCAGATCAATGTTTAAATCATTCATTATTTGGACGTATAAGTGCATCACCTGCCATTGATCATATAGCGGCATATCAGGACTTTCTACACAGATATTAAACGAGACTAAACGTACGTGTTGCAGTTGCACCGATTGTATGTCAAGCTCAACAACTGATATGTGCCTGTGTTTGTGAAGTCGGTAGAGCGGCCTGTAGGTCTACGCGTACTCATCATCCCGCTACGGTGCTCGTGAGTAGTCTGTGTATGTATGCATGTCGAGTTGTTCTCAGCCACAGATGTCACGATGAAGAAGTTCCATCTATTCTTGCCACTTCGTCCGATTTTATAAGGGGTCAGATATGCACGTACTGTAATGTTAGGTATTGTAATGTATTGACGCAATGTAATCAATATCATTAAGTAACGTGGCTTATCTGCACCTGCTACTGATAACCTCTTATGTCACGCGTTTAGTGGAGCCGCGGTAGATTAGTCGGTAGGTTGTTGGGCTCTTGACCGCAAGATTATGGGTTCGAGTCCCGCAACCAGCGGAATTACCGAGTCCACCCGCGACCAATAGGTTTTAGAAGTTGACGACGCTATATGACCTAGCAGTTAATTGCGTCGTAAAGGAACCCAAGGTTCCTTTTCTGCTTCATGTGTTTGCTTCTCCCAATATGTGTCTTGTGTTGTGCTTCCTCGATATATCGTTTAGATACGCACTCTGTTGGGCGCCGGAATATTATATTCATGTGCGTAAAGTGACGAACGCAGTCCTTGCGCCCAAAATGCACATTCACTTCCACCACAGAGTACACAACCGAGAAACAATCGGCAGTGGGAGTGAGGGCCTTCCTCAATCTTGGCAGTCTCGTTTTCCCCAGATGTATGCTCCTCGTATTAAAGTCTGATTGATAAACAACTTTTGTTCACGTATTTATGTCGTGCTGTACTGCAAAATGCGTGATATTTCAGGTTACACGACTCGAATAAAGAAATCATATTTTAAAAGGAAAATATTTTCTTTAGTTAAAAATAGAACACATTTAATTAAAAAGATGTATGGCATTACGTGGTAATTTTCCATTCCAACCACAAATTAAGGTGTTATTAAAATTGCTTCCGAGCTGGTCTGGCATTGAAATTGCTGTTGCCCCTGCATTATTACGTGGATGAGAGAAGTTTGATTCACATGGCTTCAGCGACGCAGCCATTTCATTTCGACTGAAAATGCCGAATAACGGTGCGCGAACATGGGCAAAGCCACGGTAGGGAATGAACGGGGATGCTTCCCCAATCTTGCCAAGTTCCGCGTTAAGCCTTTGACAATGCATGATAATCGAACCGAAATCCTCATGCGGGCATCTAAAATCCGTCTTAGCGCTTACGGGTTCCACAAAGTTGTTGCCGAATCTAAATCGGGCCTTCATGGTGCGAAAAGCGTGATTTTGTATTTTGCGCCGGCACACCAGAAAGTTCAGGATTGTCACCTAAATATTTTAGCCAACGTCTGCTCTTGTCAAAGCAATGCTCGTCGCAGTCCTGGTGGCGTGTGTTCGCTGTGTATCGTAAGAGGCGTGGAGCAGAGCTTAAAACTGGCATCGCTCTGTCTCCAGCACGGGTCCAATCATTTGACTGTTCGGCAGCATGCACAATTGTTAGTTTTGTCACCTTGATAATCATGTACTGTTATTAGATTCACACCTCGAGGAGCAGGGACTCATGTTGGTCGGCGTGTACTGGTGGGAGGGGAAAGGGCAACCGTTAGTTTTTAGCTCAATATTTGCGATGCACTGCCGTAGTGCTACAAATGATTAAATTCAGTGGGTCCTGTCTCCTGTCGCACCCCCGATGGTCCGCCGCCCGTGTCAGTAAGGGACAGTGGGCCTGGACACTGTCATAAGCGGTGACGTGTTCCATACTTCCTATGCCTGGCTGATTAGAAGTGCCCAACCATCAATTTAAGCTGGTCGAACCTCAGCCTTGCAGAATATCTGCGCATTTCCCTTCTCTTTATGAAAAAGATCGTCCCATGTGAACAGTGTCTTAATTCACTGTCGCTTATTAGGACTTCCCACGACGCGCACAAAAAGCCGCCGGCCTCCAGGCTCGAACCGGCTACCTCCGAGTCGGCAAACTGACGCGCTACCAACCGCGCTACCCACACCGAGTTGCTCGGGCCGCTTAAGTTAAATAGTGTCGATGGATATGGCATGGATCTAAATAACACCATTTTACACAATAACTAAGACGTTCAGGTGAAAGCCTCCCATGATTATCGAAATACCATAAAACAAGCTTTCAGATGACGTATAATTTATACCACTCACGTATACTTGTTAGTCAGGAACGTACGTGTAAAAGTACCATTTCTTGCTGTCGTGATAACCTGCTGAACCCAAATCAGCGCTCAGATGACGTCCCCGGATGCCAATGCACATTGACAGGGGCCGGCTCTCGACAACACGACCCTGCGCTCTTCTACGTGCGACGAATTGCCGGCTGCCGTGTCCCGCCCGAATCCTGGAAGCCTGCAGCCGATTGGCCACGTGCCGACACGTGACCCGTGTTTCAGCATCGACGACAGTCTGCACGTGAAGCTGGCCGACAGCGCGTTGTCACGTGACCTGTTTCCGGCCGACTACTGCCGCCTGGCGGACGGCGTCAGCCGCTCCGTCAAGTGGATGGCCATGGAGGCGATCCTCACCAACCAGTACACGCCCGCCTCAGACGTCGTGAGTGTTCGACGCACCGTTCCAACATCCGTGGGAGTAAAGTTTTTTTTTACAACGATTGCGGGGAATTCATGAGCGGCAGAAAGAGGATAAGCGAAAGCCAGGGGAGAAGCGCTGGAGCACGATGTTCTTCCGCCTAAATCACCTAGCATTGAGGCTATGACGTTGACTGGACAGAATGAACCAAAAAAGCTCCCCGGTGTCTCGACCCTTGCATCCGGACGTTCTGCCACCTATGTCGGAGGAGTTATAGACAAAGGATCACCAAAACAATAGCCCGTTTCACGACGTCCAATAAGCACCGGGATGCAATGTTGATGACTTCGTCTAGTATGAAGGGCGTATAATTGAAATATATGTACTTTATCTGTATATATGAAATCTGTCGGAAGTTTTCCATATCAAATAACAAATTAAATATAAAACTGAACCAAATTATTCAAATAGCGGCACTAATTTGAAAATAAGCACTTGACTCACAGAACCGACTAGCCAATCTGGCAGCATCTGACAGCATGGCGCGCGATTTGAGAGTTGTCGGATATAATATAAATTTGCCATTGCATTACCAGCAAACATACAATATTGGGGAGGAAGTGGTAGTTCATATCATGCTGATAAATATTTTTAATCTTACGTTTTATTTCATGGATGTGAATTAGCAGTAGTAGGATAAATGGGAACTTGTATCATTTCCAGATGGTGCCATCTTGACGGTCCCGAAAATATTATATTCTCTCCATTTTACAAGCGGACTGTTGACAGCTCAAATGCCGTCTACTGCAAATCACCATACGGGGCTCCGCTCTTAGATATCGTTTTAGCTTGGTACATAAATACCTACCTGAAAGATTCAATGAGTCTGGGATTCGGTGACGGTGGACGCGTGCGTTTCAGATGTGGGTAACGAGACTCTTTTGAGTGGATTTCTTTCAGTCAACGCCTTAATGCTGATCTAAAATGACTATTTAAGGGCCGTGTTGCATCCTGGCTCCCCATACCTTTCGGCACTACAAAATTACGTGAATCCCCACCCCAAGCTAATGTCAGAAGGGTTTTAATGCAACTCACTAGGTACCTCACGAGTGGGGAGGGGCAGCGGGGGCCTCGGGCCTTCCTGGAACCCATCGGTAGAGCTAGTTTAATCCGCGCCGTCTGTGGGGGGGTCGTTGACGACCCCCCCCCCAGAGGGTTTTCCGCGAACAGTGGAAGAATGGCGCGCGGTAGCGCGCCGAAATTTAACATACCTTTTTCCACATCAATTTGGCATGCTGTGTCAAAATTTTGAAGTCAGGTCATCTAGGGTTAACGAGTTGGTCAAGGTCAAGTGAGGTCACCTCCAAAAAAGTTGAACCTGTCACGCTTTAACGGATAAAGACATTTGAATGAAACATGCAGCGTTTTCTTATCTTTAGGGATGCTGGAAAACGCACCAGATTAATTTTGCATTTTTTCACTTTTTGATTACATATTAGTTTCGTGCCTTTGTCCGTTAGAGGTAGAATAGAAGATTCTGGCTATAGTAAGCTTTTTTCTGAGAGCAAGTTGACTTCGAACAACATTTGTCGGTCCGGACTACCCATTAGAAAAGGAAAATGAAAGAAATCTTGAACTCGAAATTTTAAAATTTCAAAAACAATTTATTTTTCGGTAGCCAAGCATTTCATGGTCCTGGTTGATTTCGCTCTCCTTTTCTGATTCCAAATTATTTCTTTTGCAAATCTCCCTCAAAATGAACTCCCCAGCGCCACAAACATGTCAGTTGTGAAAATATTTTCGGGGTGGTGTTTGACCCTACTCGTCAAGCGCTTTCCGATGACACTTATTTTGTTTTCGTGCGACGCTTAGTTTGGATATTAGAGTGTGGTGGTCCCTAACCCCCTCCCAAGCGGGGTGTGAGGATCTGATAGGAGAAACTGGACGGGTTAAACAGTTTTCAGATAGCATCTATTGGACGTGCACCCCCCCCTTCCTCCACTCCTTCCTGGCTGGTCATTGCCCCCCCCAAGAGTAAGTTTTGGCCATGGATATATTTAATGGGAGGTAGGTGGGTGTGGGGGGCAAGAGTACCCACGAGTGCCATCACATTTTTTTTCGGCCGGGACCTCGTTGATTGCACACAAGCCCAGGGTGGTCGGCGGTGCCTTTCAGCGGGCCAGGTCAAGCGGCAGCGCCACCAGTCCGGCCCACCAGCTCACCAGGTCGAGCGCAGCCGACGCCCCCGCTGACTAGCCTGCGAGGCCAAGTGCCGCCGGAAACGGTCCAGTGAATGCTGATCTTCGAGCGGAGCGTCGTAGGCACCGACGTCTGCGTCCCGACGACATTGATAGCCGGATCCTGGGCATTCTGGATCGCATGGATACCAGGGGAGAGGAAGCCTTGGCCCTAGAAAGGCAGAAAGCTGACCTGCTGCGGCAGCAAGTGGAGACGGATCGGCGCCACCTCGCTACCATGGAGCGTCTAGAGGGCCAGACTAAAGCTGTTTGTCGCGCCATGATCAACAGACAAGATAATCTGGACTGATAATCCTTGCTATTCTTGCTACTCCTTGCTGAGTTTCGCAACCGTGTTTTCCGCCTCATGTCATCTGTTTCACTCATCCCGCATTCACGGCATACACGGGAAGTCGATGTATGTGTACATTTTTTCATTCAGTTATCAAACGACAATTGGCCGCCCGGTGTGGGCGGACAGCGGGACGTCATACCATGGCGGTGGTGATGGACAGCATTGATTACTCGACAAGCTCGCGATTACGTGTTCTCGGTTCGCTAAAATGAGTTTTAAAAAATCAAATAGACCTGAACTAGTGGGAAATCGCATGACTACTACTCGCTATTCGGGCTGGATTACAGAGTGCACCTACGACCAATCAATGTGAGAGATTGGAAACGCCATATGGCCTAGCAGTAGAATGAGTCATAAAAGAACTCACGGTTGTTCTTCGTCGGGCAGGTTATATCATCAATTCAGCTATACATACGCACGCACGAATGAATTAAGCGAATAAAAACGAACCAATGAATCAAACATAAACGAACACATTGATCTCAAACGAATGAGTCCAAAAGACACAACTTCACAAACTGTCCTTGATATGATCGCTTATGCCCGCGGCAGCCCGCGTATACTGTCTTCGGCTGGATGACACCTTGCTGTAGGTGGCTGTTCGCTGGTAGACAGCAGCTCGGCTACGCGTAGTGCACCTGCTGGAAAGTCGTCGTCGTACGACTCTACCACGTTGTGTAGGATAGCGGCGGCGAATGCTATCCGCGGAACAAAACGGAAGCTGTGTTCGGACGACTTCAAGACGCGTCGCCACCGACACTTCAGCCGCCCAAACGAGCGCTCCACGACCATCCTAATCACACCAAGCTTGGCGTTGAACGCGTGCCTTGCTGCACGGTCGGGCTGGTCCTCTCGGCAACTTGGGTACCACTGCAGGAGCCAGGGCGTGAGCTGGTACACTGCGTCGCCAGTCAGCATGGGCGGCAGCCGCCTGCCGTTGACCTCCGCAGTGACCTACCAAAATAATTTCTCATTAACAACAATCATGTGGCATTCATGTAGGGGTTGTACTCGAGCGCCCTAGATGGGAATGTTTTCAGTCAGCGTGGTGCTGAATGAAAAGTATGGCGAGGGGCTTGTCCGCCCCCGCCCCCACCCCACTCCATTCCCATACACACTTACTACGGCAATGCCAGATTGTGTTTCGGCTCTCCCGGAACATCATTCACTCAAGCAGCATGTGGAAGGATTGAAGAAAAAACATGCATAAATATAACCAGTAAATAATTGTAGGGAAATAAAACATGTTGGCAGCCTTTGGGCACCGCCACATGTTCCCTACCACCTCCACAGTCAAATGGATTTAATATGCCTTGAGCAAATTATGATTCACATTTGTTTTCTTCAGGGCAGATGATGGCATAAGTTTCTCAGAAATCAAGAGGAAATGTGGCAATAGCAAGAGACTGATGTATAAGAGGGTGATAAATAATACATGCACACAAGGCAGCACTGCCTTATTCCTCTTTATTTATACTTTATTTATTCTGTATACAAATGTATGAGTAGAAATGGTCATTAGTAAAACTGTATGATAAATAGACACCCTTTGACTCGTTTTGGCATACCTTAAGTTAGGGGTAGAGAGGGGGTATCTGAACATGTTCTGTTTTCCGAACACATACTTTTGGGTGTCACCTGCAGCATGTCCAGTGCACAAATAACAAAAAGATGGTGGTATTTATAAATGGTGCAACTGTCTACCAAAATATGAAGGCCTGATCACATAGTTCTACAGATTATTTGCGTATGGAGCTAGCAAAGTTCATAGGCACCATTCAGGCTTCCAAGAGCAGTTTGTTTAAGGAAACCATAAGGTCGTCTCAATATGTTTTCCAATTACACCAACAATTTTAGTGGCTACTAATAGCTTATACCACAACAGCTATAGCTACAACAGGTAATCCTGCACAACATTTGTGTTCAGAACACAGCACACCACTACAAAATAGTTGTTTTAAAGTTGCTCTTTGCAAGTGGTTAGAGGATTTTCATTGAAAGGAATTGCTTGAATATGGATAGCATGTTCATTTTTGTGTTCAGTATATACAGTACAATGACTGGTTCAGCCATACAGATGCAGCATTAGAGCTATTTCAATTTCTTGCATGCCTTAAATGGCCAGGTTGGTTGGTTATTGGGGGTCAAGGGTGTTTTGACTGTTTTGGTCATGCAGCACCCTTCCCCTGCCTTAAGTGTCGAGAAACTCCCATCTTCCCCTATGCAGGCACACCATAAAAGCACAAGTCTGTAAAACTTAATTAGTTTGTACATTGTTCGAAAGAAACAAAATATTGTTTTAATTCAATATTTCATCCCTCTAGATATCATCTAATACTCATATAACTTGCATGCATCCACCACAAGCATTTCTTTAATTGCACATAAGAACAGAAGCCAGTCGCGAAATACCTGCCACATCATGGTTGTCATCATACCCACTTGCTGCTCATAATAGCCATCATATACTTTCCTAAAACTAGTGCATTCCCTTCAACATATGCAGTTCAGTTGTTAAATCGACTTATCAATCACTATTCATGGCGGCAAAACAATTGAATTCTTGTTCAAAGGGAGCTGTTACAATTAAGAAAATCCAGTTCAATACCAGTTTAAATAATGCAAATACCAAAAGAAAACGAAGGAGTGGAATGATACTCAGCACCAACTTAAACACTAAACCATACTATTTGTGTTGAAATGCTGATACAAAAGGTACCTTTGTGCATTTGGGTATTGTGGTGCACTATTTTGCCCCATATTTCCTGACTTGTGGGGGGTACCAATTGAACCCTGCCATTGAACATCATACTCGAAAGAAAGAACAAATAATTAACTGTTCACCACAACAGCACCCCAAAACCGAAATATGTCAAAAATATGCGTATCTGAGACTAACTTATCTGTTAGCTTACTTACCATATTTCAGCCGTAAATGATGCAATCGGAACACAAACGGTGACGTCATTTTTTTAAACTTCGATTAAGATTCGTCATATCAATTATACAGAGCCAATCACTTACCGCAGTTGGAGATGGTTGGCGATATAGATCAGAGCGGTCAACTGACCGGAAAACTTGGCATTTGAAGACCGCTGAATTCGGCAGTCAGCTGTTGTCATCGAGTTTACTTCGATGTCAGGTTCGCTCGGTCTGACTTCCAGATTTCCGACTAGATGACTTCCCAGGAGCGGAGGAAGGTATATATTTTGCCGCACTGGTAGCTCAGTTGGTTGGAGCGCTGGCCTGCACCGGTCTCCCCTGTATTGGCAACACAGGGTTCGAGTCGCTTCGCGCGCTCGCATTTAGCCCCCGGCCGGGAGTGTCAGTTGGCAGCTGGCCCGATAAGGCCGGGGACGAGCTACCGGGCGGCCGTGTTGGCGTTGGCGGCACGTTAAACTTTCGGTCTAAATTCTGCCGTTGAACTGGAGCTCATGGATCGGGTGGTGGGGCCAGGGTTCACGCAACAAGCTCTGCTTAGCTATAGAACCCTGGCTCCTCAAGCCACCCCAGCAACAACTCGGATGAAATTTTTTTTTTTTTTAAAGAAGAAAAAAAGGGTTTGTGTATAAACAAGCTATTGCTAGTCCAAAAACTTGTGATATCAAGTAACTGGAGATCCTCTGGCTGTTTATTAATATATTAACGTGGTCCAATCTCCAGTTTAAAAGTTCTCCGATCAACGTAATTAATCTAGTCTGACATCGTCATTGGGATGTCATGACGATTACTTCCCGCTAGTGCACGCGTGAAACCACCTAATGTGGTTCTTGCGTATTCTTTTTAAAAAAGAGCTGTTCCGCACATTTCACGGAGCACTTCCTTTTTCGCATGTGGAAATTCGGTGATCCATCTACAAACACCGATGCTATTAAGGGAGCACTGGATCAAAGGTACGAGGAAAATATTGCTGTTTGTAGGGCGATTGTTCCTGGCCAATATACAAATTTCGCCGCCGCCACTGCCCATCCATTCGTCGTAACCACACGAAAATAAGAATGTCGATCGACCTTCATCACCATTCTAGTTATCTCCTTGGTAACTACAAAATGAGATGATTTGACTAGCTGACCGATTGCCTGGGTATGTGGTTTGCTCCGACATATCCCGCAGTTGGCCGCCGGCGACCTTCAGGTTCCGTCAACGGGAGGTTATGCGTCGGTCGATTATGGAAATGGCTGAGGTCGTGGCGGTGGCCGACTTGTGCTGTGCAGTGCTGGCCGCCGGTGCCGAGACGGACGCAGGTGCTCGTTCCTGACGACATGACGTGGCGGTCGGCCGGACGGGTATCCCGCGGCCCGCCGGTCGGGTTTTCTTATGACGCGGCGGGGAGGACGAGGTGTGGATGGCAGGCTGCCGGCTTCTGTCGCACGTCAGGCTGTCGGCTTCTGTCGCACGGCAGGCTGTCGGCTTCTGTCGCACGGCAGGCTGTCGGCTTCTGTCGCATGGCAGGCTGCCGGCTTCTGTCGCACGGCAGGCTGTCGGCTTCTGTCGCACGGCAGGCTGTCGGCTTCTGTCGCATGGCAGGCTGTCGGCTTCTGTCGCACGGCAGGCTGTCGGCTTCTGTCGCACGGCAGGCTGTCGGCTTCTGTCGCACGTCAGGCTGTCGGCTTCTGTCGCATGGCAGGCTGTCGGCTTCTGTCGCACGGCAGACTGTCGGCTTCTGTCGCACGGCAGGCTGTCGTCTTCTGTCGCATGGCAGGCTGTCGGCTTCTGTCGCATGGCAGGCTGTCGGCTTCTGTCGCATGGCAGGCTGCCGGCTTCTGTCGCATGGCAGGCTGTCGGCTTCTGTTTCATGGCAGACTGCCGGTTTCTGTCGCATGGCAGGTTGTCGGCTTCTGTCGCATGGCAGGCTGCCGGCTTCTGTCGCACGGCAGGCTGTCGGCTTCTGTCGCATGGCAGGCTGTCGGCTTCTGTCACATGGCAGGCTGTCGGCTTCTGTCACATGGCAGGCTGTCGGCTTCTGTCGCATGGACAGTGACGTGCCAGGCGAGATTGTGGAGCCCGGTGTCTTTCGTTGTGATGACTTTTTGTTTTGTATCAGGGGAGGTTTTATATGGTGGAGATTAAGATGAACACGGGCGTGGGAGAGGAATGCAACTGTAACACTGCAGATATTCAAGATATCAGTTGTTACCAAAATGTAATGCCAACTTTAACTCCACAAACGGGATCGTCCTTTTAAATTTACATTGTTTTCTCAATATGTAACATCATGGGCGCAATGTGACCTTTGTGGTCGATGCGCCCCTAACCTACAATAACCAACTAACTCAATATATAACACCAACATTTTTCCTTTTTGAGCAGCAACTTTGCCGTGATCGTCAGCCTATGGACATAATAACTCCGAGTCTAATTGCGGTTTAAACCATTCCAAATTATTGGATTTTGTATGGTCAATCCCTTCCGACCGGGAATGAGTGGACAGCAGGCGTAGTTCTCCGTACAGCGTCTGTCCATGCTTCATATATGCCGGTATCTCGGTGATGATTTGAATCACCACTCTGGGAGGTGACCACCACGACTCGTACGTCTGTGTTCCAGTGGCTGTGATCTGACGACCACGACTCGTGTGACCATGTTCCGTTGTTCCAGTGGTCGTTCGGTGTGCTGCTGTGGGAGCTGACCACGCTGGCCCAGCAGCCGTACGTCGAGGTGGAGCCGTTTGAGATGGCCACCTTCCTGGATGACGGATACCGTCTGTCTCAGCCTCTCAACTGTCCCGACAAATTGTGAGTGACCACATGCCATTGTGGTAAGCCACGCTGCGTTCAGATCGCATCAGAGTCAAAACAAGACAAATCGGACCCCGACTAAGTGCTCTGTTGCCCTCATTATTCGCTGAAATGCGTGTCAACATTCCTTCAACTACAGTCCCAAGCAGGGTGGACTTTAATTTGCTTGGACTCGCTCGAGAGTCGTGTAAATATTTTCCCCTACATGGGCTTCGGTCAGGGATTGACTCCAAGAGATGTTGGCAGAGTGGCCGCCGCGGCCGGCGTGTTCACCACAATTATTGACGGTTATCTCGTGGAAGTACCCTTCCCCGAGATAACCGGCAATAATTGCGGTCCTTTCGGCCGAGCCTAGTTGTACCTGGCATTGGGCGGCGCTTGGCGCGGGCCGAGCTTGCGTGCCACCGCACTGTGATGGTTGTGAACGGCGCGCGTATCATGGACGGCGAGCGGTCTCGACCAGCCAGCTCGCCGCAGACGCTGCCGGTAATCGGCCGTGATATACACGGCCATAACTATTCCGGACCAGCCGGCGATACCTCTGATTATATTCGACGTTCGGGCGCGCTCGGCGCTCGTAACGCTTTTCACGTGTCGTTAAACGCTTAGTGGACGGTGAGTGAAACAGAAGGTGCATGCACACTGCCGGATCTGTGGTATTCATCCGACGGCGGTCGTGTATGTTCTGTGAAACTTTATCGAATCACGTGCACTTGCCCCGCGAGTGGGCTGCCGTTGAATGTTAATGGGACGAGGCTGGGCGCCTGGGGAGTGAGTGCAGCCACAGGATTGGCGGGCGGGTGGCGACCGGTGGCGGCCACGCTGGGCTACTCAGACCTTCCTGCTCTGGCCATGTTCAAGAATGGGATGGGCAGCTGCACACGAACACCTTCACATTACGACACGTACTGTGCGTTGGACCGATTGAAATGCAAATTCTGATGTACTGACATTTTGGGACGTCAGACTGTTCTCGTTTTATCGTACTAAGCGTCGTAGGAAAGGAGAGGTAAAACATATGTGTGTGTATATGTATGTATATATATATATATATATATGTGTGTGTGTGTGTGTGTGTGTGTGTGTGTGTGTGTGTGTGTGTGTGTGTGTGTGTGTGTGTGTGTGTGTGTGTGTGTGTGTGTGTGTGTGTGTGTGTGTGTGTGTGTGTGTGTGTGTGTGTGTGTGTGTGTGTATATATTTATTGATATGTGCGTATATATGCATGTATATATATATATATATGTGTGTGTGTGTATGTGTGTGCGTATATATGAATATGAAGCTATGAGTGTTTAGATACCTTCCAGAAATTAATTTAATATTTAATGTATATCGTGTAGCTCATCACTCGTATTATACACCGACACACATTATGTGCACGAGCCTGACCTGGTTTGTTCTGTCGTCAGGTTTTCTGTGATGGCATACTGTTGGGGTCGGGAGCCAGAACAACGGCCGACGGCCGAACAGATTCTCGACTACCTGCACAGCTTCAGCAAACAGCTCAGCCACTATCTCTAGTGATTGCCTGCTGGGTGTCGGACAGACAGCTGGAGCACTACCGGCGTTGCGCCGTTCGGGTAGACTACATTGGTGACCACGTACTTAGCGCACGGGAGCTCTCAGCAGTCGGTGTGTGTGTGTGTCCGTGGCCACCGGCTTAGTCAGCGCAGGCGACGAGCTCGGTCACTGCCGGTGGTCGGGCCGCCTGCCCAGTGTGAGTGGGAGACCCAGCACTACCGATGTTCGTGGCCGCCCGCTCAGTGCTAGTGTGAAGCCCAGCACTACCGGTGGTCGTGACCGCCTGCCCAGTGCTAGTGGGAGGCCCAGCACTATCGGTGGTCGTGACCGCCTGCCCAGTGTGAGTGGGAGGCCCAGCACTACCGGTGGCCGTGACCGCCTGTCCAGTGCTAGTGTGAGGCCCAGCACTACCGGTGGCCGTGACCGCCTGTCCAGTGCTAGTGTGAGGCCCAGCACTACCGGTGGCCGTGACCGCTTGCCCAGTGTGAGTGTGAGGCCCAGCACTACCGGTGGCCGTGACCGCCTGTCCAGTGCTAGTGTGAGGCCCAGCACTACCGGTGGCCGTGACCGCCTGTCCAGTGCTAGTGTGAGGCCCAGCACTACCGGTGGCCGTGACCGCCTGCCCAGTGTGAGTGGGAGGCCCAGCACTACCGGTGGCCGTGACCGCCTGTCCAGTGCTAGTGTGAGGCCCAGCACTACCGGTGGCCGTGACCGCCTGCCCAGTGTGAGTGGGAGGCCCAGCACTACCGGTGGCCGTGACCGCCTGTCCAGTGCTAGTGTGAGGCCCAGCACTACCGGTGGTCGTGACCGCCTGCCCAGTGCTAGTGGGATGCCCAGCACTACCGGTGATCGTGACCGCCTGTCCAGTGCTAGTGTGAGGCCCAGCACTACTGGTGGCCGTGACCGCCTGCCCAGTGTGAGTGTGAGGCCCAGCACTACCGGTGGCCGTGACCGCCTGTCTAGTGCTAGTGTGAGGCCCAGCACTACCGGTGGCCGTGACCGCCTGCCCAGTGTGAGTGGGAGGCCCAGCACTACCGGTGGCCGTGACCGCCTGCCCAGTGTGAGTGTGAGGCCCAGCACTACCGGTGGCCGTGACCGCCTGTCCAGTGCTAGTGTGAGGCCCAGCACTACCGGTGGCCGTGACCGCTTGCCCAGTGCTAGTGTGAGGCCCAGCACTACCGGTGGTCGTGACCGCCTGCCCAGTGTGAGTGTGAGGCCCAGCACTACCGGTGGCCGTGACCGCCTGTCCAGTGCTAGTGTGAGGCCCAGCACTACCGGTGGCCGTGACCGCCTGCCCAGTGTGAGTGGGAGGCCCAGCACTACCGGTGGCCGTGACCGCCTGCCCAGTGTGAGTGTGAGGCCCAGCACTACCGGTGGCCGTGACCGCCTGCCCAGTGCTAGTGTGAGGCCCAGCACTACCGGTGGCCGTGACCGCCTGTCCAGTGCTAGTGTGAGGCCCAGCACTACCGGTGGCCGTGACCGCCTGCCCAGTGTGAGTGTGAGGCCCAGCACTACCGGTGGCCGTGACCGCCTGTCCAGTGCTAGTGTGAGGCCCAGCACTACCGGTGGCCGTGACCGCCTGTCCAGTGCTAGTGTGAGGCCCAGCACTACCGGTGGCCGTGACCGCCTGCCCAGTGTGAGTGTGAGGCCCAGCCACTGCCGACAGTGTCGGACGATAGTGTCGGCGAGCGAGTCAGTTGCTCTCAGTCATGTCCGGCTTGTCAGTTGGGCTCAGATCCAGGGATAGCCATTCAGCTCCCGTGGCGGTTCTCCGGTTAGCCCAGCTCCAAGGGTGGCCATTCATGTCCTGTGGCTATCTCAGATGTTTTGAAATGATTCAACTTCATGAAAGTGTATGTCGTACTATGTTCCACTGACGGTTGGTAGGGTGGGCATTGGCTAGGTTAGCTCTGCCACTCCCGCCGGTGTACCACCGATGCATGCATGCCCTTACTACCTTTTTAGCACGCATGACAAGGCTTAGACCGATTGGCTTATTTCTCATCTATCACACGCTAGCTCCATCTCTTACCATCATTTCGAGACACTTTAATTGCATCCCCTATCATCGCTTGTATGCTTACTTCCCTTTACCTCCTGAAACGCACATCCACACATCCATACACCCACACACACACCCACACACACACGTGAATGGGTGTATGGCAGTTCCCATGTCCCGTAGCAGTTCTCCGGTCGGCCCAGCGCCAGGGGTGGCCGGCCATGTCCTATGGCGGTTCTCCGATGGGCCCCGCTCCAGGGGTGGCCGACCATCCGTGTCCCATGGCAGTTTTCCGGTCGGCCCAGCTCCAGGGGTGGCCGGCCATGTCTTATGGCAGTTCTCCCGTCGAGTCGGCTGTTCAGGACAGTCAGAGGCCTGACGGTGATCCTGTGGCGTGGCCACGCTGCACTGCCCTTCGACGGCATTGTCGGCAGGACTGGCAATGTGCAATGTGAGGCGCGCGTGCGACGGACCCCCCCCCCCATGTTCCTCGTGGTGGATAAGCCCTAACCGACCGAGAGCGGCCGGTCTGCGTAACATCTTGCTGTGATATCGTTGGACGATTGGTGCATGCGTGCCACATCAAAAGAGCGGAACGGCATTCGATGTGTTGCATAGCTGTTGTATTGTGCTTCGACGTTCGCGTGTGTATATACCGTTGCGGTTTATGTTTGAACTATGCTCGTGTTCACTGTACTGCATTCACCGTAGATATTTACGCGCATCGAGTGCATGGATGCTCGGGCGAGAGGGGAGCCGATATTCGAAGGCATTGATGCCCTCAGGGCAGCGGCTCCGGCCGGCGTGTATGCTCGCTGTCTAGTGTCGGCGGCGGCTCCAGCCGGCGTGTATGCTCGCTGTCTAGTGTCGGCGGCGGCTCCGGCCGGCGTGTATGCTCGCTGTCTAGTGTCGGCGGCGGCTCCGGCCGGCGTGTATGCTCCTGTCTTCTAGTGTCGGTGGCGGCTCCGGCCGGCGTGTATGCTCGCTGTCTAGTGTCGGCGGTGGCTCCAGCCGGCGTGTATGCTCGCTGTCTAGTGTCGGCGGCGGCTCCGGCCGGCGTGTATGCTCGCTGTCTAGTGTCGGCGGCGGCTCCGGCCGGCGTGTATGCTCGCTGTCTAGTGTCGGCGGCGGCTCCGGCCGGCGTGTATGCTCGCTGTCTAGTGTCGGCGGTGGCTCCGGCCGGCGTGTATGCTCGCTGTCTAGTGTCGGCGGTGGCTCCGGTTGTCTCGGTGGCGAGCTGCACGATGTGTGGTGAATCTGTTTTTCAACTCTGCTCTGTAATAAAGTTGAGCCGTATTTGTTGCGAAGTTTGGACCGGAAGAACAGAGCTGTTCTCCGTCCGCAGTACAAGTCTGTTGGTCTCCGGCGGCTGGCGTCGCATTAGAATTCCCTGTGGCGTGGCATAACTCAATATGGCCCGTCACAGATTCCATCTTGTTAAAAGATATCGCAGCAAGACGCCATTTTTCAACCAGCCCTCCTCCGATTTTGCACGTCCCCGGAGAGCTGGCGCGGCCTTTTCCCGTCGTGAGCCGAGCTCCACAATTTCCTCTCCTCCCGCGTTACTTCTCTGCCAACTTTAGGAGTTTCCCTCGCGGCGGCCCCCCCGGGGGACTCCCTTCATCCCCGGGGCATAGTCCGGCAGAGGGGAAGTGAGTCTGTTGGCCGTTCTCGGTGCGGTAGGGCGGCGATAGCTGCCCTGTGGACGGTACAGAGATGCAGGAAGGAAGAGGTAGACTGAGTGAGAGCGAGATGGAGAGGGGCGGGCTGCGATGATTGGCGGATCTGGACCAGAAGTGATCGGCTGAGTGGTGAGCAAGATTCATAGCGGGATTGATTATGGCAACTCAGATCTGTGCTGACAGTTCCAATCAATGTCTGCCAGACTTCCGATGACGAAGTTCCGCCGTCGTCGCTGATTTTTGACGCTGGTGAAAGTTGCAGCTGGCTTTACGCTCATATTAGCTATCATAACTTTGTGCTCTTGAATTACAACTACGTGTGGAAATGGACGCAGATGTAGTTAATACGAAGGATGGCTCGGGGAGTAGAGAACGAGTGGCATATCGCTCACCGCTGAGGATGTTTGGACGGAAGACGAAAATTTGGTTGAAGAAGTTTTATTTCTAGAGTGGTAGGATTTACGAGGTACCTTGCATCACCCTCCCAATTCCTATATGTGAGCGTTTGGGCATGTGTGAACTACTGTTTATGTATCACGACATTAGCTACCAGTAATTCTTCGATCATGAGTAACCAATGCGGACGCGGCCCGTCTAGCGTTACCGTACCAGTGCAGTGCCCATCACAGATGGTCGCAGAGGCGGGCTTCATGTCATGTACATTGATATAGCTATCGGGCAGCGTCTGAACCCACGCCCGGTCTGAATCAGCACAAGGCGCAATATTTCAGAAATTGGCCAGTTTTTGGGCAGCCTTTGTCTGACTCCTTCATTCCTCATAGCTGGAGCAAAGAACTTCTTCACAAGTATAAAATTTGCCATCCAACGGGGAGTAATAAAAGCATAAGGGTCCGTCCATTAAGGGACTGAAGCAATGAAGGCAGTGACTTGTTTGGGTAGAGCTGGAAAGTATTGGTAGTATTATTTGTATTATTTGCGCACAAGACGATGCTCTAATCCACCATAAAAGCACAAAATTGAAGAAGGAAAACAACAGGAAAAAACATTGATGACTCATAATTATAGTAAAAATTTAAGTTCCTATTTACATTTTACATTTCAGAAAGCTCTTCCGTTGGTCTGAAACGCTTATGAACGAGGCCGTGCATTCCTTTGGCAGATATCGTGCATCGCGCTTTTGTTCCATAGCAAACGCAAGGCATGTATATCCGACATTTGTTATGGTTCGGCATTCGCTAGATGGACGAAGAAGTGTCTTTGGAGTGTATTACACCCTCAAAGGAAATCGACACGTACTTTCACTTTTGAGCCACATCTGGACATGCTTCACGCAAGAAGTTCCCATTGATTTGTGAAAGCATGGTGCGGTGGTAGCAGGTTACCTACCTGTTTAAATAGGTACGAGAGGTGGCAAAAGCTAGGACTGAAAGACGGGCTAAAAAGTTTGCTCAGGGTCAGTAGACTCTTAGACTGGGCTTTGATGTGGTGCTTACTGCAATTACCATGCATTCATTAGCGGATCCCGGAGGGTCATCATTTTGAATAGGTCTTCAACAGAGTTTCTTGTAAAACTATAAACATTTGCTCGGACAGCATTGCTCTAAGTTTATGCTCAGGTACTAAGCTTTCCAAATCCAAGGACTTTCAAAAAGTGCGAGAATTTGTTTGTTTTGGCACTACCAAAGAACTAAAATCCAGCCTTTTGGATCCACCAATACATACTGGATGTGATGGTGTTTTGAACTGGTCTGAATTCCGAAACCGGGCTTGAATTACCTCCTTAGCCTCTTCTCTGTCTGTGCTGTTCTATCAGCCAACGCACTTCATTTTTGAAGCTCCCTTGAATTATTGACGTGATGTGGTTATTGTATCACCTATGAAGTTTGATTCACACATCATGTCAGTTCCTTGTACCAGATACACTTTCATTTCTATATCTAGTTCATTTCTTTCATTCTTTCATTCATTTCTTTCATTTCTATATCTATTCTATATCCGTGCCTATATTTAGTACTCTTAATAACCATCATAAATGACAGTCTTGCAAATAGATAGCATCATCATTCACGTAAATCATACTGATGAAATCCTTCAACTTTCACTTTTTCACAGATATAGAAATACAAATGCCATGCCATCAAGAAAGAACCATGGAGGCCAGCGCTCCTTTGGGCAATCTGGGCAAGTTCCATGGATTTTAGCACATAATCTTTCCTTATCCTCCGACTTAGGAATATTTACATCATGTTTATGTAGCATTTCATATCAGATGTTTTTTCGTCCGCGTGGGAAGCCGTGTGTCTCCACATTTTGTGCAGGAAGACAATGTCCCACAGAGGAACCTACTTATCGTTGCGTTGTTCGCAACTTTGATCAATGACATTGAAAATGGACTCTCACCAAGTATTGGAAGGTCACTTTTCGTTGATGACTGGGCTATTTGGTCATCTGCGACGCGATCACCAACCGTGGAGAGACAGCTACATGTGGCCATACCCGGTCTTGAAAAAAAAATGGACGATTGTAGACGTCGTCCGATTCTCTACCTCCAAAATGATGGACGTTCACTGCTGCCGACGACGTCGCCGCTGTCCAGGGATGGTAGTTAAGTTGTATGACCAACAGATAACTGTGCGGTCATCAGCCCGTTTTCTCGGCGTCATTCTGTACAACCGGCTATCATGCAGCGACCATCGTAACGCTGCGAGATAAGCGCTTCGGAGCAATGAATATTAGTAGATGCGTTTCACGAACTGATTACTGAGCTAATAGAGCAACTCTTTTCATGTTATACCGACCTCTTATCCGTTCGAACCTCGATTACACCTCGTTTAAATATGACGGTGCCTGTAGCTCCGTGAAGCGAAAACTCGACACAGTACGGCACGCAGCAGCCACAGAGGGGCATCTCGGACGTCGCCAGTTGCGAGTATTTTGGCAGAAGTCGGCAAACAGACGCGAGAAGCCGGTCCTCTTGTAAGCAATAAAGTTGAGGCAGCTTCTAGTGCACAAATCCTTTTTTTCACCATATATTGGCGATTTTCCGCGGGCAAAGAGATGAAAGACTACGACTATGTTGCGTTAGAATCTGCTCGCTACTTCAAAAGGCTCAAATCCTACCACGAGGTGTGTGGATTATGAAATACATGCAAATTCCACCATGGGAACTCATCTTATCCGAAATCGATGCCTCCCTTGTAACTACCAAGAAAGGATAAAATGTGCCAGAGCTTTTCAAAATAGAAGAAGCCTTAGGGACTCAGGGCGTAGGGCTCTTAGCCTTAGGGCCCTTCATTTTGTTCGCCCATCGAACCATCTTGCTCAAGATATCCAATCACTTGACAGCATTTGGAAAATCCGGTGAGAGGATTGCCCTCTGTTGAGTACCGAGCCATGCCAGCACTACGGGACAATAGCTGGCTGACGCCGCCTCTGTCAAGCGTGCCGCGCAGACACGTATGATTCGAGCTCTGCCCCTCCAGATATTACTAGTTAGAAGTACCTTACTCCAAGTTAAGTGGCAAAAAAGCTGGAACTCCCTGGTTTTAAACAAACTCCGATCCACAAAACCAGTTCTGGCACCATGGACGTTATCGGTGAAAAATAATGTATGAAAGAAGCCGTGATTTTGGCACGCTTGGTACTCTTATGCAACGCATAACGGAAACGTCATTTTGGCTCCGATTTCCACGAATTGTCGCATTGTGATGCCACCTAAGACCAGTGGCGGTCCGCCCACTGAGGAACATAAGGCAGTGCCTCACCTCAGGAGAGTTGAAAGATCTTTCTTATGTTATTTTCGTGCATAGCGATGCTCTTAACCATTGGAGAATCACACAATTAATATTCTGACATCAAACGTTCATTGGTGATTCGGAATTATCGTGCAAATTTAAGCTCACATTTACATATTCAATTTGGACCAGCTCTATCATCAATCTGAAATACGGATGAGTGAGGAAAGCCTTAATCCAACTATCGCAATATTATGCGCTTTCGTTTCATACGCAGCGCAGGGTATGCAACCTTCGCAAGATGAACTCAAACGTTTATGTGGAGTGCATTGTACAGTCCGAGGAAATTGTGTGCAAGTTGACTTTCTGGCTACATCGGCGCATGCTTAGCATGAAAAGTTTCCATTGACTCATGAAATTAAGGAATTGTGCGACATTGTGGGTTGGAGTAGGTTCCCTGCCTGCATAGATGGGTAGGAGAGGTGAGAAATTCTGCTCAACTAAGAGCGTTCAGGAACGATGGGCTAAGACTGGGCTTTGATTTGACCCTTCTCAGCTATCCCCCCCCCAACAGCCTGCTTTCGAGCAGAATTGGTCTATGGTACACAATGTATGCAAAACTAGAAATATTTTTTTTCGTTTTCGTGCGACTCTTAGTTTGGATTTTAGAGGGGGTTACTATCCCCCCTCGAGACGGGGTGTGAGGATTTGACCGGAAAGACGGCGCGGGTTAATCAAACTACATCTGCAAATGGAGTTGGAATGAAATGGAGCCGTTTGAAATGTTTGGGACTTGATGGAAGTCAGAAGGGTTGTTAGCAGGGCTTTAACTTCCCCATCTACGCTTTTAATATGTGAATACATTACTGTATTCCCTTCCTCGGTGTGATGGCTGTGTTCATAGGCGCAACCGAAAGTTTTTTTTTAAAGTTCCAAAAGTAAATGTGTGCAGGAAAACCAACAACTGTCAAATTTGGGAAGACCAATAAGTTGGC
Organism: Imbricaverruca yamaguchii; assembly: GCA_034440575.1. Lineage (NCBI taxonomy): Eukaryota > Metazoa > Arthropoda > Thecostraca > Neoverrucidae > Imbricaverruca > Imbricaverruca yamaguchii. The sequence continues at coordinate 112,143 of JAOTOL010001340.1, forward strand.
CAAAATCCGAGGAGTTTTGCGTGTGTGGAGAGGTGTGGGGGTATGGTAGTAGTATTGGTGACTTTTCTCCCTTAACCTATTTGGTTGCCTCGGGCCTTCTCTGTCGGTGTCTATATTCTGAACGCCACGTTATTTTTTTGCCATATTATGTTCTTTTCATACTACTTCTATGCATATAAGACCAACATTAAGTCGGGGTGGATATGAAAACTGAAAACCCACTTCCTATCTTGTATTACGAACTTTGCCCTGGGAGACTCATAGCAGCCGATATAGCTACCACTCCACTTGTCTATATCGATAAAGTAACAGGCTAGTCTTCAGGTGTAATAGCGATTACCTCCGCGATAAAAAAGTTCAAGCTATTATCGTGGGGCGCCAAAACGTTTCCGCTGTGGCTGGTTTCCTCCTTACATGCAAATTTACCAGTAGCCCTCATTCATTCAATGTTAATCACTCATTCTGTGCCGTCTTGATAAGTGTAAACTGGCCGCGGAAGGAACGATGGACGACTTCGCGGAGTCGTCACTCTCTTAACATTAGTTATCCTTGGTTACTGGAGCGATGTGATATGGATGTCAAGCACGTCATTCCAAAGTTCTTTCTTTCCTCTGTGTAGAGCTACTCCTTCAGCAATGCCATCAATTTTACTTGTTCACCTAATTAATCTGCTAGTCTACTTCGTGTGTTTTAGCCAGTGGACGAGTTATCGCAAACAATCTCTTGAAAAAGTTCAATGATGCCAAGCACGGTCAGTATGTGTTTTCGTTCCGCCAACGCCGAGTTCATGACGAACATAGCATCAGCCTAGACTGGTATCACGAGCCGAGCATGCTTACCTGCGGGCCGACTGTTTTATGTACTTTTGAGTGGCAAATACTCATCAGTGTTGGATCCCCCCAATAGCTTTCATTTTCACACGGATCCCTATGGAGTGTACCCCCTCCCCAATCCATTTGGCTCGCCCATTGCCTACAATTGTTGTGTCCCCCTCCAAATGACTTTTCAGAAATCAGCGTCCGTGCTTAACTGTGCGAGGATGTTGCGATGTGACGACCGTTTCTGATGCCATGGGTGTTCTAATTTGGGGGCACAATCCAACATGCGGAGACATATTTGCTTTTTCTTGACCTTCGGCGGACAAATAGTGAATTGAGCAAAATGCCGTACATCAAAATATCGAGGATAATTGTGAGTTTTCGTAATAATACGTGGGAGAAATATCCCTCAACAGACCAGCGTACACCCATGACCAACACCATGCAACCTTTTGTTTCTAACGAGCCATACTTTAAGCATAATCACGCCATCATTGCACTTATATTTTGTCGTTTGTATACGCCAAATTTACTTTCTCATCCTCGTCTACACATACCTCTTTGGATTCACTCCTACCGTATATTGGAATAGCTAAATTAAATACCGATAATGACAGGGGCGACAGCTCCACGCTGTCGTGAACGCCTTCCTGAGGTACGGAGAGCCGCCGGAGCGCTGGCCAGTCCAAGCCTGTGCGCAGCGCGTGTCTGTACCGGAGCCAGGCGCTCAGTCGGTAGCGTGTGGCACAACCTGCTGCATCAGCGGCATCTGTCCACGTTATGCGTGTGTGTTGTTGCGTTCTCCACGGCAACCTTGGCGTCGGCTGTGTCGAATCTTCGCATGCAACAACCACTGGCTTTGAACTAAGCATGCTGTTGAATTGTTCTCAACATATTGGTGTAGCGCTGGAAGCACCAGATGTGCAGCCGCTTCCGCCTCCATGGACGAAGCTAATGCATGCATAAATGCAAGCAAGCAAAAGACAGAACAAGAAGCAAGACAAAAAGCAAAACACGTTACATCGCTTTTTTGAGTGCCACCAGTAGTGAACAGAAGTGTTGTCTGTGCGTAGTGTCGTGGAGCGTCTTCAGATAGTGTCCGCGTGTAACGAAGACGCTGCTCGGCTTACAACCTCGACAGCTTGATCCAACCCTGCACAAGAGGCGAGTAGTCTATGAGTGAGGTACCCGTCTCCAAACCTAAAGGTCATGCGTTCGAGACTCATCTGTCGCTGCTCTTCGCCCCCCGCCACCAATCAACATGAGAGATTGAGAGGCAACGCGCTGCGACCCAAAACAATCGGCACGTCGGAAATCTAACCACCACCACCACCACCGGCCCCGTTGAGATCGGATGATCGTCGTTGTATTGTTTCAAGCACGCCAGCGATGCCCAGATTATTATTCCTATCCTGCCCGCGTTCCGTTCGTGATTGGATTTCGGTTCTTTCGGCCAGCTCTGGAAGTTTTAAGGCAACGGATAAAGCAGACGGAAAGGGCAGTGTAGTGAAGCAGTTGCGGCCGGATGTAGTTTGCAGTTGCGATCGGATGATAAAACAAGTGGAGAATGGAGTGTAGTGAAGAATATAGTTGCGGCCGGATGTAGTTTGGAGCGGGATGGGCGAACACGGCGCACCTCTTTCTTTCGGGTGCCTTCAAAACGAACCTCAGGCAAGCTTAGCATCAAAGATGTAATCCGATAACGACCCTCACACGTTGCGACCGGTTCTGCGATTGCGCGCGCGGCGGTACGCCGACGACTTGATATGCGTTGTCGCATTCGGCCGTCAGCGGCCGGCTCGACAATGAAGTGTGATTCGTGTTTTGGCGCCAACACCTGTCGGCTGGCGTTGGGCCGTGGCGGGGTAAGTGATAAGAGCCCACCCACATGTTGACTCACGCCAAACACGGCGCCCGCCGCGCCCATGTCTGCCTACCCCGGCATGCCTCGCAGTAGGACAGAGCGCGCGCACCTGGTGTTTTGCCGGCTGCGCCAGGTTCGCCGCCACTATCTGGCGGCCGGGTCCGCGCCGGCCCGCTCCGAACACACTCGCCTCGCGCCCTCGCTGCGGCGCCTCCTCGCTGCTCCAGAGTCATCGGCGCCCATGGTGCGGCGGATGGTGCTCTGGACGGGGGAGAGGGGTCTGAAGGCATTAGATTACGGCGGGGAAGTGGCTGGTCAGCGTCAGCGTCGGCGCATGCTCGCATCGGCCAGTGATTCATTGACTGGGTGATGACGGTTTGTATATGGCGGCTGCGGGGCCGACCGGCCGCGATGGGCGCCGTTTTTACTGGGTCGGTCGGCCGCGGCGAGAGACGAGTGTTTGCGTTGGGGCGCCGCTGTTTACTTGTCCGTCGCGCGCCGATCGGCCGCAAAAGAGGTGGCGGCTCCCCCAACCCTCCGAGGTGACGGAGGATGAAAGTGGGGATACGCCGCTGCAGCCGAGAGCAGAGGAATGTCGGCACCTCCGATGTAGGAGATTTTGACAAGCGTTGGTGCCAAATTAAAAGCACAAACTCAGCCTGCGTTGGTTTCACGAACGCAAGTATGGAGATGAGTGTGATGATGTGGTTTATGGAAGTAAAACATACAAGTGTAGACAATACTGGCAAGATAAAAGAAAACGCTGATAATAATGCCGGCGGTGGCAAACAGCGAATAGATTCGAGCGCCCGGAAATGAGCAGCCAGCATATATGACGACACAATATTGCGTGCAAGGCGTACAAGAGGTTAATTTTAGTTGGGACTGCATAGCGCGATATCTTGTTCAGCTGGGAGGGACATGAACTCCTGAAAATGTACGGATTGTATTACAGATAGTATCGTACAAAAGGTGGTGTTCACCTTGTTGGCTTCTTGCTGTCAAGGCACAATGTGCGGACCATGCAATCCGGCGCAGTAGCTGTGTTGGTGACATTCAATCAAACATCATGTTCTGATATTCAAATAACGCATAAATTGTTATGGGTGCAAAATAGCCTAATTGGGGTTCACACACCCAAAAGGCCTAAGAAACAAACACAACTCACGCAAGTTGTCTACATTTTCACATCCCAATGTTCGGTGTTCAATTTGCCCATTATACGGGCCTAAAGATTGTTCCAGGTAGGTTGTTATTTCTACAAATGTGTTTTTTTATATCTTATATATATATATATATATATATATATATATATATATATATATATATATATATATATATATATATATATATATATATATATATATACATTGGCTGTTGAAGAGAAGAGCGCATTTAGCCTTAGCAAGTTTTCTGTCCAGGTTTTCGATTTATCGTATTGTTTTCTTCGTTTCGTTTAATAGCTGGTAGATGATTTCACCAAGTGACAAGTACAGTTAGATTCGTTTTTTGACGTTTCGGATACAAACATTGATCCATTTTCAAATTCACTGCTCTGCACAATACAAATAAACACAAACAAGTGCACTAAAAGATATAAATTGAGCACAGATTTCACACGAGCTTATACACTTGCTCAATGATGATCTTGATGGTTGTCTCCATTGGCACGTTCTTGAAAAGACTGTTGACGTCAATGGTTGCGAGCTGTCCACGTGGAGATTTAGCCCTTAAAATATCGACAACCTCATCGACAGAATCAGGTGTTTGGCAGGTGCGTATGGTTTTAATAGACTATTGGGTCTTTTGGCTACTCTATAAGTTGGGGATGTGACCTGGGAAATTACAGGCCTCAATGGGTTACTGCTTTTGTGGATCTTCACATTTCCATATGCATAGCCGGGATTGTACTCACCCACGATCTTCGAGAAGTGCACTCTCCCGATTACCGCATTAGCTGATGTTATCGCTCTATTTAGTCTTGCCTTTAGACTGTCTGTTTATGCGCTGCTCTTGTCTTGTCTATTTGGTTTGCCTGCTCTTGTCTACTCTTGCCTTTGGACTGGCTAAATGCGCTCTTATCTTCAACAGCCAATGCATATAAAGAAGATATCCTGCCAAAATACTCCGGTATATACATATATATGTATATATTTATATATATGAATATATATATATATATATATATATATATATATATATATATATATGTATATATATATGGCGTAGGTAATATGTTAGATGAATAACTAAGTACCTACTTTCTAAAAGTTTCAAGAGCGGTGGTAAATCGTTGCAGTACAGTTAGCTTAGTTCGTGTGGAGTCCAGAAGCATGTCAACTGTGATGAACTATGGTCTTGGGCGTGCTTCAAGTTATGCAGGAGAAGTGTATGCTGACTGTACTCGCTTATCAAACAGTGATTGCGTCAGCACGTGAACACCATTTCACCACGGACGATGGGTTTCAGGCCAAACTACTCATGAGCCAGCATTTGTCAAACGAGAGTCAAGAAATGGCATCCAGAGCTCGCATTTATCGCCCGACGGAAAAGCCAGCACACCACGCATGCTGGCGTGAAGGTCACACATGGGTTGGCTACTCTTCTGTCGTGCGGAACGGAGGTGCCTTGGCTGCTGCCAGACGTGTTCTTGCTCACTGAGAAAGGTGATGGTACGGAAAAATAACAGCATCCTGGTACATGCGATGTAGACCCAATGTGAACATTTTTGGAATATAAAAGCATGTTGGAGTTCTTCCTGAGTGCCAGAGTGTTCATACGATTAAGGCTGCATTATGCCGTCAATCTTTCTTGACATGAAAGATGAGGGCGATGTCACACCCGAACGATTTATCGTGGGCATAATATAACAAGAATCAGTGTGACAAGTAAAACAAGAGCCATCGTTCTTGGTTAGCTAAAGACACATCTTTTACTAGTTGCTTAAGCATTACAATGGTTACCTCATGTCGGGTCGCAGAGGTGTACTGGTAATTTCTCGAGAAATGTTTGGCACACTTCTTTCCGAAGGCATCATTTTTACCAGTTTTATTTCGGTCAATAACACGAGATGGTTGATATGTTGCATGTGTAGAGGTTATCAGGCCATGATGTCTCCTTCATCACCTTCCGAAGGCGATTCGAGAGATCATCGTTTTCGGCTAACCCAGGACACTCTATTTTCATGTAGAGTGTATCCTATGTGGTAGTTACATCCCTGGTTTGAAAATAGCCATGTCGTTTATATCATTGTAAGTTTCTCAGGAGACATGTTCGGGTTTTTGCAGGTTGTCGCAAGCCAGGGTTGTTATGAAGAACTGTGACCGTTTGACCTGATCTGGTTTGACCTGATCTGGCCTATGCATTTTACGGTGTCAAATAAGATGCCGACAGATTTATATGGGCTTATATCTCCGTGACGTATGAAACGTTTATGAAAATCACGCATTCACACGGATCACTGCCTCACATATTGCCAAATCATGGCTAAATACACTAAAATGAGTTGGTCCATCCAGATGGGAGTAGGTAAGCCGATTGATAGCTACTGCTCATTATGAATTTAATTCCTCTGATTCTGCAGCATCATAATTTTATTTTTGTGTTAACACTTGCTAAACAACTGCAATTACTTGTCGCCCAATGCATTGGTCCGCCACTATGGTTACTCTTACGGACTTCACTTAGTATGTTTAAATTGCACTAAAGGCATACAGTCATGAAGTGTTAAGACTTAATAAGAGCCACCAAGAGTAGCAACGAGTAGCAAACCGGCCGCGAGGCATCGGCAAGTCTACAGCAGCGATTTCCCCTGGTGTCTTCAGTTCCAGATATTACCAAATCATAGCTAAATACATTAAAATAAATAAGTGCGTTGTAGATATGAGTACGTAAGCTGGCTACTGTTGATAGCTACTGCCTGATAGTTAAGCAGTTGATATCTACTGCTTTTGATGGATTTGATTCTTCTGATTTTCGCAGCATCATAATTTTCGTTTGATCAAAATGTGTTAAATAACTACAATTACTTGTCACTGTTCCTATTATTTTACATCTGCTTGGTCAATCTTTATTTTACTTGAACTACCCAGAGTCCGTCGTCGGAACAAACGCTCGCCGTACACTCTCCTATAATCCATAGTCTGCGGTTGGTCACGACATGCACCCAGGTGATAAATGACCTGACCCGACCCAGTGACACATTGCGACTCGTCTGCACGGTGGCGCCAGAACCCGACCTCCTGTAAACAGCTGACGGTGAACTCTGGCGCGTGATTCAGACTCGGAGGTGGAACGTGGCCAAGGTGATTTGAAGTGGTGGGGTGTAGGAGGGCACAAGTGGGTCCATTAGTTCCACTGAACTATCCTAGGTCGCATGTAAACCTCAGCAGCATTAGGGGACGTGGGGCAATCCCCCTCCACAGTGTATGTTACACAGGGCACACGAGTGGAACCGTACGTATGTAAGGTTCCACTCGTGTGCCCTGTGTACCATACACTGTACGCCATACACTGTACATCATGCACTGTGCATCATTAACTGTGCACCATGTACTGTGCACCATGCACTGTGCACCATGCACTGTGTAACATGCACTGTGCACCATGCACTGTGCACCATGCACTGTGCACTGTTGATCTGCCACTCGGCCGCCACGACAGCAGCCTCGTCAGCGGCAGATGGTGGCAGATGGTCGCGGCAGACAAACAATGGGTTTTGCGCTCATACGGAATGTGCTTGTGCATTGGTTAATGCCACGTGTCGACGCTGTGCTGTCTGTCAACGATACGCTACTTGTCAAAACTGTCTGACGACAGCTTACTGCAAGCGTGATTCGAGGACAGCTAAGGAACAGGAGTATGCACTTTCAGGGTCGGATGGACATCATAGGCGCCAAGCTCAGGGGGACTCTCAGGGATGGCCGGGATTGCACTGACAACGGAATCTCGCCCTAAACGCAGTGCATTTATAGTGAATAATCAATGGGGGGGGCACATCGGTAAGAAGGGCACCAATGATGTGAGTAGGCGCACATTTATCACGAATAATTGGACAATTTGGAGGAATGGGGTTAAAAATGTGCATAGCGCCTAGATGGGAAGATCATCTGGCTGGGTGGGAAGTTTCTTCCAAGTTATACATGCTTACCATAGCCTGCTTAAGCGGTATTAGCACTTGCCTTGACCCGTGACGTGTTAGTTACTTTCGCTTCCGGGCACTTCGACCAGGAGTGATCATTCGCGCCCAGACCAGTGACGTGGAATATGCAAACAAACATGTGGTTGATAAAGTTATAAGATTTGAGGCCATCGTTTACATTCAATCCACCTCCTTCCATTCTTTCTCGAACTGGTAGCTATAAGCTGAGGTACCAAGTAATTGTGGTGTTTTATGGGATTGGATACTTGTGCATGCTGAACATATGTGCATCAACTAGATACACACCAAGTCATGCAATGTTGAAGTACTCAAAACCGGACCCATGCAAATCCAACCGAACTTAACCTGAAGCCACGGATGTTCGGCACACTAAGGCATTGTTCATTGATTAAGCATTGGTCAGGGAAGATGGCATTATAAGGCTTGAGCATTGTGAAAATGAACCTTTGCACAGCTTAGCGTATGGCCAGTGGAACTATGCACCCAGGGGCGTAGATTTGTATCATTTTGTGGGGGCTATGGCCCCACCAATGTTGATCTTGCCCCTCCCCCTCCCCAATGTTGATTTGGGCCTCCAAATAAGCCATGCTGTTTTTATGTTCATGAGAAAGCTAAAGGAAAAAGAAGAAAAAGAGAAAACATCATGCAGTATAGAAAACTGTTGATATTAACACGAGTATTTTGTATTGTAAAGAAACAGATTAGGTTTAGATAGTGGACTGACTCTCCACCTTTTGCTCAAAATTGAAAATTGTGCAAAAACAACAACAAAATAACTGGATTTCCCTCCACTGTGGAAGTACAACTTGCATCATAAAATGCTGAGATTAGCAGATGTTGATGGATTTAGGGGCGTCAATTTGTATCCTTTTGTGGTGGCTGTAGTGTGTTGAGCCGCGCCCGGCACGCTCGCGTGGTTGGTATGTCCGCCGGTTGAGCCCGCGGGCTGTGCCGCGCCGTGTTTAGGCATGTTATCGACCCGTGTGCCGGCCGGGCCGCTTCCGGCGGCGGTGGCGATTTGAACGAGCCAATGGGCGCGCGGGGCGAGCGTGCCGGCGTGTGGGGGAGACTGGCGCGGCGGCGGTTGAGCCGGCGGGGCCGAGTGTTTTGCGGCGACCCGTCTGAGTGTGAGGTGGCTGAAGACACGGTCCCGGCATTGCCGTTTTTTTCTGTCGCGTAAACTACAAGCTATTCCGGCTAGATCAGGCGCGATGCCGGGACCGGGTGACGACGAAGCGGTGAGTGCGGCGCTGAGCACCAGTGCCGGACCGCGCCGGACGGCGCCGACGTCCGGTACGCGGAACTTTGACACGCGTAGCATACCGGAGTTCGCGGGACGGCAGACGTGGTTGAGTGGTGGACTCGCACGAAAATGCTCTGCGAGATTCGCGGTGCGGACGAGGCAGTGGTGGCACCGTCGCGCCTGACGGGCGGAGCTTTCGCAGTCTGGGCGCAGCTGCCAGTCGGGTAACGTAGCTCCGCGGACGCCACCAGGGACGCCCTGTACAAGGCGTTCGCGCTGGACCGGTATGCTGCCTACAAGGCGTTCACCAGTCGGCGCATCCAGCCACCCGAGTCCGTGGACGTCTACCTGGCGGCACTGCGGCGCCTGCTGACGCTGATCGGCGGCGGCTCGGACGACGCAATCTTGGCCTGTGCCTTCGTCAGCGGGCTCCCCAGCGAGGCCCAGCGGCTGATCCGCGCCAGCTCGCGCGCGGAACAACTGGACCTGGCCAGTATCGTGGAGCGCGCTCGCAACGTTATGCTCGACGAGCAGGTCGCCACAGCTGCAGCTGCCGTGGTGCAGCCCACACACCAACCGCAACGACCGCGCCCGTTTCGTCGTTGATGGACGTGTGGTAGCCGCTCCCATCTTGCTGCTGCCTGCCCAAACGCCACCGGGGGCGCGCCAGCGCGAGCGCCGTCTCCGGAGGAATGAGCGCGCTGCCGGTGGTCTGCATGGAGGTGGACGGCACGGCGCGTCGGGTGCTGATCGATACTGGCTGCACCGACGTGCTGATCTACCGCGCGCGGCGTGGAAGCCGCGGATCGTGCTGATGCACGCGGTGAACGGCGGGACGCTGCGATGTGTCGGCATGGCGCGCGTGGTGGTCGTGTACCAGGGTAGGCGAGTTACGCTCGCAGCCCTGGTGGTGCCTGAGCGACCACTAGGGGTAGACGTGATTATGGGTATGGCTGGTATCGCGGCGCTGGGTGGTGTCACGTTCCGAACCGCGTCGGACGTGCGAGTGTGCGCGGCGGTGGCGGCGGCCGAGGACAGCGAGGACGTACGGATCGATGCGGCTGACTTTGTGGCACGCTTTGAGGCGCGGACTGGGGCCTGGACGGTGGCTTGGAAGTGGGCGTCTGGTGACGGACCGACGCGTCTGCTGAATCGAACCGCTCAGTATGCGGTGCCGATAGCGGCGCGGGCGGCGTACGAAGCCGAGTTGGATCTGTGGATCCAGGAGGGCTGGTTGCAGCCGTATGATGAGGGGACAGACGGGCCAGCGCGCCGCCTGATTCCGCTGATGGCGGTCCAGCAGCCGAACCAGGGCAAGGTTCGCCCGGTACTGGACTACCGCGAGCTGAATGGGCACGTCACCGCGCACACCGCGGACGCGGATGTCTGTGTCGACCAGCTGCGTCGCTGGTGACGGCACGACACCCGCGTCGCGGTGGTCTATCTGCGCAGGGCGTACCTACAGCTCTGGTTGGATCGGCGGCTGTGGCCGTTTCAGACGGTTGAGGTTCGCGGTCAGCGGTACTGCTTGACACGCATCGGTTTTGGGCTCAACATCGCCCCACTGGTGATGAAAGCCGTCGTGCGAGCAGTGCTGCTCCGTGACCAGGCCGTGTTGCGCGGAGTGCTGCCGTACGTGGACGACCTGCTGGTCGATGAGAGCATCGTCAGTGCGGACCATGTAGTGGCACATTTTGCGCGATACGGTCTGGCGTGCAAACCGCCAGAGTGGGCGGAGGCCGGCACGCGTCTCTTGGGACTAAGGGTCGCCCCGACCGGCGGTGGTGAGCTGGGCTGGCGCCGCGACAACTCGGCGGCCGCGCCGCCGGCGGTGCTGACCCGACGGGCTGTGTTCGCTTGGCGTGGCCAGCTCGTGTCGCACTTGCCGGTGGCGGGGTGGCTGCGACCGGCGGCCGCCTGGCTTAAGCGGCGCGCCAGCGCCCTGTCAGACAGGTGGGACGACCCGATAGACGATGCGGCGCTGCGCGATCAGGTCGACCAGGTGGCGAGCCGGCTCGGTGAGGCTGCCCCGGCGTGCGGCCCGTGGTGTCTGACCGGCGACAAGCTGATCGTGTGGACAGACGCGAGCTCGTTGGCGGCCGGCGTCGTGCTGGTGGACGCGGCGAGCGGTGGCGTCGTCGAAGACGCGAGTTGGCTGCGGCCCGAGTCACAAGCTGCCATGCACATCAACATGGCGGAGCTCGACGCGGCGCTGAGCGGCGTCAATCTGGCCGTGGCATGGGGAATCACGAACATCGATCTCCGCACGGACTCTGCCACAGTGCACAAATGGGTTGACGACGCTCTGAGCGGCCGCTCGCGCTTGCGCACCAAGGCGCATGGGGAAATGCTGATTCGCAGGCGGATCGATGTTATTCGGTAGCTGGTAACCGAGTTCCAGCTGTCAATGACGATTGGTCTGCTGCGGTCCGCTGACAACCCGGCGGACGCGTTGACCCGCGTGCCGAAAGAGTGGATGCGTGACTCGGGCCCGGCGGCCGACAACCCGCCGCCGGTGGTGGCTGCTATCGACCCGCGCCCTGACGCCGATCGCGCTCGTATCCGTGCCGTGCACGAAAACATTGGACACCAGGGGGTGCGACGAACGATGTGGCACGCGAGACGGGGCGCGAACGAGCGCGTGTCGCGGTCCGCAATCCGAAACGTTGTCCTGAGTTGCGATGTGTGCCGGTGGATCGATCCCGCACCCGTGCGTTGGCGCCACGGCCATCTCGGCGTGCCGACGAACTGGGAGCGGTTGGCGATCGATGTGACGCATTTCCGCGCCGGCAGGTACTTGACGCTGGTCGACTGCGGACCGTCCCGGTACGGGGTGTGGCGTTCGCTGCGCAGCTCGGAGGCGAACGAGCTCACGCGGCACCTGGAGACGATCTTTCTCGAGTTCGGCGCGCCCGCGGAGGTGCTACTGGACAATGCGCGGGTGTTTGGTGGGCAGCTTTCATGGCTCGCTGGGCTGTGCGGTTGCGGTTTCGCGCCGTGCACGAGGCAGGTGGGAACGGTATTGTGGAGCGGCATCATCGTACCAGCAAGGTGATGGCCGCGCGACAGCAGTGCTGTATCGCCGAGGCGGTGCACCGCTACAACACCACGCCGCGCGACGGCGCGCACGCCGCTACCACTCCCGCCGCCCAGCTGTTCCAGTGCGCTGGTAGAGACTTGCCCATCAATGACGCGGGGCGGCCGGAGGACAGAGATTACGGCCCGGTGGACGCACCGTTCCGGGTCGGTGACACCGTGTGGACGCGGCAGCGTGGCCAGCCGACGCGGTGTACCGACGAGTCGCGGCGCGGGGTGATCACGCGTATTCTGGCCGACCCGCTCATGGAGGTGGACGGGTGGCCGTGGCACCGGCGGTGTGTCCGACGGCGGTTCTCCCGACCGGGCGACGTCGCTGGGCCAGTCGCGGGCCCGTCCGGGGACGATGACCCACTCCATGACTGGCTGTCGCCGCCGCCACCGGAGCGGGCGCTGCGCCCGCGAGCGCCCCCCGAACCGCCTGATGCGGAAAATGTGACCGCGGATACCCTGTCTGACCTTGACCTGACGCCTGATGACCCCAATGATGAAACGTATGAACCGGACGCGTCCGCGGCGTCGGACAATGAGTGACGGGGAGTGGCGCCGAGATGAGTGGCGGGCCCCGCAGGAGTGCACGGTTGTTGGACATGGATGTGCCAGATGCAGGTGTGTGCGATTCTGGATGAATGATGATTGCTGAGAATCAGGGGGAGGGTGTAGTGTGTTGAGCCGCGCCCGGCACGCTCGCGCGGCTGGTATGTCCGCCGGTTGAGCCCGCGGGCTGTGCCACGCCGTGTTTAGGCATGTTATCGACTCGTGTGCCGGCCGGGCCGCTTCCGGCGGCGGTGGCGATTTGAACGAGCCAATGGGCGCGCGGGGCGAGCGTCCCGGCGTGTGGGGGAGACTGGCGCGGCGGCGGTTGAGCCGGCGGGGACCGAGTGCGTTGCGGCGACCCGTCCGAGTGTGAGGTGGCTGAATAGACGGTCCCGGCATTGCCGTTTTTTTTTCTCTCGCGTAAACTACAGGGGCCATGGCCCCAGCAATCTTGATCTTGGCCCCTGAATGTTGATTTTGGCCCCCCAATAACCACTGCTATATTTATGCTGATAAGAAAGCTAAAGTAAAAAATGAATAGTACCATGCTACTTAGAATGCTTAGTTGATGCCAACCAATACACCTTGTAATGAAATAGAACAGATTTGGATTGGATAGTGGATTGACTATCCACTTCATTGATGACTATCAGTCATTGAGATAGAGGATACACAGACTATATTTATCTTCAGAGCCAACCCATCACACCATAAGCTTGGTATTTACCTAAGTAGGTACCCGCCCACCTGTATGCCCAATGACAATGTGCATATATTCAATAATATGGGCATCACAGCCAATAACACCCAATGTATCTGATAGCTTATGATACCATGAAAGAAAAAGTGAGCAAGAAGCTGCATGCACACTATTATAATTTCTATTCTTGAATTCTTGAAGAAAGCAAGCAGGCAGATAGGTACTAAACCTTAGCTTACAAGAATAATCATCCAAGGACAGACCTTATCACCAAATAATTGAGATGGCCGTTCTTCAGAAGATCGAAATTCGAAGCATCCAAGGATGTTCAGTGGCATAAATCAGCTTCTAAAGTTCAATTTGCGGTTGCGATCGACAAATATGGCAGAGGTAAGACAGTTGTGGTGCAATTGCGTGCAGTGTTGAACCAGGTGGCCAAACTCATGTGACGTCGATTTGATTAGTTTTTTGGTACTTCATACCTTTTGATATATATGCAGATTGATATGGTTATCAGACAACTTGCGGATATTTAATGTGGTTTTAAAACGATTTGCTGATATTTAATTCACAAAGGAACTGTAGATAAAGAAGTTGGTAGGTACGCTTCAACAAGTCTAGTCCATGTTTTTTTTTCTGATTTGTGATCAGGGTTTCTACGTTAATACCACATAACTACCATATTTGTCTTCAAGAAGAGTTGGTTTAGTTTGCATTTATTTATATTTGTATTATACTGCTCTGCTTTCTCTGCCCAGGATTGGGGCAACCAATGTTGCATTTATGTCAGGGGTTGGCAGTTTTCGGTAAATTTACAGCTTAAGGCAATTTCTGATTTATCAGATTTCTTTAATGCAATGTTTAGAAGTGTGATTAACTTACTGCGAGCACTCATTTTGGTAAATTTGTGTTTTAAGGCATTTTATGAATTCTTGGAATTTGTCATTCCAGTGTGACTAAGTTTACGAATGTGACTAAGATGATGGACCACTCATTGTCTGTACAAATGCCTACTTTTCAATTGGTGAGCAACATATCACCAAAACGGGCTTTGAATTAGGTGACATAGGATAACAAATTTTTTTTTAATCAAATGAAACATACCACTAACCTAACCTCAATTTGGAAAAAGGAAGCCAACACATGTATTTGAAAAATATCAAGCAGTATATTTTCTTCTTTAATTTTTGTTTAAACCTAACCCAACCTAACCTAGCCAACATAGGAGCTTACCAAGCTCCATTTTCCTTTTAATTTAGGAAGTCTTGCAAAAGAAAATCAACTTAAAACACCCCAACTAACATAACCAAACCTAGCCAATTTGTTTCTTTTACAGATGCAAATGTTCGTACAAACTTGTCCTGTTACCACCTTAAAGCACAACACTCCTGTTAGATTAGGTTGAGTGAGGTTTTTCGTTTGGAAAATTTCAAGAAGATAGAATAAATCGCCTGATTATTTCACAATTTTGTTTTTACAACTGGTTTCTCCAAAACCAGATGACCCTATATTAAGTTAGGTTATGTTGTGTTTTTAATATGTTTATTTTTATTCCATGTTACCTAACTCAAAGCCCATGTACACAGAAAATGAGTGGTCTCATCATCTCAGTCACATCCATAAACATTGCATTGGAAATATAAATTCCAAACATTCATAAAACACCTAAAAGGACAAATTTGCCATCCTTTCTATAGATGCATACTAATCAATTGGGAGTAAAAGTAACACCCAAAAGGACGTGGAATTCGGTAATGTAGCATAAAACAAAGTTCAAGAAAGATGTAAGATAACCTTACATAACCTGGCCGTAATTTCCATGCAAGAAATTAATTGCTTTTCATCCAAATTTTCAACCAAATTTATCAAGTAGTTCCAACTTAAAAAACCTAACCTAACCTAATCCATGAACTTTTTTTCCGTAATTTTTTAATCTCTCGAAGTTTGCTTTCTCCAAATTTTGTTTTTCCTCACAACAAAGCCTAACTTCTCCTGACTTAACCAGACCTGACCCCTTTGCATGCTTCATGGAGGTAAAATGTGTGGAAAACTTGTCTGGTGGTTACCTTGAAAAGCAATATGGCATGACTTTTTGGCTCATTTTTCAGTTTATGGTCATCCCTAAGAATAGGAAATCTAAAGGAAAAAAATAATAAAACACCATGCTGTATAGAAAACATAGTTGATGTTAACCACCATCCAACCACCAGTTACCATCTTTAGTGAATCTTAATTGTATACAAAACAAAATTATGTATACATCCACTTTCCTCTCAGACAAAAAAAAATCGACATACTGACGGTTAGCGAAACTTGGTTGTTACCATCAGTTCCTAGCTCGTTTGTATATATAGCAGGTTATGAGATAGTGAGATCTGACACAATTGGTCCTACTCCCAAGCATGGTGTTTGTCTTTATGTGAAGCATGGCAATTTTGTTTGAACCAATCAAGATCTCCACTCCCAATGTTCATGTTATTTTCTGAAGGATTTCTGCCTTCACATAGTGTGTGTTTACCGCCCTCCATCGAACTCTGAGGGCCAGAACCAGGCACTTCTAACTTTTTTTAACTGATTTTTGTGATAGCAAAGAAATAATTATCTTGGGAGATTTTAATTTATCGTCAGTGCATTGGTCTGATGGTGCTACTGACACAGTGTGCATTACTCCCACACATAGATATTTCATTGACTGTTTTCAGATGCTTGGTCCAACTCAGTGGATTTATCAGCTTACCTTTGTAATTTCCGGAGACACACTGGATTTAATTTTAACTTCTGAAATAGATAGGGTTGGGGTGGTATAAATATTTCCCCCCTTATCCCAATGCCAAAACTCTCCTGTTTTAATTGACTATTATTTTCAGACAAGAAAATTAACTACATCTAGCAATACCATACTGAAAAGGTCTTGGCACAGAGGAAACTACAGAAGTATTAAGGAACGTCTGGCTGAGTATGACTGGAGCCTTGAGTTTCAGTATTTGGACACTAGTGGAAAGTGGAATAGGTTCCCAGAAATATCAGCTCTTGCAAATTTGTATGTACCCATTGTTGTGCCAAGGGGGCATCCTCCATGGCCAACCAGACCTTCTCAAAGTTTACTAAGCAGGAGAAAGGATGCATGGACAAAGTACAAACAGGACAGAGACCAAGTTGGGAGACAGTCTGCACATGCAGATCGTTCACTGAGATCTTTCCAAGATTTAAATAAACAGTATAGAAATTTTAGTATTCACTCCCAGATTAAGTATGAATTGTCACTAATTCACAAACTATCTTCTAAGGAATTTCACTCTGATATACCACATCAGAAAATCGTCAAAACATCCCTCGGGCCATTGAGGGGGAAATATGGAATCACAAGTGACTGCCAGGAAATGGCTGAAATATTTTCAGGGGCCTTTTCCTCAGTATATTACACAAGTAGACTAGCAAACCCAGCCCCAAACCCAACCACTGAAGCAGTGCTGTAGAGCATCAATAACTCTGAAGCTGATGTGCTCAAAATTTTGAGTGAGGTGGATGGGTCCTCCAGCATGGGCTCTGATGGATCCACCCTCAATTAATTGTATCCTGCCATGTGGAGCTTGTAAAACCATTGTTCAGAATGTATGGCTCATCCCTTTCTACTGGAAGTCTTCCTGACAGTTGGCAAACTTCACAAGTAATCCCAATCTTTAAAAAGGGCTTGAGGCATGGTCCACGAAATTATCGCCCGGTGAGTTTTACGTCTGTCCCATGCAAAATTCTTGAACGTATAATTGTTGAGAAGCTCACAGAATATTTGGAGGTCCATCATTTGCTGGACCAAGGACAATTTGGCTTCCGGTGTGGACGTTCCGTAGAGGATCAGTTGCTTCTAACACATGAGACTGTCTCTACCTGGCTAGATGAGGGATATATGGTGGAAGTAATTTCCTTCGATTTATAAAAAAGGCATTTGATGTTGTTAATCATTTCGTACTACTGACAAAATTGAGAGCTTTAGGGACCTTAGAGACAATCCTCACCTGGATTAAAAATTTTATCTGTGGGAGGAATATGCAAGTGCTTGTCTCTGGGTCTTCAAGCAAACCTAGGGATGTTCTTAGTGGAGTACCTCAAGGCACTGGGCTAGGTCCTATGTTATTTCTGATCTATGTGAACCATGTACCTTATGATATTCAGTCCCAATTCAAGGTTTTTGCAGATGACCTAAAAATATACATGAAACTTCAGTACAAATCTGTCTCAGACCTGCTGGCTGAAAAGCCAAAAAGATATAGATACTCTGGTTGGTACTGCTAAGTCATGGGGGCTAGCAATGAATGCCAAGAAATGTGCAGTTCTGAAAGTACACCGTGACTCATATGACTCTATAAATCTTGGTCCTTACACAAATTATTATCTGGATGGTTTTCATGTGAGCTTTGTTGAGGTCCATACTGACTTGGGCATCACAGTATATACAAACATGCGATTTCATCAACATGTTGACAGAATAGTACAGAAAGCTGGGAGCCTGGCCTGCAACCTGCTAAGTTCTACTTTATGCCGCTCACCTGAATTTATGAAAACACTATACATTACTCATGTTAGGCCACTTTTCGAGTTCTCATCATGTGCTTGGAACACAGGTTACATTGGGGATTTAAAGCGTCTAGAATCGGTACCAAGAAGGTGGACAAGAAACATAGAGAGGATGAATGGTCTGGATTATGGAGCCCGATTAAGTAAACTAGATTTGTACTCAGTTAGAGGTAGATTAATTCGAGGAGACATGATCAAATGCTGGAAGATTTTTCATGGCCATTCTGCCATTAAGATCACTGACATGTTTGTGCTGGCACCTTCAGTGAACACACGTGGCCACTCCCTGAAATTCGCAAACAGGTGAGCATCAGTAGATTGCAGGAAGATGTTTTTTAGCATCAGATGCTGTGCCACCTGGAATTCGCTGCCTGAAGATGTGGTAATCTTAACAGTCCTAGGGACATTTAAAGCAGCACTGCATGCAAATATCTGCACATTGTTGTACGAATATATTGAATAGGACTAACTATGGTAATATACTAATCTAACTTGTAGAGTAGCTTTACTTCTCTATGCTCCATCTTTCTCAGTTTCCATGAGAAATATTTTCTGACTACAATATATTAGCAGATGTGGCTACTCTAAGCATACAATTTCTGCTTAGGGTACACTTTCCAGTTCCTGTGTCTTGCCCTGTCTATCTGATAACCATACTTTTATTTAGTCTAGGAGACTGGCGTACCTGCAGATACGGGCTCTCCTTCATCGGTTACGGAACTCATCTCTGGGTGAGCGATGCTCGATAATTTTGGGAGCCAACCAGGTGAGAGAACCAGCATATTTTGTACTGTAAAGAAACATATTAGGTTTAGATAGTGGACTGACTCCACTTTTTGCTGCAAAATTGATAATTGTGCAAAAAAAAACTGGATTTCCCTCCAATATGGAAGTACAACTTGCATCATAAAATGAGATTAGCCGATGCTGATGGATTATAAATCAGATTGCCTTAAAAAAATTGCTACGCCACTAAACAACAATTATATTGTCATACTATTTGTACCAGTGTTGGAAAAACTGACGTTTGTTGGTGTCATGCATACCAGTACATTATGTACTCCATGTTGTGACTATACTAAATAAAATATTTTGTACTCCAGAAGGGAAAACGAAGAACAACATTGTTTGGTCGAGTGCTACCACTCAGTACATACCTAAAAGTAACTAGCAGTTTCAGCGATCCCTGCACGCCGACCAGTCAATGTTACAATACATCTTTGAAAGGCAGTACAAAGCGTACCGCACATGCCCGTCGGTGCTGCGCTAAAAACGTCTACGCGCAACTGGCGGCGTGTCACGACATGTGTGAAGACGCCATATTTGTGTCAATATAGTCCATAATTAATTCAATATTTATTCAATATTGATTCAATATTGATCAATATTTATCAATATTTATTCCTATATGATATATTTAGATTAATGAATATCTATTTAATATTAATGTTTAGATACTTTTGCTGGAGCCCTCGCCAAGAATTACCAGAAATCCCTAGTTGGCAAATATGGGGGTACTTGGTATCGTCGGAGTAAATACTTGAAGCAGCGTTTGGCTAGTAAGGTGTTTTGAATGCTCCATCGAACGTCATTTTCGTAAAGAGACAACTGTTTTTAGACACAATCAGCCCGTTCACTGCAAGAAAATCACTTCAAATTTACTCAAATCGGCCCAGGAGCAAGCCAGTTCCCCGGGGCGATTACACCAAGGAACCAATGCCATTTGTGCACTTTTGCATGACTGTCAAATATTTTTGTTTGTTTGTAAATGTGCGCGAAGATAAATCATGCGCCTCGCAATATAACTGCATTTGGGGTTCATCAGTGTCAGTGAAGGGTCCGTAATACTTTTTCCAAATTTACTCCGACCCATCCCGTTCGCCCGCCTCGTGATCAGCTGTACTTCTAGTGCTCGGGTAAGCGAATCCGATCTGTTTAACAGAAAAATAAATAAAACCGCCTGTGAGCGGTTTTACAGGAGCAATTTACTCTCCCGTCTAGCAGCTCTGGATCCTTCCAAGTCGTTCCTTGCTTCAACTAAAGATTCCAGACATGAACTAAACAAGTACATGAAGGAACTTTTAATATTAATAAGAATCGGTTTCAATCATTTTTTCAGCTTTTTTATGCAGAATAACTGTTTCTTGGCGGTGAGAAAAAAAACTATTTGAAACGGATTGTTTTAGTATAATTTTCATTAAACCATTTTATATTCCAAAACCTATATCCAATAGTCACGTGGAGTTGTTGCAAATATGAAGTGTGCGTTGTGAGCCGGTCTGGGGTGTTGGGAGCGCATTTGTGAACTTCGTTGACATCTATTAAATATACTTTTGTTATCATTTTCTCTGCCATTGCTCATAAAGTTGGCTTATAACCTCATTTTTGCTAATAATTTAACCACAGCCAATTTTAAGGTCTGAGGCAGTGCTGTGTATCATGCGTCGGTGGGGAATGGTGCGCGCAAACTCGGAATAGTGCAAAGGTTGACCGGAGCCATGAAATGCATTTTGGGAGTGCTTGAGATCTTGGACAACAACGGAAGTTAGCGATAATTCTAACAAATCGTGGGTGAACACGTCTCATTCGTTGTGGGACTAGTCCTTCGGAGAAGTGTTTGTTGAAGGATGATCCCGGTTGTGTGGTCCGCCCAAGGTGAGTTTGAGTGCGATTCATCCTGAGCTCTGCCAGGAAAAATGTTATTGGTGTATTCACATCACATCATGCCTATTTATCATTAATATGTGTTTGTGAACTTTGGGAATACATCATCACCCACCTACACTCGGGCAATATCTATCCAATTTGCATATATCATGGGTATATTTTTGGGAGTACTTTGGCTTCTGACGGCATTTCCCGCTAGATGCATTCCTTGGTACAATTGCACCTATTCATGACTTAGCTTGCTGATATATTGCTGATTTAGCAGTTAACTATTTGTACATATGTGTTTGTGTGGTACATACAGCATGAAATGCTGACATTTATTTTTATTTCCATTCTGCTTCGATACCTGCTTATGGACAACTCATTTGTTTAGTGCAGCAAAATTTTGGACATGGCTTAGTTTCCCAAGATGTTTATGCATACAAAAATGCTAACATTGGTTTTCAGCCCCACTAAAACAAGGTTCATTGTCAGCAAGTGCATAGCTATTTTTTGGAATTCAGCTAAAAAATTCGTACTCTGGCTAAAAATGTTGTACTCCACTACCAAGAAAAAAAAAGAGAAAATCCTACACTGGTTTAAAGACATAAAGACATAAAAGATTAGTGCAACTATGAGCCACAAGAGCCCTTCTTGGTTGCACTCTGTACACTGAACCAGTCGCCCACCAAATCTGTTAATCAGCCCTCCCTGTAATACTGAAAAGCAAACCCTCTATTCTTATAATGATTGTCTATGCTGTTTTTAAAGATGTTCACTGTACTGCTACTGACAATGTTTTCTGGCAGCTGGATCCAGTGTTCTACTACCCTGTTGGTGAAGAAAGTCTGTCTTAACCTAGTTCTGCTGTGGTTAACTTTAATTTTGAATTGATGACATCTAATTGCATGATTTCTGTTCAATTCAAGCTTTTCCCTAAGATATCCCCTCTCCAGACCATGGACAAATTTAAAGGCCTCGATGAGATCTCCTCTCCGCCTTCTATATCTAAGTGAAAACATATTCAATTTCTTCAATCTTTCCTCATATGCCAAGTTGTTTATGCCATTGACCATTTTTGTAGCCCTCTTTTGTACTCTCTCTCTAAAAGCCAACAATCTTTTTCATAGCTAGGAGACGAAACTTGGATGCAGTATTCCAAATGTGGCCTGACATATGCACAGTAAAGCTTTCTGATGACTTCCTCACTTCTGTATGATGCATTCCTATTTATTGTCCCGAGCATTCTCATTGCCTTCTTCCTGGCTTCCTTGGTCTGTTCTGATGTCCACAATTTTGTGTTCAGAATAATACCTAAATCCTTATCCTGTTGAGTCACTGATAGCACTTGGCCACCCATCAAGTATGGGGCCTTCATATACTGCTTACCTACATGCATAATGTTGCACTTATCAAAATTTAATTTAATTTGCCATTCTTTCGACCACTTCACAAGTTCGTCTAAGTCTTTTTGCAGCGAGATGTGCTCATCTTGACCTGTTATTGCCCTAGAGACCTTCAAATCATCCTCAGATTTCAAACCATTGCTGCTTAGGCCACTTTCAATGTTATTTACAAATATAATGAACAGTAGTGGCCCCAGTACCGACCCCTGGGAACCCCACTAAGAACATTTTGCCATGATGACTTTGTACCATTTAGCATCACTCTTTGCTGTCTATCTGAAAGCCACAACCCTATCCATTTTAAGATGCTACCTGCAATACCATGGGCCTGAAGCTGTATCATTAACCGTTTATGGGGTACCTTGTCAAAAGCCTTACTAAAGTCAAGATATGCTACATCAACATGATTTCCCTGATCAAATTGTTCTGTGGCGAAGTTCAAAAAGTCCAAGAGATTTGTGAGACACAATCGTCCTTTTCAAAACCCATGTTGAGTATCTTGAATCAATCTCCTACCTTCCAGAGAACTAACTATTCTATCCTTGATAATTGATTCGAGTACCTTGCAGACAAGAAATGTGAGACTTACTGGCCTATAGTTTTCAACTTTCCCTCTTTCTCCTTTCTTGAAAATAGGAACTACATTTGCCCTTTTCCAATCGGTTGGAATTTCATTCTGTGAAACTGATCTACAAAATATTATACTAAGTGGAAATGCCAGTTCCTTTTTAGTTTCCCGCAACACCCCAGCATAAATTTCATCAGGAACTGCTGCCTTGTTTGGCTTTATTTTCGTGATATGATTGTAAACAACATCACTATCAATGAAATGAACATTTATGAGATCACATGTCACTGAACTATGGTGTACGGTCGGCAGATTCGTCATATCTTCCAATGTAAACACTGATTTAAACTGCTTGCTCAGCTCCTCAACCATCTCACTATCCTCACCTAATGTAATCCCGTCTACTTCCAGTGGACCAATTGTGCTAGAAACTTTACTCAGCTTGTAGAAACTAAAGAACTTTTTACTGTCCCCATTACGGTTTCTAGCTAAATCCAGTTCTTTTGCTCGCTTGGCTGCTCTGGTTGGCTGCTCTAACAAATGCTCCCTAACCACCTTTGGCTTTTTCATACTGAGGAGTTCTTTTATCACTAGATGAACTATCACTCTGTCTCCTTGAACTACTGCTGTCCCTATTTGCTGACTTTGAGGTTCTATTGCCTTGGCTGACACTATTGGAATATTCCTGAGTTCGCAATGCAATTTCATCCCTCCCCACCCATTTCCTAGTTTCCCTGAAGGACATTCTCGTACACTTTGCCTAACACATGAACCCCCTTCTCAGAAAAGTGCAGGCCATCCCTCTGATAGAGGTCCCACGATGCATAAAACCTGCACCACTCGTCTACAAAGGTGAAACCTTGCTCATGGCAGAGCTTACCTACCCTGGCGTTGGCGCTGCCAGTGCCCTAGAGCTCCACTCAGGGGAGGCTCTAGCCCTAGGCAAAATTGCTGTTACAATGACTCTATTGTTACCCCTCAAGGTGGCCAGAAGGGCCCTGTAGTCCCGCAGAAGCTCCTCACTCCTAACAGGACCTATGTTATTTTCCCCTACGTGCACTGTAACTGTACTAAACTGGTGATCACTGGTGACCTGTGTCACCACTGGTACCAGGTCCTTCACCTTGGCACCAGGCCTGGTGATGCACCTCCTATCCATCCTACATTTACAGAATACCCGATCTAAATGTCGCACACGAGAGTCGCCGACAACCAGCACTGACTCCTTACCACTACTATCCTGGGGGCAGTCCTCCAATGCCTGGAACCTATTTGATGTTAATATGCCTGCCCGCTGGGCCGTTCGACCAGGCTTCCTCCCGCTCCTACCACCTGCCACCTGACACTCACTGACCCTTTCCTTAGGTTCGCGTCTCCAATTCCTCCACCCCCTGACCTCATGCCACTTCCCCTCCTGTGACCCACCAGAACTACCCCTCCTCTGTTCACTATTAACACTCCCCTCTCGAGAAATACCAGCCATCTTCATAGTAGGGGAAGCCTCAGCTACTTGGTGGCCTGCGACCACCTGGGCATAAGATGTCCCTGCTATGGAGTAACATCTTGTTGCTTTTTCTTCCCTACCCTGTGCCACAAGGGCAGCCTTGAGCTTGGAAAGCTCTGCCTTAAGGGTCCTAATCTCTTCCTCTAGTGCCTGCATCCTGGTCGAAACCATCCTACAGGTGCAGCTTATGCCTAGATTTAGATTCAAATTAACTCGCTAAACACCCGACAAAAGAGCCAACTATAATTCACTATAAATCGCTGCCTCCTATACTGTCAGTTAATTACCTAAGTACCTCAAGAATGCCAACAGGCTAAGCAGAAACTATTAAACAATTGTTTGTTTTTTCTGTTTTTTTTTAATAATAAATAAATAAAATGTCTAATCTAATTGTCTTCTAGACAAGTAGACAACTATATGAATATCCCTTTTGATATCACTTATGGCTAGACAGAAAAATGAATAGTCACACAGCAGTTATGAATACCACCAACTTAGTACCAATTAAACTCTATCTTAAACTTTAACACCAAACACACTATGACCATTATTGACTCACTGGGCGGTAATGGGTTAATGTTGTCTAATGTACTTATGAAATCTACACAGTTGTAACTACAGAAATCGAAGCAACGAGAACGCGCCTAAAGCCACGAGGGCGCACCTAAAAACAAGATGGTTTGTACACACCACCAATCACACTTGTGCCTAACTCAAGTTGAATCAAGAATCAACCCATGACCCAATTTACTTTTTGATGAGTCACGAATTGAATCAATTTTTTCACCAAAATATATCTTGAATTGTGAGTTGAATCACATCTTTCTATAAAAAAAAGATTAGTTGTATCATGAGTCAATCATTCAAATCGCAATGAGACACTTGAGTCTTGTGACTCAAATGCAAGCTATGAAAAAATTATACAGAGCATGTATCTTTGTGAATAGCATGCCATGACACAAAGTAGGGAGCAAAACACAGCACAATTATTCATGCCCAGCATTACAATTGTCAAATTGTCAGCTGCCAGTGAGTAAAGGATCAGGGGTTCTGAAGTTCGTCATGAAAAAAAAACAACAAAAAAACAGTGACAGTAGCCACAAATAAGTAGTTGCCTATTAATGCTAAGCTTGGTATTCACAATACATATCATGTATGAGTCAATCCTAGTGCCAGGAACACAAAACACAGATATTGGTTGTGATTGTGAAAAATAGTATGGAAGAGAAACAGTCCTGCACTGCAATAGGCATCTGCACTGAATAAAATAGTGTCGATTCGTTAATGGTACGTTTGCCAGAGAGGATGAAAGTCATCCTTCAAGTCTTCATGACGTCAGAGGAAGGTTTAAAAAAAATATCAACCTGGTTGCGAAATTTGTGAGAAATCAGATGCCATGGTCACTTTTATTTTTGCTTTTTCTACAAGCAAACATAATTGTATTCGGCTTACCAGGTTAGTTATAAACTTGTCCCGTTCTTTCCAGTGAACATTTAAAATCGGAAGGTAAAGTTTGACCAGGTCGCGACCCTTGCCATTCCATTTGAATATGGGGTCAAGTAATTGCATTCTGCGGACAAACAAAAATGGGCATAAGCGATCAGATGACATTCCAGTTTGAAATGTAAAACCATGGTGTACATTTATCAGTCAGGCGGGTTCTGCCCGCATAACATTACATTTCACGGACAGCACCGCCACAACGAGATCGCGTCTCAACTTCAGTTACCGATGCTATGATTACACCGAATGCTACGAAGCAAATACAAATACTTTACAAATACCACAACAGGAGCATAACACCACCAGATGGATCAGAATGAGCAGCAAAATTATATTAGAAGCATTTTGTTTTCTGAAAATTGCCAAAATTTAAAAAATATAAGCCAATCTAACCTATCCTGAGATGCCCTTGAAAACAAATCATTGCGAAATTTGCAGTTCAAGGTTTTTTGGGGGGGAATTTGTGTTCAGTACATCATGTTCATCACGTTGACTAAGATGATGGGACCACTTATTATCTGTGTGAATGCATTTTTATTTGGAACAAAATGGACAAATTTTCCAACATAAAAAATTAAACTAATACACCATGATCAAACGCAACCCATATGTTTGCTTTATGGAGGCAAATGTATGCAAAAACACTTCTTGGTTATTTGGGCTTCCAGCCGCATTTACCTCATAATTACCAAATACGCAGTGAATGCGGTATAAAGCACAATACTGTTGAAAAGATTATCGAAAATAAAAATAGAAATATTTGGATGTTTAAAACTTTTAGTTTTCAAGTTTTCATATATTTTCATTTTCCAATGGATAGAGCAGACCGAGAAACGTTGTTGGAAATCGACTTTCCCTACTAAAAAATGCTTACTTTAACCAGAATCCTGTATTTGAAATACAATTTGGCAAACACGCAAAATTTATATGTAGTCAAAAACGGAAAAACAAATCCACTTGTACGTTTTATTGCATCCGTAAAGATAAGCAAACGCTGAAAGGTTCATGAAAATATCTGTAACCGTTAAAGCGTGACGAGTGGTTTAACTTTTTTGGAGGTGACCTCACTTGACCTTGACTAACTCGTTGACCCTAGATGACCTGACATAACATTTTGAGTCAACATGTCAAATTGATGTGGGAAAAGGCATACCAAATTTGGGCGCGCTGCCGGGCGCCGTTTGTCCGCTATCCGCGAAAAACCTGAGGGGGGCGGTTGAAGACTGGACTGGTTAATGTTCATTATGTTCAGAAAATAAATTGACACTAAAAAAAATCATTTTTTAGTATATTTTCTTCTTCTTAAAATGTAGGTTATGCTAGGCTAGGTTAGGTTTTCTTGTATTTAAAAAACGACTTTTATGCTATGTTACCTAACTCAAAGCCACTTGTTTGGCATTAGTTTGCTCATAACCTGAAAAGTAAGCATTTGTACAGAAAATAAGTGGTCCCATCATCTTAGTCGCCTGCATCAACATGATATTCTGAAGGAAAGCTCGAAGGAATAAAAAAGCCCTTTAAACTGCAAACTTACCAAGTAATTTTCAATATTTGGAGACACTTTTGGAAATTTAAAGAAAAAAGTTTTCAACTTGAAAAACCTAAACTAACTTAACTTGACCAAACCTAACCCATTTGTTTGCTATATGGAGCCAAATGTATGTAGAGCATTGTCTTGTATCCACTAGAGCACAATAATACCGGTTTGGTTAGGTTAGGCTAGTTCAGTATTTTACGTTGGAAAATTTACCCACAAAATGAAAATTGGAAATTTTTACTTCAAAAGCAGCTGACTTTAGGTTAGGTTTGACTGGGTTTAGTTTTTAAATTCATAATTTTTTCAGAAAATATATTGCATTAATGTTTGCTCTATATTTTCTCTCCAAAGGAATGCTAGGATATGCTAGATTAGGTTATGTTGGTTATGGTTATTAGGTTATGGTATGGGTAAACTGATGAGTGAATCCACACCACATTCCCACTGGAGTCTAAAAGCTACATCATAACATTACTTCTACAACGTATTTCAGAAGAACCCGTCTCGCTTATACTCCTCACTCCTCCACAACCACTGGGCGCGAATGATCAACCCTGGTCGATGCGCCCTAAAGCCCAAATAACTAACTAACTCCTCCACAACCACTTCATTAATTGACTATAAAGGACAATTAATGAAATGGTTACTTCAGTACCTGCATTATTAATGCAAACAGAAAGAAGTCCTTTGAACCACATGCAATGTCCTTCACAGTGCTGTTCTATCCACTTCCAACTCCAACCCTGACCAAACTTCAGGAGCGCATCAATCTCCAAAGGAACCTGCGGACAACGGTATGTATTGCAGCAAAAGTACTATGACCTGAATTCCATGGCATCCCTCTTGCTTAATAGTCCATCCTTGCCAATCTATGTAGGAGATGTTTGACTTTCCTCAAACTGTCTGGAGAACTTGAGAGTTGAAATCACGTGAGAGCGATGAAACAAATGAGCTATTCCTGTGTGCTTACGTTGCAGAATCGCGTGGCACAATGGCATGCCGAATGGGGAGAGGACATTGTGGGCAGTTGCCCCCCTGACAGGTTGTGGGGTCGCCAAGAATCGCGTCGAGCTCCGGAAAAATTGCACCAGTGTCCTTAAAAATCACGTTTAGGCACCCGATAATCGTACCGGGGTCCAGAAAAATCGCATGGGGGCCAAACAATTGCACACGGCCTTCTGAAAAGGACGCTGGGGCATCAAACGTTTTCACCTGGGCCCCTGAAAATCACGCTTGGGGCTCAAAAGAGTCGTGCTGGGATTCAAGAAAATCACGACGGAGGCCACAAATGGTCGGGCCGGAGCCCGGAAAGTCACGCTGAGACTAGGGGCACCACGTATTGCCCCCGAGTCCGCGAAAATCACGCAAGGGGCATGGGCATGGTAGGTCGTACCGGGGCTCCAAAATTATCATTGTGATCACCAAACTAATGAAGCCGGAGCAACGAAAATCAGTCCCGACATGGAAAATGACTCTGGGGTCCTGATAACCGCTCCAAAAGCCCACAAAACGTGTCGTGCCTCCCAAAATGTGTCCTAGCCACTGAAACTGGCGGTTGGGATTCCAACAATTGACCACGGGGCCCGTAAATATCGCCTCCGGGATCAAAAATGTCGTCGGTAATCCAAAAAATTAGCATCGGTAATGCAAAGCGTACCGAGCTTCGCAAAAAGGGACAGGGCCATAAAATATGCTCTGCAGCTCGCAATATTCACGCCTTGGAGCGCTAAATAAAAGCATAACGGATACCCACAAGGGACATCTGGTAGGTTGGGCTCTGAAACAGGATGGGGCCTCAAAAAGGGAATTGTTCGTAAACGAGGAACACCGGGCACTAAATAAACACACCGGCGTCTTCGAAAACGCGCCGACACCTGAAATATATCATCGGTGTATAAAAAGCAACAAAGCTGTAAAAAATAACATGTGCCGGGCCCCGGGTCTCAAACATGTGCCGGGCCCCTAACAAAAATTAGCTCGAACTATAAAACACATCCAAAGAAAAAGACAAACGCAACGGGCAAAAATTACCAACACCTAACTTGGGTCACGGCTAGGTAGCCAATCTGGGAGTT
Source organism: Imbricaverruca yamaguchii (assembly GCA_034440575.1). Classification (NCBI taxonomy): domain Eukaryota; kingdom Metazoa; phylum Arthropoda; class Thecostraca; family Neoverrucidae; genus Imbricaverruca; species Imbricaverruca yamaguchii. Next base: position 141,376 of record JAOTOL010001340.1, read on the forward strand.
TATTTAACCAGAGATATATGCATCAAAGCTCAGTTTGTCTCCGGATTCCTTAATCACGAGAAAATGTGGGAAGAAGACAAATAATACATTGAAGTGAATGTATCTTTTTTCAACCTAGCCACCATACCAGGCATTCCACATGTCAAGTCTGGCACAAGACTATCATTTAACAACAATTAGAAAAACGTGGGAGGCCAAGCAGAAACCGGAGAAGCGTACGTAGAGTGGCGAATGCACAGATTGCGCAATGCGGGTGTAAATGTGCACGAACATTGGTGTTTTGGCGACCGGGCGTTATGAATTGGAGTAGGTGACACTGGCAAATTTGAATTTTTGGGTGATTCGTTCAGATTTAATTTCTGCAGTGTGAGGCAACTTTTCAAGGGAAACCAAAAGAAAAACCTTCATACAGGATTATGGTTGAAATCCGGCGATTCAGAAATAATTGTGGCAGATTTGGCCCCTTCCACAGGACAGTTTGTCTGGTCACTAATTATTCTATGAAAAAATATAAAGAACCACCTTTAAAAATATCGATGGAAATCTGCAGACTTTTTTAATGGAAGAGGTGGGCACCTTCGAAATAAATTTACCCCCTCTCGCAAATCCTATGAACGTCACTGCCATGGCATGACATAATTTGACCTGTTGATGGCTATGATCAGCCGCAATGGACGGTGTACTCCGCGGCCCCGGTCCGCCACAGTGGACGATGTGCTACGCAGCCCCGGTCCGTTGCAATGGACGTGTACTCCACGGCCCTGATCCGCCACATTGTACGGTATGCTTCGCGGCCCCGACCTGTTTCAATGGACAGTGTATTCCACGGCCCTGATCCGCTGCAGTGGACGGCTTGCTTCGTGACCCTGATCCACCACAGTAGATGATGCACTCCGCGGTCGTGACCCGCCGCAGTGGACGCTATGCTTCGCGGCCCTAGTCCGTCATAGTAGGTGTGCCACACGGTCCCGGTCCACCACAGTGGATGATGTACTCCGCAACCCTGGTCTGCCACAGTTGATGATGCACTCCGCGGTCCTGGTCCGCCGCAGTGGACGGTGTACTCTGCGGCTCCGGTCTGTTACGGTGGACTATGTGCTATGCGGCACTGGTCCACCTTAGCAGAAGGTGTGCTCCACAGCCCCGGTCCGCCACAGTGGACGGTGTGCTCTGCGACCTTGCCCCGCCACAGTGGACGTCAGGGTCGAAAAACGACATTTCCCTGTATTTTTGCCATTCATAGCATTATCCTCTTCGCAAAGGTATCCTCCATGTTGTTTCCTACATGTGTTTTCAATTTGGACGTCTGATGGCGTTTTTCGACAATGCACCCTGCGTCCTGTCGTAGTGCTCAAGATTCACTTGAAACTTCAAAGTGAGATTCTGATGCAAATGTTTGAAGGAAAATATGCTCTCCGTATTCCATCACTCACAAATTGTCCTCTCATCATCCAGAACTGCAAAGTATATATCCAACCCTGGTAGACGGTACGTACTCCACGACCCTGGTCAGTCATGGTGAACGGTGTGGGATTAGTCACGACTTTGCATCATCTTCCCGAGCAGTTTTGTGTGCATTGGTTGCCACTTTCTTCGTATTCTTACTTTCACCTTATCATTAATAGGTACCAATGTCACACATGCATTAATATTTCCCACTTCCTCAAAGCCATTGTATCTGCTCGAGACGCAGCTGCTCTTGTGCATTTCGATCAATGGATATTGATTAGATCAGAAAAACAAATTCTGTCAGCAGAGAGACTGACTTTACCTCCACTAGGGTAATGATTGCAGGCACTGACAGCAGCGCGACGAGAAATGCTTTTGGCTGCGGCACCCTTGTGCCCTTATTCGTGTTCCCCGCACCTATATGAAGACTCCCTAGGTCTGCCATGTGTTCCTACTGTCCGACATTTTGCACCTCTTTATACTTGCTCTTTATATGCCTTATATTTGCTTTATATAATAAGGTCCAGTCACACGAAACCGGGTCATCTCGGATCATTGTTTGTTCAAACAATGTCCTGGTGTACTACTTCAGTGGCTCTAAAACCGAATTAAAAGTTCAATTCCCAAGGAACAGTAGCATTCGGCATTAGACGACATTGCGGGTGCAATGTCGGCAAGGCAGCTGACTCGCACAAATATCTCAACTCCACACAAAAGATGGCAGAGTAAAGTATGCATAATTCTTGACCTGACCCAACATCAATAGCCTTGCCACATATTTGAAAGCAGAATGTCGAAATCATTATTTTATCAAGTTCTGCACGAAATGTTTTCCCCGTACTGCGATAAGAAGGGATACTTTGACCTAACCTCTCTTTAATAACCTTGACCTTGGTTAAAATTTGGAAAGGCAGACTTATTTTATTTTATTAACAAACAGTAAGCTCTCGATTTGGTGTTGCTATGATGCAACTACTGCGAATGGTGGTATTTTGGAGGTTCTGGAATATTATCCGCCTTGATCCGTCCAAAGTCAATTTCAAGGCAATTAGAAATCAAATTGGTGAATGAGATCAAGAAGGCGAATATGGTGGGTCCAATCACCACCAAAGGTATAGCAAACTTCGCACTTAACTTTTGGAGGGAAAGGATTACAAATATTAATAGGGCTGCAGTAAAACATGTTCCTGTTGCAACACCTAGTGCGTGGACCATTCCAATTCCAACGATTTGAACACTGTTTTGATGTCTGACGTTATTCCTAATTTCCGAAGTTTTGTACTTTTTATTTCCGACTCCAGAGCCAAAAACAAAATCATTCGAGCCGACATATCCATTTCAACACCGTTAGATGGCACTTCTGGGAATCTCCAGGGCTGACCTTTTCGAATTCCTTAGCCGTGACCGGAGAGGCATGTACCCAGTGTTTCCTACTCTTACTCTTGGCTGCGTCATTGGGTAAGGGTGGAATTTCTAAACTGTCGTAGAACAAATAGGAGGACGGTTGCGTTAATTGATTGGTGTGGTGTGTGGTGACTGTCTAGACTCGGCGATCAAGATGATTACATCAGTGGACATGTTTGAGCAGAGGACATTGTTTTCGATTCCAATGATTTTGTGGAAGCTGTGCCCCCTTCCTGACCCTGAACTCGCCTAACCAAAACTTTGGCTTCGTCCCTCCCTAATGCTAGGCACCAAGGAAATAAAGGGGACAGCGACGGCGACATTGAAAATGACGATGACGATGACGATGACGATAACGTTGACGATGATGATGTCATGACGATGATACTGTCATGAGTCCACTGCATGACACTGTAGTAGCATGCCATGGCTCACAGTGTGGATTGACATGTACTGTGCACTGCTCTTTTGCTTGTGACTTCACCTGCTACTGGACGATTTTCCCGTTGGCGAGGATGCTGAAAAAGCATAAACATATGCATCGTGAAATACAAATCAGAGTTATTGAGGTCTGAAAATATAGTGTTCGGAATCTGATGAGTTTTTGGTTGGGGAGGGGGGTTTAGTACACTCCCCCCCCCAATGTTTTTAAAAACTCGACACCCCTACTACTGTGATCAAATTCCATGGTATTCATGTTGCCTTATATTCCATCCTTGCCAATCCATGTATCAGATGTTTGACTTTCCTCAAACTGTCTGAAGAACTTGGGAGTTTAAATCACGTGTGAGTGATGAAACAGATGAACTATCCCTGGATTCTTATGTTGCAGCATTGCATTGCACAGTGGTATACCGAATGGGGGCATTGTGGGCAGTTCCTGACAGGTTGTGGGGCCCCCAAGAATCCACCGAGCTCAGGAAAAATGCGTCATGCTCCCCAGAAATCCCCCTTGGTCCACCAAAAATGGCACCGTGGCTCAGAAATTCACATTGGGTGTTCCCAAAATGTCGCGCAGAAGCCCCTGATAATGACGCCGGGGCCTCAGAAGGTTGCTGCTGGGTGTTGTGTTGTTCAAGAAAATCACGACGGGGCCACAAACGGTCGGGCCGGTGCACCGTGAAAATCACGCTGAGCCCTTGGGTACCAACAATTCTCGTTCGGGCTCCTGGAAATCACTAGATGCATCACAGGTCACACCGGGGCTTTAAGTCTCCCTGGGATCACCCAACAAATGAAGCCGGGAAACGAAAAACAGACCGGACACGAAAAATAACTGTTGGATCCAAAGGTTCAACAACAATGGCTCCAAAGTTCATAAAACTTGGTGCCCTCTCCCCCATAAAGTGTCGTAGCCACTAAAACTAGCGCAAGGTATCAAAACCAGTGACCACGGTGCCCAAAGAATCGCACTTAGACCAAACAATTCAGGCTGCTTCATTTGAAAGTCTCGCCGGGACCAAAACGCTGCGCCGGAGCCCCAAACGTCGCAGCTGGCTTCCCAAGAACCAATATCTACCTGGAATGTCACCCTGCGGACAGAAAAATTGCGTCAACTATCCACAAGAAGAAGGCGTCGGACCCCGGAAAAGATGCTGCTGGGGCACCGGAAAAAAAACCAGCTACGGGAAAACAACGCTGAGCAGCCGCAGTGGGTTACCAAGGGGAAAAATGCTGCCCCACATCCTGAAGGGGTATGAATCTCCCAAGAATCGCGCCGGTTCCACAAAAATCGTGCTGGGCCCCATAAATTCGCATTATGGGCCCATAATTCGCGTAGCGGGCTGTGAATGCAGTTGGCACCGTAACACTTGCACCAGGCTCCCCAAAAGTTGCATATGATTCCACCAAAATCACGCTGGGTGGACTAATTACAACACGCCTTGATAACTCGCGACGATGCCCCCAAATATCGCGTACTGGACCCAGAATTCCGACGGTAGGTATCCAAAAATTTGAGTCGAGGTATCCCACAAAACACATCTGAACTGGATAAAAAGTAAGCCGGTGCCCTCTAAAATAAGAAGAAATTCCGAAGAATATATGTCTGAGTCAGGAAAATTTCTCCTGAGCTCCAAGCATGCCCCAGATGCCTTCAGAAATAGCGTACGGCCACGAAAAAAAGCGCACAGGAGTTGAAGAATTGCGGCGAGACACGTAGCGCCAGGTGCCAGAGAAATCAGGCCGAGACTCCGACTTTTAAAAAAAAAATCCAGAAGTCACGAAAAGTTGCGTCGAACTCACAAAACTGTTCCGAGTCCCCCGGAACGAAATGTCGCACCGTGACCCCGGAAATTATACCGAAGGAACCAAGGTTACGCTGGGATTCCACAAATGTGCGATAAATAAACGCCTCAAATAAACAGCGAAGCCCTGAGAGCACAACGGGAGGCCGAAAATGCGCAGGGCCCCCCAAAGCCCGAGTTTCGCAAAAAGGGGCGGGACCTTAAAATATAGTTGGACCCCAAAAAGTGAATTCGTTGTAAAAAGGAACAAAAAGACCGGGCACGAAATAAAGACATCGGGGTCTTCGAAAACGCACCGATACCTCAAGCATGTCACCGCTGTACAAAAAAAGCAACAAAGCTCTAAAAAGTAGCCGGATCTCAAATATGTGCCAGACCCCTAAAAAATTGGCTGGAGCTCTAAAACACATCCTAAGACGAATAAAAACACAACGGGTAAAGCAGCGAACACCTAGCTAAGGTCTAGGATCGGTGGACAATCTTGGAGCATATTTGACCTAAGGTATGAGGTGCATCAAAGCTCAGTGCATCATAATTTCTTAACCACGAGAAAATGTGGGAAGAAGAAAACTAATACATGGAATCGAATTCATCGAATTTTCTAAGCGAGCCGCCAACCAGTAAATCCACATGTCAAGTATGGCACAAGACTATCATGTGACAGCAATTAGAAAAACTTTGGAAATCTAGCAGAAACTGGAGAAGCGCACGTAGTGTGGCGGATGCGCCGAGTGCGCAAGGTACGTCAGGTACATGTGCACGACTGTTGGCGTTTTAGCGACCCTGCGTGAGTAATCGGAATGCCTGAAAACGGATTTTTTTTCGCGATTTGTACCGGTTTAATTTCAGCGGAGTCAGTCGACTTATCAAGGGGTACGAACAAAATATCCTTTGAGCAGAATCTGGGAGTTCGTGTTGAAATTCGGTGATTCAGAAATGATGGTGGCAGATTTGGGCCCCTCGACAGGACAGCTAAGTGGTCAAAATAAAATAAATTTTTTAAATTAAAAGAAAAAAATATTTATTTTGGGGGGCCATAAAAATTGTAGCCCTAGTCGATTTCGCTGTCCTTTCCTCATTCCAAATAAATTTTGTTTTTCATACATCACCAAAATGAACTCCCCAGAGCCAAAAACATAATGTAAGTTGTGAAAAGTCGTGAAAATCTAGCCCCCCTGGTGACGTCACTTTTGGGGGGGAAATTGTTTTCGAGGGCGGACCCGGACCCTACTCGCCGAGCGCTTTCCGATGATACCTCTTTCGTTTTCGTGCGATGCTTAATTTGTATTTTAGAGAGGGTATTCAACCGCCCCCCGAGTTGGGGTGGGAGGATTTGACCGGAAAGACGGAGCGGGTTAAGGATGACAGCTGTCGAAAATTTTGGCCCACGGTTTGTCAGACTCTAATTAATGTGTTTCAAAAACACATTAATTAGAGTCTGACAACTGGGACAACTTGGAAGGGGAATGGACAACTTCCCGACTGTGCCGTCAGGATGATTGTGCGAGTGCACAGATGTCGTAAGATTCTCCGGATGAGAGAGAGAGAGAGAGAGAGAGAGAGAGAGAGAGAGAGAGAGAGAGAGAGAGAGAGAGAGAGAGAGAGAGAGAGATAGATATGGATATAGATATAGATATAGATATAGATAGAGATAGAGATAGAGATACAGATACAGATAGAGATAGAGATAGAGATAGAGATAGAGAGAGAGAGAGAGAGAGAGAGAGAGAGAGAGAGAGAGAGAGAGAGAGAGGGAGAGAGAGGGACTAGTTCACCGACCCAGTGACATGAGTCATTTGCCACCAGTCTTAAACGAGCCTCCTGGGATGCAGGGGCCACAGCAGAGCAAGGGGAGAACACACTGTCTTTCCTGTTGATTACGATCCCGTTCTCCGGGGACGTCCGTGCGCAACTGCTATTTTCCGCAATAGGATGAAATGAAATGGCGGCATCGAATTTACTCTCTCTGCTGTACGTTGTTCATCTTTCGCAATAGTATCATAAGCAAGATCATCACTGACGTTTGTCCGGTAATTTGTCACGTTTGGAGCCAGAATCTTAATTTAGCTGATGCATTTCAGCTAGCATGCCAAGAAGCCGTTCGTTGGAACGGTCCAAATATAATTTAAGCGAATTGTTCTTCACTAAATGATTGCATTGATGAAACTGACGCATTCACTTCCAGTAAACTGAATTGCAAAATTAGCACACTTCTGTCGTCGTCACTTTGCCATTGCCGTTACAGCGGTCTCCTGTCTTACAAAGGTATTCATTGTGAAAATTCGTCATTTCCCTAGAGGTGCTCCTAACTGTGGATCTTAACTTCGATAACCCAGTACAAGATGAAGTTGAGTGTTTTGGCAACTTGTAAGAAGGATGTTAATGGCAAAACTGAAGTTTAGTATTTGCCATTGTTTTGCTATTATACTTCTTTCTTTAGCAGAGGTTATTTGCTCAGGTATGTTTTTATTCGTGTGCATCGTCTCGTGTTAGTGAAGTTTCCACAGCGGCATATAATCTCCACAGGCGACATAAAGTCTTCGCAGACTACACATAGTCTCACAGAAGACATAAAGTCCCCACATACGACATAAAGTCCTCACATACGACATAAAGTATCCACATATAGCATACGCTTGATGTGTGCAATGTGGACTTCATCTCTGTCAATATTCAGCCTCAAAGAAGTAAGACAACACTACCGCCATCTTTGAAACGTGGGTCTCTGTGCCAAACCCTACTAGCTGAGGTGCAAACATGCATGTAACTGAATCCTTAGATGTGAAATAATTTATATTTTCGGTGTGCAAAGCTGTGGTTGTATTAGCATGCACATTTACGATGCACACTAAAAATGTCTGTTTAAGCGTTATTGTCCCTTGCGCATGTATAATTGACCTCAATCGCCGCAATATTAGGCCACCACAACTGATGAGCCATGGTGGTTATGGAGGCACTTCATAAAGTTGGTTGGGGGGGGGGTAAATGACGTTTTTGATCACCAAAGCTGCCCCGAAACCATTTGTATCTAGTATTCGCCCATAGATTCAATGATCAAGCCTCGGCCTGATTGGGGGAAGTCAATGATCGAGTGGGGCCAATGAGTCCCTTTGTCCATATCAAGTGAGACCCGTGCTGAGGACGACCTAACCGTCCTATTACATAGGAGCATGAAGTCAAATGTTAATTAATGGTTCCCAATGTGCACACCATTCGCACGCTCTCTCAAAAGCAATCTCCTGGCGAAAGCTTACTCCAAGGCGTACTGCTCCTAACCATGGCCTGGATATGAGAGTGTCATCAAGGTATCTTAGCTGGAGACTTACAGCCTGCCGCCGTGGTCCGGGGTCCGGACCACGGTGGAGGTATTGGCAATAGCCTGCCCCCGGCATCCGGATACAACACAGCCCACTGATGTCTTTATCGTCAGCTGAAAACCACGCCGATCTAGAATCTCCTCTCCACCTTCGAGTCAAGAGATAGATGGTTCAACACCCGCCCATCTTTGTAGGAACACCACGACCGGGACCCAGATCTGAGTCCAGCTGGCGCCAGAGACCGCACCGGTCCAGACTGGTCTGGGCCCAGCTGGCGCCAGAGGCCGCGCCGGTCCAGACTGGTCTGGGCCCAGCTGGCGCCAGAGGCCGCGCCGGTCCAGACTGGTCTGGGCCCAGCTGGCGCCAGAGGCCGCGCCGGTCCAGACTGGTCTGGGCCCAGCTGGCGCCAGAGGCCGCGCCGGTCCAGACTGGTCTGGGCCAAGCTGGCGCCAGAGGCCGCACCGGTCCAGACTGGTCGTGACGGCTGAAGGCTGCGAGCAGCCAGCTGAATACCGGCAGACGAGTCCACGTTTCTTCCAGGGTCGCCCACATTGTTCTGAGTTTGGGTTCGGTAGGCTCGGGTCAGCCGCGTCCAGCTGCTCTCCTCCCCCCTACGGTGACGAACCAGTTGGGCGTCCGGTCCCTTCACGAGCGATAAATCACTTCGTTGGCCTCCAGTAATGAACCGGCATACAGTGCGTCCGCCCTCACTCTGCCCGCTCCTTGTCACACCCCGGGTCCTCACTCAATGCGAGGGGCACGGCGTTCAATTGAGACATTATTGTGACTGTCGGGGGCGTTGGGGGATGGGCCCGGAGCCCGTGAGGTGTTGGCGTCCCTTGTCTGGCCTCCATGGCGGAGCGCACGGCGTTGGGACGCGGAGTGTTTGGCGGACGGGGTGGAGCGTCAGGAAGGACGGCTTCGGCGATGTTTCCATCTGACTACAGCTCAGTGTTGGTCACAGGTAACCGCGTCATGTCCTTGTAGGTTCAGCCGTGAGAAGAACCTATCATGGCGGAGCAAGGTAGCAAAATGGATTTAGTTAGGAAGCCCTGCCATCAGGCTACAAGTAGTGGTGGTTTTGTTATTTTTCACGGTGGTTTTTAATGGTGGTTATTTTGATGGTGTTATTTTTCATGGCAAATTCCGGCTGCAAAGGCTGGGTATGAGTTAATTTGCCGCTTTGCTAGCAGCTCACCGGGTGGAACCTCTGTGGGGATGGTGGCTGCACTTCCTTGGTGAATTCCAAGATGAATCTGGAAAAATGAGCCCGATCACGGAACCCTAGAACTGCCGGAAGAAGGGAGGGGTCATTCTGTACACCCTCTCAAACTTTTTTTCCGGATGGCCGTCGAACGCGTGCCACGATCACGCTCACATTTGGCTCGCTGTCTGACAGTTTAATAGCGGATTCTTTTTTACTACATTTACCTGCATTGTCTTGAGATCCTGTGTCACCGAGCTGGACGAGAGCAATTAGTTCAGCGGTTTCGAATAGCGTCATCTTAGGGTACTTCTTCAGGAGCTGTCAAAATAGTGTTTCAAAGATATCTAGGAGTTTCGTAGCAATGTGTGGAGCGCTTGTTCAAAGAAAAGTGGCGGCAGCAGCATGGATGGTGCCTGAATTGGGAGTTGGCGATAAATATGAATCCCCGATTATCGGAAAATTCTTGCATTATGCATATGGCAGTCCATGAAAAATACCTCACGAAAAAGGTGTAAGGAACCACAAACAAAACACATGGTAATCTCCAACTGTTCTCAGCAAGTTCCGAACCTGGGCAGCGGCCCTCAAACTTTATTTTAGTTTAACATTGTTCCTATGACGTTGGGAGAAAATAATCGACCTCAAGATGGCTCTCCCCTGCCCCACCTCCACTTTGGTACAGTTTCTGCTTCACTCCGTCCGACACCATCCCTCCCACTCCGTCCAACTTAAAACGAAACGTCAATACTAACTCATCTCGTTTAGATCAGCCGTTCCGAACGTCACGTTGCTGTAAAACATCGCGTTGCTCCACTCCCAATCCTGGTCTGTAGTTGTGGCTTCAGAAGTCGTAGTACTGGTAGCCGATCGATCATCCTGGAAGCGACTGAGATGTGCTCTGCTGCTACTTACGTGGCTCGTATGGTGATGTTTTGATGTAACGTGGCTCTCCACCTGACCACAATATTCACTCGGAGGATCTTACATGTTTGGACTATTTGTTTTACCACGCTCCGTCCACAGGCCTTAGGTAAAGTGTCCGAAATATTTCACCATCATCGCTCTCGCATAACTGGTGCGGAACATCCGTCATGTTAACCTTTGACTGCAACAATTTTGATAAACATGCAACACAAGTTCTACTCGAAATCATACATTGTACTTAGGATGCTTCGATGTGAAATATTGGTGTTTGCTTTGGAGGTAGTCTCACACAAAGACACACGCGCATACGCACGTACACACACATACATATTACACACACCCACACCTACACACACATACACACGCACACCTATTCTCATTCCTGGAAGGGGACTAATTCCGAGGTCAGCCTAGGCAGGCTATGGTTAGCCGATACAGGTCGATCTGCAACTGGCAGGCTTCGGTATCCCTTAGCATGCAGGGATACGTGATCGTGCATAGCAAGCACGCCAGCTCGAATAGCATTCCTGTGCATTGTGCCGGAATATCATCAACAGGCCTCGTGCCGGCCACTGCAGTCACCTTCAGCAGACAAGCCAAGGACGGAGCCGTAGACGGAGGCGCAGGTGGCGCTGACGTATTGCTGTATCGCCAGAACGTCTGCGCGGACCGTGCGTCAGTCCACGGGACCAGTGAAAAAAAATCGCCATTTTGCATGGAAAGGCACAGTTAATGAAAGTTTTAGATTTTCATCCTTGGTGATGACTTTCATCTTTTCATAAACATATTACAAACACAGATGGTGGTTGTTGTGATGGAAGTAAAGTGCATGTTTGCAATGTTTTCATCCTTGTCTTTTGTTTTTCCAGCAGGCATCAATAGTCTGACTCTCAGGTAAATATAGAATGGGCTTTGAGACAAATGCATATCATGACAAAACCTAATGGACCTGCAGTGAAGATGCTCCTGGCAGGCTGAAAAGTATTGTATAATGGACTAGATGTGTATCTTCATGAAGCTAGGCATGAAGTTCACAGTGTATCCTCACAATGCAGAGGATTACATAGCATGAACATAAGTGCAGCAATCTATGAATATGCATGAATCCATGAAATACAAACTCATACCATGCGTCTTTAAAAAAAACTTGTAACGCTGTAGCATAACCAGAAATTCGGCTGAGCTGACACACTGAAGGGCTGAATCATGACATTGGCGAAACCCAAGTAATTGTCAGCTAATGCAGGAGGGATTTGGAGCAAGGTGATGGGGCATCACCAGCATAGATAGCCTGATTTGAACTAAAATTATCCTTTACTCAAGCTCTTCAGAAAAAAACAGGGAACATTTTATTTGAAGAAAAAGTATTGTTTTCAACTAAACCTTGCACCTAAACCATACAAATCAGGGATTTTGCGTCAGCGATTTATTAAATCTTACACAATCCAAGCTGAATGACAATGAGCTAGGTTTTACATTTGTAGACGAGTGGAGCAGGTTTTATGCATCGTGGGACCTCTATCAGAGGGATGGCCTGCACTTTTCTGAGAAGGGGGTCCATGTGTTAGGCAAAGTATACGAGCATGTCCTTCAGGGAAACTAGGAAATGGGGTGGGGAGGGATGAAATTGCATTGCCAACTCAGGAATATTCCAATAGTGTCAGCCAAGGCAATAGAACCTCAAAGTCTGCAAATAGGGACAGCAGCAACTCAAGGGGACAGAGTTATAGTTCATCTAGTGATAAAAGAACTCCTCAATATGAAAAAGCCAAAGGTGGTTATGGAGCATTCGTTAAGTGTATGATGTTTAATGCTCAGAGTATCCGTTCCAAATTTGATGAGTTCAAGTGTTATGTTGCTGAGGAGGAACCGGATTTTGTTTGCATTACGGAGGCATGGGTCAGTGAAGGGTATTTTGGACATAACTTACAGGACTATGAGATCCAGGGATACAATATGTTTTCGTGCAATAGGGGTCCAGCAATGAAAGGGGGTGGTGTAATGCTCTATATGAATAGCTTATTCAGTTCTCAAAAAGTAGCAGGTGGGGATAAAAATGTGTCTGTGGAGTCCATTTGGCTTGATGTCACTGTGGGAAAAAGCAACAGCAATACTCTTAGGATAGGAGCTTTCTACCGATCAGGAACCCTGCCACATTCTCAGCAACTGGAGCTTGACAAGGTGATTTGTGAGGAAATCAGTAGAAACTTTAAGAGGAAGTGCCTTATTCTCGGTGACTTTAATCTAAAAGGTTATGAATATGCTGGTGTTGGCACCCCATCATGCAAAATGTTTAGGAAATGCCTTGAAGAGGACCTGTTCTTACACCAGTTTGTATCGGAACCTACCAGGCATGGTTCATTCTTGGACCTTGTATTCTCGGATTTAAGTGACTTGGTTCAAGACTTGACTGTAGGCGAAACTCTGGGAAAAAGTGACCATAACATAGTTAGATTCAAGGCACATGTAGGGGAAATTATCAAGGATAATTTGGGAAAGGTTCCAAATTTCAACAGAGCAGACTTTAACGGCATGAGAGAGGCTTTAAGTGCCATCAGATGGGAAGAAGAATTCTCCAATTTAAATGCCTGTGAAATGTGGGAAAAGTTCAAATCTTACTTGAAGGAAACTCAGATTAGACATGTCCCCCAAAAGCAAAGACGCAAAAGAAGGGTAGGAAAGCCAGCATGGCTTACACCAGACGTGACAAAAGCAATTAAGGCTAAGAAAACTGCATTTAGAGTTTTTAAAGAAGCCTCAAATGTCGTTAATCTAAAGGCGTATCGAAAAGCTAGAGACACTGTGAAGCAAAAAACCAGAGCAGCAAAGCGAGCAAAAGAACTGGATTTAGCTAGAACCTGTAATGGGGACAGTAAAAAGTTCTTTAGTTTCTACAAGCTGAGTAAAGTTTCTAGCACAATTGGTCCACTGGAAGTAAACGGGACTACATTGGGTGAGGATAGTGAGATGGTTGAGGAGCTGAGCAAGCAGTTCAAATCAGTGTTCACATTGGAAGATATGACCAATCTGCCGACCATACACCATAGTTCAGTGACATGGGATCTGACAAATGATGTTGATTTCATTGATAGTGATGTTGTTTACAATCATATCAGGAAAATAAAGCAAAATAAGGCAGCAGGACCTGATGAAATTTATGCTAGGGTGTTGCGGGAAACTGAAAAGGAACTGGCATTTCCACTTAGTATAATATTTTGTAGATCAGTTTCACATAATGAATTTCCAACCGATTGGAAAAGGGCAAATGTAGTTCCTATTTTCAAGAAAGGAGAAAGAGGGAAAGTTGAAAACTATAGGCCAATAAGTCTCCCATCCCTAGTATGCAAGGTACTCGAATCAATTATCAAGGATAGAATAGTTAGTTATCTGGAAGGTAGCAGATTGATTCAAAATACTCAACATGGGTTTAGAAAAGGACGATCGTGTCTCACAAACCTCTTGGACTTTTTGAACTTCGCCACAGAACAATTTGATCAGGGAAATCAGGTTGATGTAGCATATCTTGACTTTAGTAAGGCCTTTGACAAGGTACCCCATAAACGGTTAATGATACAGCTTCAGTCCCATGGTATTGCAGGTAGCATCTTAAAATGGATAGAGTTGTGGCTTTCAGATAGACAGCAAAGAGTGATGCTAAATGGTACAAAGTCATCATGGCAAAATGTTCTTAGTGGAGTCCCCCAGGGGTCAGTACTAGGGCCACTACTGTTCATTATATTTGTAAATAACATTGAAAGTGGCCTAAGCAGTAAAGTTTTGAAATTTGCGGATGATTTGAAGGTCTTTAGAGCAATAACAGGTCAGGATGAGCATATCTCGCTGCAAAAAGACTTAGACGAACTTGTGAAGTGGTCCGAAGAATGGCAAATGAAATTTAACTTTGATAAGTGCAAAATCATGCATGTAGGTAAGCAGCATATGAAGGCTCCATACTTGATGGGTGGCCAAGTGCTATCAGTGACTCAACAGGAGAAGGATTTAGGTGTTATTCTAAACACAAAACTGGGAGCATCAGAACAGACCAAGGAAGCCAGGAAGAAGGCACTGAGAATGCTCGGGGCAATAAATAGGAATGTATCATACAGAAGTGAGGAAGTGATCAGGAAGCTTTACTGTGCATACGTCAGGCCACATTTGGAATACTGCATCCAAGCTTGGTCTCCTAGCTATGAAAAAGATTGTTGGCTTTTGGAGAGAGTACAAAAGATGGCTACAAAAATGGTTAATGGCATAAGCAACCTGGTATATGAGGAAAGATTGAAGAAATTGAATATGTTTTCACTTAGATATAGAAGGCTGAGAGGAGATCTCATCGAGGTCTTTAAATTTGTCAATGGTCTGGAGAGGGGATACCTTGGGGAAATGTTTGAATTTAACAGAAATGATGCAATTAGAGGTCATAAATTCAAAATTAAAGTTAACCACAGCAGAACAAGGTTAAGGCAAACTTTCTTCACCAACAGGGTAGTGGAACACTGGAACCAGCTGCCAGAAAACATCGTCAGTAGCAGCACATTGAACATCTTTAAAAACAGCATAGACAATCATTATAAGAATATAGGGCTTGCTTTTCAGTATTACAGGGAGGGCTGATTAACAGTTTTGGTGTGCAACTGGTTCAGTGTACAGAGTGCAACCAAGAAGGGCCCTTGTGGCTTATGGTTACACTAATCTTTTATGTCTTTATGTCTTTATGTTTACAACGGGCTGGCTGGATCGACCCATGAGCTGAACCATTAACAGCGTTGAATATCATGACTGAGTCTGCAGGCAAAGAATTTAGACTAATCATCTCAGCACTGATTACAGGCAAAAAATGCAGGCATACAAATATACCTTAATAAATACAGAAATACCAAAACATCGATCCTATTCAGCGACTTACGAGGGCTCAGGTTTGTTTTTTGAAGTCTTGTGTGCGTCACAATTGTAGGCATGCATTTTGAAGAAAAATAGAATTGATAAAATGTTTCGATTTTAATATATGATTCTCTTCAGATCTAAACAGATAAATAATATTGGAATTGTTTCTTCATTTATCTTAACCTTACATTAATACATTTCACAAATACTGCAAATATTAGCAAACATTGTTCATCAAGAACAAAGGATGAATAATTTCATTCTAAGGCTTGCACATTCCAGGAGGATGAAAAACACATGAAAATGCAGGGGAATTTGTGGATGAATACTGGCGAGCATGATGGTTAAGTCAAAGATCAAAGCCAATATTTGAACGTCTCATCATTTTCTACACATTATAAAAGGACAATAGCGCTCTGCCGCGCGCGGTACAAGGAAGTATTCATATGTTCACCTGTGGGCTTTTTCGGTGAGTCTGAAGGATGAAAAATCCAGGTAAACGCGGGGCTTGATATACGGAAGTGCTACAAATAAATCCCACAACAACTGGGATTTTCCAACTCTCCGTTAATTTTAGTACGTGAAAATTAGCACAAAACCACTTTCGAAGGTTTTCCTTACGTGCCATATTTTTTTACACCGCAAGAGCTCCTGGCTTGTGGATGCTTGGAAAGTATGCTGCAAATGAAGACCAGTTCCTTGGTGAAATGGCAAGGGAATAAGTGAACAAGAATATAATTATTTGAAGTTCATTTTCTGATTTGAGCACAAAAAGTACTCGACATGTGCACACTTAAGTAAAAATTATGGTGTTTTTCAATTGCCATTTGTCGATAGTTCACTTGCTTTTTCATTCGTCACAGGTAACAACCTGAATGCCATAATTCTCCCTTGTAGTGGAAATATTTGATCCTAATTTGTTCATGGCATTCTTTATATTCTTCTAAGTCTCCCAGTATGATAGCCTCCCAGCCGTGCAGGAAAAATATTTTAAAAAATACATTGCGAAGTGCGCATTGTGTCCTGTGGCACTATAATTTGTCACGAAAGGGCAAAACATCGCTGCGCTGAGTTTTGCTTACATTCCATTGTTTTCATAGCCTTGCCTTTGGCATACACGTGCATACAGTGCACCGTAAGATCTATGTGTACTGCCTTGAGCGGAGTTAATCTAAAACCACCTCAGCCTACGTTGCACAGATGTGTGGTACAATGTAGATGATGAATATCTCAATATACATTGGTGATATATTAGTGGCAGATCTGCGTGTGCTGTTCGAAGGAAAGCATATGATCAAGGTAGGGCCAGTGGATTCTAAGGTTGTTCTGCTTTGTTGGGAGGGGGAAGATTCAGAGCTGAATGAGGCTGAAATAGATATTGCAGGGGAGAGACGGTATTAGGTCTAGGGAGGCCAAATTGGCCGCCCGCCATGCCCAAAGGGGAATGCCACCTCATCTGCTGGAATGCTACCCGTCTGGCCTCCTTTTCATCCCCTACTGTTGAAGTGCCGCCCATCCGGGAGGTCGGAGTGGACCCCTCCCCTTTGGTCCCCGCTTCCTAGGAAGGCAAGCTATTGCCACCCCAGCACATCTTTAGCATCCAGCAGCCCCACAGCTCAGCCACACACCCTGTAAATTCCTCTATCCGACCCTATTTGAGACTGAATTATGTGATGCTGAATATCCCTACAGGGGAGGAGCCTTAACATGTTGCAAGGTGTGGACAGGGCAGGAATTATGGATCCAACACCCAATTATATTGGCATGAGGACAATTTTAAAAGAAACTATGAATTTACCAAAAAAGTAGCTAAAGAAACTTGAAAGATAATGCAACTATAAGCCACAGGGGCCAATGGCATTGGAACAGGACAGTCCCGCCCCCCCACACACACACACACACTTTGAAGCTGGTGGGCAATTTCTGGCATCTTTTCATCTCCCCCGGTAGAAAACATTTCAGTCTCATGGCACATACTGCTGCCTCCCCCCCCCCACACATAAAAAATGTTCCTTTTGGCCCTGACAGGTGCCATCTTGGTTACACATTGTGGACATTAAGAACTAGTTGTCCACAACATTTGTTGATTAGTTATCCATGAAATAATGAAAGGAAATTATTTTCTCCTTTTCATACCAATCTATGCTATTTTTAGATAGCTGGTGATAGCTGGTTCCAATGTTAACTAGCCTGCTAGTAAAGAAAGACTGTCTTGTCTTTATCTTGATATAATTAACTTCGATTTTGAATTGGTGTTCTCTAATAACTAATTGCATAATTTGTATTATTCTAGATATGTATCTGTTGCTGACCATGCAGAAGTTTAAATACCTTGATGAGACGATCTCCCTTATTTTTTCTGTATCTAAGTGTACACACATTCACATCTTCTTAATCTTGTCTCATATGCTAGGTTGCTCAAATTACTAATCCTCTTTTGCACTCTCTAAATATTACCAACTTTTTCCATAGCTATAGGAGATCAAGCTCCCCTATTTGAAATGTGGCCTAAAGTTTTGTTATGGCTTTTGTTGTATGTTGTCCACAATTTGTGGACACAATATGATGTATACAATTTTGTGTTCACAATAACACCTAAGTGCTTCTGTTGAGTCACAGCTAGTACTTGACTACCCATCGAGTATGGATTCCCGATATGATATCTACTTACATCCATTATTCGACACTTATCAAAGCTAAATTTAATTTGACACTTTTTATACCCTTTCAATACTATTTACAAATATTGTGACCAATGGTGGTTCCAGTACTGACCATTGCAGTGCTTCACTAAGAGCATCTTGTCATGAAATCTTCATGCCACCTAGCACCACTCTACTGTCATATGAAAGCCATAGCTCAAACTGATTTTCATATCAGGATTAAATCAATATATCTTATCACACTTGTCTGTAGAAAAATCCAATAAGTTAATGATATTTGTCAGCGAGATCAACCTTTTCTAAGCACATGTTGGGTGCCTTGAATCAATATGTTCCCTTCCAGAAAACCAACCACTATGTGATTACTAATTTTTTTAAACATCGTATAGCCTAAGGATGTTGGTCTTGCTGGTCTATCTTTTCCAAGTTTCCCCTTTTCGCCTTATTTGAAAATAAGAACTGCATTTCCCAGCTTCCAATCTCCTGAAATTTAATTTCGTGAGGGGTATGGACGAAATATGATACAAAGTGAAATCGCTGGCTCTTTCACATTGCAGTCATGGCCATTTCCTGAAATCGCAAGTCACGGCACAGCATTTAGCAGATCTGGCATGGTAGCCGCTTTAAGCTATTTATATTATAGAAATGTAGCTGTTTGCATTACATAATCTTATTCAAAATAGTGTGGTCCCCGCATTGTCCCGACTAGACGCTGCCTCAATCACAATAGAGGTCGCGGCGCCCTGCCGGCGGTATTAACTGCAAATAATATGTCGCACCACTACCACTGACCCACACTAATCTGTATCCGTTCTTTGACAGTAACGCCGCTGCTGCCTCAATCCTGGTTTGGTTTGGCCGCATCGTCCGCCAAACACCTGCAACGGACCTTCCCGTCACCCTTCTGAGGTTGCTTTTTCACCTACTGTGTTCTTACGTCGTTGACTCGCTGCTTGGATTCGTGTGTATCAGGCATGGTGAAAATTAAACCTGATGAAGCTGTCATATGCTATATATGTCTTAGAAATATCAAAAAAGGTAATGCTAAGCGACATGCCCAAAACGTGCACATTAGGGTGTGTCGCCTGAACGGTTTTTCTTATGCATAGTGAAATTATCATGCAGATCACCTTAAAAAAACCTGTGGTCGAAACCAAATAGAAATCAAACAATAAATAAAATATGCGACAGGCCGATAAAGAAACAAATTTGCCGGGCGCCCGGCGTTGAAGTCTCCAGTGATGGCGCTCTGTTGCGATTGGCATCTAACACCACGCGTCGTCCGCCGTCGGAGCGCCGCCGCGGCGCTGTGACGAAAAAGGCGACAGTCGGTGCTGTGGATGACTTATGAATGGATTCTGGTAATTCAAAAACAGATCAGGGGAGCCGGGATATGTCTGATTGTAAAGATTAAACTTCACTGAAGGACTGATCGCTCCACTTTCCTTTGTCTGTGCTCCACCTTTCACAGTGCTATGAATCATCATTCGAATAAATTGCGTACACACTAACGTCACAAAATAGCTTCGCATGCCATACATCCCTGTTTTATTAATCAATCCAAGTCTCCTGTTCCTTTTCGTTACTCCAGTTTCAAGGAAAACTGGGATTATCAGCAGTAGGGACAACCTATTAACGAGGGCGACATGAGCCGGCGGCGATCGTCGCATGGCGCGGGGAGGAGCTGGGATGTGTCGGGAGACGGCCGGCGCACGGTGAGGGTAGAGAACACAAAGAGCGAGACAGGGCAGGGGAGGGGAGGAGGAGACAGGGGAGGGCCGCCGAGACAAGGCAGTCGGCGGCGGAGACCCGGCGGGACGGCCAGAAAAAGAGTGGTTTGGTGTCTGCAAGTTGTGCCCACTGCCTGTGAAGTGTGATATTACCTGCGTCGGTGTGATCGGGGTAAGAGTTCGAACATGAAGACCCGCGCTTCCACCAAAGGGCTTTTGGTTCCTTCTGAACTAAAAACAAACCGACTGCCCACGAGAATTGACGTTCTGAATTACTTGAGTAAAGTGAATAGAGACTCATGCGTTGCGAACAAAAGGTTGAAAGAGAGGCTAGCACCCCATATAAAGTTTGTCGCGGAAAGTGTGATGAAAATGTGGTGCTGCGAAGGAATACCAATTGTTGGGAGGGCCCGAGTCGAACATATGGTTCGAGAATGCCGCTATCGCTACTTGCGATACATGAAAACTGTTGGAAAGAAGTCGGCATCACCAGGTGTACGTCCGTCCGGTGATGAGTGGTTTTGAAAATTGTTTGATATAGCCCGCTGCAAATGTGCTGATATCGATAGCTGCAAATGTGCGATGGCCGACAAAGTGCCACGAATGGAGTTTCCCTTTATCCAAGACCAGAGAGGACCTCGCCAAATGCAAATCGGCACCGCAGATATCCGTGAAACCACTCGTCGACGCGCCATGGACTAAAGGAGGCGTCTGACCGCCGAGAGAGTCACATCACCACAACCGGGACCTTCTGGGATGGCCCAGCTAGATTCTAATTCAGACCAAGATTCCGCCACAGATTCATCATCGCTCACATCTGTAGTCAATGAGTCAGAGTATATGGTGAACAGTAACATAGACGAACTGCTAAATACGGCTCTAGCAGCAGATCGGCACGGAGTGTCTAATCGTGCGTGCGCTGCGATCATAAACGGTTTCCAAGTGGACATTGGTCGGATCACTTCTGACGATATGGACTGCATAGTGGATAGCAAAACAGTATGGCCAGCAAGAGATCGGATTAGAAGAGAGATAGTAGCCAAGAGCCATGAGGATCATGCAGGTCGTGTATCTGGTCTCTACTTCGACGGTAGAAAAGACGACACGCTTATGACAGCCAGTTCAAAGAAGACGGAAGAGCACATTGTGGTTGTATCCGAGCCAGACAGTGCATACTTATGACATTTTACCCCACAGACTGGGAAAGCGGAGGACATTTTTCAGGACCTGAACGCCGTGGCATATGAGTTTGGTGCGGATGTTTCTGTGCTTGGCTGTGACGGCACGAAAGTTAATACTGGCCAAAAAGGTGGTGTTATCCGTTTGTTTGAGCTCGGACAAAAACGCCCCTTCCACTGGTTTGTGTGCCAACTTCATGCAAATGAACTTAATCTTCGTGCAGTATTTAGCCAGTTAGATGGAGTCACAACAGGACCTAAGTCGTTTAGTGGGCTGATTGGCCGGGCTGCTGCAGGCGCAGTAGAAACCTTGCCAGTGGTCGATTTTGAGCCAATCGATGGCGGAAATGTTTCAGAAATGAAGCAGGAGATTCTCAGTGACCTAAGTTCAGATCAGGCTATTCTGTACAGTCTGGCGCGTAGTGTCCAGACTGTACAGAATAGCCTGATCTCAGATAGAACTGCGAAAATGAAGATCGGTGCACTAAACCACTCCAGGTGGCTGACTCTGGCGGCGCGAATTCTCCGGCTCTACATATCAACCGAACAGCCATCAGACAGTCTGAGAATGCTAGCGGAGTTCATCGTGTGCCACTATACTCCCATGTGGTTCTGCATCAAGAAGAACTGGAAATGTTCTGACGGTCCTGGCAATGCGCTGCACAGCGTGCAACTTCTCAAAAGTTTGCGACCTGAGATAGCGCCCATGGTGCAGCCGGTAATACAGCGCAACAGCTACTGGTGTCACCCTGAGGCAGTACTGCTAGCAATGGCAGCGGGCCAAGATCAAGAGACACGGGAAAGGGCGGTCACTCAAATCCAGCAGTGTCGCAGAACTCAAGTCGATTGTGATACTGACGAAGTGCGGAAGTTCAAGCTTCCAAAAGTGAATATGGGGGCAAACAGCATCATGGAGCTGATTGATTGGTGTAATGAGGCGATAACCGAGCCGCCCTTGACGCAACAACTGTCCGATGATGACTTACTAGACATCATCGCGAGTCCTCTCGAAGTACCGCCATACCCCGTGCACAGTCAGACGGTGGAACGGATGGTGAAAGTGGTGACCGAGGCGTCTTTGAAGGTAATTGGTAAAGAGGCCCGCCACGGTTACATTGTGGCGAAGTTGAAGCACAGGTCAGCAATGCCAGTGCTCAGCAGCAAAAAGGATTTCATGTCGGGTTTTCTGTCGAGCATGTAGACAAGTAGTACAGTTATAAAATGATAGTTCGTACAAAAAAATGTGGCCGCTCGTACAAAAGGTGACGTCGCTGTATGCCCGTCTCCTTCGGTTGTAGTGGAACGGAGCATGATGCCGATTTCGCCTGGTCTATTTGTCATAACAATAAGATATCAAGTGTCTCAGAATGATTTAATTGGTCTTCGATGTAAACAGACGAGGAATTTTGAAGATTTTTAAGCTTTCAAAAGTGAAAATATTAGCATTATACGCCGATAGATCTACTGAGTGAAAATGGAACGAACAAGCGACGTAAAGTGAACCTTTCTTTCATGCGTCAGATATCCAGGCCACTTATTAGGCGACTGGTGCTTATCAAAAGCCTTTTACCCCACTAAACACTTTCATTGAGTTTTATTAATGAGCTTCATCACCAGAATCCATTCATCAGTCATCCACAGCACCGACTGCCGTCTTTTTCGTCACAGCGCCGCGGCGGCGCTCCGCCGGTGGCCGGACGCGTGGTGTTAGATGCCAATCGCAACGGAGCGCCATCACTGGAGACTTCAACGCCGGGCGCCCGGCAAATTTGTTTCTTTATCGGCCTGTCGCATATTTTGTTTATTGTTTGATTTCGATTTGGTTACGACCACAGGTTTTTTTAGGTGATCTGCACGATAATTTCACTAAGCAAAGTGCAATTTCCAAAAAAGGTCCTTCGTGACACACCCTAGTGCACAGGGTGGGGGGAATCTTAAAGACTTTAGCAAGGCATGTAAGAGAGAGAGACAATGCGACGGAAGAGGCGGGATCGAGATGTCCGTCCAGACCCGATCGGATGTAGCACTGCTGTGGGGATGTCTGGAGACGATGCCATGCCAACTGCACCAGCAGCAACCACTGACTCTGCCTCCCTCGACTCTGACAGTGATGTAGACGACCCCAGCCTAGCTGCTGTCAAGTCGGAAATGCATGACGAGCCCAACAGTGACCCCATGGACGAGGCGAGACCGACAAGGAAAGTGGTCATGGACACAGACGATGTACCGCCGACAGACGGACACGAGACTGGACGCAGACCTGACGAGCGTATGGACAGTATTTCAGTCGGCCACCCTGCCAACGTGGACTGGAACAGACTAAAATGTATTTCGTAAAGATTGGATAAAATCAATGCCCATGCTGATCTCCTCGCCCGGGAATTTGTAGTTCTTCGCCACAATTGAGCGCAGACAACCCTGGCCGGCAAATCAGTGCACTAAAAGAATCAATCGACAATTTGAAGGAAGCCGTGCAGTCAGTGCTGATGGATAGGCGTGCCGCTGGAGGTGGACAGAAAGACGCCGGGATGGACACGGACACTGACACACCAACTGACGTTTTCCATTGGCTCGTGATGGACCACACTGGCCAGAGTGACTGTGCTCGGTGTAGCACCTGCACACGATTCGGCGCGAGGGGTGGGAAAAAGCTGAGCTCTGGGTAACTAAACCTGTCTATCTAGGGCGATACAAAAAGCAAAGGCTAATAACCCACCAGAGCTCCGACCGACATCAACGAGCAACTGAAGTCATGAACGCGACCAAACAGATACCTACAATTGGTGAGCTGACAGCTGGGATGATATCTAAAGCCAAGGAAATGGCGTAACAAATATGACGATAGACTACAACGGTGTCCTATGGAGAGACTCGTACGAGGATCATGCTCACGAACATTTACTGCTCAACACCCATGGCTTTGACGTGGGAAACCAGCATCAGACTGGACCAGCCGCTGCCCAGGCCGTGAACGTCATCTATGACGTGTTTACCGACTAGGCATCGCGGCACCTCAAGACGCCGAACCCCGCGACTGGCCGCCCCCGACACATGCACTTGACAATGGACAAATTCACTGAGACCCATAACCAGCGGCAGGCAGTGAATGTGCGAACTCTGGACAGCGACGGCTCCCCGATGGTCGTGCACAGCACGACTGCCGTAGTGCGGAACTACCCTGACCCAGTTCCGGACTACACGCGACCCAAACACCGACCAGCTCTGGGACACGGGACCGACACGAGGCCGACGGACGGGGGGTGACGAGTCACGTCGATTGTCTCGGACATGACTTCGGACTTATTGACGAGGACATCAGCATTCAGGTTCCTCTTCCTCGTCTGAGTGTGAGGCAGTTTATTCTGGTAGCAAAAACGATTTCCGCCGGATATGGAAGGACCAATTTAACAGAAGTCACGTTCATCTAGATGACCGTGACCACCGCCTCGAGACTTTATTGTCGAAAGTGATGAACGAGGAAGAATCGACTTGGATGCTGGAGTACATGGACAGCCTGCACCAGTTGATCAGCCTATTTCATGGGTCAGTACTCCTGAAACGACAGCTGCGGAGGGCATCTGCCCAGCTGGATGTGATTAGCCTGTCTTTGCAGCGGCTGATCGAAGCCCGCTTCGTGGAGTACTTAGTCATGGCAGTGACCAAAGTCCTCCACAACCGAGCTGCCATGATCAATGTTCTCCAAGACATGATCGCTCAGGGGTCGTTTTTTACTGGGTCGGCCCAGCGGGTTCTCCGGACGCTGGAGAGCCGGGAGTTTGTGATGGCGTCGCTGATCATCATCGATGTGATGACGCCCGCTGTGGCACTGAGTAAGGCTGGCCAGTCTGCGCTGTACTCGGTGTTTCGGGACCGCCAGGAAGTGGACAAGTATCTGTCCACCCTGAACAGAATTGCAGTGGGTGAATTATCTGGCCAGCTAGAGAGGGAGGGACCGGCGGTGGCTGACGGCACCGGTTTTCGAGGCGCCGAGGTCTGAGTGACCGAGCAGCACCGGCTGCGGCGTAGTGACGTAGAACGCGACGCGACTGGCATGACACAGGCGACTCGACGACGATCTGACCTGGTGGCGGCGATCCTGCGACGTAGTTCAACTTATCTTGACCCGACTGACATTGAACGACTCATAATTCACACATTCAACATGGACAGGATCGCCTCAACTAGCGCAGACTCTGACTATGGTGAGGCGGCGTTTTCAGACCTGGCCGAACGGCTGAGTCTGGGGAGTGTGAAGCTGCCAGGCCATCCGTGCAGTGACAGCTGCTCAGGGACCAAATGTGTGTGCCTCGTCTCCCAGTATCGCGTTTTCAAAGAGTGCGTGGGAGAGAGAGAGACACAGGGACTTCGCTGAGTGGCTGCCAACTGGCCAGTCCAGCGGTGTAAAAAGTTGGTGTCCCGAGAACATCCTGCGCACCTTCCAGGACGTGCAGACTGGTCTGCACAGGGACATCCCTGATATGGTCGAGGTGGCAGAGATATGCCTACTCATGTCTCGAAGCCAGTCCAATACAGAACGGGTGGGAAAAACTGCAAAGCATGTGAGGATCGCATCGAGGGAAAATTCGATGAAACAAAAGAGGAAAACAAGGATAGGGCAAAGAAAGAGGTGTTCATCATCGAGAATAAGGTGCCTTTGAGATTCTTTCCTGCGGCTGCCGTCACTGACAGATGGCTCAGAGATCACCGCCCAGAACTCAAGCGTACCGTGACTGACAGACAGTCCCTCACAGTAAAAAAACTGAACCGAGTATCCGGGCGCCTGGAATTTATGTTTTTCCAAACATGAAAAGAGCGCTGCTAGTAAGAGACAGGAATAAATGTGTACAATATGTCATGACATGCTTATCATTGTATGTGCGATATCGATGAGATGGAGGAGAGGGAGAGCGGTATCCATTATTTCACGGTATGTCTGGTTTGTTCATCTGTTCATGATCTGTTTCACGATATTACTGATGTGTCCATATCGGTACAGCGAGTGCTCATGTGAGCAAGGATGGTTGGTTATTGGTTTAACGACACGTCGACCGTTGAGTCATAACGTCACCAACCTCTCACGCCGATTGGTCGCGGGCGAGGAGTAGCGACAGGTGAGACTCGAGCACACAACCTTTCGATTGTGACACGAGCAGCTTATCCATAGACCGCTCGTCCCCCATATGAGCGAGAAAGCTAGGGTGCTGAAATGTTAGTGTGGAAAGGTGTGTTCTAATTTGCATTTTGTTATGAGACACCGATCTGCACATGCATATGTATAACAAGAACACTGTCCTGAGTATGTTGTACATGAGCGTGTGCTCCTTCAAGCAGACCAGTTTAATTGTTTTCGCATGTATTCATTCATGCTAAAGCGCACGTGCCGGCGTGTCAAGCCCGCGCTTTCTGCCCTTGCATTACTACTAGAAGAGCGCGAGAAGGTATGTTTGCGTGGTGGGGCGTTTTACCGAGCTTCCCCTAATGCATGGTATTACAGATTTTAAGCGATTGCATCACTCAGACTTGAACGGTTATGGTTATTGATGCCATAATACTCATATTTTATGTTCCGAGTGTGTACTACATCATTGGCGTTGAAAGAACGTGGAACGATGGACAAACACAAGAAAAGCTGTTGCTTCAATTCAACGAATCCAAGTCGCATTGGGGATATGCAAAGTAATTATCTCCGTGAGATAGTACGATTTTGGTTTCGCTGTTGACTGGTATTCGTAGAACCTATCCACATTTCCAGTCACGCTCGCGATCATATCGATTCGAAGTTCAGCCATACACAATTAAAGTTGTTATTGGCTTGGTTAGTGCTTCCGTTGTTGGCGTCGGTGCTGGTTGTTCAGATGCCTCATTTCACGCTTATATTAAATGTTGATGGTGTGCTGTACTATTTATTTACAAAGTCCAGCTGTTTGATCGAGTTGCGGCATGGCCTTCACCAGAGATGATGATCCCTTGAGACCAAATGACTAAGGACATAAACACATCACAAAAAGCAAAACAAAAGCAGTGTCAGTATTAGCGACATTGCCGTAGTTACGGCTCCAGTTACAGCCGAAAAGCAGACGTATAAATATCCAGACAGATGATTCGAAAGTGCTGTCAGACACAGACATTGAACTGGTGATACGGTCGTTCTGCAGGCACTGGTTCAGCATTTGAGGACGTGGAAGGTCACAGGTATGATGACAGTTATCTGGATTGCATAGGTCAGCACCGCCACCCAGGGATGTAGGCTTCGTGATCAGGTCTGCATGATGAGGACTGGTCAGCGAGGCAGTGGCTAAGGTGGATGGTACCTGCAACACAATGCCAAACCAATCAAATACACCCACATGCAGCTCATGGCATTTGGGTGAGGCCACCATCCACGTTGTACACGCAGGTTTAAGTGGCAGGTCCTAGATGCGCAACATTTATCTTCTCCAAGGGACGGAACAGTCAATTACTTCGCATTTACCTTTGTACCTTTGCACGCATCACGGTCTGCCATCATACACATTGAGGAAGACCACAGCCATCAAGCACCCGGCATGCACAGGTGAAACAAACATGTCCAAGTATAACATGGAATGTAGGTCTTTGATAGGGTAGTGCACAGATGTCTTTCCGCCACGTGTGGCAAGATTAATGTGAATAAGTACCAAACAGTGGAATTGCCTGTTTCATTTCAAGCACCGCGCTACATTCATGAACTCAATAAAGAAAGGGAGAAGCAAAATGAGAAGCATGTGAAGGTACTGACCTCAACAATGTGGTTCAGGAAGAGTGGACGCAACATACAATTTGTCCAAATTTGTATGATTATGTTTGCTACTCTGGCCATGTGTTTATTTTATTAGTATGATGACGCAATCTGGGTTTTCATCATGATGCATCTATTCAGCATTTTTCATATTTCACTATCTGAGTGATTTTGTTTTTCATCTGCACAGGTACTGGAAAAGTAATTTTAAGACACTGCACGGGACCCTTTCAACCGCCGTGCCAGTCTTGCCGCCACCCATACAGGGATTTAGCTTGGGACGACGAACTCGACCAAGTCCGGTTTGGCGATGTTTCGATGCTCGTTGACTTGCCATTCGTGGGTGCAAGTGATCAGTCCGATCGAAGTGCCCTGAAGCTCTAGAAACTAACTAGCCGGACTTGCCATTCCTGGAGACTGGTTCAGCCATCGCACTAACTTTTCCAGGGCAGATAAAAAAAACTGTCCATATGCGATACACAGCATGCCATATCCATTCAACTGTGGCAAATACACATATTTTTTGTTTACCTTAGTGTTCACCTCCCAGATCGTATCGAATGGTTCAATACCAGGTGCTAGTTACGTCGCCTAGTTACCTTCATATTTATCGGAACATCGTCGGTGAAGCAAGTGATGTTTCGTGATTAAATATGCATGATGTGCATTTAAAAGACTGCAGCTTACGGCACAAATTCAGAATTGTATCTAGGAATTTTCAGATTACGGGATGAGGCGAAAATCGAAGTCATAGAAGTTGATGAGTGATGAAATGTTGAAGCAATCAGTTTAAAAATAATATCGTCATAAAGTACACATTCAGTAACACTTCCATTATTTGGGAAAATGAAAGACAGTGCAACATGTAAGCAAATACTAATATAGATAACCACTGGACTACATGCATTGCACGACACATGGACACATGGACACATGGATACTTAAATGGACACCACTGCATTGCACGAAAAAGAGCAATCCAATGGCACCTGTCAAGGGGGATGGGTAAGGAGAAGGGAAATCCCACATTAAGAACGGTCTGTCGTATGAGCGTTAAATATTGTAGTATGCATTGTGAGTGTTACCTTACACAAAATCACCAGCGAATTATTGAACGAAAAAGCGATGACGCCAGTGCCGGCTGGGCGCAGCCGCTCCGGAGGACAGAGCTGTCCCGTAGCGCGGGGCATCGCCGCTCCGGAGGACAGAGCTGTCCCGTAGCGCGGGGCGCCGCCACTCCGGAGGACAGAGCTGTCCCGTAGCGCGGGGCATCGCCGCTCCGGAGGACAGAGCTGTCCCGTAGCGCGGCGCGCCGCCGCACAGTGTGATATCTCAAGGGAAAACTGGCCATAAATGCATTTCTCTACTATTTTTTGCCGGATTTCCGGTGCCATTGTATCAGCAAATGATTGAAGCATGCGAAATCACAGTTTTTATGAACATTTTCACAAGATTTGACATAGAAATAAATCAATGAACATGGACAACATTACGTGTATAAAAAAACACTCACACCTGCACAAATGTTGTACCAGTTTCACGATTGATAAAGGTAAGCTGCATTTTGAAAACCTGGACAAGTGAGATATGAAATGATAGCTGAGAACATTTTCATTGCGTTAAGCAATTCAAAAAGGCATACACCAGTTAACAATATGCTATGTGTCGTCAAACAATCAGCAATTGCAATAGTCGTTCACCTTTTTAGTACCTCGAAGTTCAAGTAAGGTTTTAAAAAAACGCACAAAAGCGCACAGCCAGAGACCAATCCCAATGAAATCAGCGATCCTTTGACTATATGTGCCGTACGTTTCAGCCGCACCTAGCCGCTCTAACACCGATAGTGATCAATTGTATCCCGATAGGCCGCGGTGCGGTGCGGTGGCCAGCCGGGGCGGCATGGGAAAGCTCAAGTTGGACGCCGCGACGCGTCGGCTGGCGGGTATCTTGACCGGGTAACCTGATCCAGTAGTTGCTATGCCAAAAAGTCCCCTAACTGACTAGGCGACTGAGTCGAGATAAGTCACGCACAGTGTCTCCCACGGCAGGGAAGCTGTCTGCCTGTAAGGTTCGGGTCATTATAGTTGGATACAGTGAACATGGAGGTGCGCATCAGAAGAGGAATTGGTGGACTTGCTAACCAGTGCAAAAGCGTCTGGGCGTGGGAACTAGCTCACGTGTTTAATTATAGTTTGCAGTTGATCATAGAGAAAATCCCTCAGGGATGCCTCCGAAGTGAGTCGTCGATTGTGGACTTCAGAAAGGCGACCGACTTATCGCCAAGAACTTAAAAGGAAAGTGGGTTAAGTGCATGCGAGCCCAGAACAAATTCAGAAGTCAGTTTGCGACTAATCTTTCGGGAAACGAGGTGTCCTCCGTGTCCCTGAAACGTGGTGGCCACGTCGTGAGTGATGATGAAGCCAAGACCCCCCTTGATGACGAGACTGTGAGGAGAGCGAGCGCGAGGGCGACCAACTAGAATCTACGATCACATCAGCGCACGTTCTCAGCTTCGGGCATCCTCAAGAGTTATTCAACAGCACAGTTTTCTGCAGCTCGTGGAGGTTGCCAGGCAAAGTGCTCGTGCTGCGAGCATGAAGGACGCAACTTTCGTGTTGCGACAGGTGGACATGCGACATCACCGGATCGGCCCAGCAAGATTCGCGGGGCTCAGAAGCTGAAGTGAGCCAACCTGAGTGCATATCTTAGTCTTGTATTTTGGCGTAATTTCAGCCACTCAGGACAAGACCTTGGATCTATTCTGCTTGGCAATTATAAGGTTACATTTCCACCGCAGAATACTCGCAAAACAAATGCTCACTAATAATCATCCAATATATAAGCGCCAACAGACTTTACTTATGATGTCACCATGATGTCATCATGTATAACCGGACATCGACATTTTAGTACAAGGTACACTAGATACTCATGTAGGTGTGTGCACAATTTGAGCTATCTATCTCAATTGGTTCCCGATATATTTCGCGGAAGCGAAATGAGTGGAGCGGAATGTTCCCTTCCCTCTAGCAGGTATAACCTCTGACATTCCTGGGTTAGGCAATATTTAAGACAATAAATCTTCCCCATATGATCCAAATTTTAAGCTCTTTCGACTAAGACCAAAGTCGCCCCGGTAACTAGCATACTTTGTCCGCTATGATTTGTGGCCAGTTTTTCCCTCGAGTTATCACAGTGTGCGCCGCTCCGGAGTACGAAGCTGTCCCGTAGCGCGGGACATCGCCGCTCCGGAGTACGGAGCTGTCCCGTAGCGCGGGACATCGCCGCTCCGGAGTACGGAGCTGTCCCGTAGCGCGAGGCATCGCCGCTCCGGAGTACGGAGCTGTCCCGTAGTGCGAGGCATCGCCGCTCCGGAGTACGGAGCTGTCCCGTAGCGCGGGGCGCCGCCGCTCCGGAGGACAGAGCTGTCCCGTAGCGCGGGGCGCCGCCACTCCGGAGGACAGAGCTGTCCCGTAGCGCGGGGCGCCGCCGTCAGATTTACACAAGCCAACTCGAATCTAGTTATTTCACTTGATACACCGCTCGCTCTAACTTGTGGAACTCGGAACGCCTGCAATGCATGCACCTGTGAAAACGTTTGGATCATATTTCCATGATTTGCTGTGATTTTGAGGAAATATTTAGACAATGTTAAAGGACATTGTTTCAGATATTGCATCAACATTCAAAGTGTATTAGTTGGAGCTCAGTTCCAAAGCTGCGATTGCTTCCCTGACAGTTTTGCTGTCATGGTCTTTTGTCTTTATTTTCAAATTCCTCGTTTTCACTAAGCCTGCTTGGACCATTTGTTTTGGTAGATTTGGATGGGCTTCCACATTACGCAACAAGATTAGGTAAACCGATACAATTGGTAAATATATTTACGCAAACATCTATAGGTAGTATTTATCTAGGCAAGATGCAAAACATCATCCTACATGAGAAAATGGTGCAGCGGTATAAAACCACACCGTCACACACAAGTGGCTCGGACGACACACGCACGTGCAAGACGGCTCATGCAGTCCGTGAAGGATTTTTCGCGACCACAAAAACGGCCCGTTTAGTGCGTTGTTAATTCACATAGTTGCTGAGGCATCCTTTGCGGATCCTGTGGTGCAAAGATTTCGATAAGTCGTTTCAGGTCATTGAGCCTTGACGTGAAACGAAAAAGCATATTTGTACGCTTTTCTCCGAAATCGCGAATTATCGGCACTTCATATCACTGTTTGTCCTAAATGGCCAATACTTGATATGATAGGATGATGAACAACTCAGCTCCCAGGCCTTCACATGCAAGTGACCTTCCCACGTTCGTCCCAGGTCATTGACCCAACGTACTCTCAAGTGCCTGCTTCCGTTCTGGATCACTCTGGATCACTCTAAAATTTTAACAGCTGAAACTGCAATCAGCGGCATTTGTTACCCGTGGGTGCAACTAGTAGTGTTTTAGACGGTATTTATACATTTTATCAAATGAGGTCAACATTTTGACCATGTCCAACTTTTGACTAATGTGTTTGAATGTCAGAAATCGTGCATCGTTAGTATTCCGAGATGCAAAACAATATTATGCTACATGCACCGACCTAACATTGTTTGGTGTTTGTGCACAGGCACGGTGAGAAATTAATCGTGAAAATGCTGAATTTTTTAAAGTAAAGTTTACCTGGACCTAACTCTGGAGGTAATCAGTAAGCCCAAGTATAAAATCGCATGCATATCAAAAGATTCTGTCTCATGTAGTATGTTGGTTTTTCGTGTCATTAGCACTCTTCGTTCGGAAGCATTGGGAAGGTTGCACCCCCCCTTCGTGCACTGGGAAGGTGAGAAAATGCCGTCGACGAGTGACAGCTAGGCTGGCGTTTACAGGTACAAACTTCGACGTATGATGTCGCCTGATCGGCATCTTCGCGGCCAGTGGGTGCATGAAGGTGTAGCTATGAGCTCCCTTGAACCAGATAGTTGAGTATAACATGTAGTTATTTGGGCTTAAGGGCGTATCGAGTTCATTCGTCACACAGAGGTGAGTATTGCAGACATATAATAACGTAGTAGTAGCATGCCAACGAGTAATGCACAATGGAACATATGTACCTTACTATTTGAAGTCTATTTGGAGGAACGCGAGCCCTTAAAACGTGGTAGTTGATCTTTACATGGGAGCGTATCGTCGATCCATTCCAACGACTTTTCAATTCATCAGCGTTGTGCTGCTTTGCCATCTGAATACTTCTTTCGGCACTCCACCCTGGGAAGCGAGCATAGGTAGAAGTTGACCGACAAAATTTGTTTTGGGAGCCGTCTTGCGAGTGTATGGTAGCAACTTGGCTGGCCAGAAAGCGTTCTGTAAAATTTTGCACTAAATGCATGCCGGTTGGCTGGCTGTTGTATCACTAGAGCAGTCGCCTCCTTGAATCGCCAGTGTTCCACCGGGCTCAGAACGACGCGAGCGCCCTCTATTATTTGTTCAGTCATCACTTCCGATACTGGAATATAGATGGCGCAGCGGTGCGGGAAGTTAGCCAGCTGGCGGGGTTTGCGTATTTTGTTCGGTCAACCACGAGTCTTTGTACACTTGCTAGTGTTCGAGGACCATCAGTGTGAACTTGTGCGCTGCCAGTATTACTCTGGATGATATTAATGCATGCCTAATTCTAAAGAATGTGAAACAGACACGTTTTCATGTTTTCATTTTTCAAACCTTCAGTTGAAAAATGAAACCTAAAGAATGAAACTGGCCCTGAAAGGTAAACTGAAACAAATATAGCTAAGCATAATCAGAGTCCATGTGCTATGCATTAAATCTTCCGTCTGTTAGTAGAATACTTCAGATAATCCTTGAAGGCAAGTGGCAGGTGGCTCCTGCCACTGCCATCAGCAGGTATGACAATGCAATTGTTGTGTAGTGGCTTAGCAACTTTTTCAAGATAATCTGGTTTAAAATTCATCAGCATCCGCTAATCTCAATATCTTATGATGCAAGTTGTACTTCTACAGTGGAGGGAAATTCAGATATTTTGTTGCGTTTTTGCACACAATTTTCAGTTTTGTTGCCAAAGATTGAGAATCAGTCCACTATCCAAACCTAATCTGTTCTACAGTACAAAATATGCTGGTTAACATCAACTAAGCTTTCTATGTAGCATGCTGGTTTTCTTTTTCCTTTCGCTTTCTTGTCAGCATAAAAAGCATAGCTTACTGAGGAGCCCAAATCAACATTGGGGGGCCTAGATCAACATTGGTGGGGCCATGGTCCTCACAAAAAGGATACAAATCGACGTCCCTGCTTTTAGATAATCCAGGATTGAACCTCACTAAGCAACATTTGTGCACCGATACCCGCTTCGGCTTAAGGTCTTCCTGCAAAGGGACAACACGCACACAACTGGCAGGGTGGTACATGTCATAAATGAAATCACCTGTAGGTGCCAGTTTCGTTACGCTAAGACAGACATGCAGGGCTCGGTAGTGGTGATCACGCCGTAGTTCGTCGACGTGGCCCTGTTTCTGCGCAAGGTACTGTTTTGCTGTGTATGCGTGTCGGACGTTTCGAACCGTTTTCATGGTGACGACACAGCAAAAACGGCGGCAGATGTCTTTGTTTTTATTTTTAGAAGTAATTTGGCATTTAAATCACTAGTTATTGAGGTTCATCATTTCACTGTTGAAACAACCCGTCTCCGCCGACTTTCCCCTCCCCTCCTTCCTCTTCGTTCCTGGTCATCGTGCTAACACCAGCTTCTCTCCTGCATTCTGTTCTGCTGAGATCAGAACTTTATCAAGTGATCAACTATTCCTTATCGACCGGAAAAACGGTGGTGGGAGGTGTGGGTTCCTCTAGCTAAACTGCCTATGTTGTCTTTCCAGATGAGGCATGCATGGCAGGAACAGCACAGACATATATCTCACTTCGTGACTGCAGAGCAAATGGTCATGTGACTCCAGTCCTCTCTCCTTGTATCCTCCTCTGGACTACCTTGAAAATAAATCGGTGTGAGTATATGTGCTAATACTTACGCATAATCTTTTTTCGTCGTGTCCTATGTTACGAATTACACTTTTCATCAATACTTATGTACTGATGAAGTTTGTTTAAGTAATGCGGGGAATATTCGGGGAAATTTGGAGAAATATGGGGGCACGATAGCCCTATGTTAACGTCATGGGTGCATGACAAGCATAATGGGCATCCGGCACATACGAGAAATTCACTTCCACAACGCATGGAACAGCCCACCACTAAACACATCTCTCTTGAGACAACAAGCATATCTACTACTGCATCGAAAATACAAGTGATATCCCCGACCTTTCACTGACAGTCACGTTTGGAACTGTGCTCGAAAACTAACGGCAAGCTAATCGTGTATCCGGTGATTTGTTGACGCTGTATCCGGCCCACGTAGAGGTGTGCGATTTCCGGTTGCAGACCCAGGGCAACGTTTGAAACTATTTAGTTAAAAACCACAAGCTTTTGTTGATTAAGCAGACACATTATTATAACTGTTCCAACATTATGCGGATACTCACGCTCAGCAACATTGAAGGGGAGCTCCCACCCCTTCCCCAGGCATGGAATGATCCACCTCTGGTCGAAATTGTGTACTTTTCCTTTTATTTGAATAGACAAATGGCAGTTCACAATGGAAATAAAGCGAACGCTAAAGAAGGAAAGAAACCTTGAAAACGAACGGCTATAAATTAGGGAAGATAACGGAACTTGTGCCCAGCAGAGGGCAACTCAGGTCCCATTACTCCATCCGTTTATAAGTTGAGCCTTCCTTGGTGACTTTCTCTACAAGTATTTTCGTACCCAAAGTCACCTTGCGCTGTGGCTATAGTTACAGAAACCAATAACACATGGAGGAGCAAATACACCTTGATTATTTAGGTTCGCTAAGAATACATGCCACATATCAAGCACATAACACGTGTCACACATTGCATATCACACTACCCCTGCCACTATACTCTGATTATTTGCACACAATGAGGAACATAATGCAAACAGAAATACATAGTGCATAGAGGTTCAACTAAGGAGCGCAGATCATGGCACGTTTGTCAGATCAGAACATGAAGTTGCATAATTTACCATCGACTTACCGCACCATTCAGTTGGAGTGGAAGAACACAAAAGATTAACGCAAGGGCGAGTACCTTAACTGGCAAAGAGCAAGCAGTCAGCACGCCGGTGCCCTGATTTCAGGTAGCTTCCTTTCACCAACATCTCCACTGAACGGGCGAATAGCGCAGGGCAGACAGGTGGCGACAGTGAGTCCACTGAGTCCACGCCAGACCTGTAGGCATGCCATGCATGTGAGCACCACATGCAGTGCTATGCTGATCTTGACCATACGGTGCCTAAGTGAACAAGGTCTACTGACTGTCACTACTGGCTATGTGTCATCAGCTTAATTGCCATTTATGCTTCCTGCTCTAGGAACACTACAAATTAAGTCGTTTCAGGTCATAACATTAATTATCTAATGGTCCAATCGGCTAAAGTAGCCGACTGTCTCCGAGTCGCGTGTTGGACACCGAGGTTGCCCGGTGTGTCGCACCGAAGTGGCGGTC
The DNA here is from genome assembly GCA_034440575.1 of Imbricaverruca yamaguchii. NCBI lineage: Eukaryota > Metazoa > Arthropoda > Thecostraca > Neoverrucidae > Imbricaverruca > Imbricaverruca yamaguchii. Next base: position 177,715 of record JAOTOL010001340.1, read on the forward strand.
ACGTGTCGGACACCGAGGTGGGCCGGTGTGTCGCACCGAAGTGGCGGTGACGTGTCGGACACCGAGGTGGGCCGGTGTGTCGCACCGAAGTGGCGGTCACGTGTCGGACACCGAGGTTGCCCGGTGTGTCGCACCGAAGTGGCGGTGACGTGTCGTACACCGAGGTTGCCCGGTGTGTCGCACCGAAGTGGCGGTGACGTGTCGTACACCGAGGTTGCCCGGTGTGTCGCACCGAAGTGGCGGTGACGTGTCGGACACCGAGGTTGCCCGGTGTGTCGCACCGAAGTGGCGGTCACGTGTCGGACACCGAGGTGGGCCGGTGTGTCGCACCGAAGTCCTGATATCCCACGTGCCGTCGGAATAGTCATGGCAACCGCCCGCCTGCTGAAGACAATGGTCAGCAGGGCTAGACACCTTTCACGAAACATTAGCACAGTACGAAACCTGAGAGTCCAGACCCCGACCCTGATTGTCTACTCAATGTCACTATTGCGCGCCACGCTACCTATGGGCGCCAGTGGATTCTATGGTCTGCTCAATGTTACTGTTGCGAGCCATGCTATCCATGGACGCCAGTGGATCTCTATTGTCTACTCGATGCCACTGCTGCGCGCCGCGCCATCTATGGGTGTCAGTGGATCTCTATTGTCTACTCGATGTCATTGTTGCGCGCCGCGCCATCTATGGGTGTCAGTGGATCTCTATTGTCTGCTCGATGTCATTGTTGCGCGCCGCGTCATCTATGGGTGTCAGTGGATCTCTATTGTCTACTCGATGCCACTGCTGCGCGCCGCGCCATCTATGGGTGTCAGTGGATCTCTATTGTCTACTCGATGCCACTGCTGCGCGCCGCGCCATCTATGGGTGTCAGTGGATCTCTATTGTCTACTCGATGCCACTGCTGCGCGCCGCGCCATCTATGGGTGTCAGTGGATCTCTATTGTCTACTCGATGCCACTGCTGCGCGCCGCGCCATCTATGGGTGTCAGTGGATCTCTATTGTCTACTCGATGCCACTGCTGCGCGCCGCGCCATCTATGGGTGTCAGTGGATCTCTATTGTCTACTCGATGCCACTGCTGCGCGCCGCGCCATCTATGGGTGTCAGTGGATCTCTATTGTCTACTCGATGCCACTGCTGCGCGCCGCGCCATCTATGGGTGTCAGTGGATCTCTATTGTCTACTCGATGCCACTGTTGCGCGCCGCGCCATCTATGGGTGTCAGTGGATCTCTATTGTCTACTCGATGTCATTGTTGCGCGCCGCGCCATCTATGGGCGTCAGTGGATCTCTATTGTCTAGTCGATGCCACTGTCGATGTCGCGCCATCTATGGGCGCCAGTGGATGTTTGGATGTTTGGACCCAAAGCCCCATTCATCAGGAAAAGGGTTAAAGGATCGATGTAAATGCCTCAGTGCGCTCGAGTGCGCAGCCCCATACTTGAGAGAACGTTCGGCCGAAGACGCCACTCCAACGAAATGGCACCACTCGATACGAGTGGCATCCCCATGGCAATTCCCGCACCCGCCTCTTGGTTAGCCGATGCAGATCGATCAGGGGCAAGCAGGCTTCTGTATCCCTCAACAATCAGGGCTGTGTGATCGGGCATATCAAGCACGCCATCTCGAATAGTATTCTTGTACAATGTGCCGGAATATAATCAGCAAGCCTCGTGCCGGCCACTGCAGTCGCCTTCAGCACACGAGTTTCCACTTTTTTGGCACGGCGGTACGACACTGCATCCAGTAACATAACACTCCTGCATTATATTGTGTCATATCAGAATTTGTCGTCCCACTGCAGTGACAGTATGACCTATCCCTAATCACAAAACTACAGTGTGGATCTAAACTTCCATAATTGGCAATCTAAGGTTCTAAGAAGGCAAGTGGAAAGGCTGAAATAGATATAAGGAAGAACGTCGAAATGTAGATATGGTGCTGAATGCTGATTTAGTCATTGCATGGCTGAAGTTTCCGTATGGATCGGTGCGGTGGCTCGGCACCCCCTGGTTTGGTACCCTGCTAATGCTAACTTTTTCCTATTCAATCCGTCATGCACCCATCAAATTTCTCTTGGAAATAAGGACTTGGACCTCCTGGTTTCGTGAGAGATCTCCAGCCCCGAGTCATTGCGTGAAATATTTTGCAGCTCTGTTATGATTTATTTTCACCATCAATAAAAAGTTTCCCTCCCTAATACGTCCACTTTCCATTTGCCGTGCCCTTTGATGTACCATTATCCAGCCTACTGTGCCATGTCCCGTGCCGTGTCAGAATTTGAGGAGCTCGTGTCGTGTCCTGTGTCCTTTTTAAAGTGGTTATTATATTCAGCACGCTTAAGCCAAAAACGGAGACATAGATGACGCGTCAATGCCGGCGCGGTGGCTGATGTTCTCGAGTTGCCATCTCTGGGACCTCGCAATGCTGCATAGTTTCCTGCCCCTCGCAATGAAGAATAGATCAGCTCAGCCTCCACACCGAGATTTCTGGGCTACAGATGGTGATAGATTCATAGCGACCACATGGGCAAACTGAGGCTTTAATGTTACTCACTAGAGGTCAGGGATGATATAATGCATAGGGACTGCATGGGCAAACTTAGGCTTTACTTTTACCCACTAGAGGGCAGGGATGGCACTAGGAAAGGAACCGCCACCTGGTATCGATGTGTAAGTTGATCATGCCTTTTTTCGTGGCATACAGAACCAGATGAACAGCTAGTCCACAACCAGGGACGAATGCAGGGTGGCGCTGGAGCATGCTCCTCCATGTAAAGGTGCCGTCCCTCCGGCCAGAAATGACGCACCTTTAGACGGCTCGAATGCACCGGCCCCCACTTTCAACGATCTTTTCCTGTGGACACAAGACTCAGTCCAAAAAAGTAACAAATCTATGAAAAAGGCATCTACGCCATGGTGGACCCCGAACTGTCAAAGGGCAATCGCCGCACGGCGCCGTGCCCACAAACAATTCAAAAGATGCGTGTGCGAAGTACACCTATCAGCATACAATCTCAAAAACACTGCCGGTACACACACAATTCGAACAGCACGCCCAAACTTTTGGCAGTCTTTTGCCTCGCAATTCAATACGTTCACACCTACCGGCAGAATCTGGGACTTGATGAAGCGCTTCAACCTGAAACGCCCATCACCAGGCCCCTTCCCCCAGCTGACGGTGAATAGACAGCACATCACTGACCCACAAGTCGTAGACCACTTTAAACTACACTACCCCAGCGTATCCGGAAACAGCAACTATGACACCACTATAGTAAGTGTTCTAGACGTCCTTGCCTCCAAAGCAAATTTTAGCTCTGACAATAGAGAAATCTACAATCAGTCATTCACTACGCACGAATTACAACTTGCCCTCAGCAAGTGTGGAAACACGTCGGTTGGACCGGACGACATCCATTACCAGTTTCTTAAACGTTTAAGCAAAAACTCCCTAACGTATCTACTAACGGTCATAAATGAACTGCACCAAAGCGCTACGTTTCCCGCATCCTGGCGGGAGAGCGTAGACATACCATTACCAAAGCCGCACAAAGATCACTCCACCCCAAAAGGCTATAGACCCCTCTCTCTCTTACTAGCTGTGCTAGCAAGCTGGTCGAACGCATGGTCAACACACGATTGAGGAAATTTCTGGAACACAACGACCTGTGACGACCGAATTTCAATGCGGCTTCCAACGGCAAAAATCAGCTACGGACAATCTCATTAGATTAGTGCATGATATCAAAAGTCGTCTATACATTAAACGCACAACAATAGCTGCCTACCTAGACATCACTGCCGCATTCGACCGAGTACACAAGTCAGCGCTGACACACAAACTCCATAAGATAGGCCTACTCGGACACATGGCACACTTCATTCTCAACTTCCTCAGAGATAGGACTCTTAGGGTCCGATGCGGCAGTGTCACACCAAACACCACAACTCAGGAGCAGGGCCTGGCTCAGGTGAGCGTGCTTTCATCGAGCCTCTTCATCATCATGATCAACGACATACTTGCCGACCACAGGGACACTTCACTTCGATACTCACTTTTCGCGGATGACATAGCAATCTGGACAACATCACAATGCTTCCTTAACACGCGCCCTGGAGGAAGGGGGGCGAAATCCGCCCACCCCTCCGGTTTTTCGTAGATAACTCCAGATTGTATAGGCCGATATGCGCCATTGTTTGGGTACCTGCCAATAAATGACCGGCGCGTTGTTTGAAGTAAGAAAAATGAAAATCGACCGAATATTTTTTTAAGTTAGGGATCGCTAAAGTCAAAACATTTACTCACCGCCAGATCACAAATATCGTCGCTGATGCGCTTCCCGTATATTAGCAAAAAGGAAGTGTTCTTGGCAATACTAACGACTTGTTTGATGTACATTGTCATGCTACATTGTTCCAGAGTCATGTCAAGTCACCGAGGTCAAGTCCGGTCAAGTTCATAACAGGTTAACACACGCCTTAGAGGGGGTATGGCGAAATCCGCCAATCCTTCCGATTTTTCGTACATAACTCCATATTGTACCGGCCGATATATGCCAAATTTTTCGCGTACCTGCTTATAAATGACCGGCGCATTGTTTAAAGTAAGAAAAGTGGAAATCGGCCGAGAAGTTTTCAAGTTAGGGGCCGTTAAAGTAAAAACAATTCGCAGCGCCAGACCACAAAAAATCGGCGCTGATGCGCCTCCCGTATATTGGCAATAGGGAAGTGTTCTTGACAACACTAGCGACTTATTTGATGCATATTGTTATGCTATATAATTTAAAAGTCATGTTAGGTCGCCGAGGTCAAGTTAGGGCAAGTTCAAGATAGGCTAATGGAACCAAACTTGGTCAACTGGAATGTGTCATAAATGCAAATGACTGTCATGCGTTTGATGTCACTTTACATGTTACTCCCTATACATCCCGAAATCTACTGTTTGTCATTGTGTGCCTAAGCATTCCCATACTTTATTCATGTATTTCACTCCTTTATTTGCGAAGCCGATTGTGCCGAGCCGCCCAACAGAGCAGCCGGGATGGGAGCCCAGTTCCGGTAACTGGAGCAGGTAATGACCTAATAAAGTGCTCATATATAGGTGACCTGAGGTCAAATGGCGGATCTGACATCTGTATTGCATCATTAGTAATGTCCAAAACATCATTAATGCCAATTTTGGAGCATTTAAACACAACCACAGCGATCCATAACAATGCCAAGCCAAACCACGCAAAACCAGAACATTTTGATATTTTGACCTCATTTGACCTTGAAGATATTCACCTAAGGTCATGAACGTTGCACACAATAGAGTTCACTATCGTGCTCATCCACCCTGTGGATTTCGTTGTTCTAGCCTTCATAGGAGCTGAGATCTTATGGGGGGGGGGGCAGAATCCGCCCCCCTCCAGTGCGCGTTATTTTAAGAGGCCCTCCAGGGCGCGTGTTAAAGCTGAAAAAATTGAAGCAAAACTAAACCATATTGCAAAGTGGTGCAAAACTTGGGGCTTTACCCTGTCCGCAGAAAAATCGGCCAGTCACATACAGTCGTCTCCGTCCCTCACCGAAAACGTTACTTGACATCGATGGCAAAACCATCGAGCAGGTGAAAAGTTTCAAATTCCTAGGGGTGAATTTAGACGAAAAACTCAGTTTCAACACCCATATCACCGACATCACGAAGCGAAGCGCGTCAACATAATACGTACACTTGCAGGCACAGACTGGGGCGGAGACAGGACAACACTTTTGCGACTGTACACATCAATCATGCGACCCATCGTAAAATACAATAGCATCATTTTTACCACAATTTCAGAGTCAGAGCCAAAAATTAGAAGTCATCCAAAACAGCTGCATCAGAGCAGCTACAGGCGCCCTTAGCGATACACCGATAGCTAGTCTTCTAGTAGACTCAAACACACCATCACTCCACCACAGGAGGACGCAACAGCTGTGCCGCTACCACATCAAAATCATCCGGCACAGCGCTGCTTCATGCCTGACAGATACGACAAGAGCCGATTTGCGCGCAAACTTCCACCGTATAGCACTCAAATTGCCACGGCTCTCTCAGATCTTAACCTCACAACGTCATCCACTGTAGCTCGACCGCCCACTAGGCCATTCTGGGCTTTCAGTCAACTAAAGGTCAAGTACTTGCTCTCGGAGAAGAAAGCCACTATCACATGGGCGGAGATTCTAGGCCTCTTTCACAAGTTCGCCCATGACAACAATAAAAAACACTCGTATTCACGGATGGGTCGAAACACGAGGTTAAGGTAGGCATCGGCATCACTGGACCAGGTCTCAGACATTCCAAGCGTCTACCGGATAACTTCTCCATGTAATCCGCTTAAGCAATGGCCTTTCTGCCGCTATTTCCATTATCAATAAGCGAAAAGTCAGAAACGTAGTGATTTCCTCAGACTCCAAATCCGTCCTACAGTCAATTAGCAACAGCCACAACAGTCCTCACATCATCGAGCGAATCCAACAAATCGTATCCCATAATGTAAATATGAACTTTTCCTTCCTCTGGATTCCGGGCCGCGCTAATATCCCAGGTAACCAAGGAGCAGACCGGCTCGCAAAGCAAGCCTTAGCATCGAACACCTACCCCAGCGTGGAATATTCGGTAGAAGATTGCAAAGCACTCATACAACACCGCATTCGCCAACACCAACAGAACACATGGACACAACACAACTCAACACAGCACAAATTCAACCACGCCCACGCAATAAAACCAACCATATGCACAAGGAACACATCAGATCAGTCTCATCGACAAAAAGAGGTCATCCTCACTAGACTTAGAACAGGTTGCACAAAACTAACACAGCCTCGATCAGAGGAGGACCAACACACAACACCTCACTGCGACACCTGGAACACCACGTTAAGCATAGGCCACATCCTGCTAGACTGCAGTAACTTTAGCTCTCAAAGACAACCACTTAAGGCCTTCTGTCAGAGAAAGGGCATCACCCTATCGCTTCCATCGCTTCTCGGTTACAAACACGCGGAACACATTCAGTTGCTATTTGAATATCTGTATGCCACAGAACTAGTAGGAGCTCTCTAGGCAACACACCACGAACGTTCACACCAACTTGCAATACATGACCGCGAAACACTCGTAGGAAGCACGTAAATAGCCATCTCCGCATGGCGTTGGACGTACATGAGCCGATTTGCTTCCCAGGTAGAAATAATTGGCTACCTAGCGGTGCCGTCAGAGGTAGATGAGCCGACTTGCTTTTGGAAAACAGAAACTAAAACAAAAAGAAAAGAAAAAAGTAGCTTAATGTAAAACGACTACCCAGAAAAGAGTCGGACGTAGATGAGCCGATTTGCCTTCCGACTCCTAACGTAAATGGCTACCCAGAGGAACAGCGGACATGGAAAAGCCAAATTATCAAACATCGTACTAGCCAAACTGACAACCCTGCACGGCATGCTTAGACTAACCAGCTGCTAACAACTAACACGTAGCAGCCGGCGTCAGAGGCGGTATGGATCAGAGGCGGACAAGGAGGCAATTGCCTCCTTTTCCGCACGGTAAAAATCCCTCGGTTCTCTTCGATAGGAGTAGGCTAAAGCAGGCACCTAACAAAATCAACGCGACACTCTCAAAACCCCTCAACCCCACCAAAAAAAAAAAAATTATTATGTGGAGGAGCAAAGTAAAATTAAGACCAGTTAGACATCAGGGAGACGTCCCCAACCCAGCCCCCGCCTTCAGCACCCAAAAACTTCGCACAAAGTATAAGATAAAATTTCCTCAACGTAAATGTCCACTTGCCTGTACCATGATCGCAACACTAGTTTCATAGATAGATATGTAACGTGTTCCTTTAAAGGCGACGCAAATGACCTTTATGGTCCGGCACGCCTAAAAAATAACTCTCCCCCTCCCCGTGGACAGGAAAAGGCGCCCCCTTGAGATAAAAAGGTTCCCCTTGAGCATGCTGGGGTGGTCCCTCAACCCCGCCTCTCGTACCTTCATGAATTTGCCTTCAAAGGCGTCCCTCTGAAGAAATGTTCCCACCCTCCGTGGAATTTCTATGGTCACGAACGGATCCAGACTGGCCGACAGGCCATTCGCCCCTGTTAGAAAGCGTTTAAATCCGGAAAGAAACGACGGTTTTTATTTTGAACTTCGTCCACCTGACCAGCTGCATCAGTCTCCGGCCGATAGCTAGACCTACGAGCGTCGCCACATTAGGGGGCGAAGTCGCTCCATACTTCCTGAAATTGAGCATTGCGCTTCTGGTGTTGCATGGACAAAAATCATAACATGGGTTCCTCCTCCGCTAATCAAAATCCGTTGCGACGCTTAATACCCTTGTAGTGTGTTTTGCTTTCAATGTAAACAATGTCGTCGAAGTCTGTGTCACGAATTCATTCCAAGGTTCAATATCAAGCTGTATTTATTCGCCAAAATTGTGCTATCAAAATACTCAGACAACGGCATACATGCAAATGGAACACAAATGAGACAGTCGCCAACCAACGACCAAACTGCAATAAATAGTGCGTGCACAAATCCATCAGCAACACCATTTCCGAAGACGACTTCACATCCCCTACTCATCAATAGACGCGTAAAGTCGCCATAATCACAGTCTGGCTGTAGCGGCCCGGACCGCACCGCTCCACGCGGCGCCAGGCCGTGTCGCGTCTCGACCGCCGGCGGTGATGCGGCCCGTCTGAAGACCACAGACGTGCCCATCGGCCCCTCCCGACAAAACCGACAGCCAACAAGGCGGCCAATTGCAAAACCGGCGCAGAACAGAGTTACACGCGGCATCGCCGCTTTTGTGCGAGCACTCTCGCTGGACTAGAGGTAAACAAGCTCGAAAACGAAACGTAGCGAGTGACGAATGGTGATGAGGTGACCGCGACAATTGCGTTGTTTCGACGGGTGGGAAATAGCGCCAGTGTTGTGATTCGCGACGTGTGCGGGACAACGGCGGGGGTGGTGGCGGAGTAACCGTCGACACGGAGTGGGACGCCCCCTCCAATGGAGACATTAGCTTATCATATTTACATCATTCGTTGCAGGTGCCGTGACTGGTATTCGTTGATTGTTGGTGTTTACGAAGCGTCACCGAGCCCTCACACTGTCAAATCGCAGGCGAAAAGCGGCGATAGGTGGGACTCAAACCCAACACCTTTCAGACGGGAGACGAGCGTCGTACACCTACACCGGCAACTATCTGGCACACTGCTCTTGCAGATGACCTGCGACGCACACCCTATACAATGCAATCCGGTGTGCCGCCCACAAGGGAACTGGTCGGGCCAGGTCAATACAACGCATGACTAGATACATGGGGTGGGCAAGACCACCGACCGTGACCGGAGTGGTGCGATTACACGACCACTCCTCCCCTGTGACCTTGCCGTGACCTCGCGCACTGGTGGTGGTGCTGTCACCAGGCGACGGCTATACCACTCTACGAATACTATGTCACTTCGAGTACGACGTCTAGGTATCAGCTACAATGGCAGACGCAAGCCTCACTCGCAGCCATTCTTACCACAGGTTCAGTCCTCGTGACTGACTGCATCACTACATCTCGACCACGTGCTATTGCCTGGCGTTGAATTTTTTTGCCAGACCTAGTGAACGGATCGATACTGGCGCGCACTGTCAGATCGCGCGAACGACTGGTGTGGCGCACTGGTAGGCGAAGGATGTCGGCAGCGCGTGGCTGGTACAGGACCAGAAAAGTCAGCTGCCGAGCCAGCCCGCACCACGCTTGAAATATCAATATGTGCTTGTCACGTCGATATCTGGGCTACAGAACAAAACATGACAACCTGTTTACCTCTCCGATTACTTTTTGACCCAAACTTATTCAAGCCCCGGCTACGCTGTTTCCACGCGCACACAAAAAAACTGACAATGGGACGAAACGTGAGCATATCGAAGCAACGCTCCTCCCTTCTCACAGACACTCGTAGAGATGAGATACTGGCCAAATGTAGCAAAACACTTCAACGCACGGGATTATTATGGGAGTTGGTGACAATTTCCCGTCACACGTTATCCATGCTTCAATACGTCAGGAGTTTAGGCCGGGCAATGTCACGTGGCCAGGTCAGGACCTCAATCATCAGATCATTCGAACTGATCACGCTGCCGAACCACCGCAGGCCGGCACAACACGGAAGTGCCGCTGTTAATGATTCCACAGCTTCACAGCACTAAGGGCCTCAAATGTTGAGAACTGCACACTAAGGCCCTTTGCTAGGCTGCCAGCAGCCTGGCAGAAAGCATATATACACGAGTTCAAACACAGCAGCACACAGCACAGCAGCGCGCTGGGCCTGACCAGGCCAGCTGAAAATATCGCGTCTTGCACACCTGGTGACCTGAAATGGCGCCGGGCGGAAACATTCCGAGACAGCCGCCGCGAAAGTGCACACGTCAATACTCGCACATTTACAACAGTCGGCGTTTGTACTTGCACGTTGTCACACGGGGTTCGACTCTCACTGGGGTGCCATGGACGGAATCGATAGGGCCACAGTCCGGCCACACGGACGGACTTGTGTATACAATACAGCACAAGCTCTCTACGGCTAACAATTGCCATCGGCGGCGCGGAAGCGGCCGCTGGCGGCGGTCAGGCAGCACTCACTGCCGCGCGCCGCTTCACAATTTTACATCCGCCAACGCCACTATGTACAAAATGTGTCCGACTGTCGTGCGTCGCGTTGCCAAAGTCCCGCGTAACGTCACAAACAGCACACAGACACGGACACACACACGCACATAGTACGCAGGCACATAGGTGACGTCATGCGGTCGCCTGTACGGCTGTGACGCCATGGTGTGACGTCGCACGGCTGCGTCATCATTGTATGACGTCACACGGTCGCGGCGCCGTGGCCTGACGTCACACGGCCGCTCACAGTTTCATGACGAGCTGCGATAGGATATTGGAGTAGTTGTGCTCGATGCTCAGAGATGGCAGGCAGATTGATTCGCGGTCGACCCCGCCCGGGATCTGCACCACGGAGAGGATCTGCCGGACAAGATGATGTCAGCTGCCGACCAGGACCACTGGCTGCGTGGGCGCGACGTTCTGTTCAGGGCCCACACGAGGGAATTTGGGGGGGGGAAAGGCTTCTTGGCAAAGCCCGATAGATGGCCCATGTGGCCCTCATTAATCCTCAACACTTTATAACTGCATGAGCTAATCTCCAGCGTTTTCGATGACAAATCTCGGTGCAGTAGTGCGGCACAGTGTCATCCTCCTGCTACTTTTAACGAGCCCTGACATTCCTCTTTGATACATATCCGAACAGGCCAACCCTCACTCCACTGATGCTTATGAGGGTCAGACCACGCCGCGTTATGGGCGATCGTTGCCCACTTCCCTTCCTCGGATGGGGCACCAGCGAGGCCGGAACAGTGACGTGAAAGAGGCCGAGTCAATGACAGCAAACAGCTGCTCTATTGGCGCCTGTTCGCGGAAAAATGCGACTCGAGGTTTACCCGGGTGCATTAAACGGATTGTGGTGCCTAGTGGACCGGCACATCGCTGTCCGGCCGTCTGTCAGAAGCGTGTCTGACCTGACCGAGAGCAGTCACACGACGTGGAGTCTGTCCGGCCGTCTGTCAGGAGCGTGTCTGACCTGACCGAGAGCAGTCACACGACGTGGAGTCTGTCCGGCCGTCTGTCAGGAGCGTGTCTGACCTGACCGAGAGCAGTCACACGACGTGGAGTCTGTCCGGCCGTCTGTCAGGAGCGTGTCTGACCCGACCAAGAGCAGTCACACGACGTGGAGTCTGTCCGGCCGTCTGTCAGGAGCGTGTCTGACCTGACCGAGAGCAGTCACACGACGGACTGATGGCAATCGGCGCTGATTTTGGATAGAGGGCGGACGGAAGGGCTCCTATGTCTGTTTTCCATCTAACAGCATACGCACAACATAAGCCACACGAATTTGGTGTGACGTGTACCGCCGTCCGGCCGTCGCGACGCCCATAGCGCCGATACGAACAGGCTCGGCAGCTCTTCAGGAGCACATTATTGGAATACTGCCCGTATGTGTGTAAACATCACGATGTACTTGCGAGGCGAATGATGCGTACTGAGCACGTGCAAGAAATGAGATTTCCCACTGACCGTCTCTGCCATAACCACGGATCAATAGAATATATTCCTAATACGTTTTTTTCTTCTTCGGAATTCACTGTACCTGTGTCTGCAAGAAATCAATGAACCTGAGCCGCCTAACATCCCTGGGCCATTTTCTCCCGCGGTGGAGCACGTGCTCCTACATAGCGCGATCTGAGCGACCCACCACCAGCTGGGAATATGAACGGACAAACATCACCGTGTTGTCTGTCAGCGCGCCCCCTCCCTCCTGGTACCCAATTAGCGAAGGTTTGTCACACCAGCTCGGCCAAGGTCGGCCAAGGTCAGATGGGGCTTCAGGGGGCAAGGGTGGACGGCGACTTGGCATGGTCATCCATGTTGGCAGGTACACACCTGAGACTACGCCAGCGTGCGTGGAGGGCCAGCGGAAGGTACGAACCGTCCGTCGTTCCTGTGTTGTTTGGGGTGGGGAGTGCGAAGAGCTCCACAACACTATCGCTTGAGCAGAAGACTGCATCGAAAGAACCCCCCCCCTCTCTCTCTCTCTCTCTCTCTCTCTCTCTCTCTCTCTCTCTCCCTCCCTCCCTCCCTCCCTCCCTCCCTCCCTCCCCCCCTCCCTCCCTCCCTCCCTCCCTCTCTCTCTCTCTCTCTCTCTCTCTCTCTCTCTCTCTCTCTCTCTCTCTCTCTCTCTCTCTCTCTCTTTCTTTTTTTTTTTTTTTTTTTTTTTTTTTTTTCTCTCTCTCTCTCTCTCTCTCTCTCTCTCTCTCTCTCTCTCTCTCTCTCTCTCTCTCTCTCTTTCTTTTCTCTCTCTCTCTCTCTCTCTCCATATCTAGCGTACCCCTGACGTGGGTGGGCGTCGCAGTGACTCACCTCCCCACCTCCCCGGCCTGATTGTAACAGTGATCACATCTAATTCCCGGATGACGTGATCCACCCCCTACCGCCGCGCCCAGCCTGCGGCCGGTGCCACGCCATTAGATCGTCGAGTTTCGGCCCCCAGTCGGCGGAGAACACTCAGGCAGCAGCCGCCATAGCGGCCGCCGACTACGCCTTCTCCGAGTCCGTGAGGAGGCGCTGTGTCAGGCCACGGCCCGGCCAATCACAGGTCGAGCTCGACGATCAATCCTGGGATGCCAGCGGCGCCGACCAATCGGCAGGCTGGCATTTTGTGAGTCACAAAACGGAGAGCGATCAGACGGGCGATTACTACATTTCTTTGGGGACTATTTTCCGCTTGAGTCAGCTTCCCTGCGACAGAAACCAAAACAGTCTCTGGTTGCGGTCTCCTTGTGGCGCCAGACAATCGACGTGATAGTTCACCACTGATGGCCACTTGGCTGACCCAAGCTGCGGGTGTACACCTCTCCACCTATTGTATTTCGATCGGGCCAGATGCCACACATCGATACTAGCACGCGTGCAGCAATCAATCACGAACGAATAAAACAGCAGCCCTCCAGGCGGCGCTGCTGACGGATATACACGAATACGTACACCTTCTGCAGCAGCGGAACGCGGTACCCGCATGCGCCAAAAGTATCCGCGAAAGAAGTTACATGAGCCAACAGCAAGTCCGACGACGTATGTCGTGTTCCCGCTACCCCATCACTGCGAGCAGACACCTGGTGCACTAGCTGGACAAGGACACCTCGCCCAAGCCAGAAGCACTACATTGATAGCTGGATCAGTTGAACACGAAACACACTCGCACTTCGCGGGGTGCAGGTGTGCCGAAGGAAATGTCTCCGCAATGTGTGGTTCTCTAAACCCTTCACTGAAGAACCCGTATGAATTGCACAATCCAGCTGATGCTTTTACTAAAGCAGAAGTAATATCTTGATGACCATATGTTGAGTGTGCGGAGTTCTTTTAGGAGAGCACGCGAAAAAGATGTAAGTATCCATATGTAAGCTCGAGACATCTGCTACATCATGTTACGTCTCATTATCGAATGGTACGGTTCTTTCAGTAAAGTAATTTTTATTAAATCAGAGCAAAAACGGTTTGGTTTGGGAGGATCTTCGGTGTCCGCTCACTTCTCGCTACCCGGAGTGTTTGAGTAATGAACGTAATGAACGGTACTGCCTCAAATTGTGATCGTATTCTCCATCATGTTAGTTGAGAAGTGCCAACTATGTAAAATGAGCATGGTAAGAAATGCGGACCATCTGGCATGACGTTTTATTGAAACGTCTCCAACCACTCTTTCCGTGTTGGTGTTGCGAAATGATTGCCAATAGATGCTGGAATGCAATCAATAATTATAATATTAGCTTAATAATTTAAGATGTCACATACCCTACGTCAGACGAAGCTTCTACAAGCGAATGCATTTCCTTGAGTACCACCATACTCTTCACGAAATGGCAGCCATGCTCGTTTCCAAACATAACTCTAATTGAACATGTGTAGCTGGTCGCAATCTCTGCGAACACTGCATTCGTTTTTGCCGATACTGCTGATGGCTGATGATTCAGCTGCTCTACAATACGCCATTCTCATAGTCAGGGGCGTCAATTTCTGCACATCATCCAAGGGGAAAATGCATCGAGGAATCTGGAGCACCGAAATCGATCGGAGGCTGCCATAGGGACCATTAAATTATTGAATTACTAGATGGCCGAGCTGACGTTCGGTGGAGAGGGAGACGCCAAGGCCCTTGATCAATACACGAAACGATATCGATCTTCGTAATTTCCAGCAGCATATCACTATGGAGCCGGCGCATTGAAAGAACATCTCCAAGGTAGAGGCATGTCGACGATGAAGGAGGGGCGAGATTGTAACCAGGCGGGAGTATATCAGGGCCGCAACACAGCGTGGCACATATTCTAATCCAACAATTTGGCACAGTGCCTTAGCCTTGAGGGTCGATAATGCCTTCACGTGCTAGCATTTAATGACATCATTTTGATACTTTACCTATATCATCACAACATTCATCGCGAAATGCTTTTAATTTTTGTTCATAGGTGTTGGCGACGGAACTTCAGCTGGCGGGCAACTTTCATGCACGGTGTAATGCGGGCGGACCCCGGCGGACCCCGGGGGACCTGGCGGACCCTGGCGGACCCTGGCGGACCCCGGCGAACGGGCCTAGTGGTAGCAGATATCCCAAACTCCACACTTCCGACTATAGGTGGCAAATGTATCGACAGAAATTCCAGTCGGAAAAGCCCGCTCAAGACCGACATAATTTGTTTACGTCTCTGGGATATTACGGGTCTTTTAACCAGTCTCTCGGATATTACCGGTCTTTTAAACAGTCTCTTGGATATTACCGGTCTCTTGATACCGGATATTACTGGACCGCTGTCTCTGAGATACTACCGATCTTTTGACCGGTCTCTGAGACAATACCGGCCTTTCGACCGATCATTTAAAGCACATAGTAAAGTATTGGAACAAAATATAAAATATAAAACCAAGTGTTGACTTGGTAAATTATGATTACAATCGCGTTGCATGGGAATTGCAATCCAACGCTGCATTTTGCGGATTGTACGAATAGTACATCTCATGTGCAACAAAGTTTCTAAAAATGTACTCTTTTAGCCGTAAAATATGTATGCTGGCATAGTAGCATAATGCTGGTCTGTAACTGCAAATGCTGTGACCCCGTAAGGCAGCCGACATGCAACTCATGAACTTGAGCCGGCCGGTGGCTTGCCGACGGCCCGCGCCGCGGTAGCGGCCGGACGTGAGTTTAAAGTCCAATGGCCAGGCGCGTTGCGGTCGTCTACGGGGCGGCTAAATGTCACCTGACTGTTCGTCACCAGGTGGCATCGCCGGGTTACATCGGAAATGAAACGACATTTGACTACCAATTGGAATCTGGGCTCAAAATACGTCACTACTAAGTAGCAAATCAGAAAGTGACGAATCGTCTTGAGTCGTGTGCCGAGAGCTAGGACGGTGTTCCAGACACCCGCTGGCAGTGCGCCCCGGACTGTCAAGCCGCACTGGTGGGTTTTTTGCAGTCGGACGCGTCGACAAATTGAATATCTGTCTTTCGGCCCATAAATTTAGAACTTCCAACATTTACTGTCGGCGGTGTCATCGAACCATTATTTCAACATCCTTTTGAAGTGTATGAATTGTCGTTTATTACCGTTTAATTACTTTTAACTTCACAATACATCCAGTGCAGCATAGCAGAACTTTCGGAG
This sequence comes from Imbricaverruca yamaguchii, assembly GCA_034440575.1. NCBI lineage: Eukaryota > Metazoa > Arthropoda > Thecostraca > Neoverrucidae > Imbricaverruca > Imbricaverruca yamaguchii. The sequence continues at coordinate 194,011 of JAOTOL010001340.1, forward strand.
TTGTCGCGACGCGCGATTCTACTAGACTGCATCAAGTGCCTACAAGGACGACATTTTCTACACAGGGTCAAAATGCAGACCTTCCCGTTTATTGTCAAAATTCTGATGATATTGGTCTAACATCAACTTCCCATTGTTTACATTAATCACTGATATGTCCTGCTTTACTATTTGGTTTCCTGGCATGAAAATGTCACTTAAAAAACAGTTCCAGTTAGCATGATCGGTACGATCAATATGAAAATTCACATGTTTCAATTGGTGCTTGATATACATTTTGCCAGTCTTAGATGCCTGCCTGAGTAAGTCGCACAGAAAACCAAACCTTAGAGCATTGGTGATCCACTATGTTTTTGAACGTCACTTGATATTTCTCGTATGCTTGCAATCAACAATGTGTGTGACCCCAACAACTGGTTGAACTCATAAGCATATTAAAATGGATGCTAAGTAAACGGCGCATCGTGCGCAGCCCTCGTCGTGTCATACGAAGATGCACCATCGGTAGCCCTCACACGGCGTCTATGCAGTGACACATTATTTGTGTAATAAGGTTGAATATACCATCTACTGGACACTGCAGAGACATTCTACCCAAATAATTATGGACATAATGTTTCTTGATGTGGGTTTATGAAGTCTACATGCCTCGTTTCTAACGGTGTCGTGTGTATCATGCTTATGCACACTATTGCAGATCGTGATACATAAATATCTCGGACCTAACGTTATTTCAGATAAAGAGATCACCAATGCTGTGGTCTGCCATTCAATTTAAGTTGCTGATAGCATGACATTGTTATCAAAGTTATTAACTGAAGTTTCCCTAAATTAGGAATCGTTATAAAAAAAAGTTATATGCATGCTATGGGCTCAAAAATGAGCCTCAAGGACTTCAACGATATCATAAGCGAAATAATCGTTTCCATGGTGGTTCGACATCTTCTAGAACTGGTTTCGACATCTCACACCTAACGAAACATCCATATTTTAACGTTGCGTCTACGGCTATGGCGGTCACATTTAACGGCGCCTCCTGGCTCGCATCCACCACGCCACAACTTCATCAACACCAATTGTGATTAGTCCACTGCTTCGAAGTGGGGTTGAATCAAGCTGTATTAACGAAGCAAATGAAGTCGAAGAAAAATGCAGTGCACGGAAAATATGACAAACTATAGAATTAAACACGTCTATTAAAATGTATTACACGCAAAATACAATTGCATGCTTTAAAATAAATATCAAATGACAGCTGGAGGCTTCGTAACTTTTCCGTCAGCACTTCTGCGTGGCGGATCGTGGCGGGTCATGGCTGACCGTGCCTGGTCGTGGCGGACCGTGCCTGGTCGTGGCGGACCGTGCCTGGTCGTGGCGGACTGTGGCGGGTCGTGGCGGACCGTGCCTGGTCGTGGCGGACTGTGCCTGGTCGTGGCGGACCGTGCCTGGTCGTGGCGGACTGTGGCGGGTCGTGGCGGACCGTGCCTGGTCGTGGCGGACCGCGCCTGGTCGTGGCGGACCGTCCCTGGTCGTGGCGGACTGTGGCGGGTCGTGGCGGACTGTGGCGGATTGTGGTGGACTGTGCCTGGTCGTGCCTGGTCGTGGCGGATCGTGGCGGGCTGTGGCGGGTCGTGGAGGACTGTGGCGGGTCGTGGTGGACCGTGCCTGGTCGTAGCGGACTGTGGCAGGTCGTGGCAGATTGGCGGGTCGTGGCGGACTGTGGCGGGTCGTGGCGGGTCGTGGCGGACTGTGGCGGGTCGTGGCGGACTGTGGCGGGTCGTGGTGGACCGTGCCTGGTCGTAGCGGACTGTGGCAGGTCGTGGCAGATTGGCGGGTCGTGGCGGACTGTGGCGGGTCGTGACGGGTCGTGGCGGACTGTGGCGAGTCGTGACGGGTCGTGGCGGACTGTGGCAGGTCGTGGCAGACTGGCGGGTCGTGGCGGACTGTGGCGAGTCGTGGCGGGTCGTAGCGGACTGTGGCAGGTCGTGGCGGACTGTGCCTGGTCGTGGCGGACTGTGCCTGGTCGTGGCGGACTGTGCCTGGTCGTGGCGGACTGTGCCTGGTCGTGGCGGACTGTGGCAGACTGTGGTGGGTCGTGGCAGACTGTGGTGGGTCGTGGCGGACTGTGGTGGGTCGTGGTAGACTGTGGTGGGTCGTGGCAGACTGTGGCGGGTCGTGGCGGACTGTGGCGGGTCGTGGCAGACTGTGGTGGGTCGTGGCAGACTGGCGAGTCGTGGCAGACTGTGGCGAACTGTGCCTGGTCGTGGCAGGTCGTGCCTGGTCGTGGCAGGTCGTGGCAGGTCGTGGCAGGTCGTGGCAGGTCGTGGCAGGTCATGGCAGGTCGTGGCGGACTGTGGTGGCCTGTGGCGGCCCGTGGCGGCCCGTGCCGGACCTATCACGTTTTGTTGTTGGAACCTTAGCGACAATTTGGGATAAAGAACGAGTGGAATATTAGCAAAATATGCAAAAGTTAGCTATATTTGCATGCACATGGCTGGGATAAGCTGCTGATCTTGAAGGCTGCGTATCCTCAAGGGTAAGAAAGAGAGGCGCTAGGATGAAACTGGTGCCGAACGGATTTGATACAAACTTACCAGGCTGAGTGTTGTTTACTTGATTTTTCTCTGTTTCTTTTTGTGCAAAAAAAATGTGAAAACTTCTTGAATTTAATATATTTGCAACCTCTCTGAACAACTAGAAACACTGATACAGTGTTTCTATGGAGTATGGGGTAACACCTAGTCCTGTAACTTGCTTGATCAATGAATGATTACATCACCATCATCATCGACAATTCACCAGACGCGAATATATTCATTATTAAGTTCCTGAGCAACATAAGAGGCTACTGTTTGCATATTGATTTCGATAAATACGTGCTCATATGCCGGTGTGAAGCTAAGGGGCTGAAAATTGAGGAACCATTATCTGTGTTATTACTTGGGCATTAGCTATTGTTGCAAGCCATAACTTTGTTGACTATGCAATGACCTAGCTTGCTCAGACTCAGATAAAAGAAAAACCTGATTAGAAAGCTGGTTAGAAACAGTCAGAATTTACTTGGACAATCCTGTGGCTCGGACAGATCTGATATCAACTGACCTCATCTGATGTCAGACATCTGCCATAAATTAGGATGACTTCGCGCAAGCACAACAGTTTCTGTGAGAGGAAATTAACAGTTTGAAGCTATTTCTTTAGGATGTTCAAAGATACTAGCCTCAGTAATTGATAAAAACAGCAGTTCACTGAAGACATAGGTGAATAGGTCACATATGAATATACAAGACATATATTTATATGAAAAATACGCTGGTACGGCTCTACATACCAAAAAGCAACCCGATCTCTTGACTGCACTTCACATCGTGTTGGCTTTCCCCTATCCAGGCCCGGTCACAGCATATTGCTCTTCGATCCTAAAATCCTGCGAATCTGTCGCCTCTCGTCCCGACAATTGAGTCGAAGACAGTGTACGACCACCAATGCCGATCAATAAACCCAGCCCTAGTGGTCCAGTTGACCCCGCCTCAGTCGACATAACAGTTGATGACCCCCGCCTCAATCGACAGGACAGTTGACGCCCGCCTCAGTCGACAGCTCGGTTGATGACCCCCGCCTCAGTCGACAAGACAGTTGAGGCCCGCCTCAGTCGACAGCTCGGTTGATGACGCCCGCCTCAGTCGACAGGACAGTTGACGACCCCCGCCTCAGTCGATAGCTGAGGAGGTCCATTACCAGGCGACCAAAATTCTTGAGAAACGACACCGCCATGCGAGCGATTTCAACATAAGTGGGTGTATAGGATAGTCATGGGCGCTGAATCAATCTGTGATAGTTTGAGCTTCGCATTGGTAGCGGCCTCGGATATACGGCCTGAGGAAATTTTCATAGGTCACATTGCAGGTCAATCTTGGAGAGCGATTATCTCCGGTACTTTAAAGCCTAGCATAGACATATAGCATATCTGTAGAATCGCAGACCTCTTCTTTTCATTTTTTGGATCATGTTTTTAAAAACAAATTTCACAATTTTGTTCATTTGACCTCAGGTTACGTGAACTCCCATGACCCCAAACCATTAGATATTCACATTTGTAACCATATTTATGATAAGGGCCATCGATTGTCTTTCAAAACAAAGAAGAAAAATTATGTTTATTTACTGGTAAACTATTATTAATTTGCGTTCATCCTACCGGAGTTTCTTGATTTTCGCACGTTTTGCTCAGTAGTTAGGTCAGTCTTTTGTTAGCGATTGACCCCCAAAGCTCATAGGGCTATGATTTGAGATATGCACTTATCAGGCATGATGAGATGAATCCGAACGTGCCCGATTTGATGACCTCAGGTCACAGGTCATCTATCCAGGTCAGGTTAAATACGTCAGTGGAGGTGAAAAATGGTCACGTCGGTAGACGTTGGAAAGTAACTTCAACTTTACCTTGATGTTCGCCAGCCATGAGAGCTGAGAGGTTAGCGTCAATAGTTTTTAGAGATAGCATTAGTATGCCAACATTTATTCATTTCACATGCAAAGTTAAAAACAAAAAACAAACACTAGCAACGTACCACCATATGCACCTATATACATAAGAACAATAATATTCACATAAGAATAAACGCATCCTCCAACAATAAAGTTCCATATTCACAAGCCAATGAAAATTTCATCACGCGTTTTTGTATTGGCATGCCTACACAGGCTCACACTTGATCAACTAATATCAACCACATGTCAGCGCTTACCTACTCATCATTACAAACGCGAACATGGACTCATGCAGTACTTGATGATAGTTCAGAGGCAATGATGTGAAGCCGGTCAACTGGTGCACTTATGAAACCTTTATGTGCCCTTCACGGTGAGAGCCTTGGCGAACCGCTCTTTAAGAGATTCAGTCACTTTGAAACGTAATCTTTGGAAACGAATAGGAAGTGAATGACCGAAATGAATTTTTCACTGAAAAACCGGTGCATGTCTTTAGCACTCAGAATCTGGTCCTGGCTAGGTTGTCTCAAACTTTTCATGGCCGTCGCTCTTTTCACTGTACCATGGATACCATCGCATACGCTCTTGCCATGGGAGGTACCAAAAAAGTGTCACTCGCAGTCAATATCGAAATCTTCACGGTGACGGCAAAGGTTCACACAATTGAAACGGCTCTTGTACTGGCCGGCGCATCCGTCTGAAACGTAGTGAATCTTTCTGAGACCAGGGACACGTGACTTCAAAATAGGAACTAACTGCTGTAAGAACGCGTGGACAATAGAGGCATTGTGCTTCAGTGCATCGGATGAACACATGAACTTTGATGTACTATGGAGTTGTCCTCTTTTCAATCAGCTACAAACGGATGAACCGTCACTTCAGGAGCGTCCCAATGATGACGTACCTCATCCTGAATAACGCAGCTATAGTTCTTGGCAAAATCCCCTACAACTACTGCCTCGACCACACCGACTGAATCCTTCAACTCCTGAAAAGCACGCCCCTGTTCCATAGACACATTATGATGTGTGGTCAGATTGCGGATCGTCGTCGTCATAAACGCGTCAAGCGGCTCAATATGATCGAGCAATGTACAACGATCAGTCCTAACCTACTGTTTGTATGTGATGGCGTTCATGTTCATGTTGTCCTCGTACTCGTCCTCTACTAATTCTATAAAGAAGAGGACGCCCTACTCCCCGGGAAAATTGAGGCAGTTTCCCATCATGCATGTTTCGTTCGTAGTGTCGCAGACGGCCATGCCCATGAGATCGTTATGCCAGCCCCGCAACGCCTAACGACTCGATCATTAGCTTCGCATTCTTCTGGTGTTCGTCTTTCAGCTTATGCATCAGTTCCTCGTACCTGACGGTGCGCCAAATTGTAAAATGTAGTCTTTTTTTGGTGGAGAACCGACATAAAGCAATTACGAAACACAATTTGACTTATGTCACTAGGTGGATGTGATGGACTGCTTTCCTCTTGTGGGGGCAGGCTGCTGGGATCATTCTTCAGCGCAGCAAGCCAATTAACACATCAGATATCCCCTTCCGACGCGTTTGTCATTCACCACTTGGATTAAATGATCATATACCGTTCGCAAATTCTTCTTGATATGTTTTGTACTTCTCGAACGGATCACAGCAATAACGATGTAACGACCCCCGCCCCAGTCGCCAGCTCAATTGGCGACCCCCGCCTCAGTCGACAGCTTAGTTGATGACCCCCGCCTCAGTCGAAAGGACAGTTGACGTCCGCCTCAGTCGACAGCTCAGTTGAACCCGCCTCAGTAGACAGCTCAGTTGACGACCCCCGCCCTCGTACGCCCCCGCCGTCGACCGCTGAGCGGCGGCGTGCTCGATACCGTGTACCCGGTCGATGGTTCCAGGGTGCACTCCTGGCTACGGCGACGGCTCCTCAAGACGCCGGCCCGGTGCTGCCGGGTCAGACCCGGGTCGACGATCCGCCGCTCACCCCGTGTCTGGCATTGGACGCTCCAACCGCGCGGTTCTACGGGTCGTCTGGACACGACGATAGGCATTCGTTGGTCGATGATAGGCAGGCACGATTATTGACGATAGGTACAACGGTAGATACGATGACTGAGGATAGGCACGACGGACGCGGTATGCATAAAGGGCATGCTGATCGATGATAGACACGACGACAGACTCCCGATGGTCGTTAGTTCGACGAATCTACGACAGGCAGGCGATAGGCACTTGGCGACTGCGTGGACGGGGCTGGGTTGGATGGTCAGCCTTGTGCCGTTGGAAGCACAAACACCGGCACAGCGGCTGGAGATCGCATCAACTGACGACGCTCAACCGCATCGCCATGGCCTCAAGCGTTATGGCTGTGAGTTGCGGTGTTTCAGCTGTAAGGGCCTCGTATGCTGGCCGAAATGTGACGCTCAGAACCAGGCTAACTCTAGAAGGAATTATCAGTGTTGACCTGCAGAAGTAAATAAATGCCGAGATTATGATAAATAAATGCACACGAAAATCAAGGCGCAAATTTGTCGCGCCGATGAGTATGGACGAATTTGAACTGAAGGTAGACGGAGATGGCACAAATGAGCTGGAGGTAAACGAATTTTGGAAATTGAATAGCATCCTTATGGCCTTGCACAAAAAAAAAACGATACAGATCCCTCCTGTCTCTGGATCCCAAGTATGTGGTGTCGCTATTTCACCGCGCATCACAATTCTTAGCTAACCGTTCTTCGAGAAAATAAAATGTATCGCCTGAATAACAACAAATTATCGCCAACGCCAGATAGTACGTCACCGAAAAAAAGGAAATTTGATGAATTGACGCAGCGAAACAGAACGTCGCGTAACGATGCGATTCTGACTTGTGGAAGGCGAATCATCAGGCAAGCGTCCAACCAGGAGTTGTCATTTCCTCGATGCTGCAGCAGTGAGTGTCCTTCGATCTTCCAACTCCAATCGACTTCCGTCGCAGAGCGAGCTCCATTAGACGAACACAGAAACAGCGATCGAGTGCCATGGCTGCATCATCCCCGATTCATCATGCCACATGGGAGAGTACCGCGCTGCGATTATGGGGAAAGCGAGTCTCGGACAAAAGAAAGCATCCTAAAGAAACAAAGCAAAAAAGGCAATCGAAAAGGTATGATTCCAAGGTCATTTCATTTCACAACTGTTGGCACTCTCTCGGCGCGTGCGTAGTACGTGTTTCAGCAGCCAACGTTACCGCAGGATGCATGCTTTAAAAGGTCGCATGTCCAGGACCGGAATTCATGGAGCACCAATGGTACAGCATGGGACGTTTGGCGTAGAAGTCTCGTCACTCTGGCGGTGAGATCAGCTTTGTAGTCCACCTAGGACATAATAGCGATATGGAAAGTACCAAATTTCTTCTAATTCTGAAGAGTACCGGTCCTATAGAGCGCAGTATTGCAAAGGATGTCATCACTATAGCGGTTTCCAGTAGTGCATAGCGTAATATAGTATAGCAAAGCATATCATTACCCAGAGCGGGCACTGCTCAACTTCGATTTCTACGACGCCCGTATAATATATATATAGGTTCACCTCCAATTTTCAACATACTCGTAGGTTTATTTCAGACCTATTCTTCAGCGTGCAGCACTAATTCACGCCGGAATGAAACAAGTCTCAATAGCTCAAGAAGTCAATTATCAACCCAATAAGTCGACTCAACTCCAAAACTCCGCCTATCGAGTGCACCTCGTTCACCTGCCCCACCCGACGGGGCGGGGTTTATTGCTGCTCACTGGCTATTTCCACCCCAATTGATATGGAGCCGCGGAAGAAAAATAACTCGGCGTGTTGCGTGCCACCCGGCAAAGCCAACCGCGCACGATATTGTTTATACCTTGGTCAGCCAGAACCTCCTGGGCGCGTCCAGCGTTAACATTTCCACAAATGTCCAGTTCTGGCAGCTTCAACCAGACTGAGCGCCGAATTTGTTTACAGAGAGCCCCGAAACAGACACCAGAAAATACTCTCGGCTCGTCAACTGGTCTATCGACATCTCATTGATTTCGTAACGTCGATGTGTAACGAGCATTATCAGGTCAGGACAAACGTACGCAGATCACACCATGTGCCATACACAATAGCTTGTGAAAGCTTACAAATTCCTTTTTTAGTTCCCAAAGATAAACATGGTCGCCGAATTTAGGGTGCAAAATGTCTAGTTCGAAACAGATAACCCGAAGACATTTCAGGTTAATGATTTCGTCCGATCGTTAGAAGGTCACGGGTAAAACATCACCGTGTTATTATTTCAAAAACATTAAAGGTCAATAATATGAGCACCTATCCGCGGCAAAATTAGCAACTACTGTTAATTCACCAAAAGCGCAAACAACGTGTCTCCAGAAATGATGTGATAGCTTAATAACCTGATATTACCTGGCCATTTTTCAATGTCATTTACAGAGGATGTATGTCACTTCCAATGGTGACACGCTGCGATGTGCCATGGTCAAGACAAAAGCACTTTGTGGGTGGTATCCTGGGATACAGCCTCCAATTCCAATAAACAATTTCACAGGGACCAGGGTATACAGATAAAAATGACAAATATTATTCGGTTCGCTTCTTCTTCTTTCAGTGTATGTGCTGCCGCATGCAGAAGCATATAATACAATCACAGTCCTAAAACGAGGGCCCACGAAGCCGGTCATATGGCGCATCTTCCCAATACCGGTTATTTTTATCATTCACACGCGAAGATCTCGCCACCCGACATATACAATGGGCATTGCCACTGCCAGGGCTCCTGGAATATGGGTCATACCTGGATTTCCATCACGACCTTAGCCCTTTTACCTCACAATTGTTCCTGTGTCCCGGTGTCAGATCCCACCCGGAAGCTGAAGGCTGTGACAACCTTGCCATGCACGTCACAGCTTCACTCGGCAGTCGCAAAGTCGACTGAGTCTGCTCGCCGTGCCCCGTTCACATCTGCAGCCGTGCCGGCAGTCGCTGACCGGTACCGGCGCGGCTGGACCGTGACGTTGGCGACCTGTCGGCGGCGGCGCCACGACACGCCCCCGGGACCGGCCGTGTCGTGATCGGCGGCACAGTCGCGTGACAGCGCAAGCGGTCGCTGCCCCCGGCCCTAATGACGGCAGGCCCCGGCAGCAGTATCGCGCCGACATAGCCCCGCGTCCAATATTCATGTCGCCGTCTGGCAGAGCGGCTGCTCGCGCCGGAATCACCGGCCGGTCGCGGCGGCTCACTTCATCACGTCAGCACTGTGTGCGATCAGGTGGACTCCGCACGACCTGGCTACGGCCGCAAGTGCCTGGCTAATGTGGCACGATTGGTACTGACAGATGTCGGTGTTAACATCGATGAGCTAATTTCATGTGATGACAGACAATTGACTAGCTGTTGTGTTAGTCATATAGTCTGCGTTCAGCCGGTTGCCGAGCGACTTCAGCGTACGAACCTGCACAGGCGAGCAACCACGCTCGCGCCACTGGTGTCCACAGCCGAACGCGTCCCACTGAGGGGCGGCGGCAAATTGTGCCCTAAAAATATAACGCAATAATATAACTGGCCCGAGCATGTTGTGGGCGGGGGAGAAGCATGCCACCTCATTTTCTGGACTTATATTTAAGAAAATAGTTGAACGGGCTGCAAGGTTTCAAACGTCAATGGCTAGTACCACTCATGGTGGTTTTATACTCTAAAAGGTGCGGCGTCAACGGTCGACACTCAAGGTATTACAATACTCACACCAATGCGTGAGACGAAATGTACGACCTTCAATATACCAGGAGGTGCTGAGTTTACATCAAAAGCAACGTTGGGGATTATGCTATATTACTCAACGTTTCGGCCAGGGGCCATCGTCAAGAGTGATATAAAAAATGGCAGGGTTAACAACTGAAAAAAGAACGCGGGAAAAAAGCGTGCAAAAATACACGTGAATCACAGAAAAGCATCCTCATTGGTGCAGACACTTCAAGAAGCTCCAAACCAGAATAGAATCTTCTGAGGAAGCCCGAGCCGATGGTCCATATACATATCGACACATACATCCACGCACATATATAGACATATATCCAATATAACGCGGAATACATCAAGTATAACATATGTTTATGTAATTTTATGTGATACCAAGACGTCGTTTGCGTGTTTAGTTGCGGCCGTAGATTACGTATGTGTAGAGATTCGAGGACCTTCAGATCAGCGTTGTCCCTGACTGTTGCTAGAATTTATACTTTGAAGTTTGTGTTAGTGTCGCTGTGTTCCATGTTAGAATGTTTGTCGATCATGTGTTCGCCTAAAGGTGTGTATTCTCTCCGAAGTCTGGCATCTCCCAAGTGCTCATTGCACCTATCCCTGATGCTACGCTTGGTTTCTCCGACATAAAATATTCCAAGACAGCGAGTGCACGTTATTTTATAAACTACGTTTTTCCGCGTGCATCTACCTTTGAGCCTGTTGCTACACGTGTGGTACGTTCGTCTACCAGCAGGGCATGGCGACAATTCCAGGGCTGAGCGGACCAGGTAAGATTTCAGCGTTGGTCCGCTAATCCAGGCTACCCTAACAAGGTTTAGATGAGACGAACGGATGGCTGCATTCACCTGTCGACATAATTCATTCAGTCGACATTCACCTGTTGACATGGTCATCGACAAAAGGAAGTCTCATGTAGACATAGTTTGGATTGCTACCCGCTTGATGCCGACGTTGCCCACTTATCCTACTCCTGTTGTGAGGGTGAACAGCACGAGCGGCGGAGTGTACCCGATGTGCTGGGTATCCGTTTTCCAGGAAAAGAGTTGTCATCTTCGCAAGGCTCTGCTCGCACGAAATAGTATCGGAGGAGACTCGTGCTGCTCTCCTTATTTGGGATGTTAAAACGGCCTTTTTAGTGGCCATCGGGTGGGCCGAATCATAGTGCAAGATGATGGGGGCTGCCATTGGTTTAAAATACAGTTCGGTGGTGTAGCTACCATCAGCCTGAACTACAAACAACATACCAAGGAAAGGAATCGAAGTGCTATGAGCAGTGTGTTCTAAGGTGAACTTGATGCCGGCGTGTTGTTGGTTAATTTCTGCAAATAAGTCGAGCAGAGAGGCCAAGCCATGTGTCCAAACACCAAAAATATCGTCTATATACCTCATGTAGAGAGCTGGCTTCAAAGCATACGAAGCTAAGAAGATCGACTCAAGGCCGTGCATAAAAGCAATCGCTAAAGGAGGTGCACATCGGTTACCCATAGCCACTCCTTTCGTTTGCTTGCACATGGAGTTACCGAAACATATGAGGTTATTGCTGAAAATATGTGTTAGTAATTTCACACAGTCCTGTACTCTAATCCCGAAAAGACAGATATCATCCAGATTATCCTCGATGAGGCGAATTACAGCATCTATTCCCTCCTTTATCGGATTACTGTCATATAAATTAGTGACGTCCATTGTGAAAACAATACTGCCCTCCGGAAGTTTGGTAGGAAACGTTTCTTCCACCCTCGTGTTTGTACGACTCCGTGTTTGTCAGATTGGCGGTAACCAACGCTAGTATCTGGACAAGAATCTTGCTCAAGAACCAAGATAGCTTGTCTAGGGGGTCACCACTCGCCGACACTATGGTGCGCAGTGGAACCCCTAGTTTGTGGTTTTTTGGGAGCCCGTATAATTCCGCTGTGCGGCTGAAATGAGGAAGGAGAGATAAAACTGTGTCTTTATGTAACTTCCCGGATAAAGTTTCCTTGATAATAGTACATGTTTCGATTTCGAGACGTTTGTTAGGGTTTGGTTGGGAAGGAATGCTCTGATAATCGTCCGTTATTGTCCTGGCCTTTTCAATGTAATCCGTTTTGTTTAGCACGACGAATCCTTTGCATTTATCTGACGGCTTCACTATTACATTTTTGTTGTTTTTCAATTCCCGCAGTACTTCCCTCCGCTTCGCATAATTGTCCGACCTTTTGTTCAGTGCTTTGTTGCGATATTTATATGCTTTTAGAACTGTTGTTTTTAAATCTTTCAACTCCGATTCTAATTGAGTTGTGGCTCTCGGTGGTTGGTATGCAGGAGTGTCGGGAAACATGGGGGTGAAGCTTTGAATGACCTGTGCTAGATGTGCTTTGTGAAAAGCCTGCCTGCGGTACCTGAGGTACAGTTTGCTGTTTTGTCTCCCTCACATTCCTCCACCGCAAACCACAGATCACCCTTTCTACGCCTGACTCTGCCTTTCGCTTCTTTCCTTCGTCATGAAAGATGTGCTTGCAGACAAAGGTTAGTCAAGAAATTTTAATCGCTTCGGAAGCAGAATCTAGTAGACAGCAGCGGCTCAAGCCGTGGGCTTGCACCAGGGCACAGGACACTGTCAAGCACTTGTCTTCCAGGAAGTACCCCCCCTGCAGGTACCGTGCCCGAGTCACCTGCCCGAAAATGCCCAGAAGAGTCTCTAGTTTCCTCAAGTGTTGCAGCAACGGAAGAAGAAGTCTCCAGTTCGACGCCTCGGCCCAGTGAGAGCTCTAGGGACTCCACTTCACTACCCCTAGAAACAAATAATCTCTTTCATCAAAAGTCGGAGGACAAACTCTGCGATCCAGTGAAAACAGGTGTTTGTAGTGATGTTGGTGCTTCACCACGTAGTGTTGTCGGTTTTCGCTGCTGTGCGGACAGGGCCTGGTGCGCTTTGTTGTTTAGTGCGTTCGTGTTTAGCGTTGTGACTGTTCGAAACTTTGGGTGGGCTTTGGCAATGCGCGAAACTTTGGGTGGTGTCTGTGTTTCAGGATCTCCAGCGTTGTTTCTGGAGTCAGAAACTGCGGCGTGAGGCTAGCAGCCGGCCGCGGCGCACCACAAGAGGACGAACTTCGCCTAGGTACACATTCATCGTACAAACCACCTACGCCACTCCCAGATACAAACAATTTAGCTCACCACGTGGCTACTAGTGGAGAGAGCTCGGGTAGTTGCAGTACTTCAGGCACCCACGGTACGGGGTGCCTGAAGTACTAACGGCGATGGCACTGAACAATACAGGACCAGTCGCACATCTAATCTAAGTAAATTACCTCTAGACTCAGATATATTGGGATTGCTTCACACAAAGGCCCAAATTTTGCGTTACCTCAAAAAGTAGATGTAGCTGCTTGGAAAAGGCAGAATCAGGCGTAGAAAGGGCGATCTATGGTTTGCAGTGGAGGAATGTGAGAGAGACAAAACAGCAAACTGTACCTCAGGTACCGCAGGCAGACTTATCGCAAAGCACATCTAGCACAGATCATTCAAAGCTTCACCCCATGTTTCCCGACACTCCTGCATACCAACCACCGACAGCCACAACTCAATTAGAATCGGAGTTGAAAGATTTAAAAACAAAATTTCCAAAAGCACATAAATATCACGACAAAGCATTGAACAAAAGGTCGGACAATTATGCGAAGCAGAGGGAAGTACTGCGGGAATTGAAAAACAACGATAATGTAATAGTGAAGCCGTCAGATAAATGCAAAGGTTTTGTCGTGCTAAACAAAACGGATTACATTGAAAAGGCCAGGACAATAACGGACGAGTATCAGAGCATTCCTTCCCAACCAAACCCTACCAAACGTCTCGAAATCGAAACATGTACTATTATCAAGGAAACTTTATCCGGGAAGTTAGATAAAGACACAGTTTTATCTCTCCTTCCTCATTCCAGCCGCACAGCGGAATTATACGGGCTCACAAAAAAACCACAAACTAGGGGTTCCACTGCGCCCCATAGTGTCGGCGAGTGGTGACCCCCTAGACAAGCTATCTTGGTTCTTGAGCAAGATTCCTGTCCAGATACTAGCGTTGGTTACCGCCAATCTGACAAACACGGAGTCGTACCTATAGAGGGTGGAAGAAACGTTTCCTACCAAACTTCCCGAGGGCAGTATTGTTTTCACAATGGACGTCACTAATTTATATGACAGTAATCCGATAAAGGAGGGAATAGATGCTGTAATTCGCCTCATCGAGGATAATCTGGATGATATCTGTCTTTTCGGGATTAGAGTACAGGACTGTGTGAAATTACTAACACATATTTTCAGCAATAACCTCATATGTTTCGGTAACTCCATGTACAAGCAAACGAAAGGACTGGCTATGGGTAACCGATGTGCACCTCCTTTAGCGATTGCTTTTATGCACCGCCTTGAGTCGATCTTCTTAGCTTCGTATGCTTTGAAGCCAGCTCTCTACATGAGGTATATAGACGATATTTTTGGTGTTTGGACACATGGCTTGGCCTCTCTGCTCGACTTATTTGCGGAAATTAACAAACAACACTCCGGCATCAAGTTCACCTTACACTGCTCATAGCACTTCGATTCCTTTCCTTGATACGTTGTTTGTAGTTCAGGCTGATGGTAGCTACACCACCGAACTGTATTTTAAACCAATGGCAGCCCCCATCAGCTTGCACTATGATTCGGCCCACCCGATGGCCACTAAAAAGGCCGTTTTAACATCCCAAATGAGGAGAGCAGCACGAGTCTCCTCCGATACTATTTCGTGCGAGCAGAGCCTTGCGAAGATGACAACTCTTTTCCTGTAAAACGGATACCCAGCACGTCGGGTACACTCCGCCGCTCGTGCTGTTCACGCTCACAACAGGAGTAGGATAAGTGGGCAACGTCGGCATCGAGCGGGTAGCAATCCAAACTATGTCTACATGAGACTTCCTTTTGTCGATGACCAACTATGTCGACAGGTGAATGCAGCCATCCGTTCGTCTCATCTAGACCATGTTAGGGTAGCCTGGACTAACGGACCTACGCTGAAATCTTACCTGGTCCGCTCAGCCCTGGAATTGTCGCCATGCCCTGCTGGTAGACGAACGTGCCACACCTGTAGCAACGGGCTCAAAGGTAGATGCACGCGGAAAAACGTAGTTTATAAAATAACGTGCAACCGCTGTCTTGGAATATTTTGTGTCGGCGAAACCAAGCGTAGCATCAGGGATAGGTGCAATGAGCACATGGGAGATGCCAGACTTCGGAGAGTATACACACCTTTAGGCGGACACATGATCGAAAAACATTCTAACATGGAACACAGCGACACTAACACAAACTTCAAAGTAGAAATTATAGCAACAGTCAGGGACAACGCTGATCTGAAGGTCCTCGAATCTTTATACATACGTAATCTACGGCCGCAACTAAACACGCAAACGACGTCTTGGAATATCACATACAATTACATAAACATATGTTATACTTTATGTATTACGCGTTATATTGGATATATGTCTATATATGTTCGTACATGTATGTGTCGATATGTATATGGACCATCGGCTCGGGCTTCCTCAGAGGATTATATTCTGGTTTGGAGTTTCTTGTAGTGTCTGCACCAATGAGGTTTTTGCTTTTCTGTGATTCACGTGTATTTTTGCACGCTTTTTTCCCGCGTTTTTTCAATTGTTCACCCTGCCATTTTTATATCATTCCTGACGATGGCGCATGGCCGAAACGTTGAGTAATATAGCATAATCCCTAACGTTACTTTCGATGTAAACCCAGCACCTCCTGGTATATTGAGGGTCGTACGTTTCGTCTCACGCAATGTCTAAAACTCAGGAGCACTTACGAGCCATACTTCGTTGTATTAAACAATACTCAGACCAACACCATACATTTAGTATGTATGCCATATCTGTCATATTGTAAGTTATTGACTTAACATTTGCTATGCATATTGGACATCTTAGTCTGAACGACATATGCTCTGGGTTTTGAACAAAAAGTGAAAACTTAAAGAAAGAAATGAAGGATACACATTAGGGTGTGTCACGAAGGACCTTTTTTTGGAAATTGCACTTTGCTTAGTGAAAGTACCGTGCAGATCAATTTAAAAAACCTGTGGTCGAAACCAAATATAAATAAAACAATAAACAAGATATGCGACAGGGCGATAAAGAAACAAATCTGCCGGGCTCCCTGCGTTGAAGTCTCCAGTGATGGCGCTCCGTTGCGATTGGCATCTAACACTCCGCGTCCGGCTACCGTCGGAGCGCCGCCGCGGCGCTGTGACGAAAAAGGCGGCAGTCGGTGCTGTGGATGACTTATGAATGGATTCTGGTGATGAAGCTCATTAATAAAACTCAATGAAAGTGTTTAGTGGGGTAAAAGGCTTTTGATAAGCACCAGTCGCTTAATAAGTTGCCTGGATATCTCACGCATGAAAGAAAGGTTCACTTTACGTCGCTTGTTCGTTCCATTTTCAATCAGTAGATCTATCGGCGTATAATGCTAATATTTTCACTTTTGAAAGCTTGAACATCTTCAAAATTCCTCGTCTGTTTACATCGAAGACCAATTAAATCATTCTGAGACACTTGATATCTTATTGTTATGACAAATAGACCAGGCGAAATCGTCATCATGCTCCGTTGCACTACAACCGAAGGAGACGGGCATACAGCGACGTCACCTTTTGTACGAGCGGCCACATTTTTTGTACGTACTATCATTGTATAACTGTACTACTTGTCTACTTGCTCGACAGAAAACCCGACATGAAATCCTTTTTGCTGCTGAGCACTGGCATTGCTGACCTGTGCTTCAACTTCGCCACAATGTAACCGTGGCGGGCCTCTTCACCAATTACCTTCAAAGACGCCTCGGTCACCACTTTGACCATCCGTTCCACCGTCTGACTGTACACGGGTTATGGCGGTACTTCGAGAGGACTCGCGATGATGTCTAGTAAGTCATCATCGGACAGTTGTTGCGACAAGGGCGGCTCGGTTATCGCCTCATTACACCAATCAATCAACTCCATGATGCTGTTTGCCCCCATATTCACTTTTGGAAGCTTGAACTTCCGCACTTCGTCAGTATCACTATCGACTTGAGTTCTGCGACACTGCTGGATTTGAGTGACCGCCCTTTCCCGTGTGGCTTGATCTTGGCCCGCTGCCATTGGTAGCAGTACTGCCTCAGGGTGACACCAGTAGCTGTTGCGCTGTATTACCGGCTGCACCATGGCCGCTATATCAGGTCGCAAACTTTTGAGAAGTTGCACGCTGTGCAGCGCATTGCCAGGACCGTCAGAACATTTCCAGTTCTTCTTGATGCAGAACCACATGGGAGTATAGTGGCACACGATGAACTCCGCTAGCATTCTCAGACTGTCTGATGGCTGTTCGGTTGATATGTAGAGCCGGAGAATTCGCGCCGCCAGAGTCAGCCACCTTGAGTGGTTTGGTGGACCGATCTTCATTTTCACAGTTCTATCTGAGATACAGCCCGTCTGGACACTACGCGCCAGACTGTACAGAATAGCCTGATCTGAACTTAGGTCACTGAGAATCTCCTGCGTTATTTCTGAAACATTTCCGCCATCGATTGGCTCAAAATCGACCACTGGCAAGGTTTCTACTGCGCCTGCAGCAGCCCGGCCAATCAGCCCACTAAACGACTTAGGTCCTGTTGTGACTCCATCTAACTGGCTAAATACTGCACGAAGATTAAGTTCATTTGCATGAAGTCGGCACACAAACCAGTTTTTGTCCGAGCTCAAACAAACGGATAACACCATCTTTTTGGCCAGTATTAACTTTCGTGCCGTCACAGCCAAGCACAGAAACATCCGCACCAAACTCATATGCCACGGCGTTCAGGTCCTGAAAAATGTCCTCCGCTTTCCCAGTCTGTGGGGTAAAATGTCCTAAATATGCACTGTCTGGCTCAGATACAACCACAATGTGCTCTTCCGTCTTCTTTGAACTGGCTGTCATAAGCGTGTCGTCTTTTCTACCGTCGAAGTAGAGACCAGATACACGACCTGCATGATCCTCATGGCTCTGGGCTACTACCTCTCTTCTATTCCGATCCCTTGCTCGCCATACTTTTTTGATATCCACTATGCAGTCCATATCGTCAGAAGTGATCCGACCAATGTCCACTTGGAAACCGTTTATGATCGCAGCACACGCACGATTAGACACTCCGTATCGATCTGCTGCTAGAGCCGTATTTAGCAGTTCGTCTGTGTTACTGTTCACCATATACTCTGACTCATTGACTATAGATGTGAGCGATGGTGAATCTGTGGCGGAATCTAAGTCTGAATTAGAATCTAGCTGGGCCATTCCAGAAGGTCCCGGTTGTGGTGAAGTGACTCTCTCGGCGGTCAGACGCCTCCTTTCGTCCATGGCGCGTCGACGAGTGGTTTCACGGATATCTGCGGTGCCGATTTGCATTTGGCGAGGTCCTCTCTGGTCTTGGACAAAGGGAAACTCCATTCGTGGCACTTTGTCGGTCATCGCACATTTGCAGCTATCCATATCAGCACATTTGCAGCGGGCTATATAAAACAATTTTACAAACCACTCATCACCGGACTGACGTACACCTGGTGATGCCGACTTCTTTCCAACAGTTTTCATGTATCGCAAGTAGCGATAGCGGCATTCTCGAACCATATGTTCGACTCGGGCCCTCCCAACAATTGGTATTCCTTCGCAGCACCACATTTTCATCACACTTTCCGCGACAAACTTTATATGGGGTGCTAACCTCTCTTTCAACCTTTTGTTCGCAACGCATGAGTCTCTATTCACTTTACTCAAGTAATTCAGAACGTCAATTCTCGTGGGCAGTCGGTTTGTTTTTAGTTCAGAAGGAACCAAAAGCCCTTTGGTGGAAGCGCGGGTCTTCATGTTCGAACTCTCACCCCGATCACACCGACGCAGGTAATATCACACTTCACAGGCAGTGGGCACAACTTGCAGACACCAAACCACTCTTTTTCTGGCCGTCCCGCCGGGTCTCCGCCGCCGACTGCCTTGTCTCGGCGGCCCTCCCCTCCCCTGTCTCCTCCTCCCCTCACCTGCCCTGTCTCGCTCTTTGTGTTCTCTACCCTCACCGTGCCCCGGCCGTCTCCCGCCCCATCCCAGCCCCTCCCCCGCGCCATGCGACGATCGCCGCCGGCTCGTGTGGCCCTCGTTAATAGGTTCTCCCTACTGCTGATAATCCCAGTTTCCCTTGAAACTTGAGTAACGAAAAGGAACAGACTTGGATTGACTAATAAAACAGGGATGTATGGCATGCGAAGCTCTTTTGTGTCGTTAGTGCGTACGCAATTTATTCGAATGATGATTCATAGCACTGTGAAAGGTGGAGCACAGACAAAGGAAAGTGGAGCGATCAGTCCTTCAGTGAAGTTTAATCTTTACAATCAGATATATCCCGGCTACCTTGATCTGTTTTTGAATTACCAGAATCTATTCATAAGTCATCCACAGCACCGACTGCCGCCTTTTTCGTCACAGCGCCGCGGAGGCGCTCCGACGGCGGCCGACGCGTGGTGTTAGATGCCAATCGCAACGGAGCGCCATCACTGGAGACTTCAACGCCGGGCGCCCGGCAAATTTGTTTCTTTATCGGCCTGTCGCATATTTTGTTTATTGTTTGACTTCGATTTGGTTTCGACCACAGGGTTGTTTAGGTGATCTGCACGATAATTTCACTATGCATAAGAAAACCGTTCAGGCGACACACCCTAATACACATGTCTTTGGGTTTGTGAATTTTGACAACCACGTTGCACAAAAATGAGTTGGCAGCATTATTACCCCTTGAGTTCTTTGTCAATTTGCGGTACCCAACTATTAATATTTTTACTCTCTCATTCTCGGTATTCTTTTCTGCACAACCTTCATTTTGTTCAAAAGCCGCGGGAGGTGACGTCACCATCCCGTTACTCGCCCGTACTAAACAAAATCGCCAGGTGACAGATTCTGTCACCTCCAGTGAGGCGAGAGTTAAAGGAAACGAACGTTTTCCAAAAAAAAGTGTGCTGAAGGTACGCACTTCGTTCTCTGGACCAGCCGAAGTCATACCTCGAAAACCATTCGGCAGAAAGCAGCCGTAATTCGGTCAATTTAGCCCTCCAAGTGCCGGAAACCCAATTGTCGCCCAGACAGCTGCAGAAGTGGCGCGTAATGCACTACTCATCGAGGAACCATTTCAATCAATATTTATCGACAGGGAAAAGGTTCTGAATAGTCCTTGTAATCGAGATAGAAACAATTGTGGTCATTTGCGTAATCTGCTGAACATTGTAGTTGCTTCACCCGGAGGAATAAAGCAAAAATGAGGTACCTTGCTCCCATGTAAAGTTATCGCTCAGCGGATGTCTACATCGTACATTTTTAGTGGCTTCGTTCACATCAATCACCAGTGAGTACTCGTTGCGTCTTAATTATACCTGGACCATGGGAGTGGGAGGGGGGCAGGAAGACTCCCTGGCGAGAAGTACAGCAATCGGGAATGTAATGGTTGACTGGAACTTAAGCATTGGCTTCGAGTTGTTAGTTTCAGATGAAAAGGGCACCAGTCGGTATAGGCATTGCCAGATGGCTTGCACTTTTCTGAGAAGGGGGTCCATGTGTTAGGCAAAGTATACGAGCATGTCCTTCAGGGAAACTAGGAAATGGGGTGGGGAGGGATGGAATTGCATTGCCAACTCATGATTATTCCAATAGTGTCAGCCAAGGCAATAGAACGTCAAAGTCTGCAAATAGGGACAGCAGCAACTCAAGGGGACAGAGTTATAGTTCATCTAATGATAAAAGAACTCCTCAGCATGAAAAAGCCAAAGGTGGTTTTGGAGCATTTGTTAAGTGTATGATGTTTAATGCTCAGAGTATCCATTCCAAATTTGATGAGTTCAAGTGTTATGTTGCTGAGGAGGAACCAGATTTTGTTTGCATTACGGAGGCATGGGTCAGTGAAGGGTATTTTGGAGATAACTTACAGGACTATGAGATCAAGGGATACAATATGTTTTCATGCAATAGGGGTCCAGCAATGAAAGGGGGTGGTGTAATGCTCTATATGAATAGCTTATTCAGTTCTAAAAAAATACCAGGTGGGGATAAAAATGTGTCTGTGGAGTCCATTTGGCTTGATGTAACTGTGGGAAAAGGCAACAGCATTACTATTAGGATAGGAGCTTTCTACCGATCAGGAACCCTGCCACATTCTCAGCAACTGGAGCTTGACAAGGTGATCTGTGAGGAAATCAGTAGAAACTTTAAGAGGAAGTGCCTTATTCTCGGTGACTTTAATCTAAAAGGTTATGAAAATGCTGGTGCTGGCTTCCCATCATGCAAAATGTTTAGGAAATGCCTTGAAGAGGACCTGTTCTTACACCAGTTTGTATCGGAACCCACCAGGCATGGTTCATTATTGGACCTTGTATTCTCGGATTTAAGTGACTTGGTTCAAGATTCGAGCCACATGTAGGGGAAATTATCAAGGATAATTTGGTAAAGGTTCCAAATTTCAACAGAGCACACTTTGACGGCATGAGAGCGGCTTTAAGTGCCATCAGATGGGAAGAAGAATTCTCCAATTTAAATGCCTGTGAAATGTGGGAAAGGTTCAAATCTTACTTGAAGGAAACTCAGATTAGACATGTCCCCCAAAAGCAAAGACGCAAAAGAAGGGTAGGAAAGCCAGCATGGCTTACACCAGACGTGATAAAAGCAATTAAGGCTAAGAAAACTGCATTTAGAGTTTTTAAAGAAGCCTCAAATGTCGTTAATCGAAAGGCCTATCGAAAAGCTAGAGACACTGTGAAGCAAAAAACCAGAACAGCAAAGCGAGCAAAATAACTGGATTTAGCTAGAAACTGTAATGGGGACAGTCAAAAAATGTTTAGTTTCTACAAGCTGAGTAAAGTTTCTAGCACAATTGGGCCACTGGAAGTAAACGGGACTACATTGGGTGAGGATAGTCAGATGGTTGAGGAGCTGAGCAAGCAGTTCAAATCAGTGTTTACATTGGAAGATATGACCAATCTGCCGACCGTACACCATAGTTCAGTGACATGGGATCTGACAAATGATGTTGACTTCATTGATAGTGATGTTGTTTACAATCATATCAGGAAAACAAAGCCAAATAAGGCAGCAGGACCTGATGAAATTTATGCTAGGGTGTTGCGGGAAACTGAAAAGGAACTGGCATTTCCACTTAGTATAATATTTTGTAGATCAGTTTCACATAATGAAATTCCAACCGATTGGAAAAAGGCAAATGTAGTTCCTATTTTCAAGAAAGGAGAAAGAGGGAAAGTTGAAAACTATAGGCCAATAAGTCTCACATCCCTAGTCTGCAAGGTATTCGAATCAATTATCAAGGATAGAATAGTTAGTTATCTGGAAGGTAGCAGATTGATTCAAGATACTCAACATGGGTTTAGAAAAGGACGATCGTGTCTCACAAACCTCTTGGACTTTTTGAACTTCGCCACAGAACAATTTGATCAGGGAAATCAGGTTGATGTAGCATATCTTGACTTTAGTAAGGCCTTTGACAAGGTACCCCATAAACGGTTAATGATACAGCTTCAGTCCCATGGTATTGCAGGTAGCATCTTAAAATGGATAGAGTTGTGGCTTTCAGATAGACAGCAAAGAGTGATGCTAAATGGTACAAAGTCATCATGGCAAAATGTTCTTAGTGGAGTCCCCCAGGGGTCAGTACTAGGGCCATTACTGTTAATTATATTTGTAAATAACATTGAAAGTGGCCTAAGCAGTAAGGTTTTGAAATTTGCGGATGATTTGAAGGTTTTTAGGGCAATAACAGGTCAGGATGAGCATATCTCGCTGCAAAAAGACTTAGACGAACTTGTGAAGTGGTCCGAAGAATGGCAAATGAAATTTAACTTTGATAAGTGCAAAATCATGCATGTAGGTAAGCAGCATATGAAGGCTCCATACTTGATGGGTGGCCAAGTGCTATCAGTGACTCAACAGGAGAAGGATTTAGGTGTTATTCTAAACACAAAACTGGGGGCATCAGAACAGACCAAGGAAGCCAGGAAGAAGGCACTGAGAATGCTTGGGGCAATACATAGGAATGTATCATACAGAAGTGAGGAAGTGATCAGGAAGCTTTACTGTGCATACGTCAGGCCACATTTGGAATACTGCATCCAAGCTTGGTCTCCTAGCTATGAAAAAGATTGTTGGCTTTTAGAGAGAGTACAAAAGAGGGTTACAAAAATGGTTAATGGCATAAGCAACCTGGCATATGAGGAAAGATTGAAGAAATTGAATATGTTTTCACTTAGATATAGAAGGCTGAGAGGAGATCTCATCGAGGTCTTTAAATCTGTCAATGGTCTGGAGAGGGGATACCTTGGGGAAATGTTTGAATTTAACAGAAATGATGCAATTAGAGGTCATAAATTCAAAATTAATGTTAACCACAGCAGAACAAGGTTAAGGCAAACTTTCTTCACCAACAGGGTAGTGGAACACTGGAACCAGCTGCCAGAAAACATCGTCAGTAGCAGCACATTGAACATCTTTAAAAATCTTTAAAAACAGCATAGACAATCATTATAAGAATAGAGGGCTTGCTTTTCAGTATTACAGGGAGGGCTGATTGACAGATTTCGTGGGCAACTGGTTCAGTGTACAGAGTGCAACCAAGAAGGGCCCTTGTGGCTCATAGTTGCACTAATCTTTTATGTCTTTATGTCTATAGGGGCAGGCTTCTGAAAGGCAACGTCAAAGGCATGGAAAGGTAACGACGAATTATGTTTGTTTACCTCTGAACATCGCGATTCAATTTCGCTTAGAATATCTGGTGGAGCCGCGAAAATTCGCTTTCCAGAGCTTATTCAGCCAAAATAAGATCGTCCGTTCCCTTTGGTGGCAGTGTTTTCACCCAAGTGCATCTGTTGGTGGGAACGCCCATGCTATCACCAGAGTTTCCCTGAGTGCCCGCGTTATCACCTGAGTGCCTCTATTGGCTGGAGTGCTCGCGTATCATCTGAGTTCCCCTGTTGGCGAAAGTGCCCGTGTTATCATCTGAGTGCCTCTGTTGGCGGGAGTGCCCGTATTATCACCCGAGTGCCTCTGCTGGCGGGAGTGCCAGTGTTATTACCTGAGTTCCCCTGTTGGCGGGAGTGTCTACTTTATCACCTGAGTGCCTCTGTTGGCGGGAGTGCCGGGTCCACTGGTCCGGTCCGGTAGCAGAGGCAGGATGGGATCCGAAGCGACGCTCGAGATGTACGGGTCGTCGTCCAGCGACACTCGCGGCAACGACGAGATCGGCTTCTTCGGTCTGAAATGCAGCAACAGCGTGTCATGCCGTTTTCATGCCGTTTTCATGCCAGCGCCAGCTTCCGCTGGTAAGCTCGTGTTCGCTATGCAAGCGTCCGCGTACGCGTACGCAAATGACTGCTACCACATGTTTTCGCGCATGCGGCACTTTTCAATTCCTTTGCGTTAGGAATATAAAATAGTGCAAACCAACACACAGCCGACATCACCACACGGTGGCAGGCCAGCAAAATTCACCCACACACACAACACACAGCTTCAGAGACCACCACGTTTATTGACTGTTCGCGAGTTACCGATATAGCGTGACTTTTGTCAGAAGTATTCAACTTCAACAGCATGTTGAACACCACACGTAGACGAATCCTTCATTGATGAAGTGGAGGAGCAATTGCTCTACCGCGTACATGCTGAGGTCGCAACTTTGTAACCTGCTCCGAAAGATATCAACTGGAAACGGTCCATGGAGATGGACCGAGGATTCGTTCGAGACTTCTCTAAAAGATCGAGAATTGTTTGGGCTCGAGACGCAACACCTCAAATATGTCCTTTGCCGTGCGGAAACAGGTACATTACACAGGTTTATGGTTGCAAAATTCCAGCATGATATACTAAAGGGAGCAAACACAAACAAGCATTACATTAGAAACGAGCGTGCAGCTTTCGGCTCAAAAAGAAACTTTGTGACATTATTACTGAACACAACATGTGGTGCACATGTCTTTGGTTAAACAAAAGAAAATGAATATTTATTTGTTAATCACAGCCCATGGATAACTTATGAAGGTTCCCTTAACTACACCGAGTGAACTGCATCTAACCACTTTATGCCGGGAACATGTCCTGCATGAACACCCGCCAAAACACAACAGGACGCACCGAGTTGGCTATTGGGGGGCGGTTTTTGTCGAAGCTTACCTGCCCCTCTTGACGACGGCAACCCTCCTCCGCTCCGCCCCCTGATCCAGTCCGTCGAACAGCGAGAACAGCAGCTCCGTGTTACTCACAGAGAGACGACCCTCCGTCCTCTGTCCGCGATGTTCCGGTGGTGTGATGGGCCGAACCTCTGCCGACAGGGTCAGGCCAGATCAAGTCCGGTCAGGCCACACTCCTGACCACGGCAGAGCCTCTACCCTCTGGCCGCCATTTTTTCGTCAGTATGCCGGGCCGAACCTCAGTCAACAATCAGGTCAGGTCAGGTCACACTCCTGACCACAGCAGAGCCTCTACCCTCTGACCGCTATGCTTCGTCAGTATGCCGAGCCGAATATCTCTCGACAGGGTCAAGTCAGGTCTGGTCACATCCTAAATACGATAGACGCCAGCCTCTGAGCGCTGCATTTCGTCAGTATGCCGGGTTGAATCTTTGCCGACAGGGTCAGGCCAGTTCTTGCTACACTCCTAACCACGACAGAGACGCCAGCCTCTACCCTCTGACCACCATGTTCCGTCAGTGTGCTGGACCGTAACTCCATCAGCATTGCTAGGTCAGGTCAAGCACGGTGAACTCCGATGTGGAGAGGTCGCATCTCTAACCTTGCTGCTTGTGTCACGACTTCCCGATATAAAGTGCCATGTGCTTGACGAGTTCTGCTAAAGCAAACCACACGCATCTATGGGTATTCAAACAGCCACGTCTCTGCCTGACATAAACCACATCGAATGGTTTCACGGAACAGGATATCTTTGATGAGATCCTCCCCCTCCGGGAAATTACTTTATCATCACATAGTCAAACGGTTCGATTATCTCACTATCGATCGAATCGAACAGATGAAACAATGTCACAACTGACTTGACACAGTTGGTAAACCCGACCTCACAGATCTGTCATGCCTGACAAGCATAATCTTAACTACCACATATGTTGAAAGCCAGACAAAAATCGCTCCTGCTGATGATATGTGTGAACTACACATCCCGCGTATGCTTGACAACAGAAAGG
Source organism: Imbricaverruca yamaguchii (assembly GCA_034440575.1). NCBI lineage: Eukaryota > Metazoa > Arthropoda > Thecostraca > Neoverrucidae > Imbricaverruca > Imbricaverruca yamaguchii. The sequence goes on from JAOTOL010001340.1 coordinate 220,550, forward strand.
TGCTAAGGACGAACATATTCTGAATTGCTTGCCTATCATAGTGTCAAAATAGCGAAACTAAATGATCACAAATGATGAGGAATTCAGGGAGAAAGCATGTCAACATGTGTGACACTATTGGTGAGGGATCCAAATACACAAATACATGCAAACTTTTTGCACTCACAAATGTAGCCTGGCTGTGCGTACTCATCGTTCACGCTCCGGTTATGTGGACTTACGTTGACGTCCTGGCTGTGTGAACTCACCGTTGACGTCCTGACAGTGTGGACTCACCGTTGACGTCCTGGCTGTGTGGACTCACCGCTGACGCCCTGGCTGTGTGGACTCACCGTTGACGTCCTGGCTGTGTGGACTCACCGCTGACGTCCCGGCTGTGTGGGCTCACCGTTGACGCCCTGGCTGTGTGGACTCACCGCTGACGCCCTGGCTGTGTGGACTCACCGCTGACGTCCTGGCTGTGTGGACCCACCGTTGACGCCCTGGCTGTGCGGACTCACCGCTGACGTCCTGGCTGTGTGGGCTCACCGTTGACGCCCTGGCTGTGTGGACTCACCGTTGACGTCCTGGCTGTGTGGACTCACCGTTGACGTCCTGGCTGTCTCTGGAGGTGGTGACCAGCGGCGGGAGGGAGCTGTTGCTGGGAGACGTGCTGTTGGTGTTGGGCTGTTGCCAGAACGACTGCGGCAGTGCCCGCATCTTCATAGGCAGACGCTCTGCCCACGAATCAGCGCGTCAGGGTACAAAGGGAGAAACCTAGCGTAAGAGGTTGCATGGATGATGGAGATCAACATTAGGGCTCAACGGGAGAAACCTAGCGTAAGAGGATACATTGACGATGGAGATCAGCGCCACTGCTCAACCGGTAAAGCCAAGTATCAGAGGGTGCAGAGGCGACGGAGGTTGAATGAAAGAAACCCGCGTAGGAGGTTACAGAGGCGAGAGCGATCAGCCTTGTGGTTCAATTGGATAACCTAGAGTCTAAGGTCATGGAGGCGGAGTTACAAACCAGACGAGGGGTGGGGGCAGAACGATGTTCCACGAGCAGCTAGGATCAGAAGCTCTTCGAGAACTGTTGGTTGGAGAAGTTCGACGGGATCAAAGTATCAAGAAACTACGGGGAGCCCAGCACCTGTGAGCTCGGTGAGAAATCCAATATTGCATGCTACGTAGGAAAGCGTATATGAGACCCTGTGGTGGGAACAGGACCAGTATTTAAATGAGGAAGAAGTGAGCGTTCGCTTGGCGGGCAAAATGAACATTATGAGTGGAGCGATGAATAAACGGATGAAAAAAGTAAATATGCTGGTGGTATCTAATCGCACCGGGAACGACATCCCAGCCCACAAAATGTGTTCACACTGGCAAGATGCACAGCAGCGCACAGCACGGACGTAACAACTGCGTGTGCCACATGCGTGTTAACTGGGTACGCACGGTTGCATGCCGCGACGGCTGCATGTAAACACGCCAAATGCCCCGACGGCTGCATGTAAACAAGCCACATGCTGCAACGGCTTCATGTAAACACGCCACATGCCGCGAAGGCAACGTCCACGTTCTGGAGCAACGAGTGGGGCAGCTACAGTGTTAGAAAACATGAGCCCTGTTCGGCAAGCATCTAGACGGTGCAGTCGGTGCAGTCGGAAAGTAAGGAACCAATCAAACACGTGAGAGTCTCCCCTTAGGCATTTTTCTATGGCGTCATGCATTCGCAGACTATGCAGTCGGTGCAGTCGGAAAACCACGTAATCTCCGACTGCAAGTTAACTTGTGCGTGGCTGACGCAGTTGAGACAAGGTTGGAGTAGCACGGGTTACGCAGGGGCATAGGTAGATACATACTTCCAGGAAGATTTCACGCATGACATGGCCGCCAGTTAAATTGTGCACTCTTGAGCCCAAATAATCAATCAATGGGATTGTTTCCTACTTTTTGGTCATTACAGTCTTGTTCTTACAAAACGTTGCTGAGAAATCGAATGGCTTTAACTCAAGGTTACTTGCCCTTTACCTTGGCCTTTGGTACCTATTTCTGTAGAAGCCCCTCAGCACAAGTTGGAAAAACATGTCGAGGAGACTTGTTGAATATTACTCGGCAGTATATTCACGTACCATTTCTTCGGTAAATCACATGTAGGCAGGATATTCCCTATTTCATGTCACACCATGTAGCATTGGCCCAATGGATGATGCAAAATCCTTTTGTGACAATGATATTTCACAATACAGCATCAGTAGGTTTTAGGCGATGCATTGTTAATGGGCTTTAGGTGACCTAACATCAGTGCAATTTAGAATACTCAACATCAGGTTATATCATACAGGCAACCAAACATGAAATTTTTGTTGCTAATGCATTGGAAGGCCAGATTAGGTTTTTACTGACAATTTTGCATTTTTCTTTATTGCATACATCCCCATTAAAGTCATATTCAGCCCCACGCCTTTCCCATCTTTGGGTGGAGAAAGAGGGAATAACATGCATCTTCATTGTTATGCATGGGTGTGAAATGACCAAACCCCGTTGATGTGCCATAAAACTTAAATAACCAACTAATCATTGGTGCCCATGTTTTTTTGTGGATTTGGGTAGTACTTCAGTGAATTTAGCATTTTGTTGGTGAATTGACTACTTATTGACACATAAGCACTTTAATTTAAATTGCATATATCTGGAAAATATATTGCATATATCTGGAAAAGCACATATATTGCATACATCACACATTCCCAAGAAATCATCCACCAACATCTCACACAGCCATCCATCCTTACCTATCTACCCATGTACCACACAGTATCCATGCTTACCATACCTGTCAAGCCCTATTCACTGGATCCTGCACAACATACATGTGGATCAAGTACCCTACCAATAATTTTCCAACTCCACCATTGCCTGCTTAAAGGGGCCTGGACCATGCACACTAACATTAAAAATATCATGTCATCCACCACTAATTAGAACAGAATTCCCAGAATTCAATATTCAGCCTGAAGATTTGTCCACCCAACTTTTAAATACAGTTAATGAGGGACCCCCCCCCCCAGCACCAGCAGGCAGTCTATTCCACTTAGCAACAACCCTTTGCCTGAAGACCTGTTGTAGCTTTACTGTCTTACACCTTGATTTGTCTGACATGGATTGATGGGGGACGAGTGGTCTGGGGGTAAGTTGCTCGTCTCACGATCGGAAAGTTGTTGGTTCGTGTCTCACCTGTCGCTACTCTTCGCCCGCGACCAATCAGCGTGAGAGACTGGCGCCGCTAAATGACTCAACGGTCGATGTGTCGTAAAACCAAGAACCAACCAACATGGATTAATGACCCCATAGGCTAAATAGAGGAGGATCATTCAGATTGACCTGATATAGCCCTTTAATAACTTTGTACACTTCAGTCACATCACTCCTTAACCTCCTATACTTCAGTGAGTACACATATAATGTCATAAGACTGTCCACATATTCTAAGTTACCTAGTCCACTGATGAGTCTAATGACCTTGCAGTGCTCACAGGTCCAACTTGTCTTGTTGAAATTATTTTTCCTGCCAACTGAAAAGTATGCATTTGCAGAGGAAATGAGTGGTCACATGCTAGTCGCAAGTATAAACCTTGCATTGAATAACAGAAAGTTCATGAATTCAGATTACCTGAAAGTGCAAATATACCTAATGTTTATGAGCAAATGTTAGATGCCTGAATTGAAGACGTCAGATGCCACGGTAGCTCCACTTATTTGTCTTCCTCGGACGCCCATGTCGGACATCCATGTCGAAAACTACACGAATATATTAACTGTGCATAACGATCCATCACCCACCCATCTTGACCCATCGCCCAAACTAATCGTTCACCCATGTTTCCAAACGTATCATTCAAAATCTGAATGAAGGCAGGAAGCAGCTGACCCTCATCCGATTAATCAGCATAAGTTATAGCCAAAGGTTCTAAATCATGATTAAACTGGAGCTATGCCCGGCAACCATAAAGCTACAAATGGTACAAAATACAGATGAAAGTGGGGCGACCAAGCACGATTTTAGCCAGGGATTAAACACCGCGCCCGTAATTGCACCACAAATGTCTTACATCTGTCACATTTATCGACTGCAGGCGCAAAAATGTGTTCTGGGTGACGTCATAGTTCCGACTGCACCAACTGCACCGTTTAGATGCTTGCCGAACAGGGCTATGGGGAAACTGGATTTTTCGGCGTCAACAAGAAATTGTGTACTGTGAATAATGGTTCACGTGCATTGTTACTGTATCGAACATATTAATGCATGCGTTTGAAAACACTGATCCAAAAAGGTCGGGCCCACCAATTGTGCAGATTGATTTCGTTCTGCGGGAAAAAATGCAATAAAAAGTACATTTTGTTCCGCTACTTCGCTATAATTTCGCACTCAGGTACCCCAATTATAATCTGAAAATCCAGCACTGGACAGCAGTTTCCAACGCAACTAGAGTTGTAATATATAGCAGTACCACGCGGACCAGCAGGCGGTCGTTTTGGCCCGACTAGTGAGTAGCCCCGAGCTACGAGAGGTGGATTTACGCAGTAGTTTTTTTTCCTGATGACGTATTTTTTTAGATCTAACCATAAACGATTTGCAGCCCACATGAGATAGCATGAAGTAATAATAGTGCAATGGCTGCTGGTAAGTACTTCTTCCATTCATAAACGACAGGAAATTAGCATCACATGTCCTGTCATAAGCAAATGCATACAACGCAAGAAAGATAGTGTTGTATAAATAACTTATCAGTGGGAACGATGATATGTATTGTGATGGAGGTCCCAAGTCGGTAAGGTGTGCAATAATAATACAGTTTCCCGAAAGTGGGTCGACAATGGGAATGCATCCTCGCAATGCAGGCTGCTTGGACCTTGGCTGCCACATGACGGTCCTCCAGCTCGGCTTCCTTCACCCAATGGCCTGTAATGCCATTTCACTAGTCAGGGTACTAATTCCGAGGCGAACTGGCCATCCCGACATGGTGTGGCTGACAGAGCGTAAATGGCTGACCTCTCAAAAGCATACAAAGCTACACCCCTCGTGGCTAGAGGCACTGAATCCCTGGATACCTGGCCAACATTAATTGCATCGCTGTGTCTATGTGTTGGCAGTGAAACTCGCACTTGCAAAAGGGCTCTGCGAACCAATTTCTTTCAAGATATCGCACTGGGCTATGCTGTTGGGACGTGTGTCCTAACGGATCGAATATTGCCAGATACGCGGGAGGTCAAGGTTGTGAAGATGGTCGTCTGACTCTGGAGTGAAACAATAGGCACCACAAATAACTTTTGTGCACACCATGCAGTCATTGGCTCTTTTACCCCCACAACATGTCAGGACATAAACTACGACGCACACCATAAACGAGGCTTTATACGTCACGCTGGCAGTTCAGCTTGATTACGGTTGTTTAATTGGCTAATTGTGCTGGTGCCTGGCAAAATCTGAATACTTCGAGATCATGGCACGAAGAAGGGCGAAGTGGATAGGGCAAAGAATTTCAGGGCCGGGTATAATTGGGACAGGATGATGCGACATTGATGCTCCACTCCGAAAAATGACATGTCGACGTGAGCATGGCGTAACCACATCCCATACATATTTGCATTTCCATCACGCGTGACACGAACTTCTTCGTTCACCGCCGGACACCTGATAAAATGCTACCACGTTCATCTCACATCATATCTCTTTATCATGAAAACTATTCAGCCAATTTTCCCCAAAATTTGTCCTACAAATATTCGCTTCGCATTGAACCAGTAGGAGCATTCCCCACTCACTCACGTCACGAAGTCCCTGGGTGCGTCCTTGTGTGCAGCATTTCTGCAGCAGGGCAGCAGCCACGGGTGGCGTGATCACCATCAATAAAATAGGGGTTGTACAGCGATCAGCACACATCGGGCACCACGCGTGGCACGCAACACATCAATTCCCCAGGCAATGTAAGTCAAGCGTAAACTGCCTCCTCATTTCTGACGGCACGAATCAACCGTTGGGACCGCTCCGGGCCTCAGCCTTTCGTGTTACGGCGAGGACGGCCACGACTGCCGCCGCTGTGTTATCAACAGCATCCCCGGCCAGCGCCGGGTATGGACGGCGACAGACGGCGTCCCCTCCGGCGGTCCGCGGGGGTATGCGGCCCACCTGCCTGTGCACGCCGCACCGCACCGCATGTCCTGTGAACGGAACACCTGGACCCGTGCGCGGTCCGGGCGTCAGCGCGCTGCACGCGCGTGCACGGAGCCGCCGACATTGGCCGGCCGACCCAGGAGCGATGTCGCCGTCACACCACCGGTGATAACAAATGGCAGGAACAGAGACCCGACAGAAGACCGGCGGACACAGGGCAGCTGCCACTAGGTATCGACAGTGAGCTGTCTCTTGGACTGAATCATAACATCGGCCCGCGCCTGACCGTTGGCTTGAACACACACGAGCCCGACCACGACCAGCAAGGCAATAGGTGTCTCGCGACACGAGGCGATTCTGGAAGACACCATCTGTAGCGCTACGCCTGGGACGTGTGTCGGTCGTATTTAACACGTGTGAGCTGTAGGTAATTTGCAGTACCTGCGCATGGGCGCCGGTGGTGAGCCACAGACAGTGGCGGGCGGCGGCGGGACACGGAGCCGGGAGGTGGAGTGGGGCAGGGCTGCGAATCGCGGGCACGCACGTCACCCACAACAGCCACAATAGTCACCAAAACACCTGCTAGGCAGCACCACACTGCACATTGCCAATCAGAGTCTAGACGTCAACACAGCCAGGTCCGAATTATACAGCTGATGTCACTAAGGGTGAGGTGAGGTCGGGATAGGGGGCGATCTTGCATCACAGCACCTCAGGTAACCAGGAGTTAGATCAGATAGTAGTATTGTATCGCAGCACAGGATGGTATGGCATTGAGTCGCCGTTCGACGGCCGTCCATTTTAACTGATTTGTCAGCTTGGAGGCGCAGAGAGCGTTAGTCATTTTGTGCCCATTTCCAACCGGCTGATGTGCCCGTATACAGTTGCTGCTCGGGGCCGGGTGGTTCTACACCGTGCATACCAGGACTGCTGCTCGGGACCGGGTTGTGCTACACCGTGCATACCAGGACTGCTGCTCGGGACCGGGTTGTGCTACACCGTGCATACCAGGACTGCTCCTCGGGGCCGGGTGGTGCTACACTGCACACCAGGACTGCTCCTCGGGGCCAGGTGGTGCTACACTGCACACCAGGACTGCTGCTCGGGGCCGGGTGGTGCCACACCACACACACCAGGACTGCTCCTCGGGGCCGGGTGGTGCTACACTGCACACCAGGACTGCTGCTCGGGGCCGGGTGGTGCTACACCGTGCATACCAGGACTGCTGCTCGGGACCGGGTTGTGCTACACCGTGCACACCAGGACTGCTCCTCGGGGCCGGGTGGTGCTACACTGCACACCAGGACTGCTGCTCGGGGCCGGGTGGTGCTACACCGTGCATACCAGGACTGCTGCTCGGGACCGGGTTGTGCTACACCGTGCACACCAGGACTGCTCCTCGGGGCCGGGTGGTGCTACACTGCACACCAGGACTGCTGCTCGGGACCGGGTTGTGCTACACTGTGCATACCAGGACTGCTGCTCGGGACCGGGTTGTGCTACACTGCACACCAGGACTGCTGCTCGGGGCCGGGTGGTGCTACACTGCACACCAGGACTGCTCTCCGTGCACACCAGGACTGCTGCTCGGGGCCGGGTGGTGCTACACCGTGCATACCAGGACTGCTGCTCGGGACCGGGTTGTGCTACACCGTGCACACCAGGACTGCTCCTCGGGGCCGGGTGGTGCTACACTGCACACCAGGACTGCTGCTCGGGGCCGGGTGGTGCTACACCGTGCATACCAGGACTGCTGCTCGGGACCGGGTGGTGCTACACTGCACACCAGGACTGCTCCTCGGGGCCGGGTGGTGCTACACTGCACACCAGGACTGCTCCTCGGGGCCGGGTGGTGCCACACCACACACACCAGGACTGCTGCTCGAGACGGGATGGTGCAATACCGCACTCAACAGACACACGCGCTGACATTGATACTCAAGAGTGGCCAACTGACGGTGTACTGCTGGGATCTTTGACGACTTTAGAAAATTGTAACCACTCCCCACGACGAGTGATGGCGAGAAGCCGACGGTCCGCGTGGTGAGCGAACATCGAACACCCGACCCTTCAGTTCAGTATCCTGAAATTACTTCACCATTAACTGTATGGATGAAGAACGAAGTTGCTTGGGAATAGTGAAAGATTGAAAGAAAATAAAGTATCGCCACTCAAGGATACAAAAATATGCCACTTCAATCGCATTATTTTGCATTACTCAGTCGTGTGCATGATGACTGCCAACATAGCATGTGGCAAAATAGTACAAACCTAAGACAAGGATGAAAGAGCACATTTCCACAACTGTGAATTTTCAGGTCACATTGTCAATTGCTTTACACTGCTTCAGCTACGAGACGGACGTCTTAACTACTGCACTGCCGCCTCCATAGTGGTGCACCCCAAGTGCACCCAGTCAACACACGTGCGGACAATGCTGCCAAAATAGATGATCTGGATCGTTCAAAACGCCAAAACGGTGCGCAAAACAGCGCACTAACTCTGCTAATATAGAAAACAATTCGGAATTTCTTTACCATCCTTGTCCGATAGTAAAGATCACATGGTGCTTTTTGACAGGAGCAGGCTAATGCCGGCATCCTGACGAAAACAACCTTTTTGCCCTCCCCCATACCAGCTACAAATCATTTTCCGGAGGAGTAAAGTAAAGTGAAAATATCAACATCCGGGACCGGGCCTTCAGCACCTCAACGTCACATACACTATAAGGTAAAACCCATTTAACGTAAATGTACGCGTAAATTTATGTAAATGCATTTACGTGAATGTAAGTAAATGCCTTAAACTTGATTGCAAAACCCACTCGCTTTAAAGGCTGTGCAAATTACCTCTATGGTCCGGTACGCCTCTAGCCCCCCCCCCCCCACACTGCTTATCAGAAGTGTGATATTCGGCACCAATATCAGCTCATTGTTCTTAACGATTTGGTAAGATGACAAATACATTACAAATACATGAAATTAATTTTTTTGTGATGAAGGACACAGGTGTTGATTTCCAAAAATTAGTGTGTCGGGGGGAGCACAATGCGTGGAGAAAATGGAAGGATGCAAATTGATTTGCGGGGCACACTTCATAGGGTTCCATGTTCAAAGTCGAAATTATTGTGGGGCAAAACTGGCATTCAGGGGCACCTGCACCCTCAAAAATATATAAAGCAATGCCCCTCGTGGAGGGGAGGAGGGTGATGCGAAAAGTTAACTGATGTAAAAAAAAGAAGTGTAAACGTACATGGATAATTATTATTTATGAGTTGCTTTCCATGAACTTTGCTGAATGTTTGACGATGGTGATGATGTCTGAAGTTGCCTTTCCAGCTGGCAGTGCTGCTGCCAGACGTCATCCGCACTTTTAATCATGCAAATCTCACTCATGGCCTGTAGCCAAAAAAGTTCTTCGCGAGGGCAGTCGGCCCATGTAAGGCACTAAGGCAGTGCCTCACCTGAGTAGAGCTGGGATGTATTTTTGTATGTTATTTCATACAAATGATGATGTTGTCCACTGGAAAATAGCAAAGTTGAAAAAGGAAACAAATATCAATTGGTGGTCAGTAATTATGGTTAAAAATTGAAGTTCACATTTACATCTCAGCATTAAAACAGCTAGCTCCATCCCCGGTCGGCAAAGGCAAGCCTTTGGCACAGGTCGCCATATATTGCGCATGCGCTTCATAACAAGCGCAGAATACGTGGCCTTTTTGGAGTGCAGTCCATTCTATTCTTAATGGAGATCGCTGTGTGAGGGACACTTTTAGGTACATCGTGCCATGCTTTGCAAAATGTTCCTATTTATTCGTGAAAATAAGACAATGTGAGGAACTGATGGGTAGGAGCAAGTTATTTGCCCACCCACTTGGGTAGGTACGATAAGTGGCAAACACTAGAACCGAAAGTCCAACGAGGAAGTTTGTTAGTGCCTGTTTCCTACCTCAAAACCCACATTTTGGTTTTATTTTGCTCACAACCAGAAAAAGAAGCATTCGCACTGAAAATGAGTGGTCCCATCATCTTATTCATCTTCATGAACATTGTACTGGAACAATACATTCCAAAAAATAATAAAACAGCCTAAGACATGAATTTACTGAAAAGAACATCAAAATATATCCGATAACATTTCAGACAGCCACAAAAATTGTGATTATGCAGATGTAGGCTATACCCTTCACTTCACAATATATGGTAAATATACAGAAAAAGTGCTTTGTGTGGGTCAACATATTTTGAAGCATAATGTAATATTACAATAAAGCATAATCTAACCTTACCTGAACTAACCAAACATAATCTACTTATGCTAGATCACCTAAACCTACTGTTATTCGATTACCTAATCCTACTGATGTTGGATCATCTAATATCACTACGTCACTGGATAATTACGTATCATCTTCAGTATCAATGCTAGGTGCCATGATTTCAAATAAATAAAATATTGCTTATATGTATTTCCCAAAGCAATAGCACTTAAAGAAGTTGCTGGGTAAGCTTCAACAAATCCCGTCGATGCATTCTTGTTTGTGATATGCATCTCTATCAACACAACATTAAGTTTTTGTTTGGCAAGAAATACTGCTTGGATTTTCCTTGAATAACATGTGGGTGTGTCATGCTTGTGTAAAACGAACAAAAATAGTCATGCCTTTATCAGGAAAAATTGTTGATAGTTCATACAGCATATTTGTTTGTGTGCGTGTGCGTACGTGCGTGCGTGCGTGTGTGTGTGTGTGTGTGTGTGTGTGTGTGTGTGTGTGTGTGTGTGTGTGTGTGTGTGTGTGTGTGTGTGTGTGTGTGTGTGTGTGTGTGTGTGTGTGTGTGTGTGTGTGTGTGTGTGTGTGTGTGTGTGTGTGTGTGTGTGTGTGTGTGTGTGTGTGTGTGTGTGTGTGTGTGTGTGTGTGTGTGTGTGTGTGTGTGCGTGCTTGTGTGTGAAGAAGCAATCATGTCAAGAAGACCCATTTGACATGAAATATTTTGCCTGTTTGCTTCAGTTTAACGAAGTACATACACAACTTCACATAACTGCATAACTTGTAGTTTTTTAAAGCTATCTATTTATTTATTTATTTCACAATACATGCCTTCCACGTGCAGTGGCAATTGTGATCAGAAACTTATCTGTGCCAAAATGATTCCTGGATTTGCTCCTGGATCTTCGGAATCCACCTCAAACCCAAAATTGTCAGCCAGAGGCACCCTTGAGAGGCACAACTATGAATTTGCGGAACCAAAGAAATATAGTGGGGAAAACCCGAGGACATTTTGTTTTGGTGAGGATGGTGGGAGGCTGGGGGTTACTGTTGCGATTTTTTTCTGCCTCACCTCATTTGGGTGCCACGAACGGCCCCTGGTCTTTGGTGGTGTCAAAAAGAAAGAGTGATGTCAACAACAATTGGCATTAAGTGTTGGTCTTCACTCAAATTGCAGTATTCCACGGCACTGATGTCAGCTCAGTCTCCAACGATTGCCTTTCCAACCAGTGCGGTCAAGGGAGAAGGTGGACAATTATTATTGGGGCGCAATATAGGGTCAGCTGGCACTGGAATTACCGAAAATTCCACGTATTTTGATATATCACGTATGTGTTGTTATTGTTATGTGTGTAACCAACCCATGTGCATGCAGGAATGTAGCCGTGTGCCTTTGAGAGGGCACTTGCCCCCCCCCCAATGTTGGCTGTCCTCCGAATAAATGTACCCTTTAATACGTCACATGCACCCAATCAATTTTGGCTCATCCATTGCTTTCTTGTATCATGCTCTCCCAATAGTTTTCAGAGATGTACACCTGTGTGTGATGAAGGGTTTTGACGAAACATTATTTGGTAATTGTTCAAGTAGAAAGAGTTGGGAGCTATCTTCCATCATCCATGTGGATTACCGGCGTGCTTGGGGTTCCTGAGGAGAAAGGCAGATTCTACATAATCGGAAATGGGCTTGTATGATAATCGTGACCACGCAACGTGACCTTCATTGAGCTGAACGACACCCCAACAGCTGATTGTTATAGTAGTTACCTGATAGATATGAGCAGTTACCTTTCTTCCGTAATTAGATCCGCCGCGAGTGGCCTGACCTGCTGCCTTAGCATGTGCCTAGCGGTACGGAGCAAGAAATCCAAGTCGGGATTAGTAAAGAACTGTTGGAATGGTAAAATTTCGAGAAGCTCCTTGAAATTTGACACAAATTGGTTGGACTTTTACAACTCACGTGATATTTTTACGTTAAAATATGAAATCGTTCTAAATTTGTGGACACAAGTATCCTTACGAACATAAAATAGGTCATTTTGGAGAGAAAACATTTTAAATCAATCATCTTCCATCGCCATGGGCAGCATGGTTGTTGGATATTGGGACTGGGTACCCCCCCCCCCCCATGTCGTGGACATCACGCCTATATTTGTTAATGAAAAGAATAGGCCCGAACGAAAGTAACGACCACTTCCCCGCCCTATTCCAAGTTCGTGGTAGGCACCGCTGATGCTCAGCACCATAATTTCCACTGCCCTCGCTCGTTTGTAGGAACATTAGCCATTCCACTTACCTCTCCTAAAGCGACTCTTTGGTGTGCTAATCACGGGCTCTTCCTTGGTTTCCGCTTCCTCGCAGACAGTCAACGGATTTTTCTTCTTCTTGGGCTGCGCTTTGGCCCGAGCGCCTGGCCAGAGGCCCGCTCCGGAGCTTGAGCTGGGAGGGTGTGAGCTCTGCAATTCCTCCAGCGCCTGCTCGCTGCAGACGCTGATGGTGCTGACGCTTCCTGGAGATCCCACCGATTCGTAACCAGTATCCGAGGTGTCATTTTTCTCCGGAATCCGTGCCACATCATCCTCGTCACTTGAATTGCTGCGCGACGATGTGGATGGCTTGCGCTTCCCACTCATCGTGCCGCAGAGAACACTACCAGTCTGAGCACGCAGCACGCGTTCACTGATCACAGCGCGTCCACATGCTCCAAGGCCCAAGAGGCGACGTAGAACGTCAGCACCGCGACCGAACCTCACACTGACTCCTCACATCGTCAAAACGCGACACGCGGAATTCATGAAATATCACAACACATCACTAGAAATTGGGACCGACAACTGTCCGTACCATTCCCAGGACGCAAAGCACACGTTTGTCGCGTCGGACCCCATAGCAACGCTGGACCCTTTTGTTTACGTCCAGCCACCTGGTTGCTAGGAGTGACGTCACAAGTGTCGGGTCGCTGGTCGGATGACTGGCAGGTGGCAGCACGGGCGGGACCGCAAATCCATGACTAATTGGCATAAAGAATCGCCAGCTAATGTTTGGTGATTGCTGAGCCGTGACAGAGCCGAGACCTTCGCATTTAGGCCTTATGCTCTAAGTTGCCGAAGTAGACATACTGGACCCTGTAATGAAGCGCAACCTTTGGAAAAACTGGTCAGCTTGATTCGCCACTGCCTGCGAGATCGATAATGGTATTCCAGGAAGGCAACAACACCGCATGTTTCATACGTCAGAAAAAGCGGCATCAGATGGAGAATGCGGGTCCGACACTCAAGTGCCTCCAGTGAATGGATAATTTCCTTCCCACATTGAAATATGAAGAAAATAGGGGGGATCCGGTCTAGGTGATGCAATTTCGGTAAAACTCAAATAACTTCACCTTGGCAGGGTAGCGAGATAGCTATACCTACGCCAAACCTACACCTTCGAGTGTCATCTCCGATAATTATTTTTTCGTCGCATCCTCCATGCTCCTGAGCTTTGCACCAGAGAGCAAAACATCGGGCAAATACCGGATCATCGATTTACCCCGCCATGAGGGCGAGTTGTTGCTGGCGTTGGGGTAAGTTGATAAAATTTAATATTAGTTAAGCATTTGCTGCATAAGCTGCATTAGCTCATCCATATGAAGGCATATTTTTCACACGCAATATTAACCCTAGCTAAGTTTTGGATGATCATGGCTCGTGTTTTATGGAACGCGAAACGTACATTCCGTAGTTGGACCTTTTTCATCGTTCTGTTCTCTACGTCGTGTGAGAGATGCATATTCGTAGAAATGCTGAATAAGACCATCTTGAAACAGTTGTATCAAACACCTTCATACAAATGCGCAATTTTGTGGTTAGTTGATGTCCTTACCAGCCCAAAGACCGTAAATACAGGCTGCTTAAATTCATAAAGTCTACATCAATTTACCTCACAAGTTTTATGGTGCACGCTGTAGAATGTCATGGAACATTGCGAGCGAGGTGTAGCGGCAAACGATAAAAGCATTTCACCGTTGCAGAGCTGAGAGATTCAAGGCAATGATAACTGACACCTGAAAACTTAGCAAGGAAGCAACAAAATGAAGAAAAAAAACTTCAGGGTGTTTCACAGCCATTGAAACTTTGCATGTATACATGCATGTAACTATAGTATACCAAATTTTGACTGATAACTTTTACTCCTAGGTTGAGCCACATCATCACCACTCCGCAGCCGCGCGTCTAAATGACGTGCTTGTTTTTGCAGCGAGAAGAGGGCGGCTGTAGCAGCATGTGTGACACCCATGGCAACTGGCTTGGCGCTTTTAGAGTAGGAGCTGCTGTATCAACAATACCGTGTACAAGCTAGACCCGATTAGGGGCGGATCGAATAATTTTAATCAGGGTCGTGGTGGCACTTGTCTGGAGGGGCGCCATTTCTTCAGAGAGACGCCACTGTGAAAGTATCTGGAGGATGACTTTTTCTGCCGAAGGGCACCTTTGGCTGAGAAAAAAAATGAGGGGATACACTCGAGCCTTCCCGGATGGGCGCTTATCCTTCCAAGGAGCGCCTTTTTCTCTCGGAGGGGCACCTCTGGTTATAAAAAGTCGTAGGAGAGTACACTCGAGCCTTCTCGGAATGTCGCATCTTGTGTCTGAGGTTGGGGCGGGTGGCACGTGCCCACAGTTGCCCCGTCCTGGATCAGCCACAGGACGCGGTCTCTCCTAATGCAAAATCTATAAAACTATAAAAGTAGCGTATGTGGAAAAGCGTACGTGGAAACTTCTTCCACAAATATGGCAGCGGGCGGCGTTTGAAGTCAACACATTCCATGGCGTAGCATATTTATGCACAAATGCATTCTCCATACTCGAGACCTGACAATGATTTAAACAAATATAGTAGAGGAACGAAAATTTGTATCCTCACGCTTCATTTTGCGCAAAATTCATACCCCGTAATGTATGGAGGATTGTTTTTAAAAAGTTAACTATTTACCAGGTTCGTAGCCAGTCGAAATCGCCCGGAGGGTGGGGCGGGAGGGGGGACGCAAACCCTTCCAGACTTTAATTACTGATGGCATACTCATAGGTGTGATGTTAAGGTTATTATGACACACGGTTTGCTGGGAGGGATCACGTACCAGCACTGCCCCAACCTACCTACGGGACATGGGCGAAAACATGGGAAGGGCACTGGGAGTATCTGCCCCGCCCCGCCTGCCACGGAAAGGTGGCGCCTTTCTGATCGAGAAAAGTTGTACCAACAAGGAGGCTCAGATGCATCGCCTGCGCCCGTGCCCTTTCTCAGCCAAAACCATCATTCTCAAAGGAATAGGCACCTCATTTAATCTCAGGATTAAATAGTGTCCCTATTTAATCTCAGGATTAAATAGATTAAATAGGGACACTTCCCTCCTTTAGTCGGGTGGAGGTGACAATTTGCAATCCAGTGCTCCCGCACGACCCGATGGTCTTTCGATTCCGATCAAAAGCATTTCTTCAGAGCAATCGCTAGCCCTGATTGGAAGGATTTGTTTGGTTATGAGTTTTGTAATATTACTTATATTGCGGAACTTCGCTGCTCGTCTCTCCAAACGAACATTCTTGGTCAGCTACCGCCCCGTGCAGAACGGTTGATTGTACATGCCAACGTCCTGCAGCATCCGGTATGCATTATTAGCACCTGCGCTACGGTCCAGTCCACGGGCAGAAGGTGCTGCCAGATGCTGTCAGGTAGTGCCAGTTGCTGCCATATGCTGTCAGATAGTGTCAGGTGGTGCCAGGTTCTGTCAGGTGGTGCTAGGTGGTGCCAGGTTATGCCAGGTGGTGCCAGATGCTGCCAGATGCTGTAAGGTCGTGCCAGGTGATGTCAGATGTCAGACAATATCAGGTGGCATCAGGTGCTGTCAGGTGCTCCCATGTGTCGTTCAGGCCTGCACGTGAGGGCAGCATGAGCGCTGTTTGGCAATAGGATATACAAAGTGGTTTTCCCTTTTCCAGAAAAAAAACTTTCAAGTCTAAAAATTAACTAATATAGTTTCACGCATGTTCTGCTGATGGCGCTCTCATGGATGTCACTCTATGACCCGAATTGGGGGAATAATTACCTATTTGGTGGCCAAAGCTGCCTGAAAACCATTTGTACCTAGTTTACGCCCATAGGCCCAATGCTGTAGCTTCATTCTGATTGGGTGAATAAATGATTTTGAGGGTCGATGTTCCCCCTAGCATATGCAGTGATGTCCCTGGCCCACCTACAGGACAAATGTGTGTGAAAGCGACTAGCAAATATGCCTTTTCTTTCCTTTCTATAAAATATTTCTCTGAATTATTGCTGGGGTGGCAGTGCTATAACTGAACTACAGAGGCGATATCCTGTCCAGCGCTGTTCATGTCAAAATATTTGACCGAAGGTATTGCAGAAAATTATATGTTGATACCACTAATTGTGCACGTTGCAAAGGACAAAAAGTGCACTTTGTCTTCAACTTAAAGTGTACCAGCAGTTGGTTTTATTTTCCATTGCACTTAGTCTTATCAGCGCTACAACTTGCGCACTTCGCCAACTGATGCAACCTCTGCCAGCTGTCTACCTGTGATTACTCTGAATGCTCTGATTCCCCGTGGTGACCTGCTGCTGCGCTTCTCCATCTTATAAGATTCCTAAGGGCAACACTGATTCAAGTATTTTGTACCTTAGCAACTGGAAGCTCTTCATCTGGCCGCAACTTCTATGGTACTGTAGTGAGATTGCATGTGAGGTGGCACTGGTGCTAGCACCAAGATGTATGTGAGGTGGCACTGGCACTAGGCAGATGGGTCATCCAGTGCGGCGACCTCGTGATCGAGACGGGCCGGCTGGACACGTGGCGTGGTGGGGCGTATGCGGAATTGGCCAATCAGCGGTCGGGGGTGTCTAGCGCGGGAGCGGTGTCGAGTTGAGCTATTTCGGCCATTTTTTGTGTTGCGATGTCGGGGCCCGGGAGTGAGGGCTCTGTTACGGCAGTGCGAGTGGCGGACGAGTCGCCGGCCGGTCAGAAGTTTGATCCGCGCCTGATCGACACCTTCGACGGAACCGGCGACGTCGTGGGCGCACGCAAGCGCTCCTGCTGTGTGAGTACCGGGGTGTGTCGCCTGCGGATGTGCTGCCGATGCGCCTGAAAGACGGCGCGTTCGCCATCTGGCAGCAGCTACCCCCGGAGAACCGCCGGTCGCTCGACCGGGTCCGGGACGCGCTGTTCGTGGCGTTTGGGATGGACGCCTGCGATGTGGCGTTCGGGATGGACGCCAACGAAAGCGTCGATGTGTTCCTGACAAGCCTGCAGAAGTACGCCGCTCTGTTCGGTGACGTGTCGGACCGGCAGATGGCGGCCGCGCTCGTGAACGGGTTACCCGCGGCCGTTAGCGCTGTCGTGCTAGCGGCAGCCCGACCAGGAGAAGCGGATCTGCTCAGCACGCTGTCACGCGCACGCACGGCGTTGAAGGCGGAGAGGCGTCGCGCGGCTGAGGAGGCTGTGATCGTCGCTGCTACCGCTGCGTCGGCCGCGGTCGGTGCTGCCGCTGCACGACGTCTGACCCCGGCCCTGCGGCGGCGCCGTTGGACTTGCGGAGTCGTCGGTCATTTTGCGGTCGCCTGCCCGCGACGAGTGGGAAACTCCGCCGGGGGCGCGTCAGCGCAAGCGCCGTCTCCGGAGGTGTGAGCGCGCTCCCAGTGATGGGAATGTCTGTGGATGGCGTGGCACGTCGGGCACTGATAGACACGGGATGTACCGATGTGCTCATCTACGTCGGGTGCTGCTCGACGTGGGAGCCGCGGTCGGTGCTGCTACGCGCCGTTAATGAGGGGACGCTGAGGTGCGTCGGCGTCACGCGTGTGATGGTGGCCTACCAGGGAAAGCGGGTTACGTTCACGGCCCTGGTGGTGCCGGACAGACCTCTGGGTGTGGACATGATTATGGGCATGACCGGGGTGACGGCGCTGGGAGGCGTCGTAGTGCGGGCCGCGTCAGACGTGGGGGCCTGCACGGCGGCGGCGGCGGCACGGAGCGTGCAGGTGGATGCCGCGATGGTCGGGGCGGTGGCACAGGATGTGCAGGTGGATGCCGCGGACATCGTGGCGCGCTTTGATGCGCGGGCTGCGGCCTGAACGGTGGCCTGGAAGTGGGCGACGGGCGTCGGACCGGCACGCCTGCGGAACCGGGAACCGGACCGCGCAGTACACGGTGCCGGCGGCAGCGCGCGCGGCGCACGATGCCGAGCACGACTTATGGGTTGCTGAGGGCTGGCTGCGGCCATCCAACGAGGGGACGGATGGGCCAGCGCGCGGCCTGATACCGTTGATGGCGGTCCAACAGCCGAACAAGGGCAAGGTGCGCCCCGTTCTGGACTACCGCGAGTTGAACGGTCACGTCCTTGCGCACACCGCCGACGCGGACGTCTGTGTCGACCAGCTGCGATGCTGGCGACGACACGGCGCCCGTGCCGCGGTCGTTGATCTGCGCAGGGCGTACCTGCAGCTCCGGCTGGACAGACGGCTGTGGCCGTATCAGACGGTCGAGGTTCGCGGACAGCCGCACTGTCTAACACGGATCGGCTTCGGGCTCAACATCGCCACTCTCGTGATGAAGGCCGTCGTGAAAGCTGTGCTGCTCCGCGACCCTGACGTGTCCCGCGGCGATCTGCTGGTGGATGAGAGCGTCGTCAGTGCAGACTACGTAGTGGCGCATTTCGCGAGGTGCGGCCTGGCGTGCAAGCCACCGGAGCGTGCGGTTGCTGGGACGCGCCTTCTCGGGCTCCGCGTGAGCCCGAATCATGAGGGCGCATTCCACTGGCGGCGCAACAATCCGGTGGAGACCCCGCCGGCGGTGCTCACTCGTCGGGCAATGTTCGCCTGGTGCGGCCGATTGGTGTCGCATGTGCCCGTGGCCGGCTGGCTCAGGCCGGCGGCCGCGTGGTTCAAGCGACGCGCCAACGCCTTGTCGACCGGGTGGGACAACACGATTGGTGACGAGGCGTTGCGCGGCCAGGTCGACCAGGTGGCGGCTCGACTGAGCGAGGCTGACCCGGCCCACGGCCCCTGGTGTATGGACGGAGACAAGTTGGTCGTCTGGACGGACGCCAGCTCGCTCGCGGCGGGTGTAGTGGTGGCCAACGCGGATGGCGGCGTCGTGGAAGACGCGAGTTGGCTGAGACCGGAGTCGCAGGCCGCTATCCACATTAATATGGCGGAGCTCGACGCGGCGCTTAGCGGTATCAATCTTACTGTGGCATGGGGGTCAGTACCGTCGATCTCCGCCCTGACTCCGCCACCGTGCACAAATGGATTGATGACGCGTTGAGTGGCCGCTCGCGCTTGCGCACTAAGGCACACGGGGAGATGTTAATTCGCAGACGGATCGACGTCATCCGGCAGCTGGTAGCGGAGTTCCATCTGTCCATGACGTTCTGTCTTGTGCGGTCCGCCGACAACCCGGCGGACCTCACCGGTGTGCCGAAAGAGTGGCTGCGCGACTCGGCCTCGACCGACGACGATGGCGACAACGCGCCTGAAGTGGTGACCGCCATTGACCCACGACCCGACTCGAAGCCCGAGTGGATCAAGGCGGTTCACGATGGCTGCGGACATCAAGGGGTGCGGACATCAAGGGATGCGGACATCAAGGGATGCGGACATCAAGGGATGCGGACATCAAGGGGTGCGGCGTATCCCGTTGCACGCGCGGCTGCTGTGCCGTGAACCGCGGGTATCGCGGCCAGCGGTACGAGCGGTGGTTCGGCCCTGCAACGTGTACCAATCGATTGACCCGGCGCCGGTCCGATAGGACCATGGGCACCTGAGCGTGCCGGACTGTTGGCGGCGCCTGGCCATCGACGTGGTACACTACCGGGACGTGGCGTACCTGTCGGTGATCGACTGTGGACCGTCACGTTTCGGGCTGTGGCGCAAGTTGCGTAATGTGACAGGGGGCGAGATTGCATATGATGTTTTTGGGGGGCGGCGCGCCCGATGAAATATTCTTGGATAATGCTACCGCGTTTCATAGCCGGTGCATGGCAGCACTCGCGGCGCAGTGGGACTTGCAGCTGCGATTCCGGGCGGTGTATGGGGCGGGCGGGAACGGCATCGTCGAGCGCCACCACCGGACGATGAAGGTGATGGCAGCTCGACAAGCCTGCTCTATCGCGGAGGCGGTGCGTCGTTACAGCACGACATCATTGGACGGCGCGAACGCCGCCACCGCCCTCGCCGCTCGCCTATACGCATATGCGGGTCGTGAGCTGCCGATTAACACCACCGTCCGGCCCGACGCGATGCGTACCGAGCTGGTCGACACTCCGCTCCAGCGTGGAGATCTAGTGTGGCTGCGACGGCGCGGCGCGCCCACGCGTTGCACGGAGCGGTCGCGCGAGGGCATCGTGACGCGGCTGCTGCCGGCCACCCTGATCGAGGTGGATGGTCGCCCCTGGCACGTCCGCTGTGTGTGTCGGCAGGTGGACGACGGTGTTCGCGCCGCGGCGGAGGACGCCGGGGACGACGACGACGATGACGGCAACAGTGACGACTACGGCGCCACGGAGTGGGACAGTCCCCCTGCCCCGTCCGCCGCCGCCCCGGCCGACTGTCCGCGCAGTGATGTGGCCCAGCGGCCCACAGGGGGTGGCGACGCATGGCCCGTCGGGCGACGTCCCGCCTCCGCGAGCGGAGCGACCGGCCCCGGTGCACCTGCCTGACGCCCCGACGAACCGGTCGACGACTCGCTGGACGACCTGGACCTGACGGTGACTGATCCGCGCGACGCGACGTATGCGCCGGACGAAACGCTGGACATATATTTGTACGGGTGGCGGGCTGCGCCCCACCGGAGCGCACGACTGCGTGGTACGGATGGCGTGTCGAGTGATGTGGGCGAATGATGTTTGAGATCATGGGGGGGGGATGTAGTGAGATTGCATGTGAGGTGGCACTGGTACTAGCTCCAGGATGCCGGCAGATGAGTCATCCAGTGCGCGGCGACCTCGTGACCGATACGGTCCGGCCGGATACGTGGCGTGGTGGGGCGTGTGCGGAATGGGCCAATCAGCGATCGGGGGTGTCTAGCGTGGGAGCGGTGTCGAGTTGAGGTGGGAGGGTGTGAGCTGGGCCGGCCCAGTCTGGTTACCGCGAAGCGCTGAGGAATACAGGGTCCTGGCGTAAAAGTTTTATCGTCGTGAACTATAGGTACATCAGCAACTCTGTTCCTTTTTACTTTGCACATAGAACGCTTATTGATCGTATATACATTTTGGCACACGGTCTTTATCAACAAGATGTTGAATGGTGCTACTTGTTACGATGTTCTTTGGTTCTGGGTGTGCATATGATTCGCGTGCTGAGGTACCACGACACAAACGATGCAGCTCTGGGCGGGTGACTATCGGAGACTGAGGGTGACCGGGCCGTGGGCCGGTCATGCCGGCCGGTCAGACGAGCGTAGCCGCCGGGCTTTAGAGATGTCAGATTGAGCACCGGAACACCACGAATCTAGTACAGAGTATCTGGTGATGTCAAAGTGAAAACCGAAAGTCCAACACAGAACACCTCCCCCAAGGCAACATTCCACCTCATTCCAAGACAGATGAACATTGGCGAGCAATGGAGATGTGTCTGACAAATTGACTTAGTCGCGCGTCGCACGTCTGACGAAGAACCTTGATAAAATAATGAAACCAAAATAAAAGCTATCTTGAGTGCCAGAAATTAAATCCGACGAAACAAAATGTATCGACAACTAGTCGGCATCGACGGAAACCACTGTGAGCGAGGCAATGAAGTCATGTCTTACAGAAAACAATCAGTTCACACTGAATAATTTCACGCTAACGTACTTGTTAACAATATCGCGCTGCGACACAGTAGCGATGAACATCGCGGACAAGTAATTAACTGAGTCACAAGAAAATATTCAAAGAATGCGTATCATCAGGCATGAAAATCGGGCAGATCCCATCCCCCGCAAAACAAAAATGTGTTCTTCCGTGGAGAATATGTAGAGAAGTTTTGCTCCCCCAGAGCTTTATCAAACATTTTCCAAAATTGTTTCGGGTAAACTTCCAATTGGCTTAGTGATAGTTTATGGACCTCGACGTTTGGGATATTTAGAACCCCGGGTATAATTTCAATAACTCTTGAGTCCCCCATCTCAGAGCTCTGATTGAAACACGGCTCATGACAGGCACCACAAAATCCAGCATTCATATATACAAATTTTATCAACAATTAAACAGCGATAAATATTCAAGTTTCCAATAGTGCAACGTACTTGTCAAAATTAGTACATCAGCCTTCATTAGCGCAGATAGCTTCATTTGCCACAGACAGGTTCAATTGCTTCATACATACTTGACCAGGCAATGCATCTCAGCCTGATACATCATCTCGGTATCTAGTTAACGTCTGTCACCTCATGACACATCATCTCCATCTCCAATATCAAATTCATGTTCCGATATTTCAAGAGGTTTACATACACTCTCTGACTTTCACATCACATATACATTCACATACACTCTCTGACTTTCATACTGACCGGTCTCCACACATACTTACGCTAATCTCACAAGAATACAACTTGACAATCACACAGCGATTTTCGTCAGAGTCCCAGACATGGCTCAAATGGTGAACCCGGATGGCTGGCCACCGGCCAACCGACCTGCGGAAACCTGTTCGGGCGCAAGCCCCGACGTCAAATCTTCGAGTCCGAAGAGGAATGAAAGCGCCCCATCTCGCTCGACGCCTATATAACCTCAGGGCCTTTGGCCTTATGCCAGGACCATCTCATCATCACGCGTCTCTGCACGGTCGAGAACAATGCCTGGTGCACTGGACTGCACCTCGGGTCGCACTGTCTATCCGAGACATTTCGTGAGCTCAGAGTTATCTCTGAGCCTCGGCCGCTCCGTGGGAATCGTGCTCACTCCGCGCGTCTCGGCACCATTGCTCCACGGTGCCACTTCCGTCTGACACCAGATGCATCTGCCTCTGTCTGACCTCAGAACCAGCTCTGGTCGGCCGACTCTACTGCTAGCGACAGCACACAACAATGTCCAATAGACTGCTGCCATCAGTTGCACCGTACTGCACACAGGCAACCGGCAGATTCTGGGTGCTACAACCCAACTACATTTGACATATACACATGAGCATTCATCCAGAAGTCATCCAATATTCCACATCCTAATTTCATTCAATCATAGACATACATTCAAGGCTCACCTGTAATCATGCATATATACTAGGCACACGTGATATCATACACTCACACTTCATATATCGTGTCCCAAATATTAACTTCTGACAGTCACAGGGCATGGCATCTGCCATGCCTCTCATTCCACACACACTCATATTGCACTCGGGACACACCTGCTATTACAGGTTCACACTTCACACTACAGAACACCTAGCATTCACTTCTGACATTACAGAGACACCTGCACTCGAGACACCACATTACAATCATACTACTGCAAACTCACTGTCATTCCATTCAGTCATACTCACGCACCTGTTCTGTTAGACAACTGACATCCATCTACCCACACACCTGTCGCATATTGTGACGTACACGCACACACGTATTTGCCCATATGCTTTCCAGAACAGGCTGTCACATGTTGTACACCCGTGACGGTCGCATCGAACCGTCAGACACTGACATGACATCTGACATCCGCCAGACAGCGGCGACCGACGGCGGTGGTGTTCTAACGTGGTCACGTCGTCAGACACTAACGTGTCAACATTAGTCAGTCAGCGGCGGCCGATGGCGGCGCTGGTCTAGCTATGCACCTTGCCCGGAGGGGAGGCGATAATAATTGGTCTGGCCTCGGCGGCCTGACTGGAGCACTGCCGAGTAAGCAGCGAAACTAGTCGGCTCCAGGATTATTCCCGGTGGCGGTACTTACCGTTACATGAGCGGGGAGGGTCGGGTTAAATTTATGTGTCCTCGGTGTCCCCCACAGGAAGCTTTGGAGCATGTCGCAATCAAATGTTCCAATACCGTGATTTACAGGTATACACAATTTATATTATTAAATTAAGGTGATGCTCCCACCCATTGGTTTAATCAATTCATTAATTAATTACACGATAGCACTACACAACACTATTTTTCAATTGAGCAAGACAACCAGTACACACCGCTTCTCTGCATTTTTTTGTTTGCGGATGAGGTATACAATTCAGCCAATACCATACAGCTTCAGCTGTTACCATTGTACATACATACAGATATCCTTCAAATATGTATTCGCTTTCATCAAAAATGAGAACAGTCGTGGCGGCGCACCGTATTCTATCCCAAATATTTCGTCACATACAGTCAAGAGTCATCACCTTGCCAGCCCAGGCTATGGCACAGAAAATGCATGGAACACTGTATTAGCGAGTTTGGATTTAGCAACGATATGCAAAGCACGAGACGTAAATTTAGGGCTGCGTACCTACAACGTTTCGAATGGCTGCATGATGTCTTTATGTGGACACCTGATACCACATTAACTAAGTGGCTATCAACAATGGTGCATAAATAGTCACATACAAATATTACACTGGACAAGGCGTGATCCCGCCGCACTGAACGACGCCTGTCGTTATTTCACATGTCACCGTCTGAGCGGTACATTATACATACCATCTCGGTTATGAGCCGAATGAGGAGTCCCACCGAATCGACAGCACGTCTGCGTCACATGTAACACGCTAATTGGCATCAGCGCAGGAGCAATGCTACACAGTTACGGCTCCTTCGTCCACACACGCTGGCCTGGCCGGCACCGGGCATCGTCCACCACTGGACACAGCTGACATCAGTGCCGTGTCGGGGAGAGAAAGAGCTGACACCAGTCACGTGGAGGGGAGAGGGAGCTGACACCAGTCACATGGCGGAGAGGGGGAGCTGACATCAGTCACGTGGAGGAGATAGGGAGCTGACACCAGTCACGTGGCGGGGAGAGGGAGCTGACACCAGTCACGTGGCGGGGAGAGGGAGCTGACACCAGTCACGTGGAGGGGAGAGGGAGCTGACATCAGTGCCGTGTCGGGGAGAGAAAGAGCTGACATCAGTGCCATGTTGGGGAAAGAAAGAGCTGACACCAGTCACGTGGAGGGGAGAGGGAGCTGACACCAGTCACATGGCGGGGAGGGGGAGCTGACATCAGTCACGTGGAGGGGAGAGGGAGCTGACACCAGTCACATGGCGGGGAGGGGGAGCTGACATCAGTCACGTGGAGGAGAGAGGGAGCTGACACCAGTCACGTGGCGGGGAGAGGGAGCTGACACCAGTCACATGACGGGGAGAGGGAGCTGACATCAGTGCCGTGTCGGGGAGAGAAAGAGCTGACATCAGTGCCGTGTTGGGGAAAGAAAGAGCTGACACCAGTCACGTGGAGGGGAGAGGGAGCTGACACCAGTCACATGGCGGGGAGAGGGAGCTGACACCAGTCACGTGGCGGGGAGAGGGAGCTGACACCAGTCACGTGGCGGGGAGGGGAGCTGACACCAGTCATGTGGAGGAGAGAGGGAGCTGACATCAGTGCCGTGTCGGGAAGAGAAAGAGCTGACACCAGTCACGTGGAGGGGAGAGGGAGCTGACATCAGTCACGTGGCGGGGAGGGGGAGCTGACACCAGTCACGTGGCAGGGAGAGAATGAGCTGACACCAGTCACGTGGAGGGGAGAGGGAGCTGACATCAGACACGTGACAAGGAGAGGAAGAGTGAGAGGGGGTAGAGTGATGCAAAGATGTATTCCTATTCTAATGACCATTTTTATTATGCGTGATGCACTCTGGTGAGTAGCTTGATCGTAACAAAAAAACTTCTATCATGTTAGGGTACGTGGAATATCTACAGTGTTCATTTTGGCCCTTCCAGTATTTAGTTGACGTCATTGGAAAAACGGCAATTAACATGGGATCTCTATGGGCCAGCCCTCCAAAATGGTTTCCCTTCAACTTAGGAATGTGGTGAGCCTCCTTCTCAAATAATTTCCTTGAAGCTGCACCACTAATCCCGATTGCAAATCGACCACCATGTTGGTGGAACTTGAAGTTATTACATCATGCTGAAGAAAACAAATTCTTTGGTGATCTACATAAAATAGCACCCACAATTATAACTATTCGAAGCTCCTTTTGGGAGCTTCGTAAGCACTCAATCTACACCGAGGCATTCCACAGGTCAATGTATCAAATGTATTAAGTTGAATAGTTTAATATTTGGAAGTTATTTCGCCCTCAATATGCTAGGGTTTTCAAGATAAGCATTCAAATTCCAGAAGTCACCTGATTGTAGACATTTACGAAGCATTGTCAGACGGTGCCTGTTCTTACCACAAAGACTTGTGAATCAACAACAAATATAAATCCAGCGCCAATCATTCATTTATCAAGCCTGCGTGTGCTTACAACAAAGTGAAGGTTTGCTACACAAACAGGCTACCTCACCGTTCCCATGCCACTGAGTTGAAGGTCCGTACACCGACTAGATGGGAACAGAGATCAGTTTATCCATTATCCAGTGCTGATCACCTGCAAAGAAGTTAAAATTATCCCGAGAGGGGCTAATCATTTCATCTGGCAGCAAATATACCACTTGAATGGAAACCGCCAATCAACTTCTTCGAGTTTTCGGGAACGCCGATTTCCAATTTTGGCGTAAGCGCAGTTGCATAGGTTTCTTTGATTCGTTCGAGGATTCGTCAATTGCTATAATAATTGATCAGCAAAGCCAGTCATACAATCAATAAACATCTCTTTTGTGCCTCCCATTTTTGGAATTGTAGTGGGCATACATCGCGCCCACAGTACGCATGCACGCAAAGGTAGTAATGGATCATATTGACTTGTTCAACTGCAGGGTATATTTTACTTCAAAAAGCAACCATTTAACATCTGGTTAATCCTGTTTATACGGGTCTGGTTAATCTTGTTTATACGGGAGCTTTCTGCCCATGGTCAGTTGGGACCTCTATCAAGCTGGTAATTCTAACACGATGGCGTAAATTCTGTGAACATGAGTGAAGTGTGGTAATGTAATTGAAGCGTTTGCGTTCATGAGTGAAGTGAGCGTAAAGGCAACACTATCAACATCATGGCTCTATTCGGCTCCATTTTGTACCATTTTTTATGGCACACAACTTGCGCGGAAACCCCTGATCCTCCATCGATCAGTCGGTGGCGGGTTTAAATGTCGTCGGCTGTTCTTCCCACCTGGTCTCATCGTCTGAACTCGTGCGCGAACGAGGTCAGGCCCTGGAAAAAGACGGCAGACGGAGACGACGTGACAGGGCAGAAGTCGAACGTATCGGGCGACTGCTCATCAACTACGTTTCCGGCTCTGGCTGCGGTTCCAATGGCGTGCTTCGTCTCCGGCACCGTTCGGTAGGTTTGCGGCACCGGCGGGAGAGCCGAGCGGCGAGCTGCCCGCGCCTTCTCCTGCTGTTGCCGCTGGAACACGAATCGGAGCGTCAGAATTTCATGCAGAGCCAATCACACGGAACCGTGTGGTATGTCTTGACTGTGGAAGCGAGCCAAAACCCGATGTATTTCCGTGCTTCTAATGGCATTCAAATCCCATAA
This sequence comes from Imbricaverruca yamaguchii, assembly GCA_034440575.1. Taxonomy (NCBI): domain Eukaryota; kingdom Metazoa; phylum Arthropoda; class Thecostraca; family Neoverrucidae; genus Imbricaverruca; species Imbricaverruca yamaguchii. Next base: position 248,568 of record JAOTOL010001340.1, read on the forward strand.
AAGGGTGAGCACATGGAGATGAGCAGTATCTCCTTCGAATAGCTGGAGCCGCGGTAGGGGTGGGGGAGTATCGAAATGTGCCGTCCGTTTGAGGCTGAGCGGACGGCGAAAAATCTACGATAATCCGGAACATCCGAGAAAGGTGTCCGTCCGAAATATTACATCCAGTATGCCTTTCGAGGTCGTCCGAACGACCCAGAATCTGCCGGCGATCCCGTGGGTGACATTCCGAACGCGCAAAATATATTATAGGGTACGGACCTCGTCGTCGGCTACGGTCGTTGGGCTTTCGCTTTTCGTGAGGCCCATGCTTGAAGAACGCGACACATAGCATTCGATCAGCGTGGGAGCTGCGAGGATATTGTAGCGAAGAGTGAATGATGAAAATAGTGTTTTTTTTAACCGTTGCATAGTCAGATAATTAACTGCATAGCATTGTTGCGAATATGGCGCGCCAACACCTCGCTAGTGAACAGATAGCATATGACTGGCGAAAGGGTATGATATGGTTGCCGCACGGATTGGACCAGGGGCGCCGAATAGATTCCTTTTGTGGGGCCATGGCCCCACCAATGTTGATCTTGGCCTCCCCCCCCCCCCAATAAGCCATGTTGGAGTCGAATAGAGCCATGATGCTGATAATGTTCCCTTTACGCTCACTTCACTCATATTCGCAAACACACTTCATTAACACACTTCTACCGATCAGGAACCCTGCCACATTCTCAGCAACTGGAGCTTGAGAAGGTGATTTGTGAGGAAATCAGTAGAAACTTTCGGAAGAAGTGCCTTATTCTTCGTGATTTTAATCTAAAAGGATATGAAAATGTTGATGTTGGCTCCCCATCATGCAAAATGTTTAGGAAATGCCTTGAAGAGGACCTGTTCTTATACCAGTTTGCATCGGAACCTACCAGGGATGGCTCATTCTTGGACCTTGTATTCTCGGATTTAAATGGCTTGGTTCAAGACTTGACTGTAGGAGAAACTCTGGGAAGAAGTGACCATAACATAGTTAGAATCAGGGCACATGTAGGGGAAATTATTAAGGATAATTTGGTAAAGGTTCTAAATTTCAACAGAGCAGACTTTGACTGCATGAGAGCGGCTTTAAGTCCCATCAGATGGGAAGAAGAATTATCCAATTTAAATGCCTGTGAAATGTGTGAATCTTACTTGAAGGAAATTCAGATTAGACATGTCTCCCGAAAGCAAAGACGCAAAAGAAGGGTACGAAAGCCAGCAGGGCTTACACCAGACTTGATAAAAGCAATTAAGGCTCAGAAAACTGCATTTAGAGTGTTTAAAGAAGCTTCAAATGTCATTAATCTAAAGGCGTATCGAAAAGCTAGACACTGTGAAGCAAAAAACCCAGAGCAGCAAAGCGAGCAAAAGAACTGGATTTAGCTAGTAACTGTAATTGGGACAGTAAAAAGTTCTTTAGTTTCTACAAGCTGAGTAAAGTTTCTAGCACAATTGGTCCACTGGAAGTAAACGGGACTACATTGGGTGAGGATAGTGATATGGTTGAGGAGCTGAGCAAGCAGTTTAAATCACTGTTTACATTTGAAGATATGACCAATCTGCCGACCGTACACCATAGTTCAGCGACATGTGACCTGATAAATGCTGTTGATTTCATTGATAGTGATGTTGTTTACAATCATACAATCATATAAGGAAAATAATCATATAAGGAATAATAATAATAATCATATAAGGAATAATAATAATAATCATATAAAATAATCATTTACAATCATATAAGGAAAATAAAGCCAAACAAGGCAGCAGGACCTGATGAAATTTATGCTAGGGTATTGTGTGAAACTTAAAAGGAGCTGGCATTTCCCCTTAGTATAGTATTTTGTAGATCAGTTTCACAAAATGAAATTCCAACCGATTGGAAAAGGGCAAATGTAGTTCCTATTTTCAAGAAAGGAGAGAGGGAAAGTTGAAAACTATAGGCCAGTAAGTCTCACATCCCTAGTCTGCAAGGTACTCAAAGCAATTATCAAGGATAGAATAGTTAGTTATCTGGAATGAAACAGAATGATTCAAGATACTGAACATGGGTTTAGAAAAGGACGACCCTGTCTCACAAATCTCTTGGACTTTTTAACTTCACCACAGAACAATTTGATCACGGAAATCAGGTTGATGTAGCATATCTTGACTTTAGTAAGGCCTTGGACAAGGTGCCCCATAAACGGTTAATGATACAGCTTCAGTCCCATGGTATTGCAGGTAGCATCTTAAAATGGATAGAGATGTGGCTTTCAGATAGACAGCAGAGTGACGCTAAGTGGTGCAGTCATCATGGCAAAATGTTTTTAGTGGAGTCCCCCAGGGGTCAGCACTGGGGCCACTACTGTTCATTATAATTGTAAATAACATTGAAAGTGGGCTAAGCAGTAAAGTTTTGAAATTTGCAGATGATTTGAAGGTCTTTAGGGCAATAACAGGTCAGGATGAGCATATCTCGCTGCAAAAAGACTTAGACGAACTTGTCAAGTGGTCTGAAGAATGGCAAATGAAATTTAACTTTGATAAGTGCAAAATCATGCATGTAGGTAAGCAGCATATGAAGGCTCCATACTTGATGGGTGGCCAAGTGCTATCAGTGACTCAACAGGAGAAGGATTTAGGTGTTATTCTAAACACAAAATTGGGGGCATCAGAACAGACCAAGGAAGCCAGGAAGAATGCACTGAGAATGTTTGGGGCAATAAATAGTAATGTACCATACAGAAGTGAGGAAGTCATGAGGAAGCTTTAGTGTGCATTTGTCGGGCCACCTTTGTAATACTACATCCAAGCTTGGTCTCCTAGCTATGAAACATATTGTTGGCTTTTAGAGAAAGTACAAAAGAGGGCGACAAAAATGGTTAATGTTATAAGCGACCTGGCATATGAGGAAAGATTGAAGAAATTGAATATGTTTTCACTGAGATATAGAAGGCTGAGAGGAGATCTCATCGAGGTCTTTAAATTTGCCCATGGTCTGGAGATGGGACATCTTGGGAAAATGTTCTAATTGAACAGGAATGATGCAATTAGAGGTCATAAATTCAAAATTAAAGTTAACCACAGCAGAACAAGGTTAAGGCAGACTTTCTTCACCAACAGGGTAGTAGAACACTGGAACCAGTTGCCAGAAAACATTGTCAGTAGCAGCACATTGAACATCTTTAAAAACAGCATAGACAATCATAAGAATAGAGGACTTGCTTTTCAGTATTACAGGGAGGGCTGATTGACAGATTTGGTGGGCAACTAGTTGAGTGTACAGAGTGCAACCAAGAAGGGCTCATAGTTGTGCTAATCTTTTAAGTCTTTATGTCTTTATGTTGTTTTCATGTTCATATGAAAGCTAGAGGAAAAAAGAAAAAAATAAACACCATGCTGTATAGAAAACTTAGCTGATGCTAACTACAGTATTTTGTACTGTAAGGAAATAGATTCTGCTTACATAGTAGACTGACTCTCCACCTTTTCCTGCAAAATTGAAAATTGTGCAAAAAACAACATAGCTGCATTTCCCTCCACTGAGGAAGTACAACTCGCATCATAAAATGCTGAGATTGGTAGATACTGGTGGATTATAAATCAGATTGCCTTAAAAAATTTGCTATGCCACTAAACAACAATTCCATTATCATATTGATGTTTGTACACACCACCAATCACATTTGTGCTCAACTCAAGTTGAAACAAGAATCAACTCATGAGTCAATAGCTTTTTCTTGGATGAGTCACCAGCTGAATCTCTTATTTTCCCAAAAATAGATCTTGAGTTGTGAGTTGAATCACATCTTTCTATACAAAATTGTTGAATTGTAAGTCAATCATTCAAATCACAATGAGCCACTTGTGTCTTGCAACTCAAATGCAAGCTATGAAAAAAAAATGATATAGAGCATGCATCTTTGTGAATAGCATGCCATGACAGAAAGTAGGGAGCAAAACACAGCACAATTATTCATGCCCAGCATTAGAATTGTCAAATTGTCAGCTGCCAGTGAGTAAAGAATCAGGGGTCCTGAAGTTTTTCATATTCATTCATATCATTCACATCATTCATAAAGACATAAAAGATTAGTGCAACTCTGAGCCACAAGGGCCCTTCTTGGTTGCACTCTGTACACTGAACCAGTTGCCCACCAAATCTGCCAATCAGCCCTCCCCGTAATACTGAAAAGCAAGCCCCCTATTCTTATAATGATTGTCTATGCTGTTTTTAAAGATGTTCAATGTGCTGCTACTGACGATGTTTTCTGGCAGCTGGTTCCAGTGTTCCACTACCCTGTTGGTGAAGAAAGTTTGCCTTAACCTTGTTCTGCTGTGGTTAACATTAATTTTGAATTTATGACCTCTAATTGCATCATTTCTGTTAAATTCAAACACTTCCCCAAGGTATCCCCTCTCCAGACCATTGACAGATTTTAAAGACCTCGATGAGATCTCCTCTCAGCCTTCTACATCTAAGTGAAAACATATTCAATTTCTTCAATCTTTCCTCATATGCCAGGTTGCTTATGCCATTAACCATTTTTGTAGCCCTCTTTTGTACTCTCTCTAAAAGCCAACAATCTTTTTCATAGCTAGGAGACCAAGCTTGGATGCAGTATTCCAAATGTGGCCTGATGTATGCACAGTAAAGCTTCCTGATCACTTCCTCACTTCTGTATGATACATTCCTATTTATTGCCCGAGCATTCTCAGTGCCTTCTTCCTGGCTTCCTTGGTCTGTTCTGATGCCCCCAGTTTTGTGTTTAGAATAACACCTAAATCCTTCTCCTGTTGAGTCACTGATAGCACTTGGCCACCCATCAAGTATGGAGCCTTCATATGCTGCTTACCTATATGCATGATTTTGCACTTATCAAAGTTCAATTTCATTTGCCATTCTTCGGACCACTTCACAAGTTCGTCTAAGTCTTTTTGCAGCGAGATATGCTCATCCTGACCTGTTATTGCCCTAAAGACCTTCAAATCATCTGTAAATTTGAAAACTTTACTGCTTAGGCCACTTTCAATGTTATTTACAAATATAATGAACAGTAATGGCCCTAGTACTGACCCCTGGGGGACTCCACTAAGAACATTTTGCCATGATGACTTTGTACCATTTAGCATCACTCTTTGCTGTCTATCTGAAAGCCACAACTCTATCCATTTTAAGATGCTACCTGCAATACCATGGGACTGAAGCTGTATCATTAACCGTTTATGGGGTACCTTGTCAAAGGCCTTACTAAAGTCAAGATATGCTACATCAACCTGATTTCCCTGATCAAATTGTTCTGTGGCGAAGTTAAAAAAGTCCAAGAGGTTTGTGAGACACGATCGTCCTTTTCTAAATCCATGTTGAGTATCTTGAATCAATCTGCTACCTTCCAGATAGCTAACTATTCTATCCTTGATAATTGATTCATTCATAATAAATATCATGCATGAGTCAATTCTAGTGCCAGGAACACAAAACACAGAAATGGGTTGTGATTGTGAAAAATAATATGAAACCGAAACAGTACTGCGCCGCAATACGCATCCGCACTCAATGAAATACTGTTCATTTGCAATTTACCACACGCGGGTGTGACGCGCATGTGACAGATAATATACAAGAGGTACGTTTGTCAGAAGGTAAATCGAATTTATCCTTGAAGTCTGCATGACGTCAGACAAAGGTTTTTTTTTAAATATGGTAAGAACTTGGTTAAGGAAAAATTTTCTGATATCATACGCTATGATCATTTTTATTTTGGCTTTTTCTACAAGCAAACATATTTGTATTCAGCTCACCAGGATAATTATAAACTTGTTCCGCTCTTTCCAGTGAATTTTTAAAATGGTATGGCAAAGTTCGACCAGATCGCGACCTTTGCCATCTCATTTTCACATGGGGTCAAGTACTCGTATTCTGCGGAAAAGCACAAAGGTTCATAAGCGGATCAGATGACATTCCAGTTTGAACTGTACAATCATGGCAGGGGCGTCGATTTGTATCCTTTTGTTGGGGCCTTGCCCCCCCCACAAATGTTGATCTTGGCCCCCTCAATGTTGATTTCGCCCCCCCCCCCAATAACCTAGGACATTTTTGTGCTGATAGGAAAGCTAAAGGACAGAAATTGGAAATGGCATGCCACTTAGCAAACTTAGTTAACGCCAACGAGAACATTTTGTACTGAAATGAAATATTTTGATTAGATAGTGAATTGACTCTCCACCTCTCGCTGCAAAATTGAAAATTGTGTTTAAAAAAACTGTAGTGTTGTGTGGCGACATCTAGGCAGCGGCCACAGCACTTGAGATATGGAATGACAGTCTACACGAACCCTGTAGTTATACAAGGTCAAACGCTATCACAAAATATCTGAAGAGACTTAATAGACACTAGCGCGCATGAAGTACCACAATCACGTTCTTCAGAACATCCAAAATCGTAGTATCCAAGGATAATATGTTCAGTTACAGAATCATAAAATTTCAAGTTCAAATTTGCATTTGCGGTCGACAAATATGACGGAGGTAAGACATTTGTGATCCAATTTGGCGCAGTGTTTGGGAATAGTAGATGAAAAAGTTGGTGGGTAAAATTCAACAAGTCTACTTGATGACTTTTTCTGATTTGCGCCCAGGGTTTCTATGTTAATATCACACAGGTACCATAATTGTCTTCAAGAAGAGGTGGTTTTACTTTGCTTTTATTATCATTTGAATTCCATTGCTCTTCGTGCTTTTTCTGCCCAGGATTGGGGCACCCAATGTTGCATTTCCGTCAGGGGTTGGCACAGCTTAAGGTAATTTATAATGTATTATATTATTTAATGCAATGCTTAGGGATGTGATGAATATGCTGCTACATTTTGGTAAATTTGTCTTAAGGTGTTTTAGGAATTCTTGGAATTTATCATTTGAATGCAATGTTCATGAATGTCACTAAGATGATGGGACCACTCATTATCTGCACAATCCCTTGTTTTACAGATTGCGAGCAAAATAACGCAAATCGGGATTTGAATAACGTGACAGGATGAAATAAATGTTATTTTTAATAAAACAAAAATGCAGCATAACCTAGCCTATCGCCCTTTGAAGAAAAATAAAACTAACACATCCCACTTTCAAAATTCCAAGCACTACATTTTCTCCATTTCCAAAATAGAAAACCCAAACCCAACTGAATCTAATCTAACATAAGCTATTTTTGAAGATACTCTCCATTTTCTGTTAATTTTTTAGGAAATGTTTGCAAAAAACAAAACATGGAACGCCTGACTAACTAGCCTGACCTAACAAAAACTAGCAATTACAAACTAGCAATTGCTAGCTTGCAATTGCTAGTTTGTTTAGCAACTAGCAATTGTTTGCATTATGGAATCAAATGTGTGTATAAACTTCTCTTGTTACCACCTTAAAACAAAATATTTCTTGTTAGGCTAGGTTTGCTTACGTTTTTTTTTATTTCAGGGAAATAACTTGTCCGATATTTTTCCAGTTTTATTTTTAGAATTGTTTTCTCGAAAGGCAGGTCAGACTGAAGTTAGGTCAGGTTATCTTGGCCCAACTTTCCATGCAAGAAATTAATTGCTTTTATTGAAATTCTCCAGGCATTTTTCTCAATTATTTTCAACTTAAAACCTAACCTAACCTGACCTAAACTAGCCTGCCCTGCCATTTTAAAAGAAAATGATCAAGCTTTAAATATATTTCCAATTTTTTTATCACACCAAAGCCCAACCTGACCTGACTTAACCAACCCTCGTTCCTTTGTATGCTTCATGGACGTAAAATGTGTGTAGAACTTGTCAGGTGGTTACCTCAAACTGCAATAATGCCTGGCTTTTTGGGATTTTTTTTTTCGGTTTACGGTAATCTCTCATCAACGTGCTGAACACGATGTAACCACTCATTTCCTCTGCGCATGCATACTTTTCAATGGGGAGGCAACATGACTCCCAAAAAGGGGCTTAGATTTGAGTGATATAAGATGAAAAATAATGTTCAGAGTGAAGAAAAAAAAAGATGTAACATAACCTTACTTAACTTAGCCTAGCCTTCCATGCATGAAATACAATTATTTTCTACTGGACAATTCCCTTAAAAAAAATTGTTCACAAACATTTTCAAAGTAAAAAGTTTCATTGTTCAACGGTTATTGAACAAACAAACAAAAATTAAGGAAAAAACTAACTTACAACAAAAGCCTGGCCTAACATAACTCGGCGAAACCTTTGAATGATTCATGGAGGTAAAATGGGTGTACAACTTGTTTTGTGATTACCTTAGACTGCAGTAATCCCACTTTTTGTGCTACATGGTGCACGTGATGAGCGCATTGCGCTTATTGCTTCACAAAGGGGAATAACATGCTGAAAGTACTATATTTTCAGGAATGGATTACTGGGCTGACAACATTTGCTCAGTTGCCAATTTGCAGGTCAGATCTACATCATTTGTGTCACGAAACATGATAAATTCATCGACATCCATACTCCGGTTTCTGGATAATAAGTTATTCTGACGATTTCTCATGTAATTTGAATGGATCTTATATTCATATCATGGGAAAATGACAAGTTTTCATGATAGAAGCAGGCGAAGTTAAAATACATATATATCATCATATAAGTCGTCAGTTCACTGACAAGACAATAAATTCGCTTCAATAGCACTAAAACAGCAGGTGGCTCACTCCTTTTTAATGTCTAGAATCGATGACAGTACTTTCTTGAATAACGTTTGAAGCGGATGAAAGAAGTGTATTCCTTTGAATGTAGAAGTACTTTGAACCATATGTTATGTCCTTCACAGTGCTGCTCCATCCACCTCCAACTCCAACACTGACGAAACTTCAGGAGCGCGTCCATCTCCAAAGTAGCCTGTGGAAGGAGGCATATATTGCAGGATGACTACTGTGATCTGAATTAGATTGTATCCCTGTTGCATTATCATCCATCCTTGCCGATCCATGTAGCAGATGTTTGACTTTCCTCAAATTGTCTGGAGAACTTGGGAGTTCAAATCACGTTATGTGAAATGTGAAGATACCTGAAATTACGTGAGTGATGAACCAGATGAACTACTCCTGGATTCGTTTATTGAAGTATTCCATTGCAAAGTGGCATACCGAATGGGGGAGAGCATTGTGGGCAGTTGCGCCCACCCTTCTGATAGGTTGTGGGGCCCCCAATAATCCGCCGAGCTCAGGAAAAAAATTGCGACATGCTCCCCAAAAATCCCACTTGCGCAGGGGCCTCTGATACTAACACTGGGGCCCCAAAAGCTTCCATCTGGGCCCATGAAAATCACGTTGTGGCCCCCAAAAAAGTCTTGCCGGGTTCCAGAAAATCACAACTTGGGCCCCAAACGGTCGGGCCGAGACCCCCTGAAAATTCGCTGAGCCTGGGACAGCAATACTTCTCGCCCGGGTTCAGGAAAATTACAACTGGGCCACAAACGGTAGGGCCAGGTCCCACTTGAAAATTACGCTGAGCCTGGGATTCCAATAATTCTCGCCCGGGTCCCCGTACATCACTCTAGAGGCATGAAAGGTCCCACCGGGGCTCTAAGTCTCGTTGGGGTCACCCAAAAATTAAGCCGGGAGAATAAAAACAGACCGGAAACGAAAATTAACTCTGGGATCCAACAATGGCTCCAAAAGCCCACAAAACGTGTTGGGCCCCAAAACGTGTCGTTGTCACTAAAACTCGCGCAAGGGATCCAAAAGTGACCATGGGGCCAAAAATCGCAATTGGACCAAAACAAATTTCCGCCGCTTCCTTTGAAAATCTCATTGGGGGCCAAAACACCGCGCCGGAGCCCCACGAGTCTCAGCCTTTCCCTTCTGCAAACGCAGCATGGCCCAAAATACCACACCTGCACTCCATAAAAAGTAAGCCGATGCCTTCTAAAATAAGGAGAGATTCCGAAAAATATATGCCCGAGTCAAGTACATCCCCCCAGAGCACCAAACGTACCCCTAGATGCCTTCAAAATTTGCGTACGGTCCCAAAATAATGGCGTACCGGAGCTCGAACAATTGCATTGAGACACAAATATTTGGTGTCTGGTGCCCGAAATATCAGGGCGGGACTCCGACTTCAAATCATTCAGAAGTCACAAAAATTTGCGTCGAACCAAGAAAACTACTCTGGGCCCTCCGGAACTACACACCTGGGCCAGCAAAGCCGCGCTGGGATCCCGATGAATTATACCTGAGAAGCTAAGGTTGTGCTGGGATTTCAACACATGTGTGAAAAATAAACGCCTCAGTTAAATACAGCGGAAACCTAAGAGCACAACGGGTGGCCGAAAATACGCCGGGCCCTCCAAAGTTTACCTAGTTTCGCAAAAAGTGGCAGGGCCGAGGCCTCAGTCATAGACCTTAACATATGGCTGGGGCACCCAAAAAGCGAATTGGTCGGAAAAAAGACCTACGGGGGCGGGAACCATACCAATTCCGTGAATTTGAAAATTGTTTTGATTTCTGCCATTATTCCCGCTTTCCAAAATTTTGCACATATTTATTTCCGACGGTAGCAAAGAAACCATCCCAGCTGACATCGATTTTCAAACCATCTGGTGGCCCTTCTGGGAATCTTCTGGGATGACCTTTTCGGCCTCCTTGGCCGTGTATAGTTCACGAAGAGAAAACTTTGACGCCAGGACCGTGTATTCCTCAGCGCTTGGCGGTAACCAGACTGGCCCCCGCACAGCCCGCACCCTCCCAGGTCAACTCGACACAGCTCCCGCGTTTCCGACACCCCCGATCGCTGATTGGTCCATCCCGCACACGCCCCACCACGCCACGTATCCGGCCGGACCGTCCAGGTCACGAGGTCGTCGCACCGGATGACTCATCTGCCGGCATCCTGGATCTATTACCAGTGCCACCTCACATGCAAGCTGACTACATCCCCCCATTGTCTCAAACATCATTCGCCCACATCACTCGACACGCCATCCGTACCACGCAGTCGTGTGCTCCGGCGGGGCGCAGCCCGCCACCCTTCCAAATCTATGTCCTGCGTTTCGTCCGTCGCATACGTCGCGTCGCCCGGATCAGTCACCGTCAGGTCCAGGTCGTCCAGCGAGTCGTCGGCCGGTTCGTCGGCGGGGGCGTCAGGCGGGCGCACTGGGCCCGGTCGCTCCGCTCGCGGAGGCGGGACGTCGCCCGACGGGCCAGGCGTCGCCGCCCCCTGTGGGCCGCCGGGCCATATCACTGCGCGGACAGCCGGCCGCGCAGTGGCCGGCTGTCCGCGTCAATCGATTGGTACACGTTGCAGGCCCGAACCACCGCTCGTACCGCTGGCCGCGACACCCGCGTTTCACGGCACAGCCGCCGCACGTGCCACAGTGTACGCCGCAACCATTGATGTCCGTAGGCCTCGTGAACCTCCCTGATCCACTCGGGCTTCGCGTCGGGCCGTGGGTCAATGGGCCGTGGCGCATCGTCGCCATCCTCGTCGGCCGAGACCGAGTCGCGCAGCCACTTTTTCGGCACACGGGTGCGGATGTCCGCCGGGTTGTCGGCGGACCGCACAAGACCGATCGTCATGGACAGCTGGAACTCCGCTACCAGCTGCAGGATGACGTCCATCCGTCTGCAAATTAACATCTCCCCGTGTGCCTTAGTGCGCAAGCGCGCGCTGCCACTCAGCGCGTCATCAATCCATTTGTGCACGGTGGCGGAGTCAGGGCGGAGATCGACGGTACTGACCCCCATGCCACAGTAAGATTGATACCGCTAAGCGCCGCGTCGAGCTCCGCCATATTAATGTGCATAGCGGCCTGCGACTCCGGTCTCAGCCAACTCGCGTCTCCCACGACGTCGCCGTCCGCGTTGGCCACCACTACGTCCGCCGCGAGCGAGCTGGCGTCCGTCCAGACGACCACCTTGTCTCCGTCCATACACCAGGGGCCGTGGGTCGGGTCAGCCTCGCTCAGCCGAGCCGCCACCTGGTCGACCTGGCCGCGCAATACCTCGTCACCAATCGGGTCGTCCCACCCGGTCGACAAGGCCTTGGAGCGTCGCTTGAGCCACACGGCCGCCAGCCTGAGCCAGCCGGCCACGGGCACATGCGACACCAGTCGGCCGCACCAGGCGAACACTGCCCGACGAGTGAGCACCGCCAGCGGGGCCGCCACCGGATTGTCGCGCCGCCAGTGGAGCGCGCCCTCTTGATTTGGGCTCACGCGGAGCCCGGGAAGGCGCGTCCCGGCAGCCGCACGCTCCGGTGGCTTGCACGCCAGGCTGTACCTCGCGAAATGCGCCACTACATAGTCTGCACTGACTACGTTTTCGTCCACTAGCAGATCATCTACGTAGGGCAACACGCCGCGGGACACGTCCCGGTCGCGGAGCAGCACAGCTTGTACGACGGCCTTCATCACGAGCGGGGCGATGTTGAACCCGGAGCCGATCCGTGTTAGACAGTACCGCTGTCCGCGAACCTCGACCGTCTGATACGGCCACAGCCGTCTGTCCAGCCGGAGCTGCAGGTACGCCCTGCGCAGATCAACGACCGCGATACGGGCGCCGTGTCGTCGCCAGCGTCGCAGCTGGTCGACACAGACGTCCGCGTCGGCGGTGTGCGCAAGGACGTGACCGTTCAACTCGCGGTAGTCCAGAACGGGGCGCACCTTGCCCTTGTTCGGCTGTTGGACCGCTATCAACGGCATCAGGCCGCGCGCTGGCCCATCCGTCCCCTCGTTGTATGGCCACAGCCAGCCATCGGCAACCCATAAGTCGAGCTCGGCATCGTACGCCACGCGCGCTACCGCCGGCACCGCGTACTGCGCGGTCCGGCTCCGTAGGCGTGCCGGTCCGACGCCCGTCGCCCACTTCCAGGCCACCGTCCAGGCCGCAGCCCGCACATCAAAGCGCGCCACGATGTCCTCGGCATCCACCTGCACATCCTGTGCCGCCGCCCCGACCACCGCGGCATCAACCTGCACGCTCCGTGCCGCCGCCGCCGCCGTGCAGACCCCCACGTCTGACGCGGCCCGCACTACGACGCCTCCCAGGACCGTCGCCCCGGTCATACCCATAATCATGTCCACGCCCAGAGGTCTGCCCGGCACCACCAGGGCGGCGAGCGTAACCCGCTTGCTCTGGTAGGCCACCATCACACGCGTGACGCCGACGCACCTCAGCGTCCCCTCATTAACGGCGCGTAGCAGCACCGACCGCGGCTCCCACGTCGAGCAGCACCCGACGTAGATGAGCACATCGGTTCATCCCGTGTCTATCAGTGCCCGACGTGCCACGCCGTCCACAGGCATTTCCACCACCGGGAGCGCGGTCACACCTCCGGAGACGGCGCTTGCGCTGACGCGCCCCCGGCGGAGTTTCCCACTCGTCGCGGGCAGGGGACCGTGAAATGACTGACGACGCCGCAAGTCCAGGACGAGGACGAGGACGAGGACGAGGACGAGGACGATGACGATGACGATGACGATGACGATGACGATGACGATGACGATGACGATGACGATGACGATGATGATGACGATGATGACGATGACGATAGATCCGAGCCCACTGTATGACACTGCAGTCGCATGCTATTACTCAACTCTGTTATGCTGACATGTACTGTGCACTGCTCTTCTAATTATGTCTTGATCAGTTATGGGACGATTTTCCCCGTTGGCGAGGATGCTGAATAAACATAAACATACACATCGTGGAATAAAAATTCAGAATTTCTGAGATATGAAAATATAGTGGGCGAAATCCAATGTTTTTTTTTTTTTTTTTTTTTTGGGGGGGGTGGTCTAGTGCGTTGGCACTTCGCCCCCCCCCCCCACCCCCAAATGTTTTTCAAAAATCGACACCCCTGGGTCGGACATGGCTCATGCAGGGGTAGGATATGGCTGACCCACGAATAAAATACGGCTGGCGCACGGGTAGGATATGGCTGACGCAGGGGTAGGATATGGCTGACGCACGGCTAGGATATGGCTGGCGCACGGGCAGGATATGGCTGACGCAGGGGCAGATACGGTTGAAGCTCCGAACGTGAAAGTCAAGATTCGGTCGGACGTCCCGTATATTATAATTTCTTGCGGGCGGCCTCCAACCTGGATTGGGTTCTACTTGCTTAGGTTTAATAGCGAAATGATCTGTGACATTTCACTCCGTTGGCCTGCTAGCGCACCCATGATGTGTGTACCAATTGACCAGTGGTCGGGTTTTGTTCGGTTAGTTCTTTTTCCGTCAATATCTTTGGAACTTATCTGGCCGAAACAAACTGAGAACCATTAAACCAAAGCTAGGGCGGTGGGAATCATCGTCAATAATTTCACGGAGGGAGGAGGTAGTGCTCGCCAGGATACGGATAGGACACACCTATGCCACCCACGGCTACCTGCTGCAGAATCAGGACAGACCGATGTGCGCTCGTTGTGATGTCCCATTAACGGTCCGACACATCCTTCTGGTGTGCCCTCGTTTCGCAGCCGAACGAAGACGACACTTTGGAAGAGAGGTATCCACACTGACGAAGACAAATCTTCTTGGTGATGGGTCACGTGTGATTCAGAATGGACAACTATTCGAGTTTCTATCGCAAATGCGATTTGCTGTCATATATCCAGGGAGGTAAATATATCGGTCTCGTTTGGGCATAGTGAGTGCTCCTTAAACGTGAAAGTAATCCTGAACGGAACATAAAACCTAGATAGACAGGAACACAGTTATGGGCGCTATATGATCAGCATGGTCGATGCGCCCTGAAGCCCAAATAACTAACTAACTAACTGTTCGGTTAGTTGTCGCGTCATGTCGAGCATTGTCAGACGTTGTGTTGCGCTTGCTCAGTTCGGAGCGAGTCGGTTTTGGGTGGACTCAGATTAGAAAAACGTGTAGGGCCAAGTTTGGCAGTCTGGTCTGGTCGGGTCGGATCGGATCGGTTTGAGTTGGGTCGGATCGTGTTAGATGGAATCGGATCGGATTGGGTCGGGTCTGGTCTGATCGGGTCGGTTTGAGTTGGGTCGGATCGTGTTAGATGGAATCGGATCGGATTGGGTCGGGTCTGGTCTGATCGGGTCGGTTTGAATCGGGTCGGGTCGGGGTGGGTTGGGCCTGGTTAAGTCGGGTCGGTTCGTGTCGTGTCGGGTCTGGTCGGGTCAGATCAGATCGGATCGGATCTGATCGGATCGGATCTGATCAGATCGGATTGGATCAAGTCGGTTCAGGTCCAGTTCGGTGGACTCAAGTTGGATCTTGTCTGGCCGGGTTTGGTAAAGTCGGGTCTGGTCGGGCCGGATCTGGTCAGATCGATCGGGGTTGCGTCAGGTCAGATCGGATTGAGTCGGGTCCGATCAGGTTAGGTCGGCTTGAGTCGGTCGTGTCGGATGGAATCGGATCAGATTGAACCGGGTCTGGTCGGATCGGGACGGTTTGAGTTGGGTCGGATCGGGTCGGGTCGGGTTGGGTCGGGTCGGGTCAACGCTCACCAATCGTTGTTCCGCCAGACAAAAAGTGCAGAGTGTTCGACCAGCTCTCGGCCTCGTCTCTCTCATACACGGGCTGTTGATGTTCCCTGGAAAGAAACGAGAATGAGACATGCTTGCACTTCACTTTTACCGCAATGGCGAGAAGTTCCTCGGCTTGGAAATAAAAACCGATTTCAACTCGTCATGCACCACGAAACGTCATGAAGCCAGTAGGGGTGAGTGGAAATGATGGACCCAGGGAAATTATCGACGATCCAAAGGTATTTCGAATGTTGTGTTTGGCGGATAGAGAGATCGATTTAGAGAGCGTAACGGGGGATTTTTATCTCAGTAGTGGTAGCAGTGCCCATTCAGTGCAGTTCCCAAGATTTTTTGGCAAGTAAGACATAGGTGTAGGTTTCTGAAAATGATTGGTAGGGTACAATGCATAAAGGCAATTGGCGGGCAGAAGTGGATTGAGGGGGAGCATACCACATATCGTCTCATGCTAAAAGTTGAAATTACTGGGAGGAGAAAAACCGACGTTACAGGGGCGGTCGGCCCATGTAAGGCACTAAGGCAGTGCCTCACCTGAATAGAGCTGGGAAGTATTTGTGTACGTTATTTTCATAAAATGATGCTTTCATCCACTGGAATGTAGCAAACTTGAAAAACTGGACACAAATATGCATTGGTGACTCATAATGATGGTGAAAATTGAAAGTTCATTTACAAATGTAAATGAACTTTCATATACATCTTAGCTTCGAAACAGCTCTATCATCGATCGGCTGAGGCTAACCTCTTGCACGTATCGCCATATAGTGCGTTTTCGTTTCATAACAAGCGGAGGGTGGGTCGGGGCCCTCCAATATGGTTTGGCAATCAGTGACGTCACATGGGCTAGACAATTGCTCAGTTCCGTAGGCGCTCCAGCGAAACTTCCGTATTTCTACACGACATTTCCCATCTTATATACCATCGAAATATGGCAAAATCGGGTTTATTTGAAAGCTTGCAGAATCTTGTCCACGAACATGAGCCGTACTTTTCATAACGCCGGGTTTTTTTCGCTTGTACCAACGCTGACTGCATTCATGTCAAGCGCCGCAAGAATCGCGCGGTGCCACGAGTGGTAGCAGTATGATGAGTCCCTGCCCCTTCCCCCGCCAATGACGTACCTAGGATTTGCATAAGAGGGTTGGGATGCATTTGGAGGGTGCCCATCCTGCCATTATTTTTGGTTTAATAGCAATGCTGGCAAATGCACTGCAGTATACACTCACCATGGCTAATGCCAAATTATTTTGGCATCAGCAACAGGCTTGCCTTTGCTGAAGGGAACAATTGAAGAAAAAAAACATCTAAATGTTGTCATTCTTTTGCATGGTAAGCTAGAACCATTAAACCGGTTAAATATTTGTTGTATTCCCACTCTTTCCACAGTGCACAAGACCCTGTCCTGCTGTTTACCCGACCACATTAGCAGCTGTCTCCAAAGTAATCATTATTGATAAAATTGTTCATGTGAATTTCTTACTTGGAGTAACAGCAAGCAAGCTGATCTCAGTCTCATGAGGGTGGTGCAACTCTGGATCTGAGCAGGCACAGGCTGGACTGGGGCCGACTTCTGGTGCAGGCAGATCGAGACAGGAGAGGTTGGAGGCAGAAGCTAGCCCTTGAGGAGAAGGTTGAGATGGAGAATCCAGACTGAAAATAAGGACTCCACCTTTGAGTTCACAACATTATATTCCAAGGCATCTTAGTTTATACAATTTTTCCACAACAAGAACAACAAAGTTTTCCATCTATCAAAATACCCCATTTGATTATTAATCCACGACTATATCTTCAATGGGAGGTTAGGCTAGGTTAGCATGCGCACTGGATGGGGAGGGGCGAATCCGCCCACCCCTGCGGTTTTTCGCACATAACTCCAGATTTTACCTGGCGATTTACGCCATTGTTTGCACACCTGCTTAGAAATGACCGGCGTGTTGCCTAAAGGCAGAAATATGGAAATCGGTCGATTTTTCGAGTTAGGGGCCGTTAATGTCAAAAACCTTCGCAACGCCAGACAACAAAAATCGGCACTCATGGGCTTCCCATATATTGGCAACATGCACGTGTTCTTGGCGACACTAGCGATATATTTGATGTGTATTGTTATTATATATAGATTCAGTCATGTTTGGTTACCTAGGTCAAGTCAGGTCAACTTGACAGGTTAATAAACGAAACTTGGCCAACTGGAATGTTGTTACAAATGCAAATGACCGTCATGCGATTGATGTTACTTTGCATGTTACTCCCAAACATCTTGAAAACTACTGCTTGTCATTGTGTGCCTAAGCGTTTCAATACTGCATTCATGTACATTACTCCTTTCTTTGCGAAGCCGATTGCGCCGAGCCGCCCATCAGAGCAGTCGGACTGGCGGCCCGGTTCCGGTAACTGGAGCAAGTAATGACCTGATAGTGCTGCTATATAGGTGACTTGAGGTTAAATGCCTGGTCTAGAATCTCTCTTGCATCATTGGCAATGTCCAAAACATCGTTGATGTCCTAAAGAATTTAAACACAATCACAGCGATCCATAGTAATGATAAGCCAATCCACACAAAACCAGAACATTTTGATATTTTGACCTTATTTAACCTTGAAGATATTGACCTAGTCACGAAATTTGCACACAATATAGTTTACTACCGTACCCATCCACCCTGCGAATTTCGTTGCTCCAGGTTTAATAAGAGCCGAAATCTTAGGGGGACAGAATCTGCCCCTCCAATGCACGTAATTTTCAAAGGCCCTCCAGAGCGCTTGTTACGTGTTGTTGCTTTTTTAACATTACTTTTTTATGAAGTTCCAAGCCTCTTTTTTGTGTTACTTTGCTCAAAAACTGAAAAGTAAACAATTGGACATAAAATGAGTGGTCCTAATTGGTGTCAGTCACATTCATTAAACATTGCATTGGAAAGTCATATTCCAAGTAGGGGCGTCGATTTGTATCCTTTCGTGGGAGCCATGGCCCCACCAATGTTGATCTTGCCCCCCCCCCCAAGAAGCCATGCTGTTTTTATGTTCATAATAAAGTTTAAAGAAAAAGAAAATACCATGCTGTATTGAACTTATTGATGTTAACCAGAGTATTTCTACTGTAAAGAAACAGATTAGGTTTGGTAGTGGACTGAATCTCCACCTTTTACTGCAAAATTAAAGTGTGCCAAAAAAAAAATAACTGGATTTCCCTTCACTGTGGAAGTACCACTTGCATCATAAAATGCTGAGATTAGCAGATGCTGATGGATTATAAATCTGAACTATAAGGTTGCCTTAAAAAACCTGCTATGCCACTAACGAACAATTCCATTGTCATACTGATGTTTGTACACACCACCAATCTCACTTGTGTTCAACTCGAGTTGAATAAAAAATCAACACATGTATCAATATTTTTTTGATGAGTCATGAGTTGAATCAATTCTTTTCCCCAAAATAGATCTTGAGATGGGAGTTGCATCACATCTTTCTAGAAAAAGAAACAATTAGTTAAATAATGAGTCAATCATTAATATCACAATGAGTCACTTGAGTGTTGAGTCAAATGCAAGCTATGAAAAAATGATATAAAGCATGTATATTTGTGAATAGCAATGGCATCAATTTGTATCCTCTTGTGGGGGCAATGGAACCCCAATATTGATTTCCCCCCCCCCCCAATAGCATATGCTATTTTTATGCTGATAAGAAAGCTAAAGGGAAAAAATGAAAGCATGAAATAAAGAATTTAGTTGATACACATTTCGCACTGAAAAGTAACAGATTTTGATTAGACAGTAAATTACCTCTGATTTTGATTAGACAGAAAATTGTGCAAAAACCCTGAAATAACTGGACTTCCCTCTACTGTAGAAGGACAACTTACATACATCATAAAATGTTGAGATTAGCTGATGCTGATGCACTTTAAGCCAGATTGTCCAACAAATCTGCTAAGCCACCAAACAACAATTGTTTTGTCATACTGATGCTTGTATGCACCACCAATGCCAATGCCACATGCATATGGAGTTTGAACAGGGTTTCATTCCATTCTCAATTTCCAGTCATCAAACTTGATGCAATCCAGTGCAGTGAAAACAAACACATTCATCATTGAGATTATGGATGTACAAACTATAATAATATCCAGCAGCCCACCCATCACCCAATCAGCTTGATATTTACTAAGGTAGGTACCCACCTAAGTACATGCCCAATGAGATATTACCTAGTTACCTACCGATGTGCCCCAAACTGAACCAATGAGAGCCACATCTGAACCAGTCTGCCAGCTTATGATACCACGAAAGACAAAAGTCAGGAGAAGCTGCATGGACAGTGCTACAATTGATGTTCCTGAAGAAAGCAATAGGTAGGTGCCAATCAGTGCACAGCTATACAAGACCAATTATAAGGTGTTCTTGCGCAGAACCAATGTCTGGTAGCGTGCATCAAATGATACCAAGGATACCATTACATTAGAAGGAGTATCAAAGTTTCATGGAAGCCTTAGTGACGTCATGGCTTTTTCCTTCACTACTGCAGGAATTGATAGCATCAGGCATTGCCATCTATGTCATTGGCATCAGGCATTGACCTTTATATATGTAACTAGACGGCCGACTCGCCGCACGGTCCGTGTCCTATTCCGGCAAGTCCCAGTTGAAGCAGCTGTATACGGGCAAAAGATGGAGCGGGCCGCCCACTCCCATGCATTTTGGCCCTGGAATGAAATGTAGGATGAAAAGTTATGGATAAGTAGTGATAATAAGTAGTCAAAATAATATTTCGTTCATAATGAGCAAATAGAAATGGCGAAAAATCTTGCAAAATATTGCAATTGTGCTTTTAACGTCTAGCTTCTATCATCGTTTTGCCAACTTTGTGCTGTATTCGGCATGGAATCTTGACCCACACACGCTTGCGAAGTAATGTTGTAGATGTTTGTAGTTGACAGCATACGTGTACTGCGTGTGCACCCTATATCTAATCAGGGTGGGTTCCAGGAATTATCATGGGAGAGGGGAATTTGTCAGGGGGCGCCATTTCTTAGGAGGTGCACCCTGCAAAAATACCTGAAGGGGCTAAACGAAAATCCGACTTGAACACACTGAAGGGTGCTTTTGGTTAACAAATATGAAGGGGGAATACTCGAGTCTTCCCGGAGGTGCGCAGGTTCCATGGGGACATATTCCTGAATCAGACGACCATCCTTGAATCTGCACAACCATCCTGCAGGGCATAGGGTGACGCTCAGGCAGGGGTGTTGCTATATATACTTTCGAGGGGACAAATGCCACATCATTGTTGGCTTTGCCCCCGCCAATGATTTCAAGCCCTAACATGGGACCCTATAGTGTGTTCCCTCAATCAATCTGGGCCTGTCCATTGCCTTCTTGTATTTTGGCCTCCTTCACCCCCCCTCTCTCAAAAATACCAAAACGTTTTTTAATAAACAAACATTTTCACGAAAAGAGCATTTTTCTCTTTAGAAACAGCTGATGTTAGGTTGGATTAGGATAGGCTAGGTTAGGTTTCCTTTCTAATGGTGAGTATTTTCAGAAAATGAAGTGCTTGACATTAAAACAAAATATCAAAAGGTTGGTTTGGCTAGATTGGCTAGGCATTTTTTCACATTATTTTTCATGCTACATTACCTACCTCAAACCCCTTTTTGAAATAATTTTGCTCACAGCACGAAAGGTATGCATTTGCACATAAAAGGGGTGGTCCAATCATCTTAGTCACATTCATAAGCATGACATTCTGAAGAAGGATTCAACAAATAAAAAACACCATAAATGGCAAATGTACCAAATGAGTTGTATTTTTGGGAAAAACACTTGAAACTTTTGAAAAGAATTCCAATTTAACAAACTAAGCTAACCTAACTTTACCACACAAAACCCATTTCTTTGCTGTTCGGAGGAAGGGGTGTGTAAAAATTTGCTTTGTTACCACCTTAAAGCACAATAATACCAGGTTGATTAGGTTAGACTAGTGTAGGTTTTTAAGGTGGAAATTTTGGTCTCAAAAAGTTTAAAAACGGAAATGTTTCCTTCAAAAGCAGCTGACGTTAGGTTAGGGCAGGCTGCGTTCGGTTTTTATATTTGGGAAAAATGTTCAGAAAATGTACCGCGTACAATTTTTATCTTTTATTTTTTGCCATTTTTTTCTTCTCCACATTGAGGTTGTGATATGCTAGATTCCATTATGTTGGTTATGGTTATTAGGTTATTGATTCACTTATGAGTGGATTCATACCATTCCCACTTGTGTCTAAAAGCTACATCATAACCTTACCTTTATAACGTATATCACAAGAATCCATCACGATTATATTGCTCACTCAGGACACCATGTTGCAGAATTACATGGGACAGTGCCGTGCCCAATGGGAAGGGCCATTGTGGGAAGTTGCCCCCTGACAGGTTGTGGGGCCCCATGAATCGCGTGGAGCTCAGGGAAAAAATGCCATAGTCTCCCTAAAAGTCTCGTTTGGGCCCAAATAATCGCTGGTTGGTTGGATGAATATTGGTTTTGCGACATGTCGACCGTTGAGACATGTAGCGTCGCCAATCTCTCACGCCGATTGGCCGCGGGCGATGAGTAGCGACAGGTGGGACTCGAACATTAAATAATGGCACCGGGGCCCCGAAAAATGACATCGGGTCAAAATAGTCGCGCACGGGCTTCTCAAAAGGACGCTGGGACTTCAAAAGTTCCTACCTGGCCCCCTGAAAACCACGCTGGGGCTCCAAAGAGTCGTACTGGTGATAAAGAATATAACGACGAAGGCCACAAACAGTCGGGCCGGAACCCCTGAAATTCACGCTTAGCCTGCTCTACCAAGACTTCTCAACATTACGTCGTGAATCCCAAAAATGTATGTCGGTAATCCAAGGCATACCGAGTTTCGCAAAAAGCGACACAGCCTTCAAATATGCTCTGCAGCTCGAAATGAACAAACCGGAAGCGCTAAGTAAAAGCATAACGGAGGCCCTCAAGGCACATCAGGGTCATGAGACCGGACGGGGCCTCAAATCGGAATTGATCGTAAACAAGGAACAAAAATGCCGGGCAATAAACAAAACATCTTCGAGAAAAAAAAATCTTCGAAAACGCGTCGATACCTTTAAAATACTATAGGTGTGTGAGAAGCAACAAAGCTGTAAAAAAAAGATCCGGGTTTCAAACGTGTTCCGGGCCACTAGCAAAAATTGGCTGGAGCTCTAAAACACATACATAGAAGAAGAAAACGCAACGGCTAAAAATGCGGACACCTAGCCTAGGTACGGTCACGGCTCGGTAGCCAATCTGAGAGCTTATTTAACCAAAGAGATGAGGTGCACGAAAGCTCAATGTGTCTCTGGATTTCTTAATCAGGGGAAACTGTGGGAAGAAGAGAACTAATACATCGAATTGAATTTATCGATTCTTTTTTTTCCAACGAGTCGTCATACCAGGCTTTCTACATGTGAAATTTGGCACAAGACAGCAATTAGCAAAACGTGGGAGGCCTAACAGAAACCGGAGAAGCGCACGTAGAGTGGCGAACGCGCCGACTGCGCAAGGTGGGTGTACCCGTTCACGAACGTTGGCGTTTTGGCGACCGAGCGTTATTAATTGGAATGGCTGATATGGACAAATGTTATATTTTTTAGTGATTTGTTCAGGCGTAATTTCAGCAGCATAAGGTGACTTTTCAAGGAAAACAAAAAAAAAACATCAAATAGGATATGGGGGGTTATGGTTGAAATTCGTAAATTCTGAATGGTGGTAAATTTTGCCCCCTCCACAGGACAGTGAATTTGGCCACTAATTATTATATGACAAAAATATGAAGAAGACCTTTGAAAAAAAAATATTGGTGGAAATCCGCGGACTTTTTTACTTGGGGTAGGTGGACACCTTCTAAATCAGTTTGCCCTCTCTCGCAAATCCTATGTACGACACTGCCATGGCATGATATAATTTGACATGTTTATGGCTTTGATTCGCCGCAATGGACAGTGTACTCCGCGGCCCTGGTCTGCCACAGTGGACGGTTTGTTTCGCGACCCTGATCCACCACAGTAGATGATGTACTCCGCGGCTGTGATCCGCCGCAGTGGACGCTATGCTTCGGAGCCCTAGTCCGTCATAGGTGTGCCACACGGCCCCGGTTCATCACAGTGGGTGGAGTACTCCGCGACCCTGGTCTCCCACATTTGATGATGTACTCCATAGCCCTGGTCCACCAAATTGGACGGTGTGCTCTGCGACTCCGGCCCGTTACGATGGACCATGTGCTCCGCGGCCCTGGTCCGCCACAGTGGAATATGTACTCCACAGCCTCGGTCCGCCACAGTGGACGATGTGTTCTGCGACCTTGACCGGCCACAGTGGACGTCAGGGTTGAAAACTGAATTTTCCTGGAATTTTGCCATCCAAAGCATTATTCTCCTCACAAAATTATCTTCCATGTTGTTTCCTGCATGTGTTTTCAATTTGGATGTCTGTTGGCGTTGTTCGACAACGAATTGCCCTGTGGTAAAGTGCTCAAGATTCACCTGCAACTTCAAAGTGACATTATGATGGCAATGTTTGAAGGAAAATATCCCCTCCGTATTCCATAACTCAGTACTTGTCCTCTCCTCATCTAGGATTGCAAAATATAAATCCAACCCTGGTAGACGGCATGTACTCGACGGCCCTGGTCAGTCAATGTGAACGGTGTGGGATTAGTCGCGGCTTTGCATCAACTTTCCGAACAGTTTTGTGGGCATCAGTTGTCACTTTCTTCGCATTCTACCGTTCACCATACCATTAATGAATACCAATGTCATGCATGCATTAATATTTCCCAATTCGTCATAGCCATTGAATCTGCTCGATTCACAGCTGTTCTTGTTGTGCATTTCGATCAATGAATATTGATGACATCAGAAAAACAAATTGTCAGCAGCGAGACTAACATTATTTCCACTAAAGTAATGATTACAGGTACTGACAGCAGCGCGACCAGATGTTATTTTGGGTGCGGCACCCTTGTGGCCTTATTCATGTCCCCCGCACCTATATGAAGACTCCTTTCGTATGCCATGTGTTCCTACTGTTCAACATCTTGCGCCTCTATACATATTTGTTCTTCATATGCTTTATATTTGCTTCACATAATAAGGTCCAGTCACACGAAGTAGGGGTTATCTCGGATCATTATTTGTTCACACAATGTCATGGTGTACTACTTCGGTGGCTCTAAAACCGAATTGGAATTTCAATTCACAAGGAACAGTAGCATTCGGCATGAGACGACATTGCGGGCACAATGTCGTCCGTCGCCGCTGCTGACGCGCACACAAATCCCAGCTCCACACAGAGAACGGCAGTGTAGAATATGCACAATACTTGACTTGACTTAACACCGTTGACCTGGACACATATTTGAAAGCAGAATGTCTATATCATTTTGTATCATGTTCTGCACGAAAAAGTTTTCTCCTTACTGTGATACGAAGAGATAATTTGACCTGACCTCTGTTTAGTAACCTTGACCTTCATTATAATTTTGAGAAAGCGATGATTCGATTTCATGAAAGAACATTATGATCTTGATTTGGTGATGCTATCCTTCAACTATCGCGAGTGGTAGGATTTTGGAGATGTGGAAATATTATCCTCCTTGATCCGGCCCAAGTCAATTTCAAGGGGAATTTGAAATCAAATTGGTGAATGAGGTCAAGAAGGTAAATATGATGGGTCCAAGCACTACCAAAGGTATAGAAAAATCCGGACGCAACCTTTTTGAGGGAAAGGATTACAAGTAGGGGAGACCGGTGGAAAAGGCCCAGGTAAAACGCCCATGGTCTCTAAAAAAGAAATCCTTCATCCGATTATTCGGTTGCATTAATTTGGTAGCAGAACATACTTCCTTCTGCTGCCGACTAAAGTTTCGCTGGCCAGGAACGGTTGCTCTGCGTTTTAGGTGAGTTTTCATATATTTCCCGGTTTTCTTAGATCATAGCGGGCTATTTACGGAAAGGTACATGCTTAACTAAATATGTGGGAGGAATTTTGTAGGTATTTTTTGTTAAACTCGTCTGTTTTCTGCGATAAAACATCATGACGCAATGCGCCACAATTGTCAACTTAAGAGATCCGCTCGCAAAAATAATGTTGCAATTCTGCAGGAAGCCCCGTCCCCATGTCGTGTAAGACCAGGGGCGTCCTACCTGAATTATGGTCACCTGATCCCAGAACATGTATAGGGGCATATATGTATCTTCCTCCCTAAATATTTAACTGCGAAACAAGACTTAAAATCTTAACGATAGGTATTTTCAACTTCAATGCTGACCTTGATAACTGACTTGCTAAATCCCTCATTCCCGCTTTCCTAATCCTGGCATGCCTATTTCAGATTATGCCGATAAAAAGAACAAACAAGAGGGGTAAATATGGGCAAGACAATCTCAGGAAGGCACTCGAGGACATCCGCAGTGGACGATCGGTTCGAAGTACGGCAAAACGCTGGGGCGTGCCGCCGAAAACGCTGAGGAATCACCGAGACGGGAAAGTAAGAATGCCTGGAAAAGTTCAACTGGGAAGATTTCACTGCGAATTCAGTGCAGAACAATAAGATATTCTCGTTGAAAAGATTCGGAACATGGAGAAGTGCCTGTTTGGCCTAACAACGATCGACATTCGCAGAATTGCTTTTGGACTCGCAAAGAAACTTGGCATCCCTCAACGCTTCTCCAAGTACACACAGACGGCAGGGAAAGAGTGGCTTCGGGGTTTCCTGAAACGCCACCCTGACTTGGGTATCAGAAAGCCGGAGCCAACGAGCCTGGCGCGCGCGATTGGGTTCAACCGGTCCCAAGTGGATCGCTTCTTCGCCCTGTACAAGGAGCTTATTGACAAGACCAATTATGGCCCTTGGCAGGTTTGGAATGCTGATGAAACGGGTATCTCAACCGTGCATAAACCTGGAAATATAATCGCTCCAAAGGGCAAAAAAACAAGTAGGGAAGATCACGAGTGCGGAAAAGAGGAAAACAGTCACGGTCATCTGTGCCGCGAATGAGGGTGGACAGTCTGTACCCACGGCGATTATACTTACACGAATTCGCATGAACGGAGTCACTCATGAATGGTGCGCCACCAGGAGCCATTGGCATGTGTACCAAATCGGGATGGACGGACGAAGAGTGTTTTATCAATTGGCTTCACCTTTTCATTTCCACCGTGCGGCCATCAAAACAGCACAGGCATCTGCTCATCTTGGGCGGGCATTTCAGCCACAAGACCATCGCCGCGGTGGACCTGGCACGAGACCACGGAGTTGACCTTATCACACTCCCTCCTCACTCGACCCACAAGCTCCAACCTCTCGACGTATCGTGGTTCAAGCCCCTCAAAGCAGCATACAGCGTGGCAGCTGACAACTGGATGATGGCACACCCAGGCAGGAGGATATCCGAATACGAACTGAGTTAAATCTTCTCAACGGCGTACCTAAAGTGTGCCACGGCAGAGAAGATCGTTGGTGCTTTCCACGGAAGTGGAATCTGGCCATTTGACGACAAGAAATTCACCGATGAGGACTATGCCGCAGCTTTTTTTACTCATGAACCGGAGCCTGAACATAGCATGGTAGACCCCGCGGAGCCAGACCTCGTAGAAGGTGGACCTGAGACGCAGGGTCCCATGATCCAGTGTGATCCAATAGAATATGCCAGGGCACCTTCAACCAGTTCCACGGATGAGACTTTGTCCGACCTATCTCCTGCTGAGCCCAGACCTGACTCGTCTTCTGCTGAGTCCAAACCAGACCGTTCTCGTGTTTACACTCGGCCTGACCCATCTTCTGCTGAGATAGGACCTGGCCCATCTAGTGTCGAGGCTGCACCCGGTCCATCTTCTGAATCTCGACCCGGATCATCTCATGTGAGTCAGATATTAGGTGATCTGTGTGCATCGCCTAAAGCCGAAACCAGAAAGCGCAGTCGACGTGCACAGAAGTCGGAGGTTCTGACGTCATCTCCGATGAAGCAGCATCTGACAGAAGTGAATCTGGCCAAACAAGCTCGCCTCTCCAAGGGCAAGAAAGCCCCTCCGAAAAAGAGTGAGAAAGCTCCGAAAAACACCCGGAGCAAACAAGCGTCAGATGACGAAACTTCGTGTTTTTTGTGCGGTATGCAATATAAACTGTTGTGAGGAATGGGTACAGTGTGGCGATTGTGCGAAGTGGGCCTGTGTACCGTGCACAGACCTGAACGATGGTCAACGGCATTACACGTGTGATTTCCACGGACCCAACTAAGTTCGGCTTCTCACATTGCACAATGCTCATTGAAAGAACCACTGGATCACTGCAACTTGTCCCACGTGATTTGTGCCACATTGCCCGGGTTACGGCATCACACATTTCGAAGTTCTCACTGGTCATAGATAGGTATATTTTTTTTGGACCAACCGGTCTGCCATGCTTGTTGTTTTTGTCATCCCAGATATGTTAAACGTTTGCTCTTTTAACTTTTGTTTCCAGTTCATTTGAATGTTCATTGAATGTTTGAAATGTTCATGGGATGATTTGTTTGATCATAGCTATTGTTTGCGGATTGTTTCACAGATTCAACTCTCCTTTGCTTCATCGTGCTTTTAAGTTTTAAGTGCTGAAGTGAAACTTAAATAAATACTGCATTATGATCGTGGTGTGTACCTCCAGTTTGTGTCTGCCTCATTCAGGGCCAGATCGAGCCGGACCGTTTGGGTGTGAAAACATTTTCGTCGCGCAGTGGCGAAAATTTTGTGATTTTGTGCAATTTGTATATGGAATTTTAATATTTCGCTGAAAAAAAAATGAGGAACCCCATGTTTCTGCTTCGCATCGCCGAAATTTTTCATTTTTTGGCATATGAAAAGCAATTTTCCACATTTGCCCGGCGTTTATGAGCGGTAAAACATAGTTTAACACCCTCCCGATTTGGCTTTGGAAGGGGCAAATGCCCATTCAGCCCCTTGGATCCGTTCTAGTCTTATTGAAGCAAACATGTGGCTGTCAAACTTTACCAGATTTATCCACGCTTTGCCTGCAGCTTGAGTAATAAACTGGATTCCAAATATAAAAGAGCGATATCTAAGACGCCCAGGTGGGAAGCAACTTACCTACCCCCGTTTGTAAGACGCCCCTTTCCAATACTCCAGCAAAGTCGCTCTCACGTCAAGGAATGGGAGGGGAATCCATTTCAGTGGCTATATTTACAAAGAAAATTATGCGTAGTTCATTTCATAAAGAAAAAAAATAGACAAAAATTCAATGCCCGAGGTACATTGATTAAATATCCTTAAGAGGGGCGTGTTACACCAGTCAGGGTTACTACCAACAGGGTTGGAATCAAAATGTTCCTGTTGCGACACACCTGGTGCGTGGACCATTCAAATTTCACAGATTCGAAAACTGTTCATTTCTGTTATTATTCATATTTTCAGAAGTTTTGTACTTTATATTTCCGACTCTAGAGCAAAGAAGCCATTCGAGCCGACATGTCCATTTGAAGACCATCGGATGGCACTTCTGGGAAGCTCCTGGACTGACCTTTCCGGACTCCTTTGCCGTGATCGTTGAGCGGGGCCCAGCGGGGCCTACTCTTGCAATGGGTTTCGCCATTGGGTACGGGTTGAGTTTTTAAACTGTTGTAAAATAAATAGTACGATTGCGTTGATTGATGTATGTGATCCGTTGTGCATTTTAGTTTGCTTTATGTGGTGTGTAGTGACTGACTAGACTCGGCGATCACGATGACTACATCAATGCACATGTTTGATCAGAGGAAATTGCTTTCGATTGCTATGATTTTGTCGAAGCCATGCCCCCTTCCCGACCCTGAACTCGCACCACCAAAACTTTGGCTTCACCCTTCCTAATGTTAGGTACCGAGAAAATACCTTCACCCGTCGTCATCACAGTTCAAGCCTGTTGTGCTCCAATGCTCCATCAAGGCCGGTGTGTTTTAGCCTACATAGGGGCGCATACATTGTGGATTGAGGGGAGGGTGACGGTGACGTTGAGTATATAGATGACGTTGACGATGACGATGGACCCGAATCCACTGTATTACACTTTAGTCGCATGCTATGGCTCAAAGTTTTTATGTTGATATGTACTGTGCATTGACCTTTTGCTTATGTGGCTTCACTTGTTACTGGACGATTTTCCCGTTGGCGACGATGCTGAATGTATGCAAAAACATACACATCGTCAAATACAAATCAGAATTATCGAGGTCTGAAATCATAGTGGACGAAATCCGATGAGTTTTTTTTTGGGGGGGATCAAATGTATTTCGGCCCTCCCCCAATGATTTTCAAAAATCAACACCCCTGATTCCAAGGATTCATAAAACGCTTTGAAACATCAATTTAATACCTATCCTTCCATGTCATAATTTATTTTGAAGTATTTTTTTGTTTGTATTAATATCAAAAAGCAAATACAAATGAAGCAACATCTGGCCGAACCTAATCTGTTTTTGAAGAACATAAATTTATTGGGAAATATATTTTAAAGTTTTTGATAATCTTTTTTCAACTAAAAAGTAAAAGGTAACCCAACCTAATCTTACCAAGCTGAACCAGACCTAACCCAATATCATAGGCCCACTGGAGGGTGGTAGGGGGCCCGGGCCCCCATGAGCCCAAAGTGCCCTTTTGGCCAAAAGTGCCCTTTTGACAGAAAAGTGCCCTCTTGGCCGGAATGTCCCAAATTCAGCCCAAAATCAACTGCCCTATGTGTCCCGCCTGTGCCAAAGCTGCCCTTTGGGCCAAAAACTGGCCAAAACATTTTTCACAACCCCCCCCCACCGGTCAACAAACCTTCCAGTGTGCCCCGGGCCGCAAAGTGCCATTTTGGAGTCGGTCAGGTGCCCTTTTGGAACCGGCCAAGTGCCCTTTTCAGTCCGCCCCCCCCCATGGGAAAATCCTGGGTGCGCGCCTGCCCTATATGCTTGCTTCATGGAGGTGAAATGTTCAAAACTTGTTTTGTGGATATCTTAACACGCGCCCTGGAGGGCCTCTGAAAACTACGCGCACTGGAGGGGGGATACCGCCCCTAAGATCTCGGCTCCTAATAAAGCTGGAGAAACGAAATTTGCATGGTGGATGGGTACGGTAGTGAACACCATTGTGTGGAAATTTCATGACCTTGGATTGATATCTTCAAAGTCAAATGAGGTCAAACTTTTCTGGTTTTGCGTGGCTAAGCTTGTCATTGTTCTGCATCGTTGTGGTTGTGTTTAAATACTCCGAAATTGGCATCAATGATGTATTGGACATTACTAATGATGCAATGCTACAGCTGGAATATTACCTCCATTCGCTTATATAGCAGCACTTTAATAGGCCATTGCCTGCTCCAGTTGCCGGAGCCGGGCCGCCCGCCCGACTGCTCCGTTGGGCAGCTCGGCGCAATCGGCTTCGAAAAAAAAGTGGTGAAGTACATGAATAAAGTATGGAATCGTTTAGGTACACAATGACAAACAGTAGTTTTCAGGATGTGTAGGGAGTAACATGCAAAGTGACATCAATCGCATTGGCAGTCATTTTCATTTATGACAACATTCCAGTTGACCAAGTTTGGTTCCAATAACCTGTCATGAACTTGACCTGACTTGACCTCGGTGACCTAGCATGACTTGGGAACTATATAGCATAACCATATACATCAAACAAGTCGCCAGTGTGGCCAAGAAGTTCCCTTTTGCCAATATACAGAAAGCGCATCAGCGCTGATTTTTGTAGTCTGGCGTGTTAATTTTTTACTTTAACGGCCCCTAACGCGGAAAATATTCGGCCGATTCTCGTTTTTCGTGCTTCAAGTGACGCGCGAGTCATTTTTAACCAGGTACGCAAGAATTGCGTACATCTGCCGGTAAAATCTGGAGTTATGTACGAAAAACCGGAGTGGTGGGCGGATTTCGCCCCCCCCCCCTCTCCTCCAGGGCGCGTGTTAAGTGCAATAATACCCAAAACGTATGGTAATAATCACAATATTCTAGGAAGGTACCTATGTACCTACCTATGTATGTACTAAGTAATCAGCAAAGCTTGTCTGGTGTTATCAGATTTGAAACTTTTCAGAACGAAAGGGTGATGAAGCTTGCCAAAGGCTAATGCATTTTGCATCCAACAGGCTTCAAAGAAAATACTAACCTATTACCAGAGTATTGTCTTGTTGAGCATGGTCGTCCAAATCATCATCCAAATGCACAGTGTTACCACCATAGGATTAAGCTTGCAGTGTGGTGTAATTTGATTTCGTGGAACTTCTTTTTCTGATGCAATGCTTATAAATATTGTCAGCACGATGCAACGACTCATTTCCTCTGGAAGTGCATACTTTTTTCAGCTGGGAGGCAAAGTAACACCAAAAAAGGGGCTGGAATTTGAGTAAGATAGCATTAAGTGATGTTCACAGTAATAAAAAAAAGATATCCTAACCTAGCCTAAACTTCCATGGAAAACAATTGTTTTTAAATGGAAAATTTTCAAAGAACTGCACAAAAAGATTCAACTAAAAAAACTTAACTTAACCTAACCTTGCCTGGCCCATACCCACCTCTTGGATCCGCAAGTGGGTACTGAGGGCATGTGCCCCCGTGGGAAGGTGGTACCCATCCGGCCAGGAAAAGGCGCCAACATTATATTGAGGCTACCGGCGGAGGAACCTATACTAGTTGCAATAGCACGGCCTTATCACCCATGTGCAGATACGGAACCTGCAGCTGGTTGTCAGGATTATTTTTCATTTTTCATTGATATACGTTTAGACCACGGGTGTTCTTTTTGTATAATTTTTAGGGCAAGTGCCCCTTCAATGTTGGCTCTGTCCACTAATAAATTAGACTATTAACATGGGGTGCTATGGAGCGTACACTCCATTCATGTGGGGCTTCCCATTAACTTCATGTATGCTGCACCCAAATTATCAATAATAATAATTATATATATATATATATACATATATATAAAATATGTGTGTATGCCAACCATTTCGGGTTATGAATTTGGAATATATGAAAACCTCAATAGTATATGAATGTGATTTTATTTTCCGCCATCTTATATATGAAAACTTCCCGGCAATTTCGGAAGCATTTGAACACGAGGGAGAAGGTGAAATACACTGACTTCGGAACGATGGTGATAGATTCGGCACCTTGCAGCGCCAAATTAAGTTGTTCATACTCATGTTAACATGAAGTAACAATGGGTACTTATGAAAAATACTGGTCGAAATCCGGCGATTTTTCTGTCTCACCTCATGTGGGTAGCACGGACAGCCCCTGCAACGTTGGCGGGTGGGGTGGGGGAAGTAAATGGTCTCTCAAAAGCATAAAAGCTACGCACCTGAAGCATAAGGATAAGGCGCCGACAGGATTTCTCCCCAGGTGTAATAAAGGTCCTTACACACACTTATATTCGCAGGAGTTGCTAAATTGAGCAGGCCGAAGAACCTAGTTTCTCTCAAAATAGACATCGATTCAGGCGCAAAGCTAAAATTGAAATTTGTATAACATTTAAGAGAAACTAACTCATCCCGAGGCGTAAACCCCATTGAAATCAATAGATTATTCAAGCCGAATTACTCATATTTTTACATATTTTTACATTCCCGACACCACCCATGTGGATGCGGGGGAGAAGTGCTGGAGGAATTTACCTCAAGTGGAAAGGTGACGCCCCTACAGTGTGTTCCAGTACATTCCCGCCCCCATCCAACGGAGTTTCAGCGAAGGCGTCCCTATAGGCAAGGCGATATATACGAGGTGGCGTCATCCCTACTGCGCAGCTTTCTGTGCAGGTCCTTATATGACGTCATCTGGGGTACCAATTAATACGGGCCAAGCCACTAACACGCTGTCGAATATACGCAGCGTATGCATAGTACGGTGGATAAAATGAGGATTTAATAAGTGTAGGTGCAAAACTTTGAGCGTCATAGTCCCGGAAGAGATCTCCGATACCTTTTATACACATATTATACCCGGAAGAACGTACGAAGCGAGGTAAGACAGGTCAAATATGGCAGAGAATTAGCATCTTACTGCGGCGAAATGCAGTAAGGACGTATCTGAAGTGTGGTCGTCGCCATGATGGAATAAGATGGGGATGGGGGTCGAGTCCCTTAATGTACATCAAATTTAACATTGGGCTTATGGTGTTGCATGCCAAAATTAATTGACCGAAAGGCCTTTCAACCCCTCTATATGCGGCAGTGTCCCTGATATAGGAGGCAAGGAAGGGGACAATCGTTTCTTTTTTAAGATCGACAGGACCATAGGGAGCACGTGAGAGGCAGACATCCCTTTTATGGGGGCATCTGTGAACCTCTGTACCAGCTCAGCAATATGGGTGGAACTTCCGGAAAACGATTTTGGAAAGCAATGCCTGGAGGTAACAGGAAGGCCTATGGATTGGGGGAGGTGGGCTCACGCCAGTCGTAAGCGGGGGGTTGACCCATCCCAAAAGTATGTAAAATTTCACTCTAGTTCGGAGGTTACATTCGGCGGATGGACTGGAAAGCGGTCAGACATGGGGTGCTAAAAGCGGTCAGGCATGTATTGGTGGCATTCCCTAACAATGCGTTCAGAACTAGATCTGGATGATTCAAAACACTCCTACACGTCCGCGTAGTCGACCTAGTCGGCTTATGTGTTGTTTCCGATTCAGAGCATGAATGAAGGATCACAATCGAAGTTCGTGGAGCAGAGACTTTGCATATCGTTCTTTCAAACTAATGATCATAGGCCTCATGAGCAACAATGAAATGCCATACGCCACACCTGTTTCATGGCAGTACCAGAGCCGGTAGCAGTGTCAAGTGCCGCGAGGACGGGCGCAGCTTGTCTTCCCCTGGTCACAGCGGCAGCAGCAAAACACGCCAGCAGGACCGTGGGACCGGGCGATACGACGGCCGAGTCAAGTGCCGCCAGGGCGGGCCGACACAGGGAGGCGGGAGCGCCGCCAACCCGTCAGTGGTCACAGTGGCAGCAGCAAAACACGCCAACAAAACGGCAGGATCGGGCGGCATGAAACAAATGCAAAATGCCGCCAGAGCGGGAACACAGGAGGCGCCGCCAGTCCGCCCCTGGTCACGGTGGCAACAAGAAACACGGTTACAAAGGGCAGACCCGAGCGACACGACACGACACACAGCAGAGACGGTGACACATGGCCGGCAGTGTGAGGGTGGACATCCTATCGCTGCCTGGTGACATGATGGCGGACCTGCCTAGATGCCTGCCCCTGCGCTCTGCCGAGCAGAGTTCTTGCGCAACCAGCCAATGCGCACATGCAGCCTAACTCGAGTCAGCCTCCGTCTCACACAACTAGCCACACTCCTAGCTTCGGCTGCCGGCTACTAATGACGCCCACCCCGTGTCTCACGATGCTGGTGTCGCCTGTGCAGGTTGAGTCCATGATGAAGCAGACATCAGAATTGAACTGGTTTGGCACCGCCCTCTACCACATATGTGG
Source organism: Imbricaverruca yamaguchii (assembly GCA_034440575.1). Lineage (NCBI taxonomy): Eukaryota > Metazoa > Arthropoda > Thecostraca > Neoverrucidae > Imbricaverruca > Imbricaverruca yamaguchii. The sequence goes on from JAOTOL010001340.1 coordinate 283,583, forward strand.
CATGCAGCGCCGGCCGCGCCCGATGGTAATTGACCAAGAGCTGGACACAACGGCCAGGAGCGCTTCCGGTGCTTCAGACGTCGGAAAGCCAAGCGATTTATTGACGCCTCATTTTGTAGGCGACGAAGCCGGCAGTGACGGCAAGGCCGTCCTGCTCCAGTCCCAGTTTGCTGATGATGGTCGTGTTAAAATTCATGTGAACAGAAGTGGCATCAAACTAATTGAACTGGTTCTTTATTTAGCTATACAAAGATAAGATATGAAGACAAGGTAAGCAGCATATGAAGGCTCCATATTTGATGGCCGTGGCCATGTTCTATCGGTGACTCAGCAGAAGGACTGGTGTTATTCTGAACGCAAGATTAGGGGCATCAGAAGAGACGAAAGAATCCAGGAAGAAGGCACTGAGAATGCTTGGGGCAATATATAGGAATGTATCATACATAAGTGAAGAAGTCATCAGAAAGCTTTACTGTGCATGTCAGGCCACGCTTGGAATACTGTGTCCAAGCTTTGGCTCCTAGTTATGAAAAAGATTGTTCGCTTTTGGAGAGTACAAAATATGGCTACAAAAATGGTTAATGACATAAGCAACCTGGCATATGAGGAAAGATTGAGGAAATTGAACATGTTTTCACTTCGATATAGAAAGTTCAGAGGAGCACTCACTGAGGTCTTTAAATTTGTTCATGGTCAGGAGAATTGATATTCCAGGGAGGGCTGATCGACGGATTTGGTGGGCAACTGGTTGAGTGTTCAGAGTGCATCCAAGAAGGGCCCTTGTGGCTCATAGTCACACTGATATTTTGTGTATTGATGTCTAAGATGCTCCAAAATGTAGTTAGCATTCCAGACAAGCATGATGCAATACTCCATACCATACAGATATGATAGGCAGGATAATTCATGGAATGACACCAGAAAAGACAGGTGTTGACACTGACATTATTTTCAGCTGCATCCGTGGCTATGGTCATAATTATCAGAGGTAAAGTGGTTGGAACAAATGGATGGGCTGGTTGGATGAACTCCATCAGATCCTTTTGAATGTCAACAAGGTCTAATATGCATTTTCATCTCTTGGAAACATAAGCATGTTGGGTGGCAATCTATTCTTTCCATATCTTTCTTCCAGATGATAAAGACACACCACAACAGAACACTATACAATACAACTAAAACTAAAACGCACGTACATAGAACACGAGGTGCGACAGACATAAAACCAAGCAAAAAACAAACCTGCGAGGGAGCTATGTAAACAACTGGGCTATTTATGCCTCAACTGCGCCATCTAAGAATTTGTGTAAATGAGTTCCCATAAAACGCTGCATTCGTGATGGTCGTCGCCTAATTCGCAGCCTAACTGAGAATGATGAAATAATAGCTCAACACGATTCCAAAAGCACAGACGTGATATTATAGGATTTAGAAAGTGAATTGAATTGAAAATATTTCCATTTTAACATGCATGAAACCATTAAAACGGCCCAAAAGTTGTACCCCAGATGACGTCATTTGTACCATTCGAGCCGACACGCAGGAAGGCATGGGAATGACAGGGCCTGCCTATAGGCCATTCAGCCACAATCAAGGCGATATATACGAGGTGGCGTCATCCCTACTGCGCAGCTTTCTGCGCAGGTCAATTATATGACGTCATCAGGGTTACCACTTAATACGGATAAAATGAGGATTTAAGAGGTGCCGGTGCAAAACTTAGAGCGCCATAGTCCTAGAAGGGATCTCCAATACTTTTCATACACATATTATACCCGGAAGTACGTGCAAAGCGAGGTAGGACAGGTCAAATATGCCAGAGAATTAGCACCTTACCGCGGCGAAATGCAGTAGTATCTGTATATGTACCTGAAGTGTAGTGTAGTATCTGAAGTGTGGTCATCGCCATGATGGAATAAGGTGGGGAGGGGGTCGAGTCTCTTAATGTACATAAAATTTAGCATTGGGTTTATGGTGCTGCATGCCAAAATTAATTGACCGAAAGGCCTTTTAACCCCTCTATATGCGGCAGTACCCCTGATACAGGAGGCAAGGAATGGGACAATCGTTTGTTTTTTTTAAGATCGACAGGACCATAGGGAGCACGTGAGAGGGAGACATTCCTTTTATGGGGGCATCTGTGAACCTCCGTACCAGCTCAGCAACATGGGTGGAACTTCCAGAAAACGATTTGGGAGACGCAATGCCTGGAGGTAACAGCAAGGCCTAAGGATTGGGGGAGGTGGGCTCACGCCAGTTGTAAGTGGGGGTTGACCCATCCCAAAAGTATGTAAAATTTCACTCTAGTTCGGAGGTTATATTCGGCGGATGAACTGGAAAGCGGTCAGACATGGGGTGATAAAAGCGGTCAGGCATGTATTGGTGGCATTCCCTAACAATGCGTTCAGAACTAGATCTGGATGATTCAAAACACTCCTACACGTCCGCGTAGTCGACCTAGTCGGCTAATGTGCCGTTTCCGATTCAGAGCATGAATGAAGGATCACAATCGAAGTTCGTGGAGCAGAGACTTTGCATATCGTTCTTTCAAATAAATGATCATAGGCCTCATGAGTAACAATGAAATGGCATACGCCACACCTGTTTCATAGCAGTACCAGAGCCGGTAGCAGTGTCAAGTGCCACAAGGACGGGCGCAGCTTGTCTGCCCCTGGTCACAGCGGCAGCAGCAAAACACGCCAGCAGGACAGTGGAACCGGGATATACGACGGCAGTCAAGTTCCGCCAGGACGCGCCGACACATGGAGCGCCGCCAACCCGTCAGTGGTCACAGTGGCAGCAGCAAAACATGCCAACAAAACGGCAGGATCGAGCGGCATGAAACCAAAGTGCCGCCAGAACGAGCAACACAGGAGGCACCGCCAGTTCGCCCCTGGTCACGGATGCCAAAAACCATTGTCAGGAGCAGCACATGGAACATCTTTAAAAACACCATAGGCAATTATTACAAGAATAGAGGGCTTCCTTTTCAGTATTCCAGGGAGGGCTGATCGACGGATTTGGTGGGCAACTGGTTCAGTGTTCAGAGTGCAACCAAAAAAGGCCCTTGTGCTCATAGTCACACTGATCTTTTATGTCTTGATGTCTAAGATGCTCCATAATGCAGCAAGCATTCCAGACAAACATGATGCAACACTCCATACCATACAGATCTGATAGGCAGGCTAATTCATGGAATAACACAGAAAAGGCAGGTGTTGACACTGACATTATTTTCGGCTGCATCCGTGGCCAGGATCACAATCATCAGGGGTAAGGTGGTTGGAACAAATGGATGGGCTGGTTGGATGAACACCATCAGCTCCTTTTCACTGTTAACCAGGTCTTATATGCATTTTCATCTCTTGGAAACATAAGCATGTTGGTTGACAATCTCTTCTTTCCATATCTTTCTTCCAGATCATAAAGACAAACCACAACACAACACTATACAATAAAACTACAACCAAAACGCACGTACATCGAACACAAGGTGTGACAGACATAACACCAAGCATAAAACAACCTACGAGGAAGCTATGTAAACAGCTGCGCTATTTATGACTCAACTGCGTCATCTAAGAATTTGAGAAAATGTGTGCCCCTAAAACGCTGCATTCGTGATTGTCGTCTCTTAATTCGCAGCCTAACTGATGGTGATAAAATAAGAGCTCAACACGATTCCAAAACACAGACGTGAAATTATAGGATTTAGAAAGTGAGTTGAATGGAAAATATTTCCATTTTGAAATGCATGAAACCATTAAAACGGCCAAAAAGTGGTACCCCAGATGACGTCATTTGTACCATTCGAACCGACACGCAGAAAGGCATGGGGATGACAGGGGCCTGGTCACAATGGTGCCTCTCTAAGCGAGCACCCCCATGCAAATTTCTGGATCCGCCCCTGACACATCCTACACTAACAAAGTCGCTCTCTACCAATACCAACTAACACCTGGATCGAATCTGGACCAATTCATTGCCATGTATTTTGTAATTTTCAAGTGATTTCATTCTAGGTGAAAGCTATCAGAACATCTGACAATATGGTTTTGAGGAATCTTTCATTTTGCTATCCTTCACTAAATTCTTGCATTAATTATGATTTTTCACATCGCAGTATATGTATCAAGGATTCGTCTTTAAAAAATATTACGCAAGTTTTACCTTTTCTATTCTAATATGCTGCAACGCGAAAAAGACTGAAACATTCTTGAAATAATGGTTGCACAATCGACGCACAAGTAAACAAACTGGAGTGAAAGGAAACGGGTAGGAAACTGCACAGATTATCAAATAGGTGGGTGCCCACCGGAGTAGCCCTGCGCAAAAATTCGTGGTGTCTGCGTTGTTGAGGCAATTAAAATTGTAGGCAAGACTGATTTTTCAGCTATCTTGGAGGTACAAGTACCGTTTATCAGATTATGTGAACAAATATTTGCAAGGTTTTGACACACATTGTAGATGTACCTTATGGGCCTTCACTTCATATTTTAGTTATCGTTTCGTTATTCGTAATCCTTGTGGAACAGCACTTTGATGATATTCGCCCACTCCACTTCGCTTCGATATTGCTATGGTGTTTATATTATGGTAATGTAGTTCGTATCATTGACATGACATTGCTTCATGATCCTGGTTAAAGTGGTACAGCCAGTTTTAAGAGGGTTAGACACACAGTATCTCAACAAGAGAATATGAGAAATTTCCCTACTTTAACACAGGGCCTACCCATTTTAAAACTCTTAACACAGGGTCATATGGGGTGTCTCCCCTTACACTATGCATTCGGGTCCGCCCGTTGCTTTCATGTATTGTACCCCCCCCCCCCCCCCGCCCGCCGCCGCCGCTCTCCAGAAATCAACGAGTACTACCTACATATTACAATATCTCCTGAAAGGAGGGGAGTTTTATTATTCCAGGAATGCCCCCTTTCGTCTTGCGCATCTACAATATTTCCTTCAGAGACCACTGGTAGGATCTGCCACTGGAGGAGGTGGAGCCATGGGGGTAGGAGCTGAGGGAGAGACATCGGGGAGGTGGTGCTTTTGCATGACATTGTTGCTTATGGGTGGTGCATTTACATAAGGTTCACAAAGTGTTAAGGCGCAATAAGGGTCACAGGGGCCCATCTAGGTTAAGCCTGTCTAGAAAAGATACCAGAAAAGTAAATCCTCATACCCCAATCAATCCATTATCTCAAGTTCCAAGGGAACTGTATATCCCAGCCTATTTAGTACCATTGACCTGATATTACATAACAGTATCACAACCCGAAGGAAGGTGCTGAATCTGCTGCTTGGTACACCCTATATAGTAGAGTATAATACTAGTAATAAAATATATCCCATATGGCTAGTACAATGCTCCATATATGAGCATGGTCACAAACATAGGTGTCCAATCTTCAACAATAACGCGGGGACCAACATCCCCCACATTCATCAATGTCTTTCTACCTTACCTGTCCAGCCCTATTCACTTGGCCTCATGTAGCAAATGTGACTTGAGTGCCCTACCAATACTTTTCCAAATCAATCCACGCACGCCTAAAAGGGCCCGTACAGTGCACACCCACTTAGCATAGATATCACCTCATCCACCACCTATTTGAATTAAAAAACAAGATTTCGCAACCTAAAATAGTTGTCCACCCAATTTTTAAATATATTGCTCTCACCCACTCACTCAAAATCTCAATCAGAAGCATCTTAGCTGAAGCAAAATAGAAAATGGAGCATACCTACCCTCCCCCTCCTGGTAATGAGTGCGCATATTAACTCTTCACAATTGCTGATGTTGACTGGGGTGTGGGGAGGTGAGAACTTAACAGTTACGATTTCAAAAATCACTATGAACCCTGGATTTAGGTACCTTATCCATTTCAGACTGCACCACTTTCCATACCCTCCCTTCTTCAGTGTACTAAGTTTATCATAAATGCCCATATTTCACAGGGTCCACTGAGCCCTAGTCCCTCCGGAACTAGGGCTCGTAGGGAGGCCGGGAGGAACGTATTAAGCCAAACAAAATAAACCCTTGTCGATACAGTGGAGCACATAATGCACAAAGTCTTTCGTTGGGTGAAGGGCCCTGAGACTGTCAGATGATATTTCTGTCGCTGGGCGGATCCCACTTAGATTTCGCATTGTCAATGGAGCATCTTTTTCCGCAGCTTTTGGTGACAAAATCCTAGCTCACGTTATCTAGCTATCATTGCATGCGAAGGAACTTCCGATCATTTTTTTAATGCCCAAGTTGCAAATTTGTGTATCTTAGTGTCGTGTAACGACACCAATTCTGCGATTTTTGATGTTTTATGGCAATTGACATCTAGATTACGACGCTTGTGCAGGCCAAATGTCGAGCACGAGTATTCAAGGAGCTAAGGAGCTTGATGTATTTGATTAAAATGTTCCAGTTTCTACTTCCCCATCCGTAATCCATGTTGTTGTTTTTTACAGGATTTCCCGGCATCATTGAGATACAAGGCTACCCTGGAGCAATGGTAAATACAAAAATTAAGGTGTCTCGTTAAAAGTGAATCCACACGTGTAATAACCTAAGTCATTAGATAAGATCAGGTATTTGAGAGACAACGCTTTAAAGATAAAACTGCGTGCAGATAATTGATAGATATCAAGGGTTGATTGATTATTTGGGCTTAAGGGCGCGCCGACTACAAGGTCATTTAGCTAGATATCAAGGGCAAAAGATAACGGATCAAAGGGCATACATGATGTGGTGAAAATACTTGTTCGGGCAGTGAGGGTACGATGGGGAAATGAGAACTTTGAGCCAGATGGATGATCATTGTGTGGTCTTACAACCAATTTTAGCCAGATCTTGAACGTATCTTAGACGTAGGAACCCCACGCTCAACTCATTAGCATATGCTGCGCTGTTATTAATACAGTCAACGCTAAATAATATTTGAGGCGGAAAATGCTGCATCTTTAACAAAAATCGACGGCACTGGGTGCATTGCAAGTCTTCATGGGAAAATAGCAAGTGAAGTGAGTGCATTAAACCATAAGATGCATCTACCAAGAGTAGTCTGTTCCTCTGCGATGTATTCAAAACATTTTGAAAATAAAGATATTTTGGTGACCATCATTTAAGCCAACATCAAAGATCCCGGCGTTCTCGCACTCGAGTTGTCGTGTGTTACCGAAACAAGGAAAACGAGCTAAAAGGTTCAAACCTCTTGCTGTGTCCGCGTCTGTCACCTTCACTGGCCAGCGTGCCCGTGTGCCCGGTACCCGGCAGGTGGTTCCCGAGGGCGAGCAGTGTCCGGCGGCGGACGACTGTGACGCCGACGGCGCTCCGACACTGCTGAGTCTGGCGTACGGCGCCGGCCAGCTGGCCGCCACCCTGTACGACCCGCTCACCATGACCGCCTCGCTGCTGCAGGACACGCCAGACCCGGCGCCTGGCTTCCCGCAGCTGCACGCCTTGCTCGAGCAGGTGCAGCCCGACCAGGTCAGCCGGGGTCACAGCGGCCAGTGGTGGCCGTGGGAAGAGGGAGTACTGGGAGGCAATGGCGGCTGGGATCCTGGTGAGGAAAGGTCAGCTGGGGTCACAGTAGTGAGCGTTGGTGGTCGAGAGGTGTAGCACACCGAGGCAAGGGCGGTTGGAACTCTGATGAGGCCAGGCTAGCTGTGTTCACGGTGGCCAGTAGTGACGGTGGGGAGAGGAAGCACGGGGAGGCAAGGGTTGCTGGGATCCTGGTGAAGCCAGGTCGGTTGTGGTCACGGCAGCGAGCGGTGGGGAGAGGAAGCACGGGGAGGCAAGGGCAGCTGGGACACTGGAGGCCATGTTAGCTGGGGTCACAGTGGTGAGTGGTGGTGGTAGTGTAGAGGGTGCAAGCGGAGGAAAGAGCAGCTGGGATCAGAGATGATGACACTGGAGAGGCCGAGTCAGTTGGATCCACCTAGTTGGTGGTGGCCACGGAAGGAGGAGTAGCTGAGATCACAGGTGATTACCCGCGGCACAGGTTGACCTGCTAGTAGGGAGAGTTAGGGAGTACGGACTGGGTCGGTCGGTTTGAATGATATGGATGTGCTTAAGAAGTGAGAACATCCATATCATTAACCATTAACCATCTTGGCTTGGAGTGGCCGCGGTGAGGGTCGCAGTTTTCCCGACACTTTTGTTTATGAGTCGCCAGGTGTCTTGGCTTTCGTAGTCGTGGTCAGTGCCGCAGTTCTCCCGACACGTCTACGAATGAGTCACCAGGGAAGGCGTGTATGTGTGTGTGTGTGTGTGTGTGTGTGTGTGTGTGTGTGTGTGTGTGTGTGTGTGTGTGTGGGCGTGGGCGTGGGCGTGGGCGTGGGCGTGTGCGTGTGCGTGTGCGTGTCCGCGAAATGGATGCGTATGATCACTGCTTACAACAGCTCTTTTACTTGCATGCTCTCTTACTGTCTGGTGTAGTCTGGTAGTTCAAGGTCACTTGTATTTTCAAGTTTTAAACCACAAGCCGCTGGTATTTTATAGCATAACATGTAGCTACTTGTTTGGGATTCTCCCCGGCAGCCAGCTGGAAGTATGTCTGCCGCCCCTGACATTGCTGCTGGGCACGCCTCCGCCGCCTCTGACATTGCTGCTGGACGCGCTTCTGTCGCCACTGACATTACTCTTCGGCGCGCCTCTGCCACCCTTGACAGTGTCGCTGGGCGCTAAACATCGGCCCCGAACATTGATGCTGGGTGCGCCTCTACGGCCCCTGTCATTGCTGCTGGGCGCGCCTCTGCCGCCAGGTGATAACCAGCAGTCGACAGGACGGCCGGATGCTGGCGCGGCTGCGTGAGCTGCTCTCGGTCGACGGTACCGACACCGACGAATCGCGCTTGCACCTGCAGCCGGCCGGCGACTTCCGGGCCGACAGCTGCCGGCACCGCGTGCAGGCCGTCCAGTTGCCGTGTGAGCCATCTGGCGACGAGCAGGCGCACTACAACTTCATCACCAGCCGCGTCGACTTCTCGCAGACGGTCATGATCCGCTCGTTCGGCGGGTTGCTGCGCTACCTCGACGGGCGTCCGCTGGAGACGCTGTCGCGCCAGCCGGTGCTGCGCATCGAGTCGCTGCGGCTCGACGACGCCATGCACGTGGCCAACTGCGCGTTCCGCGCGCTGCATGTGTTCTCCGCCGACCAGCACCCGTCCGGCTTCAAGGTCGAGTCGACACGTGAGGGCCTCAGCGTGTTCGCCATCCTCAACAAGTGCTGCTCACAGCTGGGCGTGGCGCACCTGCGCCGCATGCTGCTGCAGCCGCTGGCGGACCGCGGCCACATCGAGCAGCGGCTCGACGCCGTCCAGTTCTTCACGCGCGCCGACAGCGACGACGTGCTGACGTCGCTGCGCTCGTGCCTGCGGCGGGTGCGCCGGATGGCGCCGCTGCTCGGCCGGCTGCGCAACGCGCGCCCGCTGTCGGGCGACTGGTGCACACTGTACGACACGCTGCGCGGCTGCGTGGTGGTGGGCGAGATCTGCCGCGAGCTGCCCTCTTCGGTGGCGCTGTTCGCGCGCGTGGCGGCCGCCGAGAGCGGTGTCGTCCAGCGGCTCGTGCACACGCTGCACGCCACCGTCAACATGGCCGAGACGCGCGAGTTGAAGCGGTTCAGCGTGCACCTGGGCCTCGACGACACACTCGACCGCTACAAGGAGCTGTACGCGCAGCTGCCGCAGCTGCTGTCCAGCGAGATGGCGGCCGACCAGGCGCGGCTGCCGGCCGAGGTGCAGACGTGCAGCATGGTGTTCCTGCCCCAGGTCGGCTTTCTCGTGATGGTGGACGAGTGGAGCGAGCTGGTGAGCCAGCAGCGGCAGGCAGAGCTGCCCGGCATGCGCTTTCAATTCGAGGATCGCGGCAAGGTGCTGTTCAAGACGGCGCGCTGCGACGAGCTCGACGTCCAGGTCGGAGACGTGGCCACGGCCATCCGCGACCGCGAGACGCAGGTGAGGCGGGACTGTGGGTGACAGGTAAGGTGGAGACAGGGTCACGGCCATCCACGATCGCGAGACGCAGGTGACCCGGGACTGTGGATGACAGGTAAGGTGGAGACAGGGTCACGGCCATCCACGATCGCGAGACGCAGGTGACCCGGGACTGTGGGTGACAGGTGAGGTGGAGACAGGGTCACGGCCTTCCGCGACCGCGAGACGCAGGTGACCCGGGACTGTGGGTGACAGGTGAGGCGGAGACAGGGTCACGGCCATCCACGATCGCGAGACGCAGGTGAGGCGGGACTGTGGGACAGGTAAGGTGGAGACGTGGCCACGACCTCCCGCGACCGCGAGACGCAGATGAGGCGGGATTGTGGGACAGGTAAGGTGGAGACGTGGCCACGACCTCCCGCGACCGCGAGACACAGATGAGGCGGACTGTTGGTAACAGGTGTGACAGGACTGTGGAACAGGTAAGGTAGAAATGGGGCCACGGTCATCCGCGACCGCAAGACAGGTGATGTGGGGCTGTGAGTAACGGGCGTGACGGGAACTGTGGAGCTCTGGTTGGATGGGGCTTGTGGAACTCAGATGGGATGGGAGTGATACAGTGATAAATTATTCGTGAGGTGGGGTGGAATATACCACTTCCTGAACGCTCAATCGACATCCTTCTCCAAGCATTGTCAACATCCTGCTTCGTAATGGGTGCTTATGTGCGTATGACGTCTTCGGATCTAATTTCTAACAGTATCTTGCTGATAAGTATCATCCGTTGCTCTCGATAAGTGCTGGTGGTACACGAACATTTCGCAAAGCAATTTCAGGTAAAGGGATTAACTATAATGTGCTTTGGTATGCAATTTCAGTTTATAGCATATATATATTTTATCGCTATCCAGAATACACAATTATGAATAGCAAAACAGATTGTAATGGTACAGTGATAAGTATGCTATCAGCTAAAAGTTGAGTCTTAACTCGCGCCGTCTCGGAGGGAATCTTCAACCGCCCCCTCAGGTTTCTCGCGGAAAATGAAAGAACGGCGCTCGGCGCCGAAATTCCGCATACCTTTTCCCACCTCAATTTGGCATGCTGTGTTAAACTTCTGAAGTCAGGTCATCTGGGGTCAGCGAGTTAGTCTAGATCAAGTCAGGTCACCTCCAAAAAGTTCAACCTGTTGACACGCTTTAACGGATACAGATATTTTAATGGACTTTCAGCATTTGCTTATTTTTAGGGATGCAACAAAACGTACGAGAGGAATTTTTCATTTTTTTCCGTTTTAGATTACTTATTAGTTTTGCATATTTGGGTATTAGAGTACAAATCGAAGATTTTGGATAAAGTAAGCATTTTTTATTAGGGGAAGTTGACTTTGAACAACGTTTTTCCGTCCGCTTATTCACCAGGAAAGGAAAATTAAAGAAAACTTGAAAACTCAAAAATGTTTAAATAAAAAAATGTGTTCACTTTTGGGTGGGCAAAAATTGTATGGTCCTGGTTGATTTTGGTGTCCTTCTCAGATTCCATTTTTTCTTCAAATATCCCCAAAATGAACTCCCCAGAGCCAAAAACATGATGTAAGTTGTGAAAATCTAGGCGCCCTAGTGACGTCACTTTTAGGTTTTTTGTGGGGGTCTGGCCATACTCGTCGAGCGGTTTACGATGACACCTCGTTTTCGTGCAACGCTTAGTTTAAATATTAGAATTAGTTCCTATCACCCCCCCCCCGAGACGGGGTGCGAGGATCTGACCGGAGTGACGCAACAGACGGTTAAAGACATCCGAGGAATTTTAAAGGACACTAACCCCATGGCGAATTTAGACATCCTACTGTGCTCGTTTCGACATCTCACACCTAACGAAAAACATTAGTTTAACGCTGGGGTGGTATGACACATGTGAGGCGGGGTCACGTGGAGCCGATACTATGAACACATGTTGGATGGGGACTGTGTAGCTCAGGTGGGATGGGTCTGTAGGACATAGGTGAGGCGGGGACTGAGACACCGCTAAGGTTGGTATTATATTTTGTGGTTCTGAATTTGGAGACGAGAGTTTATAGGTCACCAATTAAAAAAATAAGGTATCATTTCTGTGTGCAGGATCAAATCACCTTTTGTATTTTTATGTGAGTGCTGAACATTTGCACAATGGGAGGGAGGCTTATTTGTTTATGTGCAACAACATTCGACCTTTCGTCAAGGAAAACGAGAGGATGTTTTTTGGAGATAGCGTTTTTAATTGGAGAAAAAATCCAGAAACAGCCTATTTTTCTGACCGTGGACACCGGTGAGGTGGAGTCGCGAGGCACATTTGAGGAGGCGACCGTGAGACGAGACGAGACGAGACTGAGGGACACAGGTGAGATGGCGACCGTGCGACAGGTAAGACGGAGACCGGCGCGCGCGTAAGGAGAACGTTGCGAGTCATAGGACCGGACAGGTGAGTTGATTTTAAGGCATAGCTGAGGTGACGAACGTTCACACGAATCGCCAAGGACAATTTTGAAAAGAAGTTGTTTTCGTAGGTGTCGGTCGGCGGAGATTTTACGTCCATAGTTTAACCCTGAACAGTGCAAGCAGTGGCATAGATTCAGAAAACTTGTCGGAAGCTTTCCACAAGATAGTGGAGTTTGCTGAGATCAGACATTGTCTTTTAGCATCGCTGTCAACTCTCCCTCAGCGTTTCTAAACTTCTGAAATCTGAAGAACTGTAGATCACAGTTCCCAGGTAATTATTATGTGCGCTACATAAATGTTTTTTGCTTGTTGACTGCCTGTTGCCAAAAAAATATTACGTTTGATTATGATTATTTTATGCTTACAAATTATGACGTGCAAGACGCTACACAAATGACATTTGTTATCCACGACAATGGCGAATTTAGACATAGTATTTGAATATACAATTTCAAATTTCCGAATTCCTAAGAAAGTAGTTAAACAACCTTCAAGATTAAAAGATTCATTATATATATATATATATATATATATATATATATATATATATATATATATATATATATATACACATATATATTACGTCGCGGGCGCTTTATCACGCAGTGCATAGACAGGCATTGTCATTGGCGTTCAGACGTACAAATACAGGCAAAAAAAAAAAAAAAACGTTACTTGGTAAGTAGGCATCCTGACTCCTTCAGAGCTTCCGCACACTTCAAATATTGCGTAGAAATAGGTGGAATATACCACTTACCGAATACTAAATGGACATCCCCCACAAAAAAAAACGTCCTGCTGATAGCTGTGTGTTTAGGCGGTCCGCATTTTGTGCTTAAAGTGTTGTTTGCAGTTTCAGAACTACCGTGCACATGCTCACTATTATGGACAGCGAAGCACCCATAACCGCATCTCATACAACTCTTGGTGCGATGACGACCAATTGTGCTGACTCTTATAGAATTACACTTTGATGCAACGAAGAAATGTGGTCAGAAGTACCCTACTGTCTCCTGATGAACTATACAGTAGTTTAAATATATTGTGAATGACAAAGTTCATGGCGAATTTCGACATCCCACTGTGCCCTGTTTGACATCGCACCCCCGGTGAGGCCCCACCAGTGTAGCCGTGCTATGTGGTCAGGTGATGGTGCGGTTGTCAGCGCTGGTGCTGGCCGCCACCGACCAGATCCACTGCCTGACGCAGCTCTGCGGCCAGCTGGACGCCACCATGTCGCTGGCACGGGCCGCCACCGAGTTCGGCTACGTCCGCCCCGAGGTGATGGTGGTGTGGTGTAGGGGGCGCGTCGACTGTATAGGTCATATGGCGCCACAAGGTGATGGTGGTGTGGTGTGGGTGGCGCGTCGACTGTATAGGTCATGTGGCGCCCCAAGGTGATGGTAGTGTAGGGGGTGCATCGACTGCATACGTCATATGGCGCACCAATGTGATGGTAGTGTAGGGGGCGCATCGACTGTATAGGTCATATGGCGCCACAAGGTGATGGTGGTGTAGGGGGCGCATCGACTGTATAGGTCATATGGCGCCACAAGGTGATGGTGGTGTAGGGGGCGCATCGACTGTATAGGTCATATGGCGCCACAAGGTGATGGTGGTGTAGGGGGCGCGTCGACTGTATAGGTCATATGGCGCCACAAGGTGATGGTGGTGTGGTGTGGGTGGCGCGTCGACTGTATAGGTCATATGGCGCCCCAAGGTGATGGTAGTTTGGGGCTGCATGGACTGCATGCGTCAAATGGCGTCCAAGTGTGATGGTAGTTTGGGGCGCATCAACCGCATGGATCATATAACGCTCCAAAGCGATGTTAGTTTGAGAACGCTTCGACTGCATATGTCATAGCGCCCCAATGTGATCGCAATTTATCGTTACCATTCCGTAGTCACGGGTCGAAAGGACTTGGGTTTGTTTTTGCCCCAATAAGAGGGTGTCAGTAGCAACATGTGCAACGGTAGCCATGGCAACCGGCTCTATGTTTTTGGAGAAAATTCAGTTGTACCAACCATCCCGTGTATCATCTAGACCCGATCTCCCTACTCCTGTTTTCACGGCTATTTAATATGTTTACATGGCAACCTCGCAAGCTGTCACCTGCACTGTGCCATTTGGATCCTCTGACATCAGTGCTTACATAATCATAGGCATGATATTTGTTTTTAAAACGCTGTGAAAGGAAATGGCAAAACATTGCGATAAAAGATGTTGGGCTGGGTGTTACGGAGGCTGGGACGGTACATTGTAGTTAGATTGAGTGAGCCATTTATCTCAAGACAAAAACGCTGGGTATGACTCTAAAAAAAATATCGCAAGACCCCACAACGGCGATAGTGCTTAAACAAACTTTGCTGGGCTCCAAATAAATCGCGCCGCGGCGCGATTTGTTTGGATAGAAAATCGTACCAGAGCACAAATATCGTCGGACCCATCCTCTCGAAAAATCGCGATGGAACTTGAAAGATTGCATCATGGCCTCAAAGCTTGCACAGGGTTCCGGAATGGTTCAGCTTGTATCAATAAAAACTAAGGGACCCTCGATATATTGAGTAGTTAAAAAAAATTGCATCGAGGCTTAAAAATCGATGCGCCGTACCAAAAATCGCGCCGACTGAGGGCTCAAGGCTCAGGGCCCTCAAATGTTGGTGTCATTGCTGAACGCGTGGCGTAACATCTGCCGATGTGCGTCTACCAACGCACATAACATGACCCATGTTCAACTGAGGAAATAGAAGTCAATGAAGTGAAGCTTAGGGTAGATCACTTTAGGTTTCATAGAAGTTTGTAAGCTACGTTCTTGTCGATTAGCAGTCGTGTGGTGCACATTTTGGGAAAGGGATGACACTTACTATCACCCCGTAAGGCATTAATGTCCTTCTCGCACTCAATCGTTTTGGACTGTAAATTCAACAGTTATATTGTTTCACTAGATTACCGATGTCTCGTGCTTCAGACACGATCACCATATATCAGCAATTGACACTGAAATCCGAAACGTTGGTAATTTCTTGAAATAATAGTCATGTATGCTTAGATTGTACTCCGCTACGGAAGCAGGCGTTTTCACAATCTTTGGTTCCTCACGATTTGATTCCTTATCTATGATGACACTTCGTTTGTACTTGCCCCCCCCTTCTGAATCGTGGAATGGATTAACTGAAGCCTACGTAAGATACATGCGTTGCATTGCG
This sequence comes from Imbricaverruca yamaguchii, assembly GCA_034440575.1. Taxonomy (NCBI): domain Eukaryota; kingdom Metazoa; phylum Arthropoda; class Thecostraca; family Neoverrucidae; genus Imbricaverruca; species Imbricaverruca yamaguchii. The sequence goes on from JAOTOL010001340.1 coordinate 299,199, forward strand.
AATTATCTACGACGCGTATGACAGTGCCCAAATGCCCACTGGTCGAAATCGCTGGATCGACAAGACATCGGTGTGAATGAAAGCGGAGACAATCCAGAGGTGACCACTGATCTGTATGCAGTATTGGCTTCGAGAGGTGTCGTGAAGTGGCATACTTTTTATAAGCCAATATTTTTCATATAGTCATGTATTCAGTTCATCAGATAGCCATCATATACCATGTACTTAGTACTTGTCGGTAATGCATTGAAGCTAAAAGGACAGTATTTGCTAAAAAGACAGATGTTTGTGGTAGGCTGGGTTAGATCCCTTGACATGCACGGAGGACTGACCTGCAATCCATCACTACCACCTACTTGTTAGCTGGACCACACCAATAGGCTGACGTCATTTAACGACTACTCGGCAGAATACTTGGAGTTCCTGTGACTTCAATCCTTCGCCAGGAACCTACCGAGTCCTCGTGGGCCTGGAACATCTTGACGTTGTTCATGTTTATCTGTCATTACTGCACGTAGCAGCCGTGGTCGCCGTTCACCACCCACGGGTGGTGACAGCGCGACCACATCATGGGACTGTCATGCGCCTGACGGGAGGAACACAGTCATTCGGAGCAGCTGTGGAAGTCATACTCAGCGTGGGGGTCAAGGTCACCGTCAGACTTAGTGTGGGGTCACGGTCACATCCCACTGGTCGTTTCGTGACTATGTGGGGGTCACGGTCGTCATCTACTCATCGTTACGGGACTGTGTGTAGGTCGCGGTTTCGACGGGACACCCGAGGGAGTGCAATGATCTGTGAGCTGTCGGAACGTCCTAAAGACAGGTGTCCCCAAGTCTGGTGATATGGAGGAAGATTTCAGATTAAAATTTAAGATTTTGTTTTAAAATAGCCCTATCGTAATGGGGCGATGAGGTTAATTGGGTTCGCCATACAAAAATCTTACTTGAATTTAGCTTATTTGAATTTAACTTAGCCACATCAAATCTTAATTGAAGGAAATTCAGATTAGACATGTCACACAAAAGCAAAGGCGCAAAAGAATGGTAGGAAAGCCAGCATGGCTTACACCAGACTTGATCAAAGCAATTAAGGCTAAGAAAACTGCATTTAGAGTGCTTAATGAAGCTTCAAATATCGTAAATCTGAGGTCGTATCGAAAAGCTAGACACTGTAAAGCAAAAAAAAACTAGAGCAGCAAAGCGAGCAAAAGGACTGGATTTGGCTAGGAACTGTAATGGGGACAGCAAAAAGTTTTTTAGTTTCTACAAGATGTGTAAAGTTTCTAGCACAATTGGTCCACTGGCAGTAAATGGGATTATATTGGATGAGCATAGTGAGATGGCTAAGGAGCTGAGCAAGCAGTTTAAATCAGTTTTTACATTGGAAGATATGACCAATCTGCCGACCGTACACCCATAGTTCAGTGACATGTGATCGGATAAATGATGTTGATTTCATTGATAGTGATGTTGTTTTCAATCATATCAGGAAAATAAAGCCAAACAAGACAGCAGGACCTGATGAAATTTACGCTAGGGTATTGCGGGAAGCTGAAAAGGAACTGGCATTTCTAATTAGTATAATATTTTGTAGATTAGTTTCACAAAATGAAATTTCAACAGATTGGAAAAGTGCAAATGTAGTTCCTATTTTCAAGAAAGGAGAAAGAGGGAAAGTTCAAAACTATAGGCCAGTAAGTCTCACATCCCTAGTCTGCAAGGTGCTCGAATTAATTGTCAAGGATATAATAGTTATCTGGAAGGAAACAGATTGATTCAAGATACTCAATATGGGTTTAGAAAAGGGCGATCGTGTCTCACAAATCTCTTGGACTTGCTTAACTTTGCCACAGAACAATTTGATCAGGGAAATCGGGTTGATGTAGCATATCTTGACTTTAGTAAGGCCTTTGACAAGGTACCCCATAAACGGTTCATAATGCAGCTTCAGGTCCATGGTATTGCAGGTAGCATCTTAAAATGGACAGTGTTGTGTCTTTCATATAGACAGCAGATAGTGTTGCTGAATGGCACAAAGTCATCATGGCGAAGTTTTCTTAGTGGAGTCCCCCAGAGGTCAGTACTAGGGCCACTACTGTTCATTATATTTGTAAATAACATTGAAATTGGCCTAAGCAGTAAGGTTTTGAAATTTTCAGATGATTTCAAGGTCTTTTATGGCAATAACAGGTCACAATGAGCGTGTCTCGCTGCAGAAAGACTACCGAACTTATGAAGTAGTCCGAGGAATGGTAAATAAAATTTAATTTCGGTAAGTGCAAAATCATGCATGTAGATAAGCAGCATATGAAGGCTCCATACTTGATGGGCGGCCAAGTACTATCAGTAACTCAACAGGAGAAGGATTTAGGTTGTATTCTAAACACAAAATTGGGGGCATCAGAACAGACCAAAGAAGCCAGGAAGGAAGCACTGAGAATGCTTTGGCTAATAAATAGGAATGCATCATACAGAAGTGGGGAAGTCATGAGGGAGCTTTACTGTGCATATGTCAGGCCACATTTGGAATACTGCATCTAAGCTTGGTCTCCTAGCTATGAAACATATTGTTGGCTTTTAGAGAGAGAGTACAAAAGAGGGCTACGAAAATGGTTAATGGTATAAGCGATCTGGCATATGAGGAAAGATGGAAGAAATTGAATGTTTTCAATTAGATATAGAAGGCTGAGAGGAGATCTATCGAGGTCTTTAAATTTGTCCATTGTCTGGAGAAGGGATATGTTGAGGAAATGTTTGAATTTGAACAGAAAATTCAAACAACAGAAATGATGCAATTAGAAGTCATCAATTCAAAGTTAAAGTTAAGCACAGCAGGACAAGGTTAAGACGTCTTTCTTCACCAACAGGGTGGTAGAACACCGGAACCAGCTGCCAGCAACCACTGTCAGTAGCAGCACATTGAACATCTTTAAAAAGAGCGTAGACAATCACAAGAATAGAAGGCTTGCTTTTCAGTATTCAAGGGAGGGCTGATCGACGGATGTGGTGGGCAACGGTATGAGTGTACAGAGTGCAACCAAGAATGGCCCTTGTGCATAGTTGTACTAATGTGTTATGTCTTTATACATATATATATATATATATATATATATATATATATATATATATATATATATATATGTATATATTTGTATATATATGTATATTGTATATATATATATATATGTATGTATATGCATATTTATATATATTGTATATATATATAATATATATACATATAATATATATATATATATATATATATATACACACGAGTGGCACCATTGAGTGGAATCAAATAATTTTGACCTGCTCTGAATCATGAATTGAGTCGAGCACAAGTCTGGTTGGGAGCTGTCTGAATGTAGTATATTTCGCCCGTATCTGAACGTTTAGCAGTGAAGATCTCCAGACCGTGCAACATTGATCATTGCTAGTTGTGCTCCTTTGAACTATCTGGTAGCCAATACCACCTGTGTGAATATTTCCAAAACAAAGTTAGGTTGGATATGTATTTTACTTTTGAAGGGAATATTTTGGTATCGCATGTTGTGCTTAGCATTCCACGAAACCTAGGATATTGTCAGATGCTGCGTTTCTTAAAACCCGCATCTCACATTCATCACTATCCATCACGGCGATGGAATTTCCGGCGTGGACCTTAGCAACACGCTTCCGAAGTTATTTTCGAAGTCGCCTGTTGGTATGTTTGGGACTCCAGAGTGATTTTCGAGCTCGGGCGTATACTTTTCCCAATCTCTCCATATTTTGGAGGGCCCTGGTTTGATTTTGTCTGGTCTCGGTGCGATTTTTTGGAGTCACATTATGCCATTTTTTGGGAGCCCCAGGGGGAATTTTTGATGCGCCGACCCGAATTTTGGTGAATACCGAGGGGAATTTTTGGTCTCGGGTGCGATATTTTCGGGCATCAGAGCGAGTTCGCGGGCCGCGTTATGTCCAGCTGGGCCCCAGCGCGATCTTAGAAAGTCCGGCACGATATTTGTTTGTGTTAGCTGTATTTATTTTGGAATCCTTACGATAATTATATGGTCCAAACGCGAAGTTATGGGGCCCAGTGTGATTTTTGGGACACCGGCGCGATTTTTGAGAGCTCACTCCTTCAGAAGGGGGGTATTTTCCTCTGGTACGCCACTGCGGCTGCCTTACGAGTATATTTATGTCAGCCGATGGTAACCTCAAGAGTAGAATGCCCCTTCGGATAACTTTATTTCGAGGCTTGTGAATTTCCCGATGTTCGTGTCGATTCAATGAAGTCCCTTTGTGATTTTTTGGGGTCGACTTCTAGTTGGTGAATGCCGCCTGCGTGTTGGGCCCCGGTACAATCCTTGGGCCCCGGTACAATTTTTCGGGATACATTTTTCCGCGTCCCAGCACTGTTCTATTCTAGGCCGGACGAGTTTGTTCGGTCGGACGAAATTTCTGGGGCCGAGTAGTAACATTCCGGGTAGGAATTTACTTTTGGGAAACCAGCTGCTATAGGTGGGTATCTGGCGTAAATTCTAGGCACAAGGCAGTAAATTCTAGGCACAAGTGTGATTTTCAAGGGTAGCGACGCGCCATTTTTTGGTGTACATGTAATTTCTTGGGCCCCGTCGTCATTTGTTGGGATCGCTATCTGGAGTATTAGTGACCCAGACACGTTTGGGGTGGGGCTGGGGTGGTGGGGTAGCACGTTTTGAGGGCCTTTGTGGAAATTGTTGGGACAGCAGAATTATTTTCCATGTCCTCACTTTTCTCGTTGCCCCGGCTTCATTTTTTTGGATGGTCCCGACCAGGATCTGGGGGCTCAGGTGAGTCCTGTCTGTTTGTTTATTGGTTGGTTCACGACACACTTTATGCACAGTCACGGCTAATGGCGCCGCCCACACTGTTTCGCCGGTGGGCCGCGGGATTGGGAAATGTGCTGAGTGGCGCTAGAGTCGAACCCGGGACCTTTGGTACCCATAGTCCGACACCTTAACCACTCGGCCATTCCCGCCCCAGGTGAGTCCTGTCAAGTCTCTAACATGATGTTCAGGGGCCCTGGTGCAACCTTTTGGTACTCACAGGCTCAGTGTGATTTTCAGGGGCCCTTGCCCGACATTTTGGTGTCACCCTCGTGATTTTCAAGAACACCGACACGGCTTTTTTGGGCCGCCAACGTGATTTTCAGGAGCCAAAAGGACAGCTTTTCATCGATTGTGGGGACACCAGAGTGATTTTCCGTGTCCTGACTGTTTTCTCGTTGCCCCGACTTATTTTGGGGGGATGGTTCCGATCAGGGTTTTGGAGCCTCGGTGAGACCCGTTCAGCTTTTAATGTGATTTTCAGTAGCCCTACCCAGACCTTTTGGTGTTCCACTCGTGATTTTCAAACACCCGACAAGATATTTCTGGACCCCAACGCAATTTTCAAGAGCTCAAGTGCGAACTTCTAAGACCCCAGAGTGATTTTCCGGGAGCCCGGCGTGGATTTTCGGTGACCCGACGAGACTATTCAGGGTCCTACTTCATGTGACTTAAATGAGACAAAGGACACACAGAAACTCAGTGAACGGATATACGGCGATGAAAAAATCGCGCGGGATGACGGGCGTCACCCCACTAAAAAAGGACATGAGAAAAGAGCGACGGTTCTCACCCCATGCAAATTAAAAATAAAGAACTGGATAGCCAGTAGTCAGTCACGCCAAAACTGGCTCGGCGGAGTCATCAGTGGGCTCTGGCGATATTGCGCTCAAATAGTACTGAACACTCCATGCATTGGCGGTTCACCGTTTCCGGCGGACATAGCAATAGATACTTAGTAGATACTTAATACATGGATGCAACACATAAATCATGAAAAACAAAACTGCATTAATCATCGGAGTACGTTGGTACATCCACTATTTCACCCTCATCCACCCTGAGAAAAGTGTCCCAAGCCGTCGCGGCCTCCTTAGAACGACCTAGCAGAAACGGCAAGCTTGTTTGCGGTTATCACTATGGTAGCAAACTTTCCCCTAGCCGTCGCGTCATGTTTAAAGCGACCTAGTGGACATGAGTAAGCTTGTCTGGGTTTATCATAATGCATCAAGACCGAAACAACGCTGGGGAAAAATCTGAACTTCAACATCAATTTCAAACCTAAAAATAAAAGTTACAACGCGAAAATTGGTCGGAGCTTGTGACTACCGCATAGCACTTAACCAGGTTTGATATGCGAATAAGCTTCAATCGGTCATACATGAGAGATTCGTCGCAGGAAAATCCTGAAAAGTGCACCGGCCTGGTGATCGCTCACCTAAAAAAGCAGAGCTACTTCGATTAGCATCTTTCTCTCACATAGTACGTATATCTTACTCTCTTTCCAAAATTTCGGAAAGAGAGGTGAACGATAAGCATACCAACATTGTTGGTAAGCTTGAATAGTTTATTTTCTTTGTCCATATTCAGAAACACTGCCGTTTAATGTTTGTTTTATACTTATTATCAAGCTGAACAGCATTTTCACATGTCTGGACATCTCCAGAAATCTCTCTCGATGAAATGCGTATCGTTGTATTGCAAGATAAATGCGCCATGCGAAGATAAAAAGGGTTATTCTCGACATCGTGTAAGTTCATCATTCGGACCTTACCAGGTATTCATTTGAACGTGAATGGACGTGGATCATTTGAACGTGGACGTGCCACCCATAGGGCCTAAGAATGCTCGACATACTGTATGCCATTGCAAAACCATGCCGTGAACCACTGGTTGTCGATGCCGTACCACCCTAGCTTCTCCACGAGGCTGTGCTCAACGCTGTCAAATGCTTTTGAGGTGTCTGCAGCAACTAGCGACATCATCACGCCTTTGTCAACATTGCTCAAGCACTGTCGCCTTCGTCGATGGGTCGGGGCGGAAGCTATACTGTTGCGGGCATATAATATGCAGACGAGATACATGTTGCATCAGTTGTGTGCATGCTATAAGCTCACAAAGTCTAGCCACGACCAGTAATATCGGCATTAGTCGATAGTTGCACTGTTTAGCATCGTCACACTATTGTACCTTCATCTATTGGCACTATTGTAGTGGTTTTCCAGTTTACAAAACTATTATTAATAGCCAGAGGTGAAAAAAGTGTCCAGCCTGTCACCTACAGAATATCGAACACCACCAGTCTGTCACATGTTTATAGCTCACATTAAGACCCGTATGCATGTGTGTGAGCGCGAAATATCGACCATGCCGCTGAAATGGAACAAAGAAGAACGCTCGAAATATGATCTCCAATTTGTTCAATTATATACCATCTTCAATTATTAATTAATATGTTAAATTACAACACACACTACAAGCTAATCTTGCTTCTATGGTGCGTATCCATCAATATCCACCTATGGTGCGTATTATTGTGGTTTAATGTGCTCACAATATGTTGCGCACACATTTTACTTAGCAAAGCAAAACCACAGGTTATGTGACTTTTATGGTGAAAATCTGCCCGATTTATGTCAGACAAACATAAGATTTTTCTTTGAAAAAAAAGATAAGGCCAAGTTCGTTTTCTTAACATTTGTATTATTGAACAAACACACTAATTGTGCCTATATTGAAGAAACAATTTAAAAGAAGGTATGGTGAACCAGGCCAGGCTATTTTAGGTACTACACAATAGTAGTACGTTATTTTGCTTTCAAACTAAAAATAAGCATTTCTGAGGGGAATCAGTGGCCACATCATCATAATCATGCTAATAAACATACTCATGCATGGAGAACAGCATGCTCTTCTCCAAATCCAATGACTCATTTAAAGTGAAATTCACCAATACAAATTTAATTCCCAAGGAAGGCAATATAGCACCAATATCAAGGGCATAGTGTCATAGGTCATATTTTGCATTAGTTTCAAGTAATTTTTTTTAAATCCTTTTAGTCAATGCAACAAGTTCCGCTCATGACAAAACATGGGCCCTGACACAAATCAATAAAACCCATGGAAGTGACCAGATTAAATTATTAAAATATAGGCTTCTTTTAATGTGAATCCTGGATTATGAGAGGGAAACTTTGTAGCATTCCAAGTTGGAGAACGATGTGATTTGTTTCTGTCAGCAAAAAAATATTTTCGCACTTTTCACGGTCATGCTCCGTGTTTCCATGTTCCCATGATCATGACCAAATATCAAGGAGATCGCAGTCATTGTCAGACTCAGTTTTTCTTTTGGAAAAATGGAGTGGAAGACTTCCTGGAGATAAACAGTATTTTGGGTGGCCAACATTAAAGACAAGACCATGTTTCTAATACTTGTCCTGACCCTCAGAGACGAAACACCACCTACGCAAACATACACACGTTCAGCTTCAACAGCGCCTTGGTACTTGTTAGGTAGATACGTACACATTGAAGCCAGCTTTGAAAACAAACTGCGCCGGAAAACGGAACTGCTGCGTCGGATTCAATCTTTGGACGGTGACAAGATACTGTCTGCGCTTGAGATTGCCGAAAGTGACGTCTGGTAACGGTTGCAGCCATCGACGATTGTAACAGAAGTATTTGCGATGGGTAAACTCCGAAGGACCTGTGAGCATGACAAAGAGTGTGGCTATCCGCACGTACAACTTTCTCCGCGAATTGTCATTCAACAATGGTGTGGAGACAGTGGAAAGCGGAGCCTTTTTCACGGACTGAAACACGTGCAGCCCGTGCCACGATGACTGCGCCCGCACACTCTGCAGCCACTGATCGTCAGTTGGAAAGTTATAGCCGGTACATGGGGCCATGATGTGAAGGTGACCGCAAGTCGCTAAGTTTAGCCGTTTCCGAGAACCAGACAAAATCGTGAAAAACTCAAAAACGTCGCTTCGGCTTTCCACATTCCCCTCGCGTGTGCGTGGCGCGTGACTCGGAAACGGTTGCGACGACGTTGTTGACAATTGTTGTGGCAATACTGAGGTGTTGATTTGGTGTCAATCGGTCGATTGGTTGTCGAGGTATTGCGGTCTGAATCGGGTCGATGGTGAGCGCTAAAATTGGTGATTTTCCGAACGCAAAATCTCAGTTTTACATGGTATTCCTATGTGCGACCGGTCATTCACCGGACACCCGTTCTCTCAAGACCTCAGTGACATGCACGCGCAACACGTTGATCCGACCGCAACGAAATTGTGCCAGCCGGATAGCCAACATTTGGAGCTTTCACGTGATGTCAGCCATATCTCGTTACCTGTGATGTGAGTCGTGCCACACGCCACAAACTGCGCTGGAAAACGGAACTGTTGCGTCGGGCTCAATCTCTGAACGGGGACGGGACAATTCGTAGGTGACAGGCTTACCACAGCAATGTTAAAAACCTATGGACTGTACCACGAATGGTAGAGTTTTTTTTTCAAGCTGCTTAACTTTCAAGCAAGCTGAACTTATGCTTCTTGGATATCAGAATTGAGATTAGATCTTGTGCACATTTCCAGTAGTGGATCTTGTGAACACTTTCTCCGAGTAGATCTTGTGGACATTTTCTCCTAGTAGATCTTCTGAACAATCCCGTCCCAAAAGTAGATCTTCTGAACATACCGGGCCAAGAGTATATCTTCTTAACATTCCGGGCCAAGAGTAAATCTTCTGAAAATTTAGTCACGAGAATAGATCTTGTGAACACTTCCACCCTGGGGATATATCTTCTAAACATTTCCAGTAGTAGATCTTCTGAACATTTCCAGCAGTAGATCTTCTGAACAACTTAGACCTATTTGTAGATCTTTTGAACACTCAGATCTGAGAGTAGATCTTGTGAACACTTTCGTCCTCGAGTAGATCTTCTAAACAATCCAGTCCCGAGAGTAGATATTGTGGATATTTCCCTCCACCGAGTAGATCTTCTGAACACTTTCAGCTTTCAGTAGATCTTCTGAACATTTTCAGCTGTCAGTAGATCTGAACATTTGTATTGAGGAGTCGATCTTCTGGACAGTTGAGGCCTATTTGTAGATCTTGTGAACATTTAGAATTGGAAGTAGATCTTCTGAACATTCAGACTCGAGAGTGCATCTGGTGAAAATAGATCTTCTGAAAGTATATCTTGTGAAAATAGACCTGAAAGTAGATCCCCCGCTGCCACGCGCTGCTGAGGTGGGGGATGGCCAGCGGCTGTGGCTGCCACACGCTACTGAGGTGGGGATGGCCAGCGGCCGTGACTGCCACGCGCTGCTGAGGTGGGGGATGGCCAGCGGCCGTGGCTGACCTGCACCGACGTTGACCAGTTCGTGGATGAGGACGTGCTGGAACTGGTCCAGAGCAGGCACCCTCTCCTGGAGCTGTGTGCCGACGTGGTGGTGCCCAACGACTTCTACAGCGCCAGCGACGGCCGTCGGGACCGACTGAAGCTCATCACGGGTGCCAATGGCGGCGGCAAGTCCGTCTACCTACGCCAGGTGAGCCGCCACCTGTTGCACGAACGGCCCCGGTCCACCTCACAATGGTGCAGAGGTGCTGCGCCAGGTCCGCCGCCACCTGGCGCACCGACGTGCCCCGATCCACCTCACAATGGTGTTGATGATGGTGCTGAGGTGCTAGTGCAGTTGGTCACGGCTGTGGTAATACAATGGCTTTCGTCAGGTGTGCGCTGTTGAAGAACTAAATAAGACCGTTGACATTTTTCATGTCGATGTCATGTAGCATGTCTCAGGTCCTATGAGGTCCACCTGGAAGTAGGTGCCTATGGTGGTGCATTTCTTTATTTTTTTTTAGAACAGCTATGCCTGTGCTGTGAAGAACTGTTAGTATTTAGCATACCACATCATACTCGCATCATATGGAATTGCATTACCGGATGAGGGTGGATCACTACCCACAATAGAGTATGATCAGGTCAGTTGTATACATGGTGCGGTCATAAATGAGGAATGGAGACCGCTACGGGCTACATATATCTAGCATCAAGAATCCTGTATCTGGAAGCACATTGTCGAAGCGTTTTAAAGGGGGTAATATTCAGTATTCAGTAAGTGGTATATTGCACCCATTTTCACCAACAGTTAATCACTGGGCACTGGCCTCCGGTATGTCATCCTCTGCTCGATTGGTCGTTAGCAGACCACCCAGCTTAGTCCAATGACATGTTATGATCGGTGTCATGACTGGCAGTATACGTCATCAATAATCATTGTCCGCCCTGGTGGATTATCTGGTGACCTGTCCTGTTCTCTACGCCCTGTCCCGGTGCTGTCGGCTTTTCCCACACAATATGCACCACCTACATAGAGCGTTGCGTCTGTATGGAGAACCAGCGGTCGCGTCCAGAAAGGGCACGCACTCCGGCCGGTGCTCCCCCTCCTGGTCCAACTGTCGCAGTCTTGCCTCGTGGGCCGGGAGCATTCGGTATGCGGAGAATCGTAGATCGGGAAGGCTGTCTGCGGCCGATATTTCACTTCTTTTTGTTCTCAGAGCTCATGTTTCGTTCTTACAGTTCATGTAGCCCGTGGATGGGCCAAAACGCTTCCCATGAACATGAGCAGATCGAAAACGCAGCTACATCATTGTCCATCCCTGCACACAAAAGTCAACTAAGGTTTAGCCATGGCCCCTACTATGCTGCTTGTAGCGTAATGTCCCGGCATAAGTATAGCAAATTGTTTCATAACATTTGTTGGGGTCACGCAATCCCTCAAGAAAATCCTGGCTGCGCCCTGCCTACAACACATTGGTTTAGGTTTGAGAGGCCTCCACTGGCACTTTAGTTTGAAATACGTGTGAACTAAAGGGAGCTGTTCATCGGCAATAGGATCAATTCGAATGCATCTAGTCACGCCGGGTATCCAAACAGAGATGCTGTCTTTAATGTACGTGTTATTCCACCACCGACTGACCACGTCACTACCGACCACGTGACTGCGTCTCAGAATCGTAATGTCTAGCGTTACTGACTCATGTAGATTATAAGATCACGGGCTCCGGGATTCGCCGGTCCATCTGAAATCAACTGGCTCTGATTGACATCTAATTTGAGATCACATCTCCGTATTCATGTAGCATATTCCCAGAACCGCTCTATATCGCACTTCCACTTCTTATATCAGCTTGGTGTCATAGTATACGAAGCTTTCCCACCAATGGAATTTTTCAAAGACTTTCGGGATTTGCAGGTAGTGCTTTTGCATGGTTTTGTTCAGGGATGCGGAGCCGGAGCCAGAGCCGGAGCCGGAACATTTTGCCCGGAGCCGGAGCCGGAGCCGCCGGGACATTTTATTCGGAGCCGGAGTCGGTGCTGGAGCCGTCAAAAGCAGGGCGGCTCCGACTCCGAAAGAGATGTAAAGTAAACAAAATTAGCAAACGTGAAATGAACACATTATACCTAGTAAGGTATGGTATGTTATGGTATGGAAACGCATTTTTAAAAGCCAAAATGTTTCAATGCGAGTAACATGTAAAAATATCAAATAATGGTAAAATAACCAATAACCATATTCTAGCCTCAGTAGTCAATGCAATAGCTCCATGATTAGTTTAGTTAAGTTCATTGTTTCCACCATCAACGGGTTGTTGTACCTTATTCGATATCAGGTCAAACATTACAATCTACAACAATGGTGTTCCTTGAACCGTTCACGGGATGGGGAGTGTTGTTGATTCGAGTCTCCCCTCTTCTGATTGCTCCAATACGGCACGAAGCGAGCGTCAGTTTGCGAGGGCATAACACCGAAATGATTTGGGAGGGGCGGGTGTTTATTTAGGGAGAGATACATGGTTTATATGGGAAAGTTGCTTATAATTGTCTGAAGTTTGCGTCTCTGATTGGTCGCGGCTAATTTTTTTTAGCATCCCCTTGGCTCTTACTTAATGTATCGATCACGTTGAGATGTACGGAGCCGGAGCCGGTACATTTTTCCCGGAGCCGGAGCCGGAGCCAGAGCCGCCTGGACATTTTACTCGGAGCCGAAGCCGGGATACTTTCCCGGAGACGAAGCCGTCCAAAATTTTCCCCGGCTCCGCATCCCTGGTCTTGTTGTTTCGGGATGGTGATTTTCCATGCGTCTCCATTGACAGTAATGCTATGTCCATCAAAGTTAAGTAGTGATCAGCCACTCTAACACAATCGGCGCTCAAGCACCGACTGAAGCAACCGACTCAAGCACTTAAACTCTGGCTCTGGTGCCGGCCAGCGACTGACAGTGTGTGTGTCGGGGCCGCCAGGTGGGTCTGGCCGTGCTGATGGCGCAGTGCGGCTCGTTCGTGGCGGCGGCCGGCGCGAGGTTGGGCGTGCTGCGGCGGCTGGCGATGGTGTCGCCGCCGGCGCTGACCGGCGCCGCCGCCGGCTCCGCCTTCCTCGCCGAGCTGCGCCAGCTGTGCGCCGCACTGGCCGCCGACCAGCCGCGCGCGCTGCTGCTGGTCGATGAGTTCGGCGGCGGCACGCTGGCCGAGGATGGCGCTGCGCTGCTGGCCGCTGCGCTGGCCGAGCTGCTCGACCGGCGCCAGCGCTGTCCGCACGTGCTCGTCTCCACGCACGTGCACAGGTGCGGCGCGGTTGCCGGCGTCGCCGTGCCGCGACGGACGGTGCGGCCGCTGATCTGTCCGGACAAATGTTGTTGGAATGATCTTGGGATGTTGCGTTATGTGCTTGGCGTGGGGATCCCCTGGGAAATTGACATACAAAGCTGTGCTTGTGAATGCTGCATTAAAAATATGTTAAAAGACAGTTTTGGTCGCACCAAATATGTTGCGCCAGAGACTTTGCATTTGGTGTGATTTTCTCCTTTCGTTCTCAGTCCTGATCTGTTTTGTTTTGTTATATTTTTTTCGGGTGGGAAGTGCTAGTAATATGGAATGGCAAACAGTGACCTGACTTTTTTAAATCCCGCCGCCTTCAGTCCATCCCGACTTGTCAGTGCGCCGCATCCTTGTGCCATGAAATGTGTACCGCCTTATCAGCCATTGCCGCGATCTCCCCGATTCTGCCACCCCGTCCCGGAGCATAGTTCGCCAGCCGACCACCATCAGGTTGGCAGCGCTGCTGCCGCCCAGTCAGCTGGTGACGCCCGTCTGCCCGGACTTGGTAGTGGAGCCAGGCGCCAGGACGGTTACCTTCCTCTACCAGATGACGACCGGCGCGTCCAGCAAGAGCTACGCGCTGGCGGCCGCCCGGCTGGCCGGTCTGCCGGAGCCGTTGCTGGAGCGTGCGGAGGAGGTGAGGTGGCGGCGACTCGCCCACACGCCACACGTGAGTGGTGAGGCATGGCTGCTTATCAGGGAGATGTGGAAACTACACTCTCCAGATAATGGCAAACGGCAGGCCACGGTAATGACAAACCATGGAGAAACAATAGAGCATCGCTGCACACAGAAACCGGCGAGATGTAACGACCTTCAGCCACAAAGTAGCCGTGAGACGTCGAGCCTCCCAGATGCTAGGAAACGGCGAGGCATCTCCTGAGACACCGGGGGTGATGATATCATGGCTCTTATAGATACGGTTGGCCAACCAGAACGTGCGGCCTCTGGGCGCGGACACCGGGTGCGGCCGGCGCCAGTCTAGTTCAGTGCTGCACCCCTTCACCTCAGCTGATCGGCACAATTGCCACGTTAGTGCTACGCTGGCGCCACCTACAAGTGACAGTGCACTTAGTGCCCGGGTGCTTCTCTAAAATGGTTTCCCATAGGTGTGGCCTATTCCTGTGATTCGATGAACACTTACATTCTCGAGTTTAGATGTCAATTAGATGGTACCTCTTTATTCGGGCGCTTGGCAAATTGAACGAGTGTAGTGTCATTGAGAAATTTGTGTTAGCTTTTGCTATTCATGGTAGTGCTCTTGTGTAACCTACACATATGTGTATATAAACACTGGCGAGTTTTCATTGTGTAGTATGCCACTTCTTTGAATGTATGAGGTCATGGGTTGTACCCGAATTATAATATGATGAATCAAACTTCTGCTTAATTGGAATTCCATTGTAAAACTGCATACTATGCCTGTGCATTCAATGCGCAAGCTTCGAGTTACCGCAGCAAAATTCAGACCCGATGTTCCCAGTTACATTCCGTTGAATTTAAAATAACAGACACATTTGTAGGAAACGTTTCACCTAACCTGAACCTACTTTCAACTTCTCAATAAATGACTCAATCCTTTTACTTTCACAAATGTTTTTCATACCTTTTTTACCTTCCATTACCATTACCATACCATACCATACCATACCATAACATTACCTTCATACCTTTACCTTTACCTTTTTTTCATCTAGATTAAAACTTCCTGATATGTTAGTAAATGAAGATGGCAATGAATATGACAGGAATTGTGTACCTAATGCATTTAATACTTTCTTTGTCTCTGTTGGAGGGAGATTGGAACAAAAGATAGATTTGATAGAAAAAGATCCAATTGAATATATAGCTGAACCTACCTATGCAAGGTTTTCTGATCATATAAGTACTAGTGAAATTCAAGTAGAATCAATTATTAAGAACATGAAATCTGTTGGAGGTGGCATAGATGGAAACAGCACAAAAATATTAATACTTACCTATAAAAGTATCCTGAAGCAGAACCTCTTTAATCTTTGTCTGCATGGTGGAATACTTCCTGATGATTTAAAGAAAGCAGTTGTACCTGTTTTCAAGGCAGGAGAACATCACAAATTCACAAATTGTAGACCTATATCTTTACTCCCTATCTTTTCTAAAAATTTGGAAAAAATATTCCATGCCTATCTTTCAGCATATTTGGAACAAAATAATGTACTAAGCCCTTTCCAACTTGGCTTCAGAAAAAAACCATAGTACATACATGCCCATTATGCATTTATATAATGAAATAACTAAGTCCATAGAAAATAAAGAAATTGTGTGTGGTTTATATCTTGATTTGAAAAAAAGGCTTTTGACAGTTAGCACAGAGATATTAGTCAGAAAATTACAATGCATTGGACTTCAAGGACCCCTTTTTATGGTACTAAAATCGTACCTTAGAACCAGATATCAGCAAACTAAAGTACATGAGACTCTATCTGAACCAGAATTAATTTCTATGGGTGTTCCTCAGGGTTCCATTATTATTTATCATATATATAAACGACTTGCCCAGAATTTCGAATGAAGTAAATATGTACCTTTTTGCTGATGACAGCAATTATTGTTGAGGCAAAATGTATAGATGAATTACAGAATAAAATTAATTGCATTGTTCCGGAACTAACACAATGGTTACAAGCAAATAGGATCTCATTGAATGTAGGGAAGACAAATTACCAAGTATATTCTGGAACTCCGATTAATGACATAAATATAATGGTCAATTCTGTTAAAGTGAAAAGAAAACAACAAATCAAGTATCTTGGCATGGTGTTGGATGAAAAATTAACTTGGTATGGGCACATCGATGATATTTCATCCATCATTAGTAGAAACTTGGGTATTATGGGGAGGGCAAAATACTCCATAACAAGTCGTGAACTGAAGTATTGATACAACTCTTTAATCCTTCCCTATTTAAATTACTGCGCTGTGATTTGGGGTAATAATTATCCCACTAGACTAAACCAAGTCATTAAATCCCAGAAACGTGCCTTGCGAATTATTGATTACGGATCTTATACATACCCTACAAATGAACTATTTATTAAGTACAATATTTTGAAATTTACCGACATGGTGCAAGCACAAAACATATTAATTCTGCACAAATTTGTCAATGACGCATTGCCACATACTATGACTGACTTTTTCGATATACAACACCTTCTAGTACAAGAATCATTCAACATTTATCTATACCATTTACCTATCGGCAATGTAGGCTATATGCTATTACTCACTCTGCTCCAAAATCATGGAACAATGTAATATGCAAAATATTTCCCAGTATTCAGCAAGTACCAAGGAAAAAAGATGTGCTACATAAATGCATTAGACGTCACTTTATGGAATTATATAAATCAAAGGAAAACTGAAGTCAGACTATAGCTCATACAATTCCCAAAGGTAGCTTTAAAGGTTGCACCCTGCTAGATTTGGTATCAGTGTTGATATATGAAAAATACAAATGTATGTGATTGATTATACTTTTTTGTGTTTCTTTTTGTGTCAAAGGATATTGGTAGGCTGGTACACACCTATCTTATTCTGCATGAGGCATCTCCATATGAATCTGTTTTCAACATTTCTGTACTCCCCTAACATTTTCATCTTGTGACCCTGGGAACTCTGTGGGCGTTACTAGCTTGCTATCAGTCCGCGGATTTCCCAGGGTCGCATTTCCTTTCTACTAATCGGTGGTGGTCTATCTGCAAAATGAAAAGAAGAAAGATAACAGATGGGATGCAAATTGTATTTAGCTAAACACATCAGTTTGCATTGTTCTTTGTATCCCGGGGCACCTTTGTGTTGGCTGCCTTGATCTATGGGCAGTTCACCAAGGAATGCCACACATTGAAAGATCCAATGAAGGTGCATACAGCCAAAGGAGATAGGCTGCTGCTGCATCTGATATGGGTGACGACAATTAAATTGTATTTTAAAAAATACCTAAGCAACTTTTTGACAATAACTCTACATGAATCAAAGCTTCTGTAGTTCTCTCGTCAAAACCCGACGTGAAGCCACAAGTTATCGCCTCCCTCCCCCAAAATGAAACATGGAGATGCTTGAAACTTGGTACTCTCCCATATACTGGATAACGATTGGACATGGAAACTACACACTAGGGAACAGTAGGGCATGAATTTACCATAAACACTAGTGAGCCGTGAGATATAGAATGTATCATGTGCTAGGTGACAGTGCGACGTAGAAGTCCTCAGACGCTATGGAGCAGCGAACTATAGAACTCCACAGACAGTGTGAAAACTGTGTGATATGGAGACTACTAGACACCGAAGATCGCTGAGATACACACGGGGGGGGGGCAGACGGTACATAGAACATTGGTCTCCCTACACCGGGGAGCGAGGTTGGAGGTGGGGTGGTGATGCTACACACACTGAGGAATCTAGACACGCACATCGACTCGTCCGTTGACGAGGCGGCCCAGGTATGAGATGAATTATAAATGTCCGTGATTTTCTAATTATCTGTACGATGTGTTTACGGACCCAGTCAGGAAGGGATGGACAATCTTATCTGCTTAAGCGACTAAGTAACTATTCATTTTGTCCCCCCCCCCCTTTGCCCTCCCCTCTTTCAACTTGCAATTATGATCCATTACATCCACCTTGCACCACCCCATCGACTTGTAACGATTATGCATTTAATCCCTATCCCGAACTCGTTTCAGCTCCGTTCTCCCGAAGTCCAAATGATTGTCCAATTCCACACTGGCAGCTCGGTGTGCTGGTACCGCGACTCTCCAACCAGCGGTGATCTATCCCGGCGCTGTCCGCCGGTGACCGCAGCCGGCGTGTCGGCCGACAGGTGGCGCGCGCGCTGACGGCCGGCGCCGAGCTGCGCGCCGACGCCGACCTGCTGCGCCAGGAGCGCGACACACTGCTGGAGCGCAGTCGGCGCGCCGTCGAGCTGTTCCTACAGGCCGATCTTGAGACGGAGGAGCCGCGCGACGTGCTGGCGCGCGCGCAGCGCGCCTACCGCGACGGAGACGACGACACGACCAGCTACGGCGACCTGACCGGCTCAGCGCTCGGCGAGATGTCGGTGTCCGGATGCGGAGCGCGAGACGAGTCGGACGGCGCGAGACCAGGCGCGGACGCCCGCTCTGGCGTCCAGCAGACGCCTGTCATTCGGTCGACACATGGCGAGCCCGCCGCCGCCGGCCGACACGGTGACCCACCTGGTGCCGTCCCCGACGCGCCAGTCCACTCGACCTGGTCGGAGAGCAGCGACGATGCGGCCAGAGTGTGGGCCACGGCCGCAGGTGCGAGCCGGCGGTTCGGCGCGCCCGGCGCCGTCGGTGCCGACAGCGCCGGCGGCCGGTGCGCGGAGCGCCCCGTGGCGAGTGACGGCCGTGTGTCCGGACGACGGGGTGGCTACGAGAGACTGGCTGCCGCGTCAGGCTTTGACGACCGGACCGACAGCGGCTCCGAGCTCGGTCAGAGCACGCCTGTTGCCATGCCGGGCGCTGGCGAGCGGTGCACGGCCGTTCCAGCGGTGAGTGGCAGACTCGCAACAGGGGCGAGAGTCGAGGATGGGTCTGCTTCTGGCATCGACTCCAATGGCAGGTCTGCTGGCGGGGGACTGACTAGCGAAAGGTCCACTGCTTGGTCCCAAGAGAGTGAGAGGTCCTCTATCAGACCGAGCGGGAGCAACGAGCCTGGACTTCGGCAGGAAACTTCCAGCTGTCTACAAGCTTGTACAAGGTCCACCGCTTGGTCCGAAGAGTGCGAAGGACCTGCCAGACCGGCAGGAGATGAAGGGTCAGGGTCTCCGCGGACAGCTGGTCTGCAGGCTTCTGATTGGTCCACCGCCTGGTCGGCAAACAACAAGAAACCTTTTAATATGCTTGCTGGATGTACAAGGTCTGAGCTTCTGCAGGGAAACACGAGTGGTCCACAGTCCTTCGAAAGCTCCACTTCTTGGTTCGATTGGAATAGGAGAGCTTCCGCCAGACCAAGCGGCTCCAGCGAGCCTGGGTTTCCGCAGAAAACGACCAGTGGTATGCAAACACCCGAAAGGTCCACTACTTGGTCGACGGAGAGCGGGGAGATATCTTCCTGGCCAGGAATCCGTCCGAACCTTACCGGTCTGTCGTGCTCGGCCGAGGGGTTCTTCAACATCGGAGGAGTTGTGAAAAGATTCGCCACGTCTTTGGAGGACAGTGTCAAAAATCCAGCAGCCAGATCAGCGGCGAGCCAGCTCTGTGACCCGTCGAGGTCGTACGACAGTCGTGTCACCAGCGAGACGTTACGCCACTCGTCCAACTGGGCAGGGGACCGTGAAGAGTCAACCTGCGAACTGATCGGACACAGGAGACTGGCGGCGACGCACAGTCGCACCGCGCCGACCGCTGACCGGCCACGGACCAGTGGGAGATCGGTGGTCGGCACGGGGCCAGCAGCCGACCGGGGACCCGCACAGATCCGAGCGACAGGCTCCGGCCGAGCTCCACGGGTCAGCCACTGTCACAAGCGACTCACAAGCGGCTCAGAAGCCAGCGAGCCTCCCGTGTTGGGCGGCCCAGACACGCCCGAGAACAAGCGGGTGTCGCGTGGCCAGTCCGCTCCCGACTGGCCAGCCAGCGACCTGGGTTCTAGCGGCACATACGCAGACGGGTCAGAGGCCAGCGGTGGGTCACGACTCGGCTGGTGGTTCCACTCGCGGGTCAACAGGTCGGTCGAGGTCGGCACGAGTGGGCTGGGCGCGAGTGGTAGGTGGACAGGTGAGTCGGGGGACCGGTGGGTGACAGGATGTCAGACACGGCGGCACGGAGAAGACGCGGATGCTGAGAGAAGATGAACTGTGATACGCTAGTGTATGTTGCCCGGCCTCGACCTTGGTGGAAAGGGTCTTATCCACCCGTTGAAGTTATGGCCTGGAAAAATGTTGTTTGGACGTTCTGACTCACCTGGCTTATGGCCACAAGATGTCTGCTTGCCATATGTGGGTCTGTATATGTACATATATATATATATATATATATATATATATATATATATATATATATATATATATATATATATATATATGTTTACTGAGCGTATCATAATGGTACTATGATGCAGTTACAATGTTTAGTGTGCGACTGTGGGAATCATGGGGTCATTTGAGCAATACACATGTTCAACAGTTGACGGATGAAGTGCACTGTTCTTGAGCAATTTTTTTTCAAACCACACATCGAGGTATGTGGGGGATGATATAAAGGTTATATTTTTATCTGCATACCTACGGATATCCTTTGTGGCTGACATCTTAGTGGAGTGGTGCTCGACTTCATTTCTACAGATTCCAGGCTAATTACGTGGGTTAGCTACACAGTATTGCCTGCACGTGGATGGGGACGTACAACCGGCACCACTGGCGGGCCCAGCCGACTTTCAGAAGGGGTTCAAACAGCAGCGGACAGAAGGTCGGTTTTTGGCCGCTTGAACCAGCTGCCAACTCACGACGGATGTGTTGAGGAAAAAGTTGAGCCGACGACGTGAGATGCTCGCCGATGGTACAGGTAGAACATATTCCCTTTCGGTGGGGAGGGCAAAAGTCATGCTGGCCGTATTCCGTGAGGATATGTATCCCGCTCCAAAAGTGTGAAAGGGGGAGATGACTGCTTGGACCCCCTTTCCACGACAAGGGGAGGGAGTACGACTACACCTCCTCCCTTGGATCCGCTGGCGACCGGTTCTGCTTGCAGCCTGGTCGTCGATCAGCTGTGTTTAGAGAGACAGCGGCGTTTGTGCGGCGGTTGGTCCGCCAATCATCGGTGGCGAGGTGTGCAAAAACCGTACCCACCCGGTGACAGATAAACGGCTCCGACTGACCACGGAACAGGACCGCTGATCGGAAGAGCACGCTTCCAATGGTCTCGCACGCTCTTCCAATGGGCGGGTTGGGTTGTACTGCCGTGGATATAGACGTGCGGCGGTGTCACGTAAATCAGAAATGTACGGGGAACCAACACTGGATTAGCCCCTTGCAAAAAGTCAACAAGTCTGTTTTGACCTCGAACGGAGTTTTGACGTCAGGAATGGTCTTTCTTCGTTAAAGATGACTACATTGAACGATACTAGTTAAATTTCTCTTATTATCATGAAATATTGGTATTACAATAACAACTGCTATTTTTCACGTTTTGTCGTTTCTTTGTGTAATATTGCTGACTTTCGATACCATAGCTGGTTTTGACCTCTTGGGTTTATATGCAAAACTCCAGTCTACCTTACTTACCAGCTCCATGCCCTGAGAAATCAATTCCAGAGCGCTGACCTACAGACTGTGGGATCATTCAGGTGATGCGGGGTAGCATGTGATTATTAATAGCAATTGAAGTATCCAAACGCAGTACCTACTGACAACAACCCTACGGATAGGGATGGAAAAGCAACCTGATCAGGATTGTTATAATCCAGGACGTCATCCTCTTCGGAAAACTTCCGTTCTCACCGGAAATCGAACAATGCTGCTTCACCATTAATCTGCTCTTGTTTCATGAAATCGCTCTTGATTGGAATATCCATTCTTGTGAGTTGTCAACCTGGGTCCTTCATCCCAGCAACAGTACGCTGTTTTGTGGGGAAATAGCACTACATATCACGTACTAAATTTGCTTCCCATAACCTGTCATTTATAATTCCATAATTTATCAATAATTAATCGAAATTACGTGCCCAGGGGGTATACAAATGAGTGCCTGATGTAATAAAGAAAAAAGTCCTCCAGATTAAGAGCCCAGAAAGTGTTACTTCCGAATCCAGAATCTAAAAAATACAAGTCCAACCGTGCTCGCAGATCTTGCTCGAGCTGCCCTTGCCCACTTCAGATGCACAGCATGTGCAACCAATAGTACCTATTGGTTTTGTAAGATTCCAAAACCATGCAACAATGCAACCATGCACACAACCATGCTCATGCACATAATCACGTAATCAAAAATTTTGACGCCAGTTTCGTATCCCAAGATATTTCAATAGAAAAATGGAAATGTGATTTGATGATATGTTCGCGATACGCGATACCGGGGCGTCAGTCCAGTGCATGGCTGTGGTGCTCCTGTTCACCCCTCATCGCCTCACCCCTCACCCATCGTTAGCCGCCAGACAGCGTGGCGCCCGGCAAACCCACCTCCCCTTCATTTTCAACGGAAGCGAACAGGGGCGACGAGTGAACTTCCGGGGTCGCCACGGTCGTCGGCTGCGTGACCTTAGGGCGACCTTTTAACACAGGATCGGAGTCGGTTACAATCCTCACCGACACGGAGGAAGGGGTGGAGGAGTTGACCCGAAGCCAGTCCCAGTGGCCCGGTGCCCTATATTTAGCAACATTCATCCAGTCCCACGTTCGCGAATTTGATCGATACATCTTCACCAAAAATGTGAGTACTTACATTAACTAACATTTTTAACATTAGCTCACATTAGTAATTACGGCTTAAGACAGTCGATGGTGCGTGCTTGGGAAATACAGTGGAGGACCCTTTGAAGTCGACGGAATACATTAAATTGTCAAGATCTAAGACAAAGTCATGATCCCGTCTTGCCTTCATGGAGCGCCTTTCAGATCGGACGGAAGGTCTGATTAAGGGTCGGCTTTTGGCACACTTCGACAAACTGCCAAATCGCGATGGGCGTGTCGGAAAAGGTTGAGCCGGAAAGGTGGCGTGCTCGCCGGTCGTACAAAAAAAAACATTTCCTTTCGGTCGGAAGGGCAAGCAGTTAAAGCAGGCTATCTATGCCATTTTCACAGATACGGCAGCACACGTTGGACGCACGGGCGGCTTTCCGTGGAAGTGATGGCAGCACGTGGACTTCACCGCCTCAAACATAGGAGACGTCTGACCCGACCGTCTGTGGGGGGATCGCTATCTCGGAAGATCCTCTATTCCAGCCCATCTCTGCCCCACGCCGCCAATAATTACTGATTCAAACATGGCACCCTATTTGAAGCACCTCCGTGCACGTTCTTTAGACCACAAAGTTTCACGTTGCAGGCTCCCTTTCATACGTTCTGTTCAACGTTTCGCACGTCATAGTGTGCTCAACACGCCTGCATGTTACATACATGGTAGCGGTGTCCAACACCACTACGCGATAGTATCACAATCTGTTGGTGTCAAGCTCATCGCAAGGATTTGTTTTCGCGAATAATCATTAAGTCGGCAAATCGGTAAAAAGTGTACTTGTGATGAGGGAAAGGTAGCTATATCAATAATAATGGTGCAGTTTAGAGAGCCAATGCAAAAAGGGCCCAACGGCTGGGTGGAAAAACCTGGATAGATTTCGTGGGAAATTCCCACCCAGTTTGGAATTCAAAAATACCCTGTCGCATCGTCACAACACGCATGTGCACAGCGTCCTTGGCCTGGTGTTCCAGTTACACAGCGAGAGAATATATCTTGGGCGTGTACCACCAAAAACAATGGATATGTATCACGCCGGTCCGTTGGCTGCTGGTACGGCGGCATTGCTAACATGCCAAATACTGCCAGATCCCGGGTGGCAGTCCGGTAAGTATAATTATGGCCTGTACCGTGCCTGATTCTGGCTGCACACACAGCACATAATGGTAGTGTGCCGACCACGGATGCAGATGGAACATTATCATCGTGGATGCAATGTAAACTTTTCATAAGGGGCAAATTGTAATCAAACTTCTGACATTAATGATTTTTAATCGTGCGATTGTTCCTCAATTTTAATGACGATTTCAGTTGTTTTGGATCTACTTAATTCGTCAATACTTAAGTTTGGGATTTTCCTCTCGCACATAAAGATACGATGATATATATATATATATGATCGTGTGTATCGTATCACAATAATAATAATATACACAATATACATACAAAATATTTATATACACAATAATAATAATAAATAATAATATACTATAAAAGATACCTGGAGTAACAGTGGGAACCACGCAACGAATCCGTTTATTATTTAATTAAATAGCACGGCGCATTGCAATTTGTAGGACGCAACGAGTCGCGAACACGCCAACCACGACTGCCGTCGCAGTGGTGGGCTCAGAGCCGTCATGGACACTGGCGACTGCATGCATGAATGAGAAGCTGGTGGCCAGAATCAGATGCGTGCGATACTAACAACCCGGCGTCAGAAAACTAAAACACGGTAGTTCAAATCTGTCCTGGGAAGCGTAAACCGCGAGGGCGGATCCTGTTCGGCGAGCCGGTGCATCGGAGCTCGTAATGACAATTGTGCCCTCTGACCGCGCCGAAGGGGGCCGTCGTCCGCGCGGGCGGGGCCGGAAGAGTGGCAGTAGCTAGTCGCGCCGTCGACGCCAGACGGCGTGGAACCGGAGCCGTCACGGCCGTCACCGGGACGTGACGGATGGACGACCCGTCAGCGAGTCGTCCGTCACAGGCCGCGGGCCGCGCGCCGGGCCGGAAACGGCCAGCGACCGGCCCGAAAACCGTCGGCGGCTCGAAACGGTGCCGACGGGGCCGCTCATCGGACCGCCGCCGTCAAATGATGCACACGGCAGGGTGCCCGCGAACAAACAAAAAACACAGCCAGCTGAACGCATGGTCTCCACCGCAGTGGGAGGCGGGAATGTGTGACCCAACTATTCTGGCGTTCTGCGCCTGTGGGCGTCACAGGAAACAACCGGCCTGAAATTGTCCATATCCCCAAGCTTTTCTTTTGTGGCGGAGCTCGCGGCTGGCAGCGCAGCTGGGACATTCATCGGCTGTTCCCGCAGGAGTATATTTAATGTACATATTTATGCGCATGTCTCCTAGATCGACAATTGTACACACATTTCCGACACATGCCAGTCCGTACGGACTTGTGCTCGACTCAAATCTTTCGAGTCGACTCGCGTGTGACTCATGGATCTTGAGATCTGATTCGACTCGCGACTCAAACCGAGTGACATAAATTTGAATCGATTCGGATCCTACTCAGTGGTATCAGACTCATGAGCCATATGGTTCAGTTGCACTGTCCACACATATCTGAATGATTGACTCATGATTACTCATTTTTTAGAAAGACGTGATTCAACTCACGACTGAAGATATAATTTGGGAAAAGAATCGATTCAACTCGCGACTTATCCAAAAACGATTGATTCATGAGTCGATTATCGATTCAACTCGAGTCGATCACAAGTCTGATTCCGTCAACTTCCGTTTTGAGCAATGAATGCGATAAATATGGTAACATCAGGTCATTACAAAAAAAAACTATAGCAAATTCACCATTGTTTAGGAGCAAAGTAAAGATTTCAGAGTTGGAGGGTTGGGGTTAATCAACGACACTGGTATCTGGCCGTAGCGATTTAATAGCAATACTATGTGAGACTAATATTGCAGTGATCAAGAATTGGTCATACATGCAAGCAGGCTGATGACGAACACTTGGCCAGCTGAATAACTCTGGCATCCCCAGTGAGTAAGCGAATGGCCTTGACAGGCGGCGTTTGGCCAGCTGAGTGATTATGCCACCTGATCCGTGACCAACTGAGTAATCTCGCGATCAACTGATGAGTAATCAACTGAGGGACCGATATCTGGCCCATCCACGGCTACACCGCCTTTGGTACCTAGCATGTACGACATGGAATACCCTTCACCTCTGCCTGGAATCAAATGAATAACCTTAACATCAGATGTACGGCCATCCGAGTGATATTAACCTCTAACCTGTCGTCAACATGGTGATGCAGCCGCAGCCGCCAGAGTGACCTTGACCTCTAACCTGTGGTCAGCTGGGTGATGGTAGCCGCAGCCGCCAGAGTGACCCTGACCTCTAACTTGTAGTCAGCTGGGTGTCTAAGTGGGTGATCTTTACCTCTAGCATGTGGTCAGGTGGATGGCCTTGACCTCTAACCTGTAGTCAGCTGGGTGTCCAGGTGGGTGATGTAGCTGCAGGCCAGTCGCAGGGTCTCGATTTTGGAGAGCTTCCTGTCAGCTGGCTGGGTCGGGATCATGGTGCGCAGCCGACTGAACGCCGTGTTGACACTGCGGGCACGTGACTGCCATCACTGGGACTGGTGCAGGCCAGCGCGTGTACGTGGTAACAGGAGGATCACCGGTTATGTCCTCTTCCCACCCACCTACACCCCTCACCACGACCTAATATTCTTCAATATTAACCATTAACCACATGGGGTTAATTTGACAGCATCAGCGAAAAATTCGGACCCTCCACCCCCGCCCCCAGCCAATATGTGGATCGTTCTTACGTCCATGGGCATGGGTGTCACTTATTAAGTTGGCTGGAGGGGCCAAATGACCTTTCTGATCGTCAAAGTTTCTCCGAAAATCAGTTGTATTAAGTTTACGCCCTTGGGCTCAATGGTTAGCGGACAAATCCGTTCTATGCGCCCGTTATGCATTGCAGACGTTATCCGCTATTGCTGTTTTGGCACGTCTTATTTGGAATAGGCAGTGAACGCATGGTTAGCAGCTCTAGCGGCCTTATGTCAGCCTAGTTTCTTGAACTGTCACGCAGCTCTGAGAAAAAGGTCTTCAGTTTGGTTTTTTTCGGAGAAATTTTACCCCAAATCAGGCTACAAATCAAGCTGGCAAATTAAGCTGCAAATTGCAAAACACGTTTGTGGGAGAGGGTGTTATGAAAATGACATGTGCAATACATGCTTGCGATTTGGTGGAAATTCCGTAATTGGCCAATTTTTGTCATGCAATAGTTAAAATTGTGGTGTGGAGGATAAACAAAAATTGAAGAGATCTATCCGCCAAAAACAGACGAATGCTCCCGAGTCCCTTTGGGTTCCACACAGGGTGGGAATTAAGGCACTTCTGAAGAGATTTCATCTCTTAAACATTTTTGCACTCCGGATTCATACTGGATAGAATGGGCTCCACATGTACTCCGACACAAACGTGCAGAAGGAACAAAAATTCCACTAAAAAATTAATACAATATTGAAGAAAATATTCACCAAACATGTTATTCTACTTACGGTTACCAAATAACTATGCACTTTTCGTACCATCAAGCACACAGACAGCAACTGAACACACCACACGAAACCACAACCAGCGGAAATGCCAACGACAACGCGCCAAACTTCGCGCCTGCACACTGAATATAGTGGCCTCCGGTTGCTAAGAATTCGGCCGGTGTGTTTCCAGAAACCTGCTTTCCAGCCACCCTATAGTGGGAAAAACTGACCGTTTTAAGAGACGTTTCCAGAGTGCAGGAGACCGCCGATCGGAATTTGCTGAGTTAGCATTTTCTGTTACGAGAACTGTTTTTCAACCAATCAATGCAAGGTATTTTCTAAATGACGTCATAACCATTAGCAACTTTGAACACATGTTTTGAACACATAACAGTGCCATGCTGCAAACACAAGACCTTGACTGATCCTTTGCGCACTGCCATCGCTACCAACTGAGTGTGAGGTAATGGTGTTGTGTCGGTATCGCCCAGGGAATTGGCTGCGTATGTAGGTAGGCGCTCTGAGCTGAGGGTGAAGTGTGAATTATTTGTGTTTTTCATTTTGCCTAGCATTGTGCTGAGACCAACAGTGAAAGGAAGGCGCATTGCTCCTGTGAGTTATGAGAGACAAAGCTGAGCTGATCACAACTCCCTGTCTTGCGGTGCCATCCATTGCTCACTTCTTTGTTTCTATGCTTTGATGTGACCAAAAATGATGTGTATTACTTATCCATATTATGTAGGCACTGACTAGGTACATATGATTTACTCATCTGTTACCGGCAAATAGATCCCATGCATGAAAAATAATATGTGCATGAAAATGTACTCCGGAAGAAATCTGTTTGCACTCCGACTCCAAACCCGGAAAACAAGTTTCCCACCCTGGTTCCACACCACAGCAACAGTGGACATCCTATGCATTACATGCCTGCGTTCATGCAGCCCATGAATCATGCACATGGATGGAATTCCGATGCCTCATGTAGTAAATCCATGGGATGGTTTTGTTTCTGAGTCTATGTATTCGAGTAGCGGCTTCCGGTGTACCGAGCATGTTTGTCAGGCTCTTCAGCTTGCCCCACGCTGGATTTCCTTCTGCTCTGAGCATCTCCTAGTACCAGGAGACCTACTAGGTCTCCTGGTATCTACCTGGTGTACGTGCTAATCTTAGGTAAGGTCCCGGATCGTTTTTTTTTTTGCAACACGACATGCACTCTGGTGAAATGCGTTTGTGATCGACTAATGTTTCCGGTGGCTTACCCACAGTTAATAATCGCACGAGGCGAGCTGATACAGGTTGTACCTCGGTAGCTATAGTGAAGCACGATTTATAAGACAAATTTCTGCCCATGGTTACAAAATCTAAAATTGGTTAACGCTCATATTAATTTCACAAATAAATATTAGAACAATGAAAATGGCACTAATATGATAATCAAGGGAGTTATAGCAAGCAAGTGAAACGCCGCGGTAAACTTCATCAGCAGAATTAATCAGCTATCTTCTTCGTATCAATTAAAACTATGGAAACAAACGTCTTATTCATGTCAACGTTATTGGACAGGTTGTTGTAGGTATGCACGATAAGGTATAGAAAATAAGTCACAGATGGACGCATGGCTAAACAAATGTATTCCATGACATGAATTTAGTTCCAATTTTGTTGGTTGCTGGAACTGTGCTATGCATTAGCAACAAGCACCGGTTGTAACGAAATTCATCGCATGGAGTGAATCTATATTGCAATGTATTCATCTGTGACTTGTTTTTGAATACCTTATGATATATAGCCACAGAAATATGTTCCATAACATTAATTCAGTTGGCATAGTTGCTTGTTGATTGTTGCTGTCTGCTGGAGCTGTATGCTGGAGCCACCGGCTGTGGCTACCTTTAGCATCACGGACATGATGTTAGCTTAGTTATTATGCTACTAGGCCTACCTCCGGTGTTATTGAACTCGCCCTCATGAGTCTCTGTACCACGTTAAAGTAGGGAAGACAAGTTTTCATCAGCATGTCACAGGAATTGGGTCGCCCACCGAATCAACAGGCCACCCACCGTCCAGACCGACAACCTACTACATACATTTAAAGTTGATTGAACATGATCTGTTCGTGAAGTTACCCCCACGTGACTGGACCATGTACATGCATACGTCCACGGGCGCGGTTTGGACACCCCACGTGATCACTACGCCGGTCGGTATTAATTCGACGGCTACTCACTTGCTGGTCCGGTCGCGCTCCTTGGCGTTTGCGAATACCCGCACCGGTCCAGTTGGCTCTCCGACGGCCCGAAGGTCGCCAGCCGCAGAATACACGTCACCAGGACCGTGCACCAGGTCCCCTGCCATCTCCATGTTCGCTCCTCCGTCGCCTGCCCCTCTCCAGCACGCGCCGTCGGCGTCGACCCGGCGACCCAGGTCAGCCGTACCACTCCACCCGTCCTCAGACTCGCCGTCGCCGACGACCTGTAACCCACCGTCGCGCCGCCAGCGGCCGGCCGCGGGTTTGGCGGCGCTGCGGGCCAGGCTCCGCCCCCCCCGCCGCGGGCGTGCTAAGCGGCCGTCTCGCGTTACGGAGGGGCGCCGGCGCCGCTGACACCGGCCGCCGGCTCTGTTACCTATAATGGTGACTAATGACCGGCTGGCGACCTAGACACAGGCCGCGCGCACAGACAGCTCCCGAGAGCGGCAAGTGGTGTGGCGTTTAACGCTGGCACTGGAAAACCTCTGAAAATCGCCACCCTGGAAGCGGTAGGGTGATGTCCTCCCATTATTTACAAATCTATGAAAGCCAGCGGCATTAAATTTTCGTGGTGGCTGAGGACCAGTTTGCATTCAGGGGGATACAAGGGGGAACTGGGGATTTGCCCCCCCCCCCCGCCCCCCGGTTGAGAAGGTGGCACCCCTCTTGGAAGGCCCGAGACCCCCTCGATTTTGTTTCAGTAAGAGGCGCCCCTCCGAGTAGGCGGCTTGAGTGTATCCTTCGCCTTAGGATTTTTCAGTCATAGGCTCCGCTCCGAATACGTGCCTTCATGACATTTTGTTGACCCGCCCATGTTTGCAGGGTGGCTGAGGACTTGTTTCCGTG
The DNA here is from genome assembly GCA_034440575.1 of Imbricaverruca yamaguchii. Lineage (NCBI taxonomy): Eukaryota > Metazoa > Arthropoda > Thecostraca > Neoverrucidae > Imbricaverruca > Imbricaverruca yamaguchii. The sequence goes on from JAOTOL010001340.1 coordinate 329,801, forward strand.
ATGGTTAGAAATTTGTTCGCAGAATGGCTGAAAGAATTTCGGCTGTATGTACATTCGGCGACCCTAGTTCAATTCGTTTTGGCTGATAAAGCTCGCAATTGCAACAAAAACTGCCCGTTGATTTCGCATGGCGTCCCAAACCAGTGGCGTGTCATGATATGTTCAACTGTGTACACTAGGTCAACAAAAAATACCTCATCACTCGTGCCAAGCGGCCATCCGCTAACATTCTCCGTTTTGTTTCTTCTCAAAATCGAGAAGAAGCAAAATTATCAGACGGTTGCAACACCCTTCCCTCGCCCTTACACGTGCGTGTTTGGGATAAACTTGGAGGGTCATTCTCCCATCCAATTTTTGGAACCTCAGCCGTTAACCTACTTGGCGTTGTATGAAAAGGGTGGGCTTAGCCAACAAACGGCTTGTTTCCACTTTCTTGGACGATCCCAAGCTCTTCTTCAGGAGCTAAAATACTTGAGCACTAATTAACAGAAAAGGGCGCCAACAGAAATGGAATAACCGGATTTAAACAGAAACACCACATCTGAGGTGGTCTATGCAGATGAATACCACAGCGTTCACATGAAATTGCGTCGCTAGAGGAGTGCCGATGGTATTTGTTGTGGGGATTTCAGGGAGCTTCCACGACTTCTGTTCACTACACATTTACTCCTATCACGAGTAACTTATAGCACAAGCTGATCAAGCACATTCAGTAGGTAATGAAGGCAACCCACCTCCAGGATTTAAAACTTCTTCCCGCAGGACTACACTGACTTCCACGTGATCTTGCCCCGAACCAAAATGGCCGAATGTTCGCATTGTTTCGTTAAGCATCATTAATATGCTAATCTTCTTCGAGATATTTTTCCATGTTACATATTTTAACTATGGAAGTGCTAACTGTAGGTCATAAAGTGTGTATACTTAGTAAGAGTCACAAGGGCCCAATCAGTTAAGCCTGTAAATGGAAGATATCATAAGTCCCGTGAAAAATGAACCAACAAAACCATCACCACATCCTAAGGAAACCATTCATCAACATCCCATATTCTTATCAATCCCTATCTACCCTAGCTATCCAGCCCTATTCCCTGGATCCCTCTTAACAAATGTGGATTGAATGCCTTGCCAATAATTTTCCAACTTCAGCCACGCGTGCTTAAAGGGGTTTGTGCCGTGCACGCTTCCTTAGCATAAATGTCCCCACATCCATCACAAATTTTAACTCAATAGCAAGATTGTCTTGTTAAAAAATTTTGTGCGCCCTACTTTTAAATACATTCAATGAGGGACTTCCCACAACATCAACAGGCAGCCTATTCCGCTGATCAACAACCCTTTGACCTGTTGTCGCTTATCTGTCCCACACCTCAACTTGTATAACCTAAATTTATGAACCCTATGTGATACTCCGATAAGCCGAAGAGCATCATTCAAATTGACCTGATCTAGCCCTTTAACAATTTTGTACATTTCAATCATGCCCATCCCCTTAATCTCCTATACTTACGTGAGTACAGGGGTGCTTACCCCTGGTTAATCTAGTTTGCCTATTGGGAATGAACCTATCCTTACCTAGAAATAATTCATATTTTATCTTTTTCCACATTTCATAAGGATCTAAGCCCATCAATAAGTCTTCCAAATGAATTTCATTCGGTTGGTTATTGGCTTTACGACACATAGACCGTTGAGTCATGCAGCGTCGCTAATCTCTCACGCCGATTGGTCGCGGGCGAAGAGTAGCGACAGGTGAGACTTGAACCCACAACCTTTCGATTGTGAGACGAGCAAATTACCCCTATGCTACTTGTCCCCGATGAATTTCATTCAGGTAGATCCTTAGCTCATTGCAATTCTCATTAGCAAAATTTGGAATCAATGCTTTATTGGCTCCTACACTTCCAGCATACAATGAAAAGCGCATAATGTTTTGTGCCATGTGCCATTTGAAACAAGAAATTTTCCTCAAAACAAGCCATGAAACTTCTTCCTGATTTGTTCAGACCTATGGTTTTGTTTCCCAAACCTGCTATGTTGAAACACCCCAACAAAACGATTCCCTCCTGCGCTGTTCTACTCATCTCTTCCTGCATCAACCTGTCAGTGTTTTCATTCTGGCCTCGAGGTATATAGAATGGCCCAATCCTAAATTTTGCTCCATTCTTGGGAATGATGCCTAACCACCAAGAGTCTACTCCTTTACCATAGACAAGGAGTATAGTGAGTGATTACATCATCAGCTTTATTTATTTGCGGTATAAATAATGACAAAACATGAGATATGACACTATTAGATTCGAATGTTCGTGCACAGAGATGTTTTGTAAACCATTTGGCATGCACATGATGCACTGTAAAAAAATGATTAGCACCCCTTGGGTGCCACTTCAGATGTCAAATTCCAGCACCACAGGCCTGCTTGAATTAAGCACCTTTCTGGAGTTGTCATCACATCGTAGTATTTCAGGTGCTGAATATAAGCATGGTGCTTATAGCTAGCACCTTTTCATTGGGCTATATTTAGTAACAGGGTGCTTGAAATGAGTACCCATGGGGTGCTTGCGATTTACCACCCCCAGGGTTCTAGATTTTTCTCACGCCAAAAACCAGCACCTCTGGGGTACGGTTCGCCTATGGTGCTAGCACATTTAGCACCCCTTTGGTGCTTGAATCCAATTTGGTCTCCTTGATAGTGACGTACAGGTGTTGGTGGCTTACTGTGTTTATGCGGACGAATGACTTCTTTTGCTGCATGTTAGCTTCCGACGCTGATGTTAGATATCATAGCGAGCAGGATGCTTACAGGCGATATAACCTTTTAAGGCATTCGTATACAAATATCAATGCATAGGAATACGTAAATATATAAATATATATATATATATATATATATATATATATATATATATATGCATATATGTTATTTCTATTGAACTACCCATATATATCCATACATATATGTATATATATATATATATATATATATATATATATATATATATATATATATGTGTATATATATATGTGTGTGTGTGTGTATATATAGTGTGTGTGACGGTTTCCAGTTTGTCAACAACTAGTTCTATACCAATTTAGCTTCAGGCTTAGTTAGTGCGGTAGTTCAGACTTCGAACCTGGTACAGACCAGTGCAGACTTTGACTCCTGGTATGGTACAGACTGCAGGTGGACTACTGTTCAGCATCATCATCATGTACCTGTTTTTATGCCCCAATATTGTGCATATCTGATGAAGCTTCACTCTGTCGAAACATTCCGCAGTGAAACCAGCGACTTCGGTGGAAGCAATTTATTGAAGCAAATATCCAAGTCAGCCGATATAAAAAGTAGCTCAAGCAACAAAACTCATCACGATGATTTCTTTCAATCCGGCCGACTATTCAATCCGGTGCATCACAAACCCCTTAGTCTTTTACTGCCTGAACTTTAGCACTTTCCGGGGCACCGACACATGATCGTTGACGCATATGTTGCACCGTTGCACGTAGTACAAAAACGCGTTGAACTTCGCAGTTAATCGCAGGTTCAGCAAGGAATGAGTAATATTCTGATACAATAGATGGCACAGTAGCATGACAGAATAGAAGGTTGATTTCCTCATCAGCGGTCACCAGCACCACATCTCCAGCAACAACCGAATATTTAGTTGTGGGGAACATCGGTATATTGTTCTCGTTGACACCATCAAATAGTGTGGCATGTGGAATCCCCCATAGGCAGATGGTTTGCTTCGAGGTATCGTCTGAAAATAGTAAACCGTCGTCATTGTGAAGTTATGCATGGGTTCTAACACACGAGAGAAAAAAAATCCTATCATCCATATATTCTTGAGGCATAGTGTGGTACCAAAAACCAATCTTCGATTGTATGTACATAATCATACCGATGAGCCGGTAAAAAGTTAGGGTATAAGAGAGTCAACAAACTAGTTTTGCTTCAAAGTGATCCTGAAAGCGCTACACACGTTCTGAAACATCTTATAGAGAGGTACAAAATGCACAGATCATACGACAGACCAGGATCATGGTGTCATGCTCTTTCGCGCCGCGAACACTCTTTCCTTCTATCTCCATTATTGAATATTTTGAATCCTTATGTGGCAAAGGTCAGGTAAAAACAATTTGTTAACACTTCGTCAATGACAGGAACTTTCAAAAATCTGTTCAATGGACACATATCGCCATATTTAGTTTCAAGCTGACCTACACCAGGTGCTATACAACATGGCTTCATGCACGACTAATGCTGTCAAAGGTCAAGACATTACTATTTTGACCCAGTGTGACATTTGACCCAGGTGCCCAGGGCAAGATCAAAGCGTACCTCCAGACATTTTGTGACACGCTTCTTCGCGCCGTGCAAGCTATCTTCTTCTATCTTTCTTGGTAACTATCTGCAATCCCAACATTTCAACGGTCGGCCCAAAAGACTCAGTTCCAACGGATTTGTAGTTCCACGAATATCTCTTAGATTCACATACAAACAAGCCATATTTAGTTGCAAGTTAACTCACATTATATGTTGCAGTTTATGATATAATTAGTCGCCCATGTTGTCGGCTGGCAGATCAAACGCTAGCCTGCCGTCGGTGAACTGGAAGCCTTAGGCAAGATACAAACTTTTCTCCAAAAGTTGAACATGCTTTGTGAGAAGGAAAGCTTGAACCATTTCCTTCTATCTACATCATCAAATATTTGTAATCCCAGTATGGCAACAGGCCGCAAAAATCAAATCCCAAAACCCTTAATATATAAATGTTCTAAAACAGTCAGATCCATAAATAAACATGCCATGCTTTACTTAATGCTAACCCAAACCACAAGCTACAAGATGACGCCATTAATTTCGCTTCTATGCAACGTCTAGTTTGGAAATTAGAGGCGGGTATATAAGAAGACCCCCCCCCCCCGAGACGGTGTGTGAGGATCTGATCGGAAATATTTAATAAAAAGGTTTATTAATAGAGAAAGGAGGAAATTGTTTGCGCGACGTGATAAAGTGGGGATATGGCGATGTGACGGTTTTCGATCATGGATGTATTTTTAGGCTTGTTGGCACTTCTTTGGTGGTTAAGATACCTATTCGGATTCAAAATCGTAAATAAGAAATGAAAGGATGTGGTTAACGCCATTCGAAACAGAGTATTAAACATCCCCTCGCATGGTGTCTTATAGTGGGTGGGTCCACTGATGGATACCAGGGGTGTAACTTTGCATGCCTCGGGTGGCCACTTGCTCACCATTTAAACGTTGACCTTGCCATCTCAATAGTTTTAACCTTTAACATGGGACTATATGTGATATGCATTTGGGCCTGCCCATTTCCTTCATGCGCCGTGCCCTCCCAATAACTTTCAGAAGCCTACACCAGTGATGGTTACCTGCCGTTATTAGAGATGATACCACGTCGTGACCTGGGGTCAGTAAAGAATAGGGGAAGCCAGGATAGCACTGCCATCTGGGTAATATCAATCGGAGGAGAATTCAGGTAAAGGAAGCTTAGCTAACTGCCTTTTCCATCCAAGGTCGTAAGTCAACTTTGGTATGTCCATCAAAATATCAAATATTAAAAATAGACTGATGTATTTTGTATATGCTATGGTGGGTCACTGGACCCCTCAATGATGGAATGGGCTCTCCCAATTGGTCTCAAGTTTAAACGTTGAACCCCACGGTTATATCACATACATACTCATACATATAAATATATATATATATATATATACATGGGCGTCACCACCGGAGGGCAGCGGGAGCAATCCCCGCCTCTACCGTGAGACTGGGGGGTTGCCGCCCCTCCTGAAATTTAAGGAGGCCCCTATCCGGAAATGCACAGGAAAAAGGTGAGCTAGGAGCCTAACGGGACAAAAAAATAATACTGTCAAGGAGGCAGTATGTATAAGTTGTCGGTATATATACTGACGAGGCCCCCAGGAAATATCATCAGCTCCTAATAAGAAACGTAGAACAAAGATTGAGAGGATGCCCCCAGGACGAAAAGGAGACCCCAGGATGAAAAGGAGGCCCCCGGGACGAAGAACAGGCCCCAAGGATAAAAAGGAGGCCCCATGACGAAAAGGAGGTTCCCACGGGCAATATCATCAGGTCCCTATACGATACGCAGAGCAGAGATTGGTAGGTGACCCACAGGACGAAAAGGAGGTCCCAGGGACGAAAAACAGGCTCAAGGACGAAAAGGAGGCCCCCAGAACTAAAAGGAGGTTCCCACAACAGGACAATATCAGATCCCTACAAGAGACGTAGAACGGAGACTTGGAGGAGGCCCCCAGGGTGAAAAGGAGTGAAGGGAGACCCCAGAAAATGAGAGGAGACCTAAGACGAAAAAGAAAGCCGGTAGATATGAGATCAGGTTTCGGAGACGCAAAATCAGGCACCAAAACAAACAAGGTTTCACTAAGATTGAAAAGGATGACCCAGAGACATGGCAGCAGGCACCTAATTCGGAAGATACGACACAAGATTGGAAATGAGACCCCATGCTGAACGAGGAGGACCCTAAAATAAGAAAGGCAAGCCATTGAATCAGATAGATGGCTTTTAGGCGGAAAAGAAGGCTGGAAGACAGCCAAGAAGGTCCCGGGAAATAACAAAGCCACTGATATAGGAAAGGTGGCCTGTAATTTCGAAGAGAAGGCACCTCAGAGAGAAGAGGAGCCCACCAGGAGATAAGAGGCTACCCCTAAGATGGGCAAAGTTCGAATGAACACCAAAAGCAGGACGCCCCCAAGACGTGAGAGGAAGCCCCTAATTTGAAAAGGACTCTATGAGACAAATAGAGTTCCAAGGAAAGAGTTACAAGGAAGTGAGAGGAGGCACTTAAGATGGGAGTGGTAGCAGCCGTTGAAGGATGTAAGGTTTCCAAAATTGAAGATCAATCAAGACGGGTAAGCCTTTCCAGGATAAAGGAGGAGGCCCACGAGGCGTGGCAGGAAGCCCATAATTTGGCAGATAATGCTCCTGGAACATGAGAGGAAGCACCATGCCATGTTAAACAGGCTTCATGATGTAAGCGGAGGCCCCCAAAGACGAGAGAGGAGGACCATTGAATTTGGAGGAGGATAGGACACACAATGAATCGTTGAAAACTGGTAAAGAGGCTCCAGGAAATAAGACGAGATCCTTAAGGCGGGAAATGAAGCCCATAATTTGCAAGAAGAAGCCCAAAAGAAATAGTAGAAGTCGTGCCGAGGTACATGGCTAGCATGATATGGGTCCAAAAAGATCCGGCTGGGGCCCCTGAAAACCACGCTGAGCCTGAGGTTACCAAAAAATCACGGCCGGACTATGAAAGTCACTCCAGGGGCAGGACGGTTCGTTCCACACCAGTCTCATTGGGACCAAAACAAATGAAGCTGGAGAAACGAAAAACAATCCAAACATGGATAATCACCCTGAGGACCGAACAATGACACCAAAAGACCCCAAAACGTATTGGACCACCAAAATGTGTCGAGGCCGCTAAAGCTCGCACTAGGGATCAAAGCAAAGGACGTCGGGCTTAACAGTCGACATTGGCCTGAAAAATAGTCGCGTCGCAGCCCTTGAAGATCACACTGCAGGCTCAAAAGATCGCGCCGGGCCTCAAATGCTGCTACTGCTAAAAAAAAATTATTAACCGGAATGTCATTCTAGGACAAAAAATACCCTTTAGTGCCCGCATTGGCATATCAAAGGGGCAAATGACCCCTCCATCCTGAGAGGGATAAGCTCTCAAGATCGTGCTGGGGGTGCAAAAGTCTCGCTGGGGCCACCAAAATTCGCGTCAGTCCACCAGCATTCGCGTAGGGGTCTTCAAATAAATGCAGTGGGCCCCAGAACACTCGCTCTGAGGCCCGAAAACTTGCTACGGGAAGCCGAAAATCGCATTGGCGAAACAGCTAAGTACAACGCGTCCCACAAACTCGAACCGGTCCCCAAAAATATCGCGCTCGGAACCCACAACTCCCATCGGTAGTCCGTCGAGTCTTTACAAAATTGGCGTCTAGGGCCATACGTGAGCACAATGTGACCATAAAACCCGAATCGGTATTCGACGAAAAATCAAGCTGGAGCCCTTCAAAATAAGGATGGATTCTACAAAATACATGTCCGGGTCAGGAAAATAGCTCTGGAGCACCCAACATATTACCAGTTGCCTTCACAAATTGCGTTCGACACCTAAAAAAATGACGGATCTAGAAAAATCGAAGTGAGATACAAAAGGGTTGCGCCAGGGGCCCGAAAAATCAGGCCGGGATTCGGACTTCTAAGAAAGTTCGAAAAGATCCACAAAAAATCGCGTTGAGCCCAGAAAACTGGCGTTGGGTCCTCGGAAACGCGCCTGGGCGCGATAGGTCGCACTGGGACCCAAAAGCGTCGCACCGAAGCCACAAACTCGACCCCACCTCGGTTTTTTCCAGGTCCGGTATGTTTTTTGTTTTTTGGAATTTATTTTTTGGGAATCCCTCGTTATTTTGGAGGGCACCAGCTTGATATTTTGGGATACCGATCCGGTTTTTGTAGCATAGCTATAGTTCTAGCAGTGTGAGGTGACAATTATCAAAGGATGCCAAGAGAAAACTTTAGAACTGGGTGGGGGAGTTAGAGTTGACATTGAACGAATCAGAAACCATTGTGGTATATTAGGCCCCTCCACGGGGTAATTCAGTTAATCACTAATTATTTAATCTCGAAAGGTCTCCTTTCACAAAATAGCGGTCGAAATCAAATTTTTTTATTATTAATTGGCGTAGGTGAACCTCCTACAAATCCGTTTGCCTCCTTCCCCTTGACGCAAATACAGGTATTCTACTGGTCCCCCAATAATTTTCAGAAACATATGCTCATGGGGCAAAGCCGACATTAAGGGGACAAATCAAACCCCAGAAGCATATGAAACAAAACCCATGCCCCATATCAAATGGGAGGAATGATGCATGTAAATACATTTTCTGTCTACAAACTTTTTTTCTGTTAGTACAGCCTGCATGATTAGAGCTTCCCAGCTTCCATACCTTCTCAACGTCATCTACAAAACGGTACAGCACAGCGAAAACCATGGGCATGACGGCGTGGAATTTTAGGGTTTTGTATGAATTGCCATTGTTGCAGTGTTGCATTGCTATTTATGCATTGTTGTTCAATGCTTGTTCATGATGCGAATTTATTCGCTAAGAGCTTGCTATTTGGCTTGTGTGACAGGTGCCTTGCAGCCAGCACCAAATGTCATAAAAATATAAAATTCCTAAGATGGCGATCAGAATACCAATGCAATCATCTTCTCGTTGTCACCTTCGCGAAATTATCGTCGTTGGACTGATAAATGATGGCTTAAGCTTTGCTTAGGACATCAAGCTGGGGGTAATAAATAACAGTGATGATGAATCTAGCTATATTCAGTTATATTTTGTGGACATAAAAGTGGGTTGATCAGTGAGAGATACATGAAAGATACGCTTAGCACCAGCCCCGCCAACTCGCTGCAATCTAGAAGCCAGCAGGAAGAATCTTCTGGTCGAGAAAGCATTGAGACGTTGGTTTGTTTTGACACGTAAGTATTTCTCCACATATTACTTATTTATATCCTGATGTGGCCCAGTTTTAAGAGAAAAATTATTATTAGTATTGCGTCTTGAGTAAATGATGCACCATGCCAAGAAAAAACAAGATATCAATATGAAATCATGTTTTCCATTCCCACACCATACTAAGAGCCTAAAAACCAATAGGAGGCCTTATATATATATATATATATATATATATATATATATATATATATATATATATATATATATATATATATATATATATATGTATGTATATATATATACATGTATATATATATATATATATATATATATATATATATATATATATATATATATATACAAGTCCCCAGATGTCGTTGAATATATTTCGAAAAGGGCCTATTCCTTCCTCGCAAAATCAGTTTTTCTTTCGTTCTAAAACTTTGTTCAGAATATTAAAAGAATATTCAGAACCAGGATCGTCGGATTTTCTTCCCCCTCAAATTGTAATTGTAAGCATGCATAACACATTTCTGAACAAAGCACGCAGACACGACTTCCCATCCCACCCTCCCCCTACACAGCGGGGGATCCAGGATTTTGCATGTGGCGTGGGGAAAACTTTCCTCTCGGCCATTGGCTGAAAAGTGCGGGGCGGAGGGGGGGGGGGGGTGCACTTGAGCCTACCTGGAGGAAGCATCTTCCCGGTCAGAGGGGCACCACCTTTCCATAGAAAGGCACCTTGCTATGGCACCCTGTCCCATCCCCTGCTCAACGCAATTTCCAGTTAGGTTCCCCGATTCAACACCTTCACCACCCTGACACTCTCCATGGGATCCAGGAATAGCGATAAGGGAACTCGACTGAAGGGGCAACATTGCTATCATCTGCCAGTAATTACCTAAGTCAATCTCAGCTTTTCCTAAGTGAACTCTACATCATAGCCCCCCTTACACACGCACACACACACAGATAAACACATTCGAGTGTTCATAGATCGATATGCCTACTTGTCGGAGATCCCCATTTCGCCCACACAGCCCAACTCTCGCTAGCTGTTCTTTTATACTGAATACTGAATCATGCATGTAGGTAAACAGCATATGAAGCCTCCATACTTGATGGGTGGACAAGTACTGTCAGTGACTCAACAGGAGAATGATTTTGGCGTTATTCTAAGCACAAAATTGGCGGCATCAGAGCAGATCAAGGAAACCAGGAAGAAGGCACTGAGAATGCCTGGGGCAATACATAGGAATGTATCATACAGAAGTGAGGAAGTCATCACGAAGCTTTACTGTGCATGTCGGGCCACATTTGGAATACTGCATCTAAGCTTGGTCTCCTAGCTATGAAATAGATTGCCTTGGCTTTTAGAGAGAGTACAAAAGAGGGCTACAAAAATGGTTAATGGTATAACCAACCTGGCTTATGAGGAAATATTTAAGAAATTGAATATGTTTTCACTTAGATATAGAAGGCTAAGAGGAGATCTCATCGAGGTCTTTAGATTTGTCCGTGGTCTGGAGAAGGGATATCTTGGGGAAGTGTTTGAATTCAACAGAAATGGTGCAATTAGAGGTCACCAATTCAGAATTAAAGCTAACCACATCAGAACAAAGTTAAAACAGTCTTTCTTCACCAACAGGGTAGAAGAACACTGGAACCAGTTGCCAGAAACCATTGCCAGTAGCAGCACATTGAACATCTTTAAAAACAGCATAAACAATCATTATAAGAACAGAGGGCTTGCTTTTCAATATTTCAGGGAGGGCTGATCGACGGATTCGGTGGGCAACTGGTTGAGTGTCCAGAGTGCAACCTAAATTGCCTTGCACTAACTGACTACCTTCAATGGTTCTTGGTAGTACCAAGTTTGTTTATTCCCCATAAACAATGGGCTGTAATTGATCGTGTTATTAAATACACAACATGTGCACTATGCTCGTGCTTCTGTACTATTACTATAAACGATGAAATGCGCGCCACGCTGTGATTTAGCCTTATGGTGTAGCGTTAAATATAAAAAATAATCCATAGTTACCTGGCAAGGGCGTTTACTTCTGAAAGTCGTTAGAGCATAATGCATGAAGGAAATGAGCGGGCCAAAATGCATTGGGAGTGGGGGAGGTACAATCCATAGGGCTTCATGTTTAAAGTAGGAATTACTGTGGAATGCTATGCTATATTATGCTCTGCTTTATTACTCAAAGGCCATGTTGGCGCTATTTTGCGCATAAATTGTAAAGTAAGCATTTTCACAGACAATGAGTGCATCATCATTTCAGTAGCATTCATAAACACTGCATTATAAAAATAGATTCCAAGCATCCATAAAACAATTAACGCACAAATTTACCAATCTCCGAATGACATCATTTTCATTTTGATCCAAATATGGCGGTAAATATGGATATGAGGCTTGCTGTTCCTTAATCCGTCTCGTCTCGGGGGAGGGGTCTTCAACCGTCCCCTCAGGTTTTTCGCGGATAGTGGACGAACGGCGCGCGGTAGCGCGCCAAAATTTGACATACATTTTCCCACATCAATTTGACATGAGGATTCAAAATTTTTAGGTCAGGTCATCTAGGATCCATGAGTTAGTCAAGGTCAAGTGAGGTCACCTCCAAAAACGCTAAACCAGTCGTCACCCCTTAACGGGTACAGATATTTTAATGAAGCTTTCAGCGTTTGCTTATCATTACCGATACAACAAAATGTACGAGTGGAATTTTTCATTTTTCGTTTTTACTAAAAATAAATTTTGGGCATTTGCCAAATTGCAGTTCAAATACAGGATTCTGGCTCAAGTACACATTTTTGATTAGGGCAAGTTGACTTCCAACAACGTTTCTCAGACTGCTCTACGCATTGGAAAATGAAAATTGAAGAAAACTTGAAAACACAAAATTTTGAAACTTAAGAAAAAATATGTTGGGGGGGGGGGGCAAAAAAAAGTATAGCCCTGATCGACTTCGCTATCCTTTTCTCATTCCAAATATTTTGCATATATCCCCAAAATGAACTCCCCAGAGTCAACAACATAATGTAATCTATGTGTAAGTAAGACCATATGATGATGATGATGATTAATTGGAGTTTAAGGGCGCGTCGACTACCGGGGTCATTTTGCGCCCATAAGTAAGACCATAATGTAAGTCATAATGTGACATAATGTAAGTCTTGCGCGGGTGCTATGTGGTTGGCTGGCAGACGCTCCTGCATTTTTTGACCTGACGTGTGGAATTGTGCATTTTTGCTCTGTCTGTTAAAGGTGTTTCCCATATTCTTCAAATCAGCTTTAATAAGAAGCTGTTCCAGCTTCTCTAGCTGCTGTGCGCTCCCGACAATCCCTTAGTGTCGGTGCTGCGTTTGGAGGGTGCTACTGTGCCAACATGGCCGGCGAAGCCCGCCAGTACACTTCGGCTCGTATAGTGTGGCCAGGCTCTGTGCGCGGGGCGCTCGGCGCCCCGGTGGCCGGGTGGTCGGGACGTGTGACCTCGTGTCGCTAGGTAAAGGGCGACCGACGGGCCCGGGTTCAAGGACCGCCGTGCGGGCACTTTTTCGTGTCGCTTCTCGTATTGCTGTTGGTCTCTACATGTATTGGCCGTTGCCCAGACCTGGAAAGTGATGGATCGGACTGGAAATTGAGAAGACACTCAGGGGCATTTACCGTTAAAAGTCGAAGCTTTACAGTGTTGGCTCCACGCCACGCCGTCTGTGGGCTCCACCAGTACCAAGGTTCCCATCACCTGTTGGAAGAGCTACAAAATATTTCCGCAGCCGAATGCAACACGACACGAAATCATGCTCCACTTGGAATCTGGCACGCCTCATCACGTCAGGAGATGTTGAGCTGAACCCGGGTACAGGCCTCGACCGATCAACGACATCTGTTGGTCCCGACCAGCGGAGTCACCCAAGAAGTGCAGGGTCCGGAATAACTGCGATCATGCAGAACTGCCGCAGTATCCGTGGAAAGCTGGGACAGCTTCGGGCGGCCGCGGCGGAGTACGACCGGTATGACATTATAGCGTTCACTGAGACGTGGCTGGACGACTCTGTGTTGAATTCTGAACTGCAGGCTGTCTTGCCCAAACACACCTGGTTCCGCAGAGACCGATCGGATGGGCGTGTTGGTGGGGGTGTGGCATGTGCGGTCCGTACCGCCCTGCTACCGACCCGACGTCTGCTGGCGGTGCCGGGCACTAAGTTGTTGTTGGTGGACCTCGGAAATCCGACCGTGACGGTAGCTGTGTGCTACAGGCCACCAGACGACGCCAACGCCATTACACAAATATTTCGACATTTAGGCAAGCTCCCACCCGGACGCCGGCTGATGGTCTTGGGCGACTTCAATACTCCTGAGCTTGGCTGGGTACCGTCTGCGTCAGACTGGGCCAACCCAGTCAGGCTTAGACAAACGGCCAGGGCCAACCGCTTCCTGGAAGCGTGTGATCTCCAAGGCCTGCGACAATACGTCACTCAATCTACCAGAGCCAACAACGTTTTAGACTTAGTGCTCACTATCGACATCGCAGCAGAAACCTTCGTTCGGAAGGGAATTATAGACTCGGACCATGACGAGATCCAGGCAAAGTTCTTTCTGCCGAGGCCATCACCACCAGCTGTGACAAGATCGACTGCTTACAACTACAAGAGAGCAGATTTTAATTCATTGCGACGCTGTCTGGAACTTTTACCGTGGAGCATGCTGAATGACTTACATGTTGACAATGCTGTTGATGTGTTTTACTCGTTAATCGAAGCTGCTATTCGTGATCATGTGCCAGTCGTGACTCCTCGCCGTAGACTTTCGCCCTGGTTTGACGTTGAGGCCAGGCGTGCACTAGCCGCGAAGGAATGTGCACATCGTCGAATGAAAAGGCACCCGAGTGACGGTGTCATTCGGCGTGAATTTACAGACAAACGCGACTTCTTCAAACGTCTGATTGGACGAAGCTACTGCAGTTATCTGAGGGAAGATTGTAAGACAAACCCAAAGCGATACTAGTCATTTTTGAAATGTTTTAAAACGAGTGATTCTGTTCCGTCTCTGCAAGACGGAAACAAGTTAATCAGCGATGACGTTGGACGTGCCAACCTGTTGAACAAAGCCTTTTCAGCCAAGTTCACAGCATGGGATGTAGCCCAGTATCCACCATTACAGGTCTATGGACTGTCTAATCTCACAGACTTTCGGCCCTCATTAGAACAAATCAACACGATTCTCATTGGACTTGACCCGCATAAAGCATGTGGACCAGATAATATCAATGCCCGAATCCTCCGTGAGTGTGCTGACCAATTATGCGTTCCGCTGTACAAAATTTGCATCCATTCCACCAGGCAGGGAAAATTTCCCAACCAGTGGAAAAAGGCAAATATCACACCAATATATAAGAAAGGCAACCGGAAAAATCCGACGAACTACCGAGCCCTTTCACTTCTTTGCCTGTGTGGCAAGATTTTATTTAAAAAAACCATGTACAATGTTTTGAGTGATCACATTTTACCAGCACTGACTAATACCCAGCACGGTTTTATTCCAAAAAGGTCATGTGCTTCAAACCTGGCAGTTTTCTTGAGACACACCTGGGATTCCATCGCTGCTGGTTGCCAGACAGATGCAATCTATACGGACTACTCTTCGGCTTTCCAAAGTGTCAACCATAAATTGTTACTATACAAGCTCGAAAATGCATATAATGTTTCAGACAAAATGCTCTTTCTGATTCCGTCATATCTGACTGGTCGCCGGCAGCGGGTGATAGTTAACGGGGCGGTCTCTGACTGGGCTGACGTCACTTCCGGTGTACCAGAAGGGAGCTTGCTGGCTCCTGTGTTATTTGCCCTGTTTGTGAACGACCTGCCATCCAGTATTGACTCGGAATGTCTCGTGTTTGCTGATGACGTCAAATTTTTTTAGGACGGTAGCGTCTGTGGACGACGGGACACGCTTGCAGAGGGATATTGATTCCCTTTGTAAGTGGTCCGCAGACTGGATGCTATCCTTGAACCCTCTAAAATGTAAATCATTCACAATGACTCTTCGCCGTACTCCTGTGCGCTTCGAATATAAGGTACACAATGCAACGCTGCAGCGTGAGACTGTGATGCGAGACCTGGGTGTGTACCTGGACAGCAAATTGACTTTCGCACAACATGTGGCAAAAACTGTGTCATCTGCGAACCGGGCTCTCGGACTTTTTATTCGATCAATGCAAGCAGGGGTTCCTGGTAGCAAATTCTCGAAAATTTCTCTGTTGGCGGCATGTAACGCGAACATTAGGTTTCGCCTTGAGTATTGCTCCATCATCTGGGCAGGCGCAGCTTCAACACATCTCACCAGGATTGATAGGGTAGAACATATATTTTTAATGTGGCTTGCCCAACACTGTAGTGCCACACCTCGACCGGAATCGCTACAATATCAGGACCTTTTTCGCTTTTATAACATGACATCTGTGTCCACTCGTCGCGTACAATCGGACATCATGTTCTTACGAAATGTTTTATGTGGCAGGACGGGCTCATCAATGTTATTGCAAAACTTTGGATTAAGTATCCCAGTCAGGAGAAATAGGCAACCTGTTTTATTCCATGTACCGTATGCACGTGTAGAAACCATTAGGTGTGGCTTGTTTAACAGATTATTGAGAGTAGCGAACACATTTTTAGCGATGACACCGAGTGTGGACATCTTCACAGACTCGCTGAATGCATTTAAGACACAGGTGGTGAGATACTGTGCTGCGTCACACGCTCACATCTGAGACGCGGAGCCATCGGACATCGACGAGTTCTGACAGCCGTTTGCCTGTTTGAACTGAAAACTATTCACCTGTTCTGTGTACGTTTTTAGCTACTGACTTCTCCTGTAAAGGGCACAATATGCTGTTGGAGATTGTGGACAATAAACAAATAAACAAAGAAATAAATAAACAAGTCGTGAAAAGTCGTGAAAATCTAGCCCCCCTGGTGACGTCACTTTCTGCTCCAATGGCTACATAATTTTAAATAAACCAATGAAATCCATAATAATGTCATCAAGCCAGAACGTGTTAAAATTTAGAAAGAGCCATGGTGGCCCTTCTAGTGTAGGCCTATACAACTATCTGGTTGCAACAGTAGGCGGTGATAATATAGGTACTAAAGCTTTTCTTCAGCTTATAAATTCGGTATTATTGTCTTAAAAAGTCCAACTAAAAGACCTAAACTAACATAACCTAACCAAACCTATCCCATTTGTTGGCTCGATGGAGGCAAATGCGCGTATTTTTCTTCTTTTTACTACCTTAAAGCACAAGAATACCCAAAAGTTTCGAGGAAAAAATTCACAATGTTTTAATTGGATTTACTTTCTTCAAAAGTATCTTAGGTTAGGTTAGGTTATGTTAGATTAGGCTAGGCTGGGTTAAGTTCCGTTTTAATCGTGAGAATTTTCCGGAAATGAAATGTTTCACATATTTTTCTTACAAATATAGGTTGTGCTAGTTTAGGTTAGCTGATGCTCCATTAAAAAAAAAATCTTTTGATGCTGTTACATAACTCAAAGCCCCTTTTTTGCATTATTTTGTTCACAACCTGAAAAGTAAGCATTTGCACAGAAAATAAGTGGTTCTATTATCTTAAGTCACCTTGATAAACATTTTATTTATTAAAAAATCCCCCAAAATCAAAAACACTTTTTCGGACAAATCTACCATACATTGCTGAGCAGCACAATCTTCCGCCCAAAACCAATGTTTCAGAAATACATATCCTTAGCCCCCCCAAAATAAGCTGCAACTGGCATAGCCCACTAAGCTTTTCAGTGTCCATAGCTGAACAATGATGCCATAAAATATCAATGAAGTTCCTTTGTCCGAGTGCAATACCACATATGCCTTGCTAAACCTGCCAGGTATTATATGTTGTCAAGCTCAGGTATGTTGGCTATTGTAGCTTAAGCGTGCATCAACTGCGCAAGTCATAGAGCGCCCGTAATTTCAAGGGTATATGCAGCGAGGATGGCAAGATGCTGACATACTTATATTTATACCAAGTGGAAATATATTTGGTATGAAGACACACCTAGTACAGACTATGACTGGCTTGTGACTGGATTCAGAGGTTCTCTTGATCCCAGAGAGGCTTCTCTTTTTCACGGAAATCTTGCCGCACAACTGCACCGATCCGCACGCCATCGTATCCCAAACCAAAATGGCCGACAGTTCGCATTTGTTTCGTTAAGCAGCGCTAAGGTGCTAATGTTCCCGCCACTTTTCCTCGCTGCTCATTTTAATTGCCCAGGTGCTAACTGTAAGCAGCCATGGAGCGTTCAAACTCCCGCCAAAAAAACGAACTGTAATAGTGCTAGATATAAGCAGTTTAATTATTCTGGACTGCTTGACATAACATCCATGGCTGCTAGGATAAAGCATCCTCATTCTTGCAGTCTAGCATCTTCAGGCTAGAATTAGTCCCTTTCCAGGATTGGTGGTGGAAGCAGCACCAATGGTCCAGGACAGCGTTGGTGGAAGCAGCCATTTAGCATGCGATTAGCAGCAAAAGTGCTAATACTTTTTTCCAGTGTGCCCTGTGTGTACAAAGCTGTGAGGCCCTAGGTTTAGCAGAGCTATCTCACAAAAGCAATATAGGAGAGTGCTTTACCAAAAAATTCAGGGGTTATACAGTCCAGACGATGGTAGGGGAAGGATGCAGTTGTGATAAACAAATAATGTTGTACTAATACCTTGTATGGCGCACAGTTCTGACAATTAGAATGGCTCCCTGTGCCAAGCTATTTGTATATGCGCAATGTGGCCATAGTTGTCGACTTGCCTTAATGCCTAAATAACTAACTAACCAAGCCATTGTGCAGACCTGTGTATAAGGTCGCCATATTTGTTTGCATGCCAGTAAAATATGGGTGTAAAACGATTGCAGATGGCACAGGCGCATGCATTGAAGTTGTTGAACAGGTACATGTCCATAGGTCTCCCGGTTAACTGATAATTATTTTGCACTCATTACAGTCTGGCACATATGTGAATCAACACCAGGATGCCGGTCAACACAAGGATGCTGGTCAACACAAGGATGCTGGTCAACACCAGGATGCTGGTCAGCACCAGGCTACTAGTTCTGCGCATGAGGAAGCTAACAATCGCAGTTAGGTGAACATCGTAAATCTGATCCTGCCATACAGCATCCGACACAACTTTCCTAAAGTGGTAATGGGTGATCTTGTAGATCTGCTTCACGCATTTGGTGTAACTAAGGATGCGCCGCAGCCCAGATACCTACTGCTGAAAAAAAAAACATTTTGCAGGTTGTTTGTGATCAAATACACAAACATTTGTATTGTGTGGTATGCTTAGCATATTTGAAAGGAGATGACACGACTGGTAGTGGGTGCAAGACAGATTTATCCAAGGAATTGGCGTTGACTACTTTGTATATGTTCCACTTACTGACCAGATGAAATTCTTGCTAGAAATGGTTATATGGAAAACAAATATGGTAGATCCAGAAAGGAAGTCTAGCGCCATAGATGAATACACGCGTCACAATTTTCAGGATGGCTCCATAGTAAGTGATCTGCGTAGGCTCTCGTTCACCTGGAACTTCGACGACGGATTGCCGATCCATAAGTCTTCCGGTGCCTCACTGTAGCCAACCATGGCCACTATCAACGAGTTGAAGCCTGATGCGAGAAAAATAAATATCCTGATGGCTGGTTTGGGCGAGTAAACCTCTCTGGAAGACTTTCTCAAAGCCACTTCCGGGTGATTTAACAGTGCTGGACACTGAAGGAGTTGCATGGACACGTGGGACCCAACCCATAATCACGCTACACTGTACAAAATAATTAGCACTTTTGCTGCTAATTCCATGCCATATGGCTGCTTCAACCAACGCTGTTCGCTAAGGATGCTAGTAACGAGCACGATGCAAGCGATAACAAGCACCATGTGTACTATTCAGCTGGAAGGGGCTAATTCTAGCCTGCAGATGCTAGACTGCAAGAATAAGAATGCTTAATCCTAGCAGCCATGGGTGTTATGTCAAGCAGTCCAGAATAATTAAACTGCTTATATCTAGCACTATTAGAGTTCGCATTTTTTTCGCGTGTATTTGAACGCTCTATGGCTGCTCACAGTTAGCACCTGGGTAGTTAAAATGAACAGCATGGAAAAATGGCGGGAACATTAGCACCTTAGCGCTGCTTAACGAAACAACTTCGAACTTTCGGCCATTTTGGTTTGAGATACGATGGCGTGCAGATCGGTGCAGTCGTGCAGCAATATTTTACTGAAAAAAAATAGAAGTCTCTCTGGGATTAAGAGAACCTTTGAAATCCAGTCACAAGGCAGTCATGATCTGTACAAGGTGGATGCGTCTTCATACCAAATGTATTTCCACATGGTATCCATCTAATTATGTCAGCATCTTCCCAACCTCCCTGCATACACCCCTGAAATTCAGGCGCTCTATGACTTACGCAGTTGATACACCTTCAAGCTACAATAGCCAACATACCTGAGCTTGACAACATATAATACCTGGCAGGCTTAGCAAGGCATATGTGGTATTGCTCTCGGACAAACTTAATTTATATTTGAGTGCATCATTATTCAGCTATGTGCACTGAAAAGCTTAGCTGGCTATGCCAGTTGCAGCTTGTTTTGTGGGGCTAGGTATTCATTTATGAGACAATGGTTTTGGGCGGTGTATTGTGCCACTCAGAAGTTATCGTAAATTTGTCTTAAAAGGTGTTTTTGGGGGGATATTTTTTGGTGAATAAGATCTTTATGAAGGTGACTTAAGATGACAGGACTAATTACTTTCTTTGGAAATGCATACTTTTCAGGTTGTGAACAAAGTAATGTCAGGAAGTGGCAATGAATACAGGGCTTTAACATAGCAGACAAGGAAATGTTTTTCAAAAATGGAACATAACCTAACCTAACCTAGCATAATTTATATTTGGAGGAAATATATGGAGTATTATATTTTCTGAAAATTATCACACTTAAAAAGGAACCTAACCCAGTCTAGCTTAAGGTTTGACCTAACTAACCTAACCTAACCTAACCAAAGGTTTGGTCAGGTTAGGTGAATTTAGGTTTAGGTTAGTTGGACTTTTTAAAATAAAAAATAAAAAGCAAATTCACACATTTTTCTCATTTGTACCGAAAATAAATTGTCCTATCATCTTAGTCACCTTCATAACCATGGTATTCTGAAAAATAAAAATATTCAAAGAATCAAACAGCACCTTTTAGGACCATAATACTAAATTTATTTGCTGAACAAAAGCTCTAGCACTTATATTATCACCATCTATTGTTGCTCCCAGATAGTTGTAGAGGCCTGCCCGCGATGGGCCACCATGGCTCTTTATAAATTTGGGCACGTTATGGTTTGATGAGATCATTATGTATTTCATTGGTTTATTTAAAATTATGCAGCCATTGGATCAGCTATTTACATCCCCTTTTGTTCATGACTGGCACTGTGCCATGGAAGACTGAACTGGGATAAATGTAGAGCTTGCATGGCAAATGATAGACATTGTCTAGATTAGGGTGGGTTGGTTTATTTGGTATTATTGTCATTTAAAGTGTGCATGAGAAATATTTTACACACATTTTCCTCCAGGAGGCAAACAACCGGGTTAGGCTACATCAGTCCGTAGGCTTTTAGTGGAAAATTTGACATTTGAATAAAAACCCAATATTCTGTATTGATATGTTTAACGCAGGATGGGTTGGATGAGGTTAGGTTAGGATAAGTCTGGTTTTAGTATTTGTTTAGTTGGAAAAAGTTTAGAACAATTATCTTGTTTGATTTTTTGCACTTCTTGTCTCGGGTGGCGGATATGGTTACTACAAAGGGAGGGTAAGCTATGCTTTGTTATGCTATACTCTTTTGTTTCACGTTATTGTCATGACATTATCTAAATCAAAGCCTCATATGCTATCCTACTGAAGGCCATTATTTTGGTGTTATTGTGCTTGACACCTGAAAAGGGCAAATTTTCCTTTTAGGTAGTTTGTGAATAATTGGCATTTCTTCTTCCAATGCAATGTGTATGATATAAAGACATAAAGACATAAAGACACTAATCTTTTGATTAGTGCAACTATGAGCCCTTCTTGGTTGTACTCTAGACACTCAACCAGGTGCCCACGAAACCCGTCGATCAGCCCTCCCTGGAATACTGAAAAGCAAGCCCTCTATTCTTATGATTGTTTATGCTGTTTTTAAAGATGTTCGATGTGCTGCTACTGACAATGGTTTCTGGCAGCTGGTTCCAGTGTTCTATTACCCCGTTGTTGAAGAAAGACTATCTTAACTTTGTCCTGCTGTGGTTAACCCGCGCCGTCTTTCCGGTCAAATCCTCACACCCGGCTCGGGGGAGGGGTTGAAGACCCTCCTCTAAAATCCCAACTAAGCATCGCACGGAAACGAAAGAGGTATCATCGGAAGGCTCCCGACGAGTGGGGTCCCGGTCCACCCTCCAAAACAATTTCCCCAAAAAGTCACGTCACCAGGGGGGCTAGATTTTCACGACTTTTCACGACTTACATTTTGTTCTTGACTCTGGGGAGTTCATTTTGGGGGACATATGAAAAACGAAATTTATTTGGAACGAGAAAAGGACAGCGAAATTGACGAGGGCTATATTTCCCCAACAAAAACAAACAAAAAAACAATTTTTTCTCTCAAATTTCAGAATTGTGAGTTTTCAACTTTTCTTCAAGTTTTGGGCACTCTCAGTACCTTCTTCCTGGCTTCCTTGGTCTGTTTTGTTGCCACGAATTGTGTGTTTATAATAACACCTAAATCCTTTTCCTGTTGAGTCACCGATAGTACTTGGCCACCCATCAAGTATGGAGCCTTCATATGCTGCCTACCTACATGCCTGCTTTTGCACTTATCGAAATTAAATTTAATTTGCCACTCTTCGGACCACTTCACAAGTTCGTCTAAGTCTTTCTGCGGCGAGATATGCTCATTGTGACCTGTTATTGCCGTAAAGACCTTCAAATCGTCCGCAAATTTCGAAACCTTACTGCTTAGGCCACTTTCAATGTTATTTACAAATATAATGAACAGTACTGACCCCTGGGGGACTCCACTAAGAACATTTTGACACGATGACTTTGTACCATTTAGCATCACTCTTTGTTGTCTATCTAAAAGCCACAACTCTATCCATTTTAAGATGCTACCTGCAATGCCATAGGCCTGAAGCTGTAGCATTAACCGTGTATGGGGTACCTTGTCAAAGGCCTTACTAAAGTCAAGATATGCTTCATTAACCTGAATTCTCTGATCAAATTGTTCTATAGTGAAGTTAAAAAAGTCCAAGAGATTTGTGAGACACGATCGCCTTTTTCTAAACCCAAGTTGAGTATCTTCAATCAATCTGTTCCTGTCAGACAACTAATTATTATATCCTTGATAATTGTTTCGAGTACCTTGCAGATTAGGGATGTGAGACTTACTGGCCTATAGTTTTCAACTTTCCCTCGTTCTTGAAGATACGAAGTATATTTACCCTTTTTCAATCTGTTGGAATTTTGTGAACATGATGTGATCAGACATTTCCTCTGCAAATGCATACTTTTCAAATGGCAGGCAAGATAACACAAACAAATTTGCTTGGTTATGGTAGTACAGCATAAAAAGGATGCTAAAGAAGAAAAAAACCGAACCGAAGGTAACCTAGCCTAACCTCCCATGTACTGAAATAATATTTGTTTTGTGGAAAATCCCCCAAAACACATTTCGCAAACTTTTGTAAACTTCTAAAACTTAACCCGACCTAAACAAACCTTGACTAATTTCAACCTAAAAACCTAAGTCATAATTTATATTCCTAACCTAATCTAAAACCTAACCTAAAAACCTTCCCTAAATTCCAAGCCTAAACTTGGATTAGGTAGCATTAGTTAATGGCAGATTACTGTCGCCGTTCTTAATGAACAATAACCTTCATATCCATTTTTAATGTCATATTGGCAGCAAAATGAAAATGATGTCATTCGCATATGGGTAAATTTGTGTTTTAATTGTTTCATAGATTCTTGGAAACTTTTTTTTCTAATACAGTGTTTGTGAATGCTACTAAGATGATGGGGGCCAATTCAGGGGTACAATTGGATATTTATATGGGTATTTATACGATGAAGGTGTCGAATTGAGGAACCTAACCGGAAATTGCGTTGGGCAGAGGATAGGACAGGAGTAGATACCGGACCAGGGGTGGGAGACTGGGGGATGGTGCCTTTCTATGGAAAGGTGGCGCCGCTCTGACCATGAAGATGTTCCGTCCAGGTAGGCTTGAGTGCACCCCCCTCCCTCCCCCCCCCCACCCGCGCACTTTTCAGCCAATGGCTGAGAGAGGAAAGTTTTCCTCACGCCACATGAAAATTATTGGATCCGCCGCTGTGTGGGGGAGGGTGGGAAGGGAAGTGGGGTCTGCATTCTTTATTTCAGAAAAGTGTTATGCATACTTACAATTACAATTACAATTTCGGGGGAAGAATATCTGACGATCCTAGTTCTAAATATTCTTCTTAATCTTCGGAACAATCTTTTGGAAGGAAAGAAAAACTGATTTTGCGTGGAAAGAATAGGCCCGTTTCGAAATATATTAAACGAAATCTGGGGACTTATATATACAAATATATATATTTATATATATATATATATATATATACATGTATACATATATATATGTGTGTGTGTGTGTGTATGTATGTACGTGATATCATCGTAGGGTTCAACGTTTAAACTTGAGCCGAATTTGGAGAGCCCATTTGATCATTGAGGGGTCCAGTGACGCATCATAGCATATACAAAATACATCCGGCTACTTTGAATATTTGATATTTTGATGGGCATACCAAAAATGACCTACGACCTTGAATGGAAAAAGTAGTCAGCTAAGCCTTCTTTACCTGAATTATCCTTCGATCGATATTACCCTGAGGGCAGTGCTGTCCTGGCATCCCCTATTCTTTACTGACCCCAGGTCACGACCTGGCATCACCTCCAATGACAGCAGGTGACCATTGTTTCATATATAATTTGCTTGCCACGATTCCCGCCTTACAGCTGGCTAAGTGGGCGCCATCATGGGCTCTCGGCTGACGGTGGTGAACTGTCAGGGTGTGCAGAACGGAGGTCCGTATATCTTGTTACATTACCTGTGTAATATACCGTGCATAGACTGTAAGACCGTGTGTTCCAGTGACGAATGCGTTCAGGACACGAAGAAACACAACATGGCGCGGTCGGTAGGACTTTGGTGTTAATTCAGTGTCTTGTGCAGCCATATGCCGAACAGTCGCCGCAGGGCAGGGTGCTGAGGTCCGCCCGTAACCGGGGAGACGAACGCTGCCCCGTAACGCAGGGCGAGACGAATTGTCAGGTGGCCGAGGGGCTTAAGGCGTGCGCGTAATGTGTCTGTCCCTTTCTGGGTGTTCACCGGTTCGATCCTGAGGACTGTGACGATTTGGTTCCGCCATGGAAATGAAGGATGTGACTGCCGCGATTGTGGGGCTCACAGAGTTAATGCGCCAGCATGTGGACGCTGCGCATCAGGGAGAAGATCGGCTTGCCGCTATACTCGCTGGTCAAGTGAATCCGGCACAAACCTCCGTCGCTGGACCTCTAGAGGGCGCTCCGATCAGCACGGTGCCCGGGGTTCGAGCGCGGTTGCCTCCATCAGCAACGCCAGCGCCTCGCCTGACCGGTGGCGCCAGCCTGCGCGAATTTTCCACGTGGCGTGAAAAGGTGAGCGGATATGTTATGCTCACTGGCATTGACCAGCTGACTGCCACTGAGCAGCAAGCGACTCTCTGCGCTATGCTGGACGACGACTGGACGCGTGTTGTCAAATACGGGCTGGAGGTGGCCGACTCTAGCAGCCTGTCACAGGTGGTGGACGCTATGGAGAGTCACTTACGCAGCCAGCGTAGCATCATCCTTGACCGGAAGGAATTCTACACCCGACAACAGCAGGTCGACGAGCCATTCGACGACTTTTTGATGTCACTGAAGGAAATATCACAGTTCTCTGATTTCTGTCCCACATGCACTGACGACCGGTTCCGCGACCGGCTCGTGACTGGCCTTCGAGACCAGGATACAGTTCAGGTGTTCATGGCAAAGAAAGGTCTCACCCTTCAGATGATCATCGATATCTGCCGTTCTCGAGAAAACGCCAGGCAAAATACGGCGGCGATGACGGATGACCGGCTACACGCTATGTCAGCGTACCGACGCAGCCGGAGTCACAGCAGCAGCCGTGGCGCACGTCGTCCCTCCACCGGGGACAGGAAGTGCGGCTATTGTGGCGGCGCTTGGCATCCCATGGAGACCATGGCGACGTGCCCTGCCCGCAGCCAACGCTACAAGTCGTACAACGTGCTACATCACTTCGCTTCAGTGTGCCGGCGTGGTCACCCCCGCATCGGCAGCCAGTCCCGACGAACCGGGAGAGCTACCACTGGACGAAGCCGAACTCACCTAGACGGCATCCGGGTGCATGGGCTGACGGCGCGACGGACGCCACAGGTATGTCTGGAGGTTAGGCATGTCAGTGGATGCGGCATGCTGATGTGGACACCCGACACCGGAGCGGAAACATCGGCAATGGGCGCTCGGCAAGCTCAACGCCTCGGGGTGGACTTATCCAATTTGTCTGGATCGTCCGAACGTCTATTTGGAGCGGGAGGACACGAGCTGCGCTGTGCAGGCTCGTTTCATTGCATGCTGCGGCTGGGCGATGTCAGCGCGGCAGTGACGGTGAGTGTCATCCCGAACATGGACAGTGCTCTTCTGTTTCTGGTTTGATAGTATTTCCTTGGGCCTGCTACCAGCTGACTTCCCGCGGCAAATGCGAAGCAGGAGCACCGTCCCGCCGGACGCCGCCTCCACTTCACGCAAGGACGGAGCTGGAGAAGAGCATGTCGCCCCAGCTCGGGGAGCAAGTAACAAGAACGGTATGGCCGATTCACCCGACCAGGAACTACCGAAGTATGACGACGTGCCTCATCCTTCAGCAGTGATACGAAGCACGAGGTCTTCAGACAATGCGGACAAGGAGATTACGTCTCAACATACGCCGCAGAGACCGCCTCGACGCCAACGAGCGGATGCAGCTTCTACCAAGACCCAGGATGCTGCCCAAGCTGCATCAGCGTCTAGACAGGACCGCAAGACTTACCCCACATGGCACGTCTACCAGGGCGAGCCATCACTCCAACAGCGAACTGAGCATTTGGATATGCTGAAAAACGCATTTCCTAGGGTATTTGAAGTCGACGGTCCGCTTCGTGAGATGTTCGGCGGTCCCATGCGGATCGAGCTGGAGGACACCGCTCGTCCATTTGCAGTCACGGCGGCACGACCAATCGCATTTGCGTGGCGCAAACAGATTAAGGAGCAGTTAGACCAGATGCTGCAAGACGGCATCATTGCCGAAATGACTGAACCCACGGAATGGTGCCATCCTATCGTGCCAGTACCGAAGCGACCGACCTCTGGAGACGACAACAAGACTGGAGTCCGCCTGTGCATCGACTTAACCAAACTAAGCAAACATGTCCGTCGTAGGGTGTATCCCATACCATCCCCTCAAGACGTCGTTGCCAGTATCAACAAGGGGAGCAAGTACTTTACGACGTTGGACGCCAAGAACGGGTATCTGCAAATCCCAATCGCTGAGGAGGATCAAGCTCTCACCAGCTTCATTACCCCATGGGGCAGGTATAAGTTTAGAAGAGCTGTCATGGGTCTCAGTTCATCTGGCGGTGAGTATAATCGGCGAGTGGACACAGTTTTGGCTGGAATTCCAAGAACCTGCAAGGTGGTGGATGACGTGCTAGCGCACGACGAGGATTACTCCACGCATCTGCAGCATGTTATCGAAATCCTGGAGCGTTGCGAGACCTACGGCGTCACGCTCAACCCGCAGAAGCTAAATTTCGCTGCGCAGTCAGTCGAGCACTGCGGATTCCACATCACTTCTGAAGGCTACACAGTGGACGAGCGGAAGCTACGCGCGATCTCAGACTTTCCTGTGCCTGCCAACCTGACGGATCTGCGTAGCTTCATGGGGTTGGTGAACCAGCTCGACTCCTTCTCGGACGAGACAGCCCATGCCGCCCACCCTCTTCGTGACCTTCTCAAACCGCAAAATCATTGGCAGCTTTCATCGCCCGATGACGCCAACAGCTGAGCATACAGCGCCAGCCGCGCGACCGGCGCAAGAAGCGGGACCGCCGCCAGCACGCTCAGCCCCGCCGGCGAAACGAGTTCACTTTGCTGATGATCGTGCGCAACCTCGCCGTAGCGACAGGCATCGGCAGCCACCGCAGCGCTTATCCGTCGATCCCCGTAAGCGCTTGTATGTTTGAGGGATCACTTGCAGTGACCGACTGGGGGAGGTGTTGGATGTGTATAACTCAGTTTTGTTACGATGATCCCCGCCCTTTGGTGTGAACGGTGACCAACTGGGGGAGGTGTTTCATATATAATTTGCTTGCCACGATTCCCTCCTTACAGCTGGCTAAGTGGGCGCCATCTTGGGCTCTCGGCTGACGGTGGTGACCTGTCAGGGTGTGCAGAATGGAGGTCCGTATATCTTGTTACATTACTTGTGTAATATACCGTGCATAGACTGTAATACCGTGTGTTCCAGTGACGGTGGTGACCAGCGTTCAGGACACGAAGAAACACAACCATCACTGGTGTAGGTTTCTGAAAGGTTTCTGAAAGTTATTGGGAGGGCACGACGCATAAAGGACATGGGAAGGCCCAAATGCATCGGGGTTCATATCACATATACTGCCATGTTAGAAGTTAAAACTATTGAGATGGCAAGGTCAACATTTAAATGGTGAGCAACTGGCCACCCAAACCATGCGAAGTCACACCCCTGGTACCCATCAGTGGACCCACCCACTATGAGACACCATGCTAGGGTATTTCCAATACTCGGTTTCGAATAGCGTCAACCACATCCTTCCATTTCTTATTTACGATTTTGAATCCGAATAGGTGTCTTAACCACCAAAGAAGAAGTGCCAACAAGCCATAAAATAGATCCATGCTCGAAAACCGTCACATCTCAATACACATCCCCACTTTACCACGTCATTAAAAAAATGTCCTCTTTTCTTTTTTATTAAACCTTTCTATGAAGTCTCCGATCAGATCCTCACACACCGTCTCGGGGGGGGCTTCTTATATACCCACCTCTAATTTCCGAACTAAGCGTTGCACTGAAACGAAATTAATGGCCTCATCTTGTAGCTTGTGGTTTCGGTTAGCATCAAGCAAAGCGTGTCATGTTCTCATGGATTTGACTGTTTTAGAACATTTATATGTTAAAACTCTGTGCGACGTGATTGTTGCGGCCTGTTTCCATACTAGTATTAATAATATTTGATGATGTAGATAGAAGGAAATAGTTCAAGTTTTCCTTCTCACAAAGCATGTACAACTTTTGGAGCAAAGTTTGTATTCTGCCAAAGGCATCCAGTTCAGCGGGGGCAATCTAGCATGTGATCTGACACCCGACAATATGGGTGACTAATTATGTCATGAACTGCTACATATAATGTGAGTTAACTTGCAACTAAATATGGTTTGTTTGCTTGTGAATCTAAAGGACATTCGTGCAACTACATATCAGTTGGAGCTAAGTCTTTTGGGCCGACCGTTGAAATGTTGGGATTGAAGATAATTATCAAGAAAGATAGAAGAAAATAGCTTGCAAAACGCGAAGAAGCATGTCACAAAACGTCTGGAGGAGCACTTTCGTCTTGCCCTAGGCACCTATGTCGCACTGGGTCAAAATAGTAATGTCCTGACCTTCGACAACATTAGTTGTGCATGATGCCATGTTGTATAGCACATGGTGTAGGTCAGCTTGAAACCAAAAATGGCGAGTTGTGTCCATTGGACAGATTTGGAAAATTCTTATCATTGACAAAGTGTTGACAAATTGTTTTTCCCTGGCCTTTGCCACATTGGGATTCAAAATATTCAATAATGGAGATAGAAGGAAAGAGTTTGCGCGGCGCGAAAGTGCATGAAGCCATGATCCTGGTCTGTCGCATGATCTATGCATTTGGTACCGCTCTGTAAGATGTTTCGGAACGTGTATAGCGCTATTCGGTATCGTAAGCTAACATGCAGCAAAAGAAGTCGTCCGTCCACATAAGCACAGTAAGCCACCAATACCTGTACGTTGCTATCAAGGAGACCAAATTGGGTTCAAGCACCCAAGGGGTGCTAAATGTGCTAGCACCATAGGAAAGCCGTACCCCAGAGGTGCTGGTTTTTAGCGTGAGAAAAAGCTAGAACCCTATGGGTGTTAAATCGCAAGCACCCCATTGGTACTCATTTAAAGCACCCTGCTACTAAATATAGCCCAATGAAAAGGTGCCTAGCTATAAGCACCATGCTTATATTTAGCACCTGCAATTTTGCGATGTGATGCCAACTCCAGAAAGGTGCTTAATTCAAGGAGCCCTGTGGTGCTGGAATTCGACATCTGAAATAGCACCCAAGGGGTGCTAATAATGTTTTACAGTGTAGTGAAGACTCAGGCTATCGTCTGCGACTCCCCTGCCAGATGTATGGTTCAAGGTATTCATCAGTTCAATGGGGCTTTCGGATGTACTTGGTGCCTGCAACAGGGAACCGATGTGCCCAAGGGCAATGGCGTAGCCCACATCTACCAGTACAAAGAGTAGTGACCGAAATGCGCGCAGGCCAATGTGTTCGAATATGCCCGTGCTGCTTTCCGAAGTAACGTGGAACATGGCAATGGGGTTAAGACTGCGACGCTCTTACTTTTGCTACCTTCAGAATTTGGCGTAGATCGTGTCCGCAGTGATATTGTGCGACATTTTCTGGAACTGTTGTTTGAATCCAAGCAAGAATAATTCCTCTTTTCCATTCGTGGTTTCATCGATCGCGCAGGTCGGAAACTGATTTTCGCTCGGCCGCCCCATGATGTGTCACGAACACCACCATCACTCAAAACAAGTAGTCAATGGAAAGCTTCAGAGTGACGGAGCTGGCTGCTATTTTACAGCATATCAGTTTTGTGGGGTCTCCCCCTCCCCCTGTGAAGTTCCTGGAGCACTGGTGCCTCCTTGTGTGTGCCATGTTCCCTCTGCTGCAAGACAGGACGCCGTTGGAGGAGGTGAGCGAAGCTGAGCGGTTCCTTCGGGCGTTCAATATGGGAACCGAGACGTTGTATAGACGTGAACTCATGACCATTAGCATCATTAGCTTACTCCACCTGGGTGAATGTGTTCGGTCTATTTCTCGCTCTCTCGAACAGAATAATTTTCCCTCTGGCCTCTAGATTGCAGCGAGGCTGATGCTAAACATGCTGATGTCAAGCTGGAGCACTCCAAAATAAGAAGTGATTCCAAAAAATAAATAAATGTCAGGGTCAGTAAAGTGTCTCTGGCGCACTGAACATATTACCAGATGCCTTCACAAAATGTATACGCCGACGAAAAATCCAGAGCCCAGAAAACTGGCGTTGGGTACCCCGAACCATGCGCCTGGGAACGATAAGTCCGGCTGGAGCACAGAAAAACCGCACCGAAGCCCCAAAACCGAACTAGGGCCCACAAATGTGCGTTAGAAGCCCCAAATATACACAGTATGACCACAAGAGCACAACAGGGGCCGAAAATACAACTGACGCTCTAAAGCACACAATCTCCCAAAAAGCGACAAGGCCTTAAAACATGCGTTGCGGCTCTAATTAAACATACATGGAGCTCTAAATAAAAATACGCTGGAAGCTCTCAAGGCACGCAGGGACCATGCTAATGCACAAGGGTCGAAAAAGTGGCTGTAACCACAAAAGGAAAAATGGTTCCAAATTGAACAAAGGGACCAGGAGCTAAATAAGCACATCTAGATCTTCGAAAACGCCCTGACACGTAAAAATATCCTCGGTGCGCCCAATGCGCAAGCAACAAAACATAAATAGCAACAAAACCCTAAAACGAGCATGTGTCTAGAAAATGCATTACACCCCTAACTTGGATTTAAAATATGTTACCCATCACTTTCAAATGTAAAATTTCCCAAGGCATTCCAGTTCATATCACCCGGTCGCCACGACACCAACGTCCGTGCACGTGCACTCATCTTGCGCATTGGGCGCATTCGCCACACTTCGTGCGATGCTACGGTTTCTGCAAGGCCTTCTGCCTTTTGCTAATTACTGCCACATGATAGACTTGCGCCATATTTGACGTGCTGGAATGCTTAGTATGGGCGTTCGCTGCGAAAAGTCGAGTAATTAAATCTGATAATTAATTCCCTTCCCCCCACATTTTCTGGTAGTTATGAAATGCAGATTCCACCCAGCTTTATGCACTTGATATCTTTGCTGCTATCCTCCCAGAATGGCTATCGAACCGAGGCCCTTCCTCAGTGTTCTTTGTTCCACTTGCTGCGTCTTTCTGCACTGCGGCCTAATGCATTTTCGAAACCCCTCCTCGTTTTAGTGTGTTGTTGCTTTTTTGGGCACCGATGATTTTGGACGTGTCGGGACGTTTTCGAAGATACCGATGTCTTCATATAACGCCCAGTGCGTCTGTTCGTTTTGGAACCATGTTGCCACTTGCGGCCCCAGCCTCTCTTTCAGGCCCTGGTGCGTCCTTATACAATGCCAGCCTTAAGAGTTTCTTGTGTATTTTTTTAAAAGAAGTCCAGGTATGTTTATTTATGGCTGCAACGCATGTGTCAAGGCCCTGTCGCTTTTTGGGAGACTATGTGCGTTTTGGAGGGCCAGTTGTATTGTCGGCCCCAGTTGTGCTCTTAGGTTCCTGTTGTGTTTATTTGGTGCTTCTGACGCACATTTGTGGTGTTACAGTACGATGTTGTGGCTTCGGTGCAGTGCTTCTTAGTCCCAGCGCGATTTATCGCGCCCAGGCGCGTGGTTCCGGGTACAATGCCAGTTTTCTGGGCTCAACGCGATTTTCGTGGATATTGAGAGAAAAATTGTAAAGTCCGAATCCCGGTCTGATTTTTCGAGTCCCTAGCGCCACGTTTTTCCATCTCACCCCGATTTTTTACAGATACAATATGTTTTTCAGTGCCATACGCCATTTGTGAAGGCATCTGTTAGCATGTTCGGTGCTCCAGAGCTATTTTCTTGAACCGGACATTTATTTCGTTGAATCCATTCTTATTTTGGAAGGCTCCAGCTTCATTTTTTGTCGGATATCGATTCGGTTTTTTGTGGTCACACTGTTCTTATGGGCCTAGACGCCAATTTTGTGGAGCTTCAGCGGGACTACCAATGGGAATTGTGGGTCCCGAGCGCGATATTTTGGGGGACAGATTCGAGTTTGTTGGTTGGTTATTTGGGTTTACGGACACATCAACTGCATTAGTCATACAATGCCCATAGATTCGAGTTTGTTGGAAGTGTTGTACCTAGCTGTTGCCCCAACGTGGATTTGGCGGTTCCTATTGCAAGTTTTCGAGCCTTGGAACGAAGTTCCTGGGGCCGAAGTACTTATTTAGAGACCCCCGCGCGAATTCTGGTGGGCCGAAGCGAATTTTGGTGGCCCCAGCGCGAGTTTTGGAGCCCCGGCACGATTCTTGGGAGCTTATGCTTCACAGGATAGAGGGGGAATTTGCCCCTTTGATATGCATTGCGGCCACTGAAGGAGTATATTTTTTTCCCTGAGTGACATTCCAGTTAAGAATTTATTTTTGGTGCAGCTGCAACTTTTGGGGCACGGCGCGCCCTTCTGGGGCCCTAGGGTGATTTTCAAGGGCTGCGACGCGTTTTTTTTAAATATATAGTCCAACGTGATCTTTTGAGACCCGACGTTATTCGCTTCGATCCCTAGCGCGAGATTTAGCTGCCTCGACATGTTTTTTTTTGTCTAAAACGTTTTACATTTTTGGCGTTATTGTTGGGCCCCAGAGTTGTAGTGTTTTTTTTGTGTGTTGGTAGAATCTTACTCTTTTCTGGGGCCTCACTTTCCGTATTGGGGCCTCTTTTGCAATTCTGGGGGCCCCCGTGACAATTTGTGGTACTCTTGATTTCTGGGGCCTCCTACCCTTTCCTAGGTGACTCTTCTAAAATAATTGGACTCCTTTCACACGTCTTGGAAGCATCCTGATCTGTGTTTGGAACCTCATTATCCTCTTAGCAGGCTGCTTTTGCGTCCTAATCCTATATATTCTCTTCTAGGGTATTCCTCTTCTAAAATGTGGGCCTCATCTGCCTTGTCTCAGTGACTTCCTCTCATTCCTAGGGGGAACTTCTTACTCATCTTGGGACCCCCTACTGCGTCCGGAGAAATATCTGTTGTCATTATTTTCTATTGTAGGGTCCTTCTCTTCCATCTTGGGGGCCTCGTTTCAAATAAAGAACATCTTGCCACCCATCGGACGCCTTCTCGTGTAACCCTGGGTGGCTTCTTACCCGTCTCGTTGGCATCCTTTTCGTCATGGTGGTCTCTTTTTCGTCATGGGGGCCTCCTAGCAATCTCTGTGCTATGTATCTTATAGGAACCTGATTATATTTCCTGGGGGCCTCGTTGTCAGTCTTGTATCCTCCTTGACAGCATCATCTTCTGCCCCGCCGGGCTCCTTGCTCACCTTTTTGTCCTATGCATTTCCGGATAGTAGTCTCCTCAACTTGCAAGGGGCGACCCCCAAGTCTCAAGGGCAAAGGGTGGAGACGATTACCCCCGCTGCCCCCCCCCCACCCCGGTGGCGACGTCCTTGCTCCGAAACCTCATCTCATATCCACTGGCTTTCTTTTCCGACTTAGGGCCTCCCTTCCCGTATTGAGACTCCTTTGCAATGTTGGGGGCCTCCGTGACAATTTTTGGCACTCTCGTGATTTCTGGAGCCTCCTATCCTCCCCAAGGTGACTTCTTTTTCAAATTATGGGCCTCCTGGAGGACCATAATTTGTAGAATCTCATTTTCTTCCTGGGGGCCTCCTTTTCGTCCTAGGGGCCTCCTTTTCGTACTAGGGGTCTCCTTTACGTCCTAGGTGCCTCCTTTTCATCCCAGTGGCCTCCTTTTCGTCTTAGGACCGCCTTTTCGTCCTGTGGAACCTTCTGTTCATCCTGGGGGCCCCTTTTTGTCCTGGAGGGCCTCCTTTTCGTCCTGGGGTCCTCCTTTTCATCCTGAAGGGCCTCCGTTTTGTCCTGGTGGCCTCCTTTTCGTCCTAGGGGCCTCCTCCCAATCTCTGTTCTACAACTCTTATGGGGACCTGATGGTATTGTTCTGGGGAGCTTCCTTTTCGTCCTGTGGCCTCACTTTCGTCCTGGGGGCCAGAACAGACCAAGGAAGCCAGGAAGAAGGCACTGAGAATGCTCGGGGCAATAAATAGCAATGTATCATACAGAAATGAGGAAATGATCAGGAAGCTTTACTGTGCATACGTCAGGCCACATTTGGAATACTGCATCCAAGCTTGGTCTCCTAGCTATGAAAAAGATTGTTGGCTTTTGGAGAGAGTACAAAAGAGGGCTACAAAAATGGTTAATGGCATAAGCAACCTGGCATATGAGGAAAGATTGAAGAAATTGAATATGTGTTCACTTAGATATAGAAGGCTGAGAGGAGATCTCATCGAGGTCTTTAAATTTGTCAATGGTCTGGAGGATACCTTAAATTCAATTTTAAATTCAATTCAATTCAATTCAATTCAAAATTCAGTTAAATTCAAACATACCTTGGGGAAATGTTTCAATTTAACAGAAATGATGCAATTAGAGGTCATAAATTCAAAATTAGAGTTAACCACAGCAGAACAAGGTTAAGGCAAACTTTCTTCACCAACAGGGTAGTGGAACACTGGAACCAGCTGCCAGAAAACATCGTCAGTAGCAGCACATTGAACATCTTTAAAAACAGCATGGACAATCATTATAAGAATAGAGGGCTTGCTTTTCAGTATTACAGGGAGGGCTGATTGACAGATTTGGTGGGCAACTGGTTCAGTGTACAGAGTGCGACCAAGAAGGGCCCTTGGGGCTCATAGTTGCACTAATCTTTTATGTCTTTATGTCTTTATGTCTTTTCGTACTGGGGCCTCTTTTTCGTACTGGGGCCTCCTTTTGGCCCTGTGGCTGGCATTCTTTTCGTCCTGGGGTCCTCCGTGTCAATATTTGGCACTCTCTTGATTTCTGGGGCCTCATACCCTCTCCTAGGTGACTTCTTTTTTTAAATTATGGGTCTCCTGGAGGACCCTAATTTGTAGAAGCTCCTTTTCTTCATGGGGGCAGGCTTTTCGTCCTGGGGGCCTCCTTTTCGTCCTGGGACCTCCTTTTCGTCCTGGGGGCCTCCTTTTCGACCTGAGGCCTCCTTCTCGTCCCGGAGGCTTCCTTATCTTCCTGGGGGCCTCCGTGCCAATTGTTAGTACTCTCTTGATTTCTGGGGCCTCCTACCATCTCCTAGGTGACCTATTGTTCAAATTATTGGCCTCCTCCTGGAGACCCATAATTTATAGAATCCCCTTTTCTCAATGGGTGCCTCCGTTTCATCCTGGAGGCCTCCTTTTCGTCCTGGGGGCTTCCGTGTCAATATTTGGCACTCTCTTGATTTCTGGGGCCTCCTACCCTCTCCTAAGTGACTTCGTTTTCACATTAAGGGCCTCTTCCTGGAGGTCCCCAATTTGTAGAATCTCCTTTTCTTCCCGGTGGCCGCCTTTTCGTCCTGGGGGCCTTCTATTCGTCATGGGGCCTCCTTTTTGATCCTAGAGGGCCTCCTTTTTCGTCCTGGGGGCCTCCTTTTCGACCTGAGGCCTCCGTTTGGCCCTGTGGCCTCCTTTTCGTCCTGGGGGCCTCCTCAAATTTCAGGGGCGGTACCACCAGTCTCACGGCAAGGGAGCAATTTTCCCTGCTGCCCCCCCCCCCCACCGGTGGCGACGCCCCTGCCACTCGGGTATTGCTAAGTAATGCTGTATTTTGTGCCATATTTGAAGTCAAATGGCGGGGTTAGAACCTCATGGAGCCGGAGGGCCAGGAAAAACAGCTCGGAAGCCGAGTCTTAGCGTGACGGTTAACGGACACAGGCTAAAAGATTAAGTTTTTTTTAACATTCACCATCTAAGTATGGATCACCATGTAAATATTCACCATCTAGCCTACCGACACTTTCCCCGGGCTCGGAATCGTACCGGGTCACAATCTACACTCCGCATACACAGACGACACCGAGCGTGTCCGCATCGTCCGGACGGCGTGCAGCGCAACACTGCTCTTCTCGGACGTTGGCCACGGCGCTGCCCCGGCCGGACGTTGTCTGCCGTGTTTCGCCGGCCGGACGTTGGCCGCGCTGCTGCCCTGGCCGGACGTTGTCTGCCGTGCTTCGTCGGCCGGACGTTGGTCGCGCCCCTGCCCTGGCCCGGAAGTTGAGCAGCGTCTGGCGCGGCGCGGTGGCGGGGTGGTTGTGCCGTCGGCGGCGCGATCGAGGCGGCAGATGCGGCGCCGCAGACCGTCACGGGAGTGGCTGAGAATGCTGCGCACAAACAAACACCTCCACCGGGTCGAGGTGTGACCCGACCACCGTCGACGCCGCACTTCCGCTGGTGTCTCGCGCTTCTTGCCGCGCAGAGTCGGCGGGTCGTGATGAGAGAGAGAGAGAGAGAGAGAGAGAGAGAGAGAGAGAGAGAGAGAGAGAGAGAGAGAGAGAGAGAGAGAGAGAGAGAGAGAGAGAGAGCTCCCAGGCGGAAAAGAAGGTTTACAGATGGCCAAAAATGCCCCCGGGAAATAACAAGGCCACTGAGATAGGAAAGGTTGTGTATAATTTGGAAGAGGAGGAACCTGGGAGACAAGAGGCGTCCACCAGGAGATAAGATACCACCCTTAAGATGGGCGAAGTTCGAATCAAAACGCAGAGCAAGAGGTCCCCAAGACGTGAGAGGAGCCCCCTCACGAAGAGAAATGAGGGCCCCTCACGGCCCCTACTTTGAAAGAGGACTCTAGAAGAGAAATGAGGGCCCTGCCGGACTCGAGAGGAGTCCCCAAAAAGGAGTAGGTTTCCAGGACCGAATGAGGGCCCGAAGGCCGAAAAGGTTTCTAAGAAAATGAGAGGAGGCCCTTAAGATGGGAGTGGTAACAGGTATGAAGGGGTGTGAGGTTTCCAAAATTGAAGATTCTCTCAAGACTGGTAAGGCGTTGCCAGAATAAGGGAGGAGGCCCACGAAGTGTGGCAGGATGCTCCTAATTTGGCAGATGATGCCACTGGGACATGAGTGAAAGCCCTATTCCATGGTAAAGGGCCCCAGGATGTAAGACGATGTAAGAGAGGGCCCTTCAAGACTAGAGAGGAGGACATTAAATATGGAGGAGAGAAGGACATAAGACGTTGAAAACCGGTAAAGAGGCTCCAGGAAATTTGGCGAGATAATTATGGCGCCAGATGAGGCCTATAAATTGCCAGAGACCCTTGAAAATGGTAGACGTCGTGCCGGGGTGTTTCAAAATTACGATATGGACCCAAAAACTCCTGCCGGGGCCTCTGAAAATCACGCTGAGCCTGGGTGTACCAGAAATCTACGACCGAACCATGAAAATCAATCTAGTGGCACGACAGGGCGTACCATTCCACAACAGTCTCATTGGGACAAAAACAAATGAACCCGGAGCAACGAAAAACACTCCGGGCTTTTCTCAACTCTGAAAAAACACACAAAAACACACAAAAAGCACAAAAACACTCCAACTCTGGGGCCCAACAATGACGCCAAAAAACCTAAAAGATCCCCCAAAAAAGTGTCCAGGCAGCTAAAGCTCGCGCTAGGGATCCCAAAAAAATGACGTCTGGGCCCAAAAGATCACATTGGACTATATACAAAAATAACATCACAGCCCTTGAAAATCACCCTAGGGCCCCAGAAGGGCGCGCCGTGCCCCAAAAGTTGCAGCTGCTCCAAAAATCAATTCTTAACTGGAATGTCACTCAGGGATAAAAATATACCCCTTCAGTGGCCGCAATGCATATCAAAGGGGCAAATTCCCCCTCTATCCGGTGAAGCATAAGCTCCCAAGAATCGTGCCGGGGCTCCAAAACTCGCGCTGGGGCCACCAAAATTCGCGTCGAACTACCACAATTTGCGCATGGGTCTCCAAATAAGTACTTCGGGTCCCCGAAAACGCGTTCCAAGGCTCGAAAACTTGCAATAGTAACCGCCAAAATCGCGTTGGGTAACAGCTAAGTAGAACGCTTCCCACAAACTCGAATCTGTCCTAAAAAATATCGCGCTTGGGGCCCACAATTTCCATCGGTAGTACCGTCGAAGCTCCACAAAATTGGCGTCTTGGCCCACACGTAAAAACAGCGTGACTACAAAAACCGAATCGATATCCGAAAAAAATCAAGCTGGAGCCTTCCAAAATAAGAATGGATCCAACAAAATAAATGTCCGGTTAAAAAATGGCTCTGGAGCACCGAACATTCTACCAGATGCCTTCACAAATTGCGTATGGCAATGAAAAACGTACCGTATTTTAAAAAGTTGAGGTGAGATGCAAAAACGTGGCGCCAGGAATTCAAAAAATAAGGCCGGGGTTCGGACTTTACAAAAACAGAAAAGATCCACAAAAATCGCGCTGAGCCCAGAAAACTGGCGTTGGGTCCCCGGAACCACGCGCCTGGGAGCGATAAATCGCGGTGGGACTAAGAAGCACCGCACCGAAGCCACAAAATCGTACTGGAGCACCACAAATGTGCGTCCGAAGCCTCAAATAAACACAACAGGAACCTAAGAGCACAACGGGGGCCGACAATACAACCGGCCCCCAAAACGCACATAATCTTAAAAAAGCGGCAGGGCCTTAACACATGCTTTGCAGCCATAAACAAACATACCTGGACCTCTAAAAAATGCACAAGAAGGTATTAGGGCACATAGAGGTCATAAGGACGCACCAGGGCCTGAAAGAGAGACTGGGGCCGCAAATGGCAACATGGTTCCACAACGAGTAAAAGCACCGGGCGTTAAATGAAGAAATCTGGATCTTCGAAAACGCCGACACGTACAAAAATAATTGGTGCCCGAAAAAAAGCAACAACACACTAAAACGAGGTGCAGTTTCGAAAATGCATTAGGCCGCAGCGCAGAAAGACGCAGAGGGTCCAACAAAGAACACTGAGGAAGGGCCTTGGTTCGATAGCCATTCTAGGAGGATAGCAGCAAAGATATCAGGTGCATCAAAGCTGAGCGGGTTCTGCATTTCATAACTACCACAAAACGTGGGAGGTAGGGAATTAATGATCGGATTAATTACTCGACTTTTTGCAGCGAACGCCTATATCAAGCATTCCAGCACGTCAAATATAGCGCAAGTCTATCATGTGGCAGTAATTACCAAAAGACAGAAGGCATAGCAGAAACTGTAGCATCGCACGAAGTGTAGCGAATGCGCCGAATGCGCAAGATGAGTGTGCACGTGCACGGACGTTGGCCTCGTGGCGGCCGGGTGATATGAACTAGAATGCCTGAAATTGGGAAATTGTATATTTAAAAGTTATGCGTAATATATTTTTAATTCAAGTTAGGGGTTTAATACGTTTTTTTTCTGCTCGTATTAGTGTTTTGTTGCGTTTTATGCACCGAGGATATTTTTACGTGATGGGGCGTTTTCGAAGGTGCATCAAGTTAGCATGGTCCCTGCGTGCCTTGAGAGCTTCCAGTGTATTTTTGTTTAGAGCTCCACGTACGTTTATTTAGGGCTGCAACGCATGTTTTGAGGCCCTGTCGCTTTTTGTGAGATTGTGTGCTTCAGAGTGTCAGTTGTATTTTCGGCCCTCGTTGTGCTCCTGGGGTCCCGCTGTGTTTATTTGAGGCTTCTAACGCACATTTGTGGGCGTTCGGTTTTGGGGCTTCGGTGCGATTTTTCTGTGTCCCAGCCTGATTTATCGCTCCCAGGCGCGTGGTTCTGGTTACCCAACGCCAGTTTTCTGGTCTCAATGCGATTTTTGTGGATCTTTTCTGATTTTTTAAATCTCAAAAGTCCGAATTCCGGCCAGACATTTCGAGACCCTGGCGCTATGTATTTGTATCCCATCTCGATTTTTCGAGATACGATTTTTTTCGGCGCTGTACACAATTTGTGAAGG
The DNA here is from genome assembly GCA_034440575.1 of Imbricaverruca yamaguchii. Classification (NCBI taxonomy): domain Eukaryota; kingdom Metazoa; phylum Arthropoda; class Thecostraca; family Neoverrucidae; genus Imbricaverruca; species Imbricaverruca yamaguchii. The sequence goes on from JAOTOL010001340.1 coordinate 370,497, forward strand.
CATCTGGTAATATGTTCTGAACTTCAGAGCCATTTTAGCGACCCTGATATGGAATCTTGTGGAATCCCTCCTTTTTTGGAGGGCACCAGCTTGACAGTTTCGGATACCGATCCGGTTGTTGTGGTATGGGTGTAATTTCAGCAGTGTGAGTTGATTTATCAAGGGATACCAAAATAAAACCGTAGAATTGGGCGGGGGAGTTAGGGTTGAAATCCGACGAATCAGGAAAGATGGTGGTATTAGGCCCCTCCACAGGAGAATTTAGTTGATCACTAATCATTTCATTTCGATAGGTCCCCTTTGACAAAATTGTGGTCGAAATCCCAGACTCGTAAATTCATTCGCGAAGAATGTGTTATTTTAACTTGCTTGACAGGTGCCTAGCAGCCAGCACCAAATGTTAGAAAAATTCGCAAATTCCTAAGATTCCGATCAGAAAACTAATGTAACCCACTTCTTGTTGTCACCTTCGTGAAATTATCGTCCTAGGACTGAGAAATGATCGCTTAAGCTTTGCTTATGGTATCAAGCTGGTGGTAATAAATAGCAGTAGTGATGAATCTAGCTATATTCAGTTATTCTTGGAGGACATAACGGTGGGTTGATCGATGGGAGATATCTGAGATATGCTTAGCATCAGCTTCGCCGCAATCTAGAGGCCAGCGGGAAGATTCTTCAGTTCGAAAAAGCATTGAGACGTTGGTTGGTTTTGACACTTGGGTATTTATCCAAATATTACTTATTTATACCTTTGTATGTCCCAGTTTTCAGCGAAAAAAAAATATTGCTTTTGTGTGTTGAGTAAATAATGCACCATGCCAAGAACAAACAGTACATTAATATGAAATCATGTTTCCCATTCCCGAACCATACTAAGGGCCTAAAAACAATAGGATACCCTAACGCATTGGAGGCCTCTTTTCGGGGAGCAGGAGGCCCCTTTTCGATCTTGCCCCCCCCCACCCTGGAAGAATATCGTGGTGACGCCACTGGCTGTTAGGGATGCAGTTTCTCAGTAATTCAAGTAGTCACATTGTGAATGGCCTAACATTTGGGTGGGAGACTGGGTGGATGAACGCGTAAACTGAACATCCCCGAAATGAACTCAGTTCTTCCTTTACATGGCTAATAGTTTTCGCAAAAGCTTGTGGGATAGGCTCACCCCTCTTCCTGAGCTCAGTGTGTTGAAAGTCGCGGATGATCAATTCTAGTCGAAGAGCCCTAAAGGCCAAATAACTAATGTGCTGAGGTAGTGCAGAAGACAGCTGGGACAAGCCGCGGTCTGTCGCTGCACGATGGTTCTGTCCAATCGTCGCCGTCGGGGCCCCTCCATCACGCGCACGGCGGCGTCGTCCGTGACGTGCCGCTATTTGTTTTCTGACGATGCTAACATGTTCACCAGACGGTCGGCGCTTGACTGGGAGGCGCGAAGCTGTATTCGTGTCAGCGGCCCGGCCGCCCCGGGCTGACAATCGAGGTCACGCGTGCGGGGTCCTCGCCGAGATCGCACGGGGACCTCGTCGGTGCCGGGGTCATGCGGAGGCCCAGTACCGAGGTCACATGTGGGGAGGCCCAGCACCGAGGTCACATGCGGGGAGGCCCAGTACTGAGGTCACATGCGGGGAGGCCCAGTACCGAGGTCACATGCGGGGAGGCCCAGTACTGAGGTCACATGCGGTGAGGCCCAGTACCGAGGTCACATGCGGGAGGACCAAGTACCGAGGTCACATGCGGGGAGGCCCAGTACCGAGGTCACATGCGGGGAGGCCCAGTACCGAGGTCACATGCGGGAAGGCCCAGTATCGAGGCTACACGAAGAAACTCTGTACCGAGGTCACACAGGAAACCTAGTCAGTGCAGAGGTCATACGGGGACCTAGCAGCAAGGTTACATAGGGAAGCCCAACACCGAGGTCACAGGAGTCCCAGCAGGTGCCGAGGTCTCATAGGGACGGCAATCAAAGTCGGTGTGGCAGATGGTGTTCTTATGCCAGTCATTCCAGTCAATGCCCATAAGCCACATGCTAAATCCTAGCAACATTGGTGTGGCATAGGCCACATCCGCCACATTGCGTTCTCCACCCATACACTGGTAGCCTCAGTGCTGAGATCACACATGCTTGTATAGAGGCAAGAGATAGATTGCAGGACTCTCAATTGCGCCCCTTCCCATCCCTTCCTTAAGCAAATTTATCAACCGACGGGTTCCGCAAAATTAAAAAACGTGCCCTTCTTGGTAGAAAAAAATGCGTTCCAGCAGAACGCTTAAGTGCACTCCCTCCCCACCCTCCTTCCCACCCACCTATACAAAGTACTCAGTCAATGGCAACCTCCCGAAGACACGCCGCATTTTCAGACCAGTGTCTTCCCCACACCGAATCGAAACTCTGATCCGCCTGTGCCAATAGTGGACTTTCTTGGCCCGCTGTAGAGCGACTGCTATCTGAATGGAAGTGACGTAAAACACACGGAAGCGATGGGTCCCAGCAGCACGAGAGCAAATGAAAATGTGCTGGCGCAGTGACTTTGGACGCCGCTTGTCTACCAGGCGAATCAGGTGAGAAGTGCTCAGTCATCATATTATATTTCAATAGAGACCAGGATCGGTTGGTTACTTGGCCGACCATTAGGTCTAGTAGCCATGGTTGGCCGTTCTCATGAACATCAAGACGAAAACAGGCAGCGAGAGGATGGTCTTCGAAGAGGCTGACACCGCCTTACCCCATATTTGAATGTGGATTAATGGCGTCGTCCAGAGCTCGCATCACCAGCATCCACATTGAGATCTCGACTCTGGGTTTGGTCTTGGTGGCAAATCGGTTGGAAAGGGCATCACCAGTGCACAGGTCCGGCTTCTGCTAATTTGGTAGGTAGGGCTGCGATGGGAACGACCGAGATTGCCTGCTCAACGCAAAGAGCAGGCCCTTTAAGGAAAAGGAGAGGATATTTTTTAGTTTGGGCCAAATCAACAGCTGGTATGTACACGTACGTCCCTTGGCTTGGACAAATCATTCCACACCAATATGGTGCAAACGTATCCATCACCAAGTTCCTGTCGAACGCAGCGCAAGTCAGACAACTTCTTCAGGTGGAACTTTGGCTACATGGTCTGGTGGGAGGAGTGGCCGAAACACCAAACGATCATCACCTATCTACCACCGATTAAGAACGGATTATAGTTACCACCGATTGGCGACACGCATGGGCCTCGATCGCGTAAAACCACAGCAACGAGCATCCGAACTGTTTTCTTCCTTAATCGAAAGGCTGTGGTAAAATTGCAGTTCACTTTATTGCAAAACATACAAAATACAACAGCTGAGAACTAGACATGTTCCCGCGGAAGCAGGCTATCGTAACATAGTGAGCTGATTGTCCGCAGCCTAGCCACTTTATCCCCAACCCGCAACACATACGATAAAATCACATCTCTTTCCCAACGGAATGAGATTGATCGAAGCGCAGTGCGCGTGCATACGCAGCCAGTGGACCCTGTTTGCCTGTACACCATCCATTGAAATGTCATTGAATTACTACTGAAATACCACGGCGACCGTGATGGTGGAGACTGAGCACCCCCCCCCCCCTCACACATTACTACACATACTTCACGATCCTCATTCTAGAGGCGTTGTCCAGTCATGGAAGACCAGACGAGAAGAAATGGTCATGTCCATATTCACTTCGGGATGGTTGTGTGTGATTTCGGACCACGGCGTCAACATCGGTTATTTACATAGAACAAAACGGGAAACGTGATTGATAATGAGATTATCACGGTGATTACCTATAAATAAAATAACAGAAAAATTAATGTCGATGCACACCAAGAGTTCATTCTCGATTCCAAAGCTGGATCACGTATGGAACGACCTATTTTGAAGGATTTGTAATGGATGCAGGTAACATGTGAGCATGCTTTATGTGCGTATGGGAAGACACATAGATGTCGACATCATGCCTCGTGTCCTTCAGCCCATCACCCACTCACCATGAATTCAGTTACGACTTCAATGTCATTCAGCTTAGTGTGATGGTTTGGTTTCCTGGCCTACTGTAATTAAGAGATTTATGCATAAAACGGGAAGCAAGTTGTAAAAAAGGATGCTCATAATGCATCAAACGGACCGACATATGACTAGGAGTACTGCTCATGTGGGTGTACTTCAGCAATAGTGCTAGAAGTTGAATCCCAGACTGTCTGTCGGAAATAACATGAGCTGTTGATATTCAGGCTGGTGAACTTCCGAACATTATGCACGAGTCCTATGTTGCAATTTTGCGCGTATAAAGGAAAAATTGCTTCTTGCTTGACGAATTCTGCACAAAATAAACGTGTTGCACCAGTGGTATCCTCTGAAGCAGACACCATGTATCAGCATTACAGATCCCAACGAGGGACGGCACACAACTAAAATAGTCCACCAGTCGAAACTTCCTCGGTCACGGCATCCAAGGCAGTGGATGTGCAGTACAATTACCAAACACTAATGCGGGAACAAGTGCTGAAGAGTACATGCGGATATGATAGAAAGCACTGACTCTTCAGCATGGTCGTGACACTCCCATCTATTTGAAACGAGTCTCAAGGAACCTTTTGTCATGGTCTTGGTCTTGGACCACTTCATATTTTCGCTGGACATGAAAATTCGTCGGGCCGACTACCAGCCTGTAACGGTAAACATAGTCCCCGGCACCGTTCGAAACACTGGAACAACTTCACAAGTTATCAGAGTTTGAGGGCGCTTCCACCAATTATATGATCACTGACGCTCATCTGCAACTACTTCACGGCTCAGGAAGCACAAGCTCTGTCTGCAGCGAAGCGTGGGCGCGGCGGCGCCGACTCGCTCCGCGGCAGAGGTCGGCGTCAAGACTGGTGCCCGCCACGTTCCCGAAGCAGCGGCACAGCCGGCGAAGCACCGCCTGGCACACGGCTGCACCCTCATATGCGCGCTACCGACGGTGTCGTCTGAAAAAGCAGACGCGCGTGTCAGGGTGCGAAGCGTGGAAGCGCCGCAGGCCTGTCGGCGGGATGCACTTCGTGTCTGCAAAGCGCATGAACTGATGAGGACATGAGTCGCAGACAAGAGGTGATTGGACGCGCTGTGGACGAAAGAGGCGGCGTTGGGCCCTTGTCTACTGCTTGACCGATCGCGTCGCTGGAGCTCCACGGCAGGGTCGGCGTCATGTCCATCGCTCTGCGGGTTATCCAGCTGCCAGGCTATGCTCATGTCGTCCACGACGTGTCTATCCCCGAACTTCCAGGCCACAGTCGTGGAGTTCCAGTGCATCTCCCTGTGGGTTATCCAGTGTATCCCCAACTGAGGAGTCGTCATGCCACACTCGTCCCCGTGTAAGCAAATCCCAGAAAACTTCGTAAAGGTCTGGGCATCCGCATCACCGCTAGCCTCCCGCAGTGCCTCGGTTTCGTTAGTTAGTTATTTAGGTTTTCAGGACGCATCGACTGCAGTGGTCACGCAGCACCCTGTGGTTCGGTTTCATATCCCCGTGCGTCTGGCAGCGAGTAGCAACAGAGGTTCGCGCGGGCGCTGCCTACTCGTCGCCGCAGAGGCTGAGGCTCCGATAAGCTACACACCGCCGCGTTGCCTCACGACGACACGCGACAGATGGGCCGAGTGATCGCCGCAGCGCTTGTCTGCCTCTCCTCCGCAGAATGTTCGCACAACGCTGTATCGCCGGGCTAGCATCACACGAAGCGCTCGGTAAAGCGGGCCGCGTGCCGTTCTGGGCCCCTGTAGCGGTCCCGAGACGACGACCAAGTCATCAGGGAGCGTCGCTCACCACACCGCACCGCCGCCAACACGACGCTTTCGAGCAGGCCGAGTCTCCATACGTGGTGTATTAGCAACACAGGTAAAAGCAGGGGCTAACAGCATCACAGCGAAATCAACATACCCAGGTGTCAATCAACATGCTGGTCTAAATCTGAAATATATCAGCAAATCGATAACGATGTACAGCTCATACAACGCACGCATAATTATGCTTTATAATCACCCAACACCAAAGCAGGGGAATCTCACCAGCGATCCTACGAATTAGGCCCACAGGCCCGTGAGCGTAAATGGGCCGTTTTACTTAATTATTGCCAAGAAAGAAGCAGTGGCATCTCAACATCATAAGCAGCGGATAGCATACGTAGTATCTCCCCGCATACTCTCCATACTTTGAGTATGCATAGCATGGCACATGTTACTTTCACCAACGATGGTACATGCACGGTACTGCCTATCCTCCTCATGGCAATGTGCCGGATGCCCATAATTGGACCGAGATCGTCTGCCTGCCACACTACTCCAGAGCCTATCGTACTTAGTAAATGCTATCGCCAGAGGAGGTCCCCAGGGCCGTAGAGCACAATTTGACGGCAGCAGGCTATCACATTCGCGGCCCTCATGACGTGAAGGCTCCCATCAAAATACGACAAGAAAGGCAACATCAATCACGACTCATCGGTTTTCGGAATACAGTGGAGCACTCTTCAGGGCAGCGTCTAATCGCCGACTCAGAGTTGAATGGAATATTGAGCAGGAACACTGTGGATTGGTATGTTTTTGAGAAGAGCTAATCGTAAGTACCAACCGACCGAAGCACCTCATCGATATTATTAGCCCTCACCAATAAGAACGAAGCCAACCAATGTCACCTGACTGCCTATTTCTGCAACACCCCACGTAAATGCACCATGGAGTAACCATTCTCATCCGGTCTCCTTCAACCCTCAACAACATACCGCCATATTGGTGGGACGGATATATCAAAATCGTACACATTTTGACCCAGTACACGTGAATTACCGTAAAAACGGTTACGAGGCACCACAACACAGCAGGTGAAGAATACCACAACACGGCAGATCCAGGATACGCCGGATCCCCGCAAATAGTTAGGCACTTCGGTGTATTCGTACGCAATTGAATTCTACCGTTCTGAGATAATGCAGCCTTGGCCAAAATATCTCGCGAAGCTACAGTTCAGAATAGGAGGTCGAATATCGGCATTGTGGTTCAATTAGACTCCAAGCCCGCAATAATATCGTGTTGATAGCATAGTTTCGGGGCAGTTAAGTATTTTTCAAAGCACCTCTTGGTGTGAAATATCTTAGTATATTAGTCCACAAGCTGGTCCACTAATCGTCTAGATTCGAAAGAGTATTGCAATACGTGTCGTGGCGTAAATTTCCGCTAAATCTGTGAGTCCCATAACATTGCAATGACGTACATGGTTCAGACTTGCAACACGTTAGAGGATTACAACACAATGCCTGACTATTGTTCAAATATATATCGTAGCTTAGATTGGTGCTTGGATCGCATAAACCATGCGGAGTCGAACGTCAGGAGGATGCCATTCATGGTTCAGGTTCGCGCCAGGGCCAGAAACTCTGCAGTGAGGAGTGGTCGTCCAAGAGCGCTTGTGCTTCGAACTCCGGTCAGCACCAGAAGCCATGAAGCGAAGGTGGTCCAGGTTCGCGCTAGGGTCGTGTACCACACAGTGAGGGGTGGTGGTCCAATATCGGTCGTGGTCCAGGTTCGCGCTAGGGTCGTGTACCACACAGTGAGGGGTGGTGGTCCAATATCGGTCGTGGTCCAGGTTCGCGCTAGGGTCGTGTACCACACAGTGAGGGGTGGTGGTCCAATATCGGTCGTGGTCCAGGTTCGCGCTAGGGTCGTGTACCACACAGTAAGGGGTGGTGGTCCAATATCGGTCGTGGTCCAGGTTCGCTCTAGGGTCGTGTACCACACAGTAAGGGGTGGTGGTCCAATATCGGTCGTGGTCCAGGTTCGCGCTAGGGTCGTGTACCACACAGTGAGGGGTGGTGGTCCAATATCGGTCGTGGACCAGGTTCGCGCTAGGGTCGTGTACCACACAGTGAGGGGTGGTGGTCCAATATCGGTCGTGGTCCAGGTTCGTGCTAGGGTCGTGTATCACACAGTGAGGGGTGGTGGTCCAATATCGGTCGTGGTCCAGGTTCGCGCTAGGGTCGTGTACCACACAGTGAGGGGTGGTGGTCCAATATCGATCGTGGTCCAGGTTCGCGCTAGGGTCGTGTATCACACAGTAAGGGGTGGTGGTCCAATATCGGTCGTAATTCATGTTCGCACCAGGATCTTGTACTACGGAGTCGAAACTACTAGCCAACCAATGCCAAGGATATCACTGTGGTCAAAACATAATACCCTTCCTGTAACTAAACACCGCGTGCAATTGATGGCGTTGGAGCCATGCCACCGCCACTCGTGACTACATTTCACGTCGTGTTACGTCTCGGTGCCGCAATTTCACGTCTTCATCGTGTTGACGTCACGACCCAGTGCCACTCTATGGTCCGCCATCGTGCCGAGGTCGTGGTCCACTCGTGTCTGGCCGTTAGCGGAACTGACGGCGGCGGCAGTCGGCTAACTCACGTTCTGTTTTCTGGTGCGCGGGTACACGAGGAAGAGCGGCAGCTGAGAGCCGCTGATGAACGCGCCCACCAGGTTGGGGACCTGCCGGCCACACGAGCGGGCGTTACCAACATATCCATGTCACGGGAGGGGACCCGCCTGCAGCACGAGCGGGCGTTACCAACATATCCATGTCACGGGAGAGGACCTGCCGGCCACACGAGCGGGCGTTACCAACATATCCATGTCACGGGAGGGGACCCGCCTGCAGCACGAGCGGGCGTTACCAACATATCCATGTCACGGGAGGGGACCTGCCGGCCACACGAGCGGGCGTTACCAACATATCCATGTCACGGGAGGGGACCCGCCTGCAGCACGAGCGGGCGTTACCAACATATCCATGTCACGGGGGGGGCCGCCTGCAGCACGAGCGGGCGTTACCAACATATCCATGTCACGGGAGGGGACCCGCCTGCAGCACGAGCGGGCGTTACAAACATATCCATGTCACGAGAGGGGACCTGCCGGCCACACGAGCGGGCGTTACCAACATATCCATGTCACGGGGGGGGGGCGCCTGCAGCACGAGCGGGCGTTACCAACATATCCATGTCACGGGAGGGGACCTGCCGGCCACACGAGCGGGCGTTACCAACATATCCATGTCACGGGAGGGGGCCCGCCTGCAGCACGAGCGGGCGTTACCAACATATCCATGTCACGGGAGGGGACCCGCCTGCAGCACGAGCGGGCGTTGCAAACATATCCATGTCACGGGGGGGGGCGCCTGCAGCACGAGCGGGCGTTATAAACATATCCATGTCACGGGGGGGGCGCCTGCAGCACGAGCGGGCGTTACAAACATATCTATGTCACGGGGGGGGGGGCCTGCAGCACGAGCGGGCGTTACCAACATATCCATGTCACGGGAGGGGACCCGCCTGCAGCACGAGCGGGCGTTACCAACATATCCATGTCACGGGAGGGGACCCGCCTGCAGCACGAGCGGGCGTTACAAACATATCCATGTCACGGGGGGGGGCGCCTGCAGCACGAGCGAGCGTTACAAACATATCCATGTCACGGGGGGGGCACCTGCAGCACGAGCGGGCGTTACCAACATATCCATGTCACGGGAGGGGACCCGCCTGCAGCACGAGCGGGCGTTACAAACATATCCATGTCACGGGGGGGCGCATGCAGCACGAGCGGGCGTTACCAACATATCCATGTCACGGGAGAGGACCCGCCTGCAGCACGAGCGGGCGTTACCAACATATCCATGTCACGGGAGGGGACCCGCCTGCAGCACGAGCGGGCGTTACCAACATATCCATGTCACGGGAGGGGACCCGCCTGCAGCACGAGCGGGCGTTACCAACATATCCATGTCACGGGGGGGGGGCCGGCCGCACGAGCGGGCGTTGACAAAATGTCCACGTCACGGGGGTATAGGGGTATAGATACGGCTATAACGGGGTGCACACAACGTGACTGTGCGGGAGCTCCGCGGTACCGAAGCAAACGTCTATCCTCAAAACTTGCCACAAACGCTTCAGAAGTGGCCAGCATTCCCATGGAGCTTTGTCTTGTGTGCTATGCCCTCGTCTCAATGATGGCGCAAGCTTTAAAATCAGGCTTCGTCCGAGCAAACAATGTGGGATTCTGCCATTTAATGTGTAAAAACGTACCAGAAGCAATCGCCGCTAATATGGCTGACATCGTTTTCCCAGTGGAAAACTGGAATTGCGTGGATTTTTAGCTGATGATGATTTAACCCGCGCCGTCTTTCCGGTAAAATCCTCACACCCCGTCTCGGGGGGGGGGGGGCGGTTGAAGATCCCCCTCTAAAATCCAAACTAAGCATCGCACAAAAACGAAAGAGGTGTCATCGGAAAGCGCTCGACGAGTAGGGTCCGGATCCACCCTCCAAAACAATTTTCCACAAAAGTGACGTCACCTGGGAGCAGTGTGAAATTTTTCAAGAAAATGGGTGGAAAATACCACCTAATGAAAGTTCAATCCACCTCCCTGTCTATGGCTTTTGTGACATCCTTGCTTACTAGCTGCTGATTATGAAGCCAACACGAACTCAACTGAAGACATCCTGATGCCCTTCAACAATACAAATATGCCATAGGTGGGGTGCACCAATGACCTCTGATCAGGAAATTTCCTGAAACCGTATCACAGAGCCTCTTCTGTTTCTGATAGTCTACCCAGTATCCTGAAACCCGGTATCATCCAGCACTCCTTAAGTCTTTATTCAGCAAGTAATGAAGCCCTGCATTGAATACAATATGCAGGCATATCAAAGCTGCTCAGCGATAAATTATTCCACTTTCTGAATACACCATTTCCTGAACACTCAATCGACATCCTTCTCCAAGAAGTATCAGCATCCTGCTCATTGCTATGGAGTATTTATGTCTCCTTTGCAACAGTATCTTGTTTATAAATAGCATGTGCATACCCTCAATATGGAATGGTGTTACACGGACATTTTGCAATGCAATTTCAGGTAAAGGGATGATCTATGTGATATGGGATACAATACCAGTTCATCATATGGGCACTGTATGACCGAAGCAGTCGATGCGCCCCTAAGCCCAAATAACCAATCAACCAGTTCATCATAGTTATTATTTTCCTTATCCCGAATACATCTTTTCTTAAATTATGAATCTTAAAACAAATGATAAAGGTCCAGTCATAATCGCCTACACCATGAACTCAAATTTTAGTCTGAAAGACATCAAAAACATTTTAAATTACACTAATTACATGTCAAATTTCAACATCCTGCTATACTCATTTCAACATCTCACACCTAATGAAAAACCGATATTTTAACCCTGCCTGGGGGGCTATATTTTTCACGACTTTTCACGACTTACATTATGTTTTTGACTCTGGGGAGTTCATTTTCAGGGACATATGAGAGAAAACAAAATTGGAAGGAGAAAAAGACAGCGACATCGGCCAGGGCTATAATTCTTTTTGGCCCACCAATTTATTTATTTTATTTCAAAATTGAGTTTTCAAGTTTTCTTGAATTTTCCTTTTCCAATGGGTAGAGCAAACCGAGAAACGTTGCTGGAATTAAACTTGCCCTAATAAAAATGTTTACTTTAGCCAGAATCCAGTATTTGAACCGCAATTTGGCAAATACGCAAAATGTATATGTAGTCAAAAGCGAAAAAAGAGAAAGATTCCACTGGTACGTTTTGTTGCATCCGTAAAGATAAGCAAACGCAGAAAGTTTCACTAAAATATCTGCATCCGTTAAAGCGTGACGACTGGTTTAACATTTTTGGAGGTGTACTCACTTGACCTTGACTAACTCGTTGACCCCAGATGGCCTGACCTAAGCATTTTGTATTAGCATGTCAAATTGATGTGGGAAAAGGTATGCTAAATGTGGGCGCGCTGCCACGCGCCGTTCGTCCGCTATCCGCGAAAAAAAAACTGAGGGGGCGGTTGAAACCCCCCCCCCGAGGCGGGACGGGTTAAATACGTCAGCACATCACGTCAGATTTACATTAAATTCAATAACATGGCGCAACCAAATATATGTTATCATATCAAAGAACACTTCAGCACCTGCCGGTTAGATTGGCGAAGCTGCCATTCGTCACCGGTGACCAATGGACGAGTTTCACGTAATGGGTATTTCGTTGTAAAAAAACGCACGAAATATTTCGCATTTAAAACTAAGTATTTTCATCGTAAGAGGTATATTTTCTACCTAATTAAATTATTTCAGTTAAGTGTGTCTTTTTTAAACGCCTCATGGTGATGACGTCAGATATGGGGTTCCTCGAAGCGGCCAAGCCAGAGACGCGCAGTGAATTCTGGATCGGGCATTTCTTGGCGTAGTTTTTCAACCGAGTAACGTCATGTAGAACAAGGTGAGTGGCTGCGGCACTATGGTGAACGATTTTCAAGAAAATATGAAGCTGAAAAGGGTAAATAATATATTGTGGTGGTAATGCAACAGCTAACCTTTTTCTTTCAAGTCCATGGCATTTTGGTGTCGCGTGAACAAACAGCAAACGCTTGTACAATGTTTTTGAGTAAAATGTGTGACATTATTGGAAGGGCCATGGCTGACAAACTGCTTGACGAAGCACACAAGCCTCAGAAAAAGCCTACACTCAAATGCACCACCTCAAAGATTGGCATCAGGGAGATGAAATACATGCGCCTAATGGAACATAACTTGAGGTAAGAAAATCAAGAGGCTTTAGGCAAGTGCCTTTTCTACATTACCACGGCGATCAGAGGACCATCTCGGCGCGCAGCATCGCTCCACAGCTTCCTCATCTTGCCTGAACACGGAAAGCGGATGAATATGGTGTCTGGCTTACTAAAAGTTGTATTTTTACACCTTGGCACAAAGCAATCATAATGGCGGCGTTTTCTGCGATCCATTGTCATCTGACGGTGGGATGCAATTTAAGCTAAAACAGTCACGATCAGTTCAAACTCGGCGGCATCCTATGCGCAAAATGGAACGCCCGGCAGTCGACCTTTGCTTCCGACAACAAACGTGACGTCTTACGTATTTTGATCAATCACAAAGCGAGACATTCTGAAGTGATTTTTTGAATTATTTAAGTGCCTTAAGGATTTTTTTCCAATATAAATGAATGCCACCATCGTGTTTAGAATTAAAAACCACTAGTGAAACTTGAGAAAAAAACCTGTTTGTCCAGACATCAAACATGTCCATTGGCATGAGAGATTGGCAATGCTATATGGCAAAACAGTCCGTGCGGCGCAAGACCAATAGCCACCGCCACTACCACCTCCCCCGGCTCCGGCTACGAACCGGACCCAGAATCAAAAACTGAACGAAGAGCCTAAGACCAACCCGACCGACGCTGGGAGGACGCGGCTCAGCGACGATGAACTACCACAGGGGCGGCGGGTAGCGGCCTTACTTGCACGAAAAGGTCGTCGATGATGACGCCGTAGACGTACCACTGCAGCATGACGACACAGGACGCGATGATCATCGGCAGCGGAAGCACCTCGGTCGACTTGCTCCGGATCACCTCCGCCTGCGGCAGTGCGGTGCGTGAGAATGCAAATATGTTGTTCCCATACCCAGCCTTGAAGGACATACGAGTGCCCATTGAAAAACAACCTGGTCATACAACATATGCATAACTTTTAGATACAATCAGAAAATAATGCATCCATAAATATTTTAAATGCCAAAACGTAGCTTATCGTATCACTCTAGAAAGGGAAGATGTGCTAGCACTGCTCTCCTTTTTTTGCTTCCAGTACACAAAAGGATGGCTTGGACGCTTCCTACTAAAAATGCAGCTGCAAGTCTTGCGGCATCTATCATATCTGATGCCGAATGGTTAGGGACGTAACAAAATACCCACCAGGTTTCTGCTTTAAATCGTGCCAGGCTAATACGACCATGAAGCATAGATGCAGTGCAGAAATTACAGCTACAGGCACAGCTTCAGGCACAGCTTCAGGTCAAGCGAGCCATCGGCAAGTGTTTATGGCGGAAACATACACAAGAGAGACGAGCGAGCCCCGGCGGGAAGTCTTTGTGGCGGGAGCACACACAAGAGAGACGGGCGAATCACTGCGCAACAAGACCCCACCAACGAAGCCCCGCAGGCGGACAGGCGCGAGCGACGAGCGGTTGCCGTGGATAATGGCCCAATTTACCAGAGCGAGATTGCACCAGAGCGAGATCTCACCAGAGATGAAGCAATGACTCGCCAGCGAGGGTCGACTAGTCCGTGGGTGTAGCAGTCCATAGGACTGACATAGCGTCGATCGCACCAATATTGTGGCCCCGTCAACAACTTTTCATGGATCGATCGTTGATTACATTTCATTACTGAGGTGAAATTTGACAATGTGCGCCTCTTCTCAACTAACTTTGTCATTGCTCCACACGCTAGTGAATTCGTCCGACAGACAAGTTGCTGGTGAAAGATGACTTGCCAGCAAGAGCTAACTGGTGAGACATCTCACTAGAGAGACGGTGCACTGGTGAGGTAGCTGACCAGAGAGACAGTTTACTGGTGAGATAACTGACTAGAGAGAGTTCACTGGTGAGACAGCTGACCAGATACAGTTCACCGGGCAGATAAGTAACCATATAGACATTTCACTGGCGAGGTAGGTGCTCGGAGGGACAGTTCATTGGTGAGATAGGTGCTAAGAGCAAGGTTAAAATAATGTTTTTTCGCCAGATGTGAGATATCGAAACGAGCAAAGTAGGATGTAGAAATTTGTCATGCAATTAGTGTCATTTAACCCGTCCCGTCTCTGGGGGTCTTCAACCGCCCCCCTCAGGTTTTTCGTGGATAGTGGACAAACGGCGCGCGGCAGCGCGCCCAAATTTGGCATACCTTTTCCACATCAATTTGGCATGGTGTTTCAAAATTTTGAAGTCAGGTCATCTAGGGTCAACGAGTTAGTCAAGGTCAAGTGAGGTCATCTTCAAAAAAGTTCAACCAGTCGTCACGCTTAAACAAATAGATATTTTAATGAAACTTTCAGCGTTTGCTTATCTTTAGGAATGCAACAAAATGTACGAGTGGAATTTATCTATTTTTTTCGTTTTTGACTACATACAAATTTTGCGTATTGCCCAGTTCAAATAGAGGATCCCCTTGCAGTTCAAATAGAGGATTCTAGCTTAAGGAGGCATTTTTGATTAGTGCAAGTTGACTTCCAACAACGTTTCTCGGTGTGCTCTACCCATTGGAAAAGGAAAATTAAAGAAAACTTGAAAACTCAAAATATTGAAATTGCCCCCAAAATTGTATTTTGTGAGCCAAAAACAAAGCCCTGGTCGATTTCCGTCCTTTTCTCATTCCAGATAACTTGTTTAAAAAAAAAATATATCCCCAAAATGAACTCTCCAGAGTCAAAAACACAATGTAAGTCATGCAGTCGTGAAAATCTAGCCCCCTGGTGACGTCACGTTTGGGGGAAAACTGTTTTGGGGGTGGACCCGGACCCTACTCGTCGAGCGCTTTCCGATAAGACCTCTTTCGTTTTCGTGTGATGCTTAGTTTGGATTTTAGAGGGGGTTACTAACCAGGAGACGGGGTGAGAGGATCTGACCGGAAAGAAGGCGCGGGTTAAAGTGCTTTTAATACATCAGACTCAAATTCGAGCTGATGGTATTGGCACTTCGAGCTGATGGTGTAGGTTCCAAGAGCAGGATATTGATACTTGGAGAAAGATGTCGATTGAGCGTTAAGTGGTATATTCCACGCTATTTCACGAATAATTTATAACTGGTCCGGAGAAAGTTAACTGATGAGCTAGCTAACCAGAGACAGTTCACTGAGAAGATGGGTGGCCAGAGATACAGCTCATTGGTGACATAGGTGACCAGATAGACAGTTCACTGGGGGAGATAGCTGACCAGAGAGAGAGAGTCCACTGGTGAGATAGCTAACCAGAGAGACAGTCCACTGGTAAGATAGGTGACCAGAGACAGTTCACTGGTGAGATAGGTGCCCAGAGACAGTCCACTGGTGAGATAGCTAACCAGAGAGACGGTCCACTGGTAAGATAGGTGACCAGAGACAGTTCACTGGTGAGATAGGTGCCCAGAGAGTTCACTGGTGAGATAGGTTCCCAGAGACAGTCCACTGGTAGGATAGCTGATCAAAAGTACAGTCCACTGGTGAGATAGGTGACCAGAGAGAGTTTACTGGTAGGATAGCTGATCAGAAGTACAGTCCACTGGTGAGATAGGTAACCAGAGAGAGTTCACTGGTAGGATAGCTGATCAGAGGGACAGTCCACTGGTGAGATAGGTGACCAGAGGAAGTTAACTGGTAGGATAGCTAATCAGAGGGACAGTCCACTGGTGAGATAGGTGGCCAGAGAGAGTTCACTGGCAGGATAGCTGATCAGAGGGACAGTCCACTGGTGAGATAGGTGGCCAGAGAGAGTTCACTGGTAGGATAGCTGATCAAAAGTACAGTCCACTGGTGAGATAGGTGACCAGAGAGAGTTTACTGGTAGGATAGCTGATCAAAAGTACAGTCCACTGGTGAGATAGGTGACCAGAGAGAGTTTACTGGTAGGATAGCTGATCAGAAGTACAGTCCACTGGTGAGATAGGTGACCAGAGGAAGTTCACTGGTAGGATAGCTAATCAGAGGGACAGTCCACTGGTGAGATCGGTAACCAGAGAGAGTTCACTGGTAGGATAGCTGATCAGAGGGACAGTCCACTGGTGAGATCGGTGACCAGAGAAAGTTCACTGGTGAGATAGCTCACCAGTGAGACGAGTGGCGCAGCCGTAAAGCCAATGCTGGACGCAGCTGCGACGCAGCCCAGCCGGTAACGAGCCAACGTGTGGTCTTGCTCGAACATGTCCACATACCAGTACACGACCGATACTAGCGCCACCACGGCGAGTATCTGGCGACGCACCGTCGCCAATGATACCTGTGAAAAGATGGCGCCACCATTGTTGGCGCTCTGGACTGGGAGCAGGGTCCACGGTTTCCAAGCCATGTGTAAGCATGCGTCGAGTGTCAAACGTCAGCGCAGCGTCTCATTAAAGCTGGGCTCGGATGCGTGTCACAGACTCAGGACCGCCCTCGGTCGTCGTCTGTCGTCAGCTTGCCGAGACAGAGTGAATCTGACAGCGCGGGCACAGCATAAGCTCCTCGGTGGTCCGCCCGAACACATTCAAACAAAACACACTGATATGAGGGAATGAGCCCTTTTGTTGATCAATCCAGCCGCTGAAAGGACTTTCTGGGGAACGGCAGGCCGAAAGTAAAGTAGGGACATGTTCAAAGCATGTTATTCGATTTTTTGCATATTACACCGCCAACAGATAACTTCCCAACAGGCAAAGTCGATAGCATACCACACATTTGGCACACAGCAACATCACACAACAAACGCCAGCCGACAAGATAGCAAAAACAACACGTCGCGGTACTTCGGTAGAACTACAAATGCTCAAAAGACGAAACATACCATTAGAAAACTTAGCGCGCAGTAGACCGCGAACCCATTGACGAGGTGAACAACTACCAGATGGGACGATACATATCCAGCAATGAAGCTGTGTGGCGACTGTTTGGATTCGACATCCACGACCGATACCCGACGGTGGTCAATCTGGCCGTCCACCTGCAGAACGGTCAACGAGTTTACTTCACTGAGCAGAACGCCCGTCAGCAGGTTGGAAATCCTGCCGACACGAGTCTGACCGCGTTCTTCAAACTATGCGATCGGGACGACTTTGCCAGAACACTGCTCTATTCAGACGTGCCGACATACATGGACATACATGGATACATGGACGAACAAAATGTGGATAGCGAGAAAGAAAGGCAAGCCGGCAACAGACTAGCCAGAATACGTGTCAGGAGACGCGATCTGACGAGTGTACACGGTACACCAAAACAACAGAGAATGTTTCTACATGAGACTGCTGCTGCACAAAGTTCGCGGTCCTACACGGTTCAGATCACTAAGAGAGTATGACGGAGAAGTGATGGACACGTACAGAGAGGCGTGAGCCCGTCACGGCATCCATGAAAACGACGAACACTGGAACAAGGCACTGCAGGAAGCGGCTGCCATGCAAGCACCGCGACAGCTGAGGAAACTCTTTGCTACCATGTTGCAAGTATGTGGCGTGTCCGATCCGATCCAGTTGTGGAACACACACAAAGAGGCGATTTCAGAGGACATTCACGATCGCTACTACTGTGAACTCATCAAAGCATCCGACGAGACACCCGTTCCGTGCAACGACGCGATCTTTAACCAGGCATTGGTTGATATCGAAGACCGGACACTGGCAATGGGAGGACAAACTACCCGGCTACGGACTACTTGCAGCGGACAGGTCGGTAGCGGTGATGGTCTCTGCTAAATACCAGCGAGAGATCAGCTACGACGTAGCCGGGCTGGCCTCTTTCGTTGAAGGGAATGCACCGAAAATGGTCGCAGACCAGGCCGATGAATACAACACGATCAATGACTGTGTTCAAAGTGGACACGGCGGTGTCTTCTTCTTGGATGCGCCAGGCGGAACTGGCAAGACATTCGTCACAAACCTGCTACTGGCAGAACAGAGAAGTCAAAATAGAATCGCACTCGCGGTAGCATCCAGCGGTATCGCAGCCACATTGCTGGATGGCGGTCGTACGGCACACTCTGCTTTCAAGTTGCTACTTGATCTGGCTAAGCAAGAAAGTCCGATGTGCAACATCAATCGAGGAACAGCAAAAGCCAGGCTTTTGCAAGAGGTGAAACTCATCATATGGGATGAGGAAACAATGAGTCACAAAGGCGCATTTGAAGCATTGGATGCGACACAGAGATCTGCGAAACAACGAACTGCTCATGGGCGGAGTTACGGTTGTGCTATCTGGCGACTTCCGTCAAACGCTACCTGTCATCCCGCGTGGAACCAGATCAGACGAAGTGAACGCCTGTCTGAAAACGTCATATCTGTGGCCATATGTACGCAGACTGTGTTCGTCCACAAACATGCGAGTCCATTTGTTTGGTGATAGCACAATCGGAGAGTTGGCATCACAGCTACTCCAGGTGGGAGATGGGACACTAACGGTGGCAAGAGTAGCGAGGTTGCTCCGCCGTCCGGACACGCCGCGACAGCCGAACATGAGCTGATCGCCAAAGTGGTCCCATCATTGATCACAAACTACCAAAATACAACGTGGCTGAGCCAGCGAGCTATACTGGCACCGAAAAATGACCAGGTAGCCAACACCAACCTGAAACTGCTGAAACTTCAACCGGGAACACCGGTGGGGTACAAGTCGGTAGACACCATACCCGATCCAGACGAGGCGACCAACTACCCAACTGAGTTTCTCAACTCACTCGAACCACCCGGTCTGCCGCCACACAACTTAATTCTGAAGGAGCACGCTCCGATCATGCTGCTACGCAATCTCGATCCACCGAAAGTGTGCAACGGCATAAGACTGACTGTCAAGAAGCTGCTCCCACATGTGTTGGTGGAAACTGTGATGACTGGCAAAGCGAGTGGTCAGGATGTGTTCATTCCACGCATCCCACTCATACCGTCTGACATGCTATTCGAGTTCAAACGACTACAGTTTCCTCTGAAACTCAGTTATGCCATGTCAATCAACAAATGTCAGGGACAGTCACTGCATGTTGTCGGACTGAATCTCACTTCACCAGTGTTCAGCCATGGACAACTGTATGTCGGCTGCTCACGTGTTGGCAACCCCAACAGGCTGTACATACTGTCTGAGGAAAAAGGCAAGACGCGAAACGTGGTCTACCACGAGGCACTCAGAAAACCATAGGTCGCGTGTGTGAGTGTGTGTGACACCAATGTATTGTTACTGTGTAACATGATTACCTGATGATGTGCAATACACATTTACCAGTTTACATGAATTCGTTTTACAACCCGGGCGAAGCCGGGTACGGGCCACTAGTACATTCATGCTTGTTGCTAAACGACCCACTCACAGAAGATATGGGGCGATGATGGTCGAGTGGTTAATATGTTGAGTACTGGGTACCAAAGGTGCCGGGTTCAACACTCGCACCACTCGGAACATTTACCAATCCCGCGGCCCACCGGAGAAACAGTGTGGGTGGTGCCATTGGCCGTGATCGTGCATAAAGTGCGTCGATAACCACCCAATAAAGAAACAAACAAATGCCAGAATATGGGAGGGTTGGGTGAGGTTGCTCGTTAGCATCTGACCGCCGACTGCCCTGTCAGTAAGTTCAGCGGTAAACGCAGCCGGCCTGACCGGCCTGTGCCACTCACCACGCCCACGCAGAAGCGGTAGTAGAAGGCCAGGTAGGCAAGCTGCAGCACCAGACCAGACAGGTTAACGGATATCATGGCCGCGTCCTCGATTATCAGGCCGTATTTCAGCCACAGCGAGCACCTGCGACGCAACACCAGCACACACTGACACATGTGGAGCGCAGCCAGGCTTGTCGCAGACAACCCGCGCGCCAGAGGTGGCCACGACAACACGTCACGTCATAGATGAGCATAGCGCGCGTCTACTGCGAATAGCTGGTCATCTCAAACTAAAACTGACATGACAATGGTCTCTTTTTAGGATGATGACTTTCGAGTAAGAAAGAAGACAATTCGCTATACAGGTATGACGTATTCCAAACAACTGTAGCAACCGTTCCATCAAACAAGTGCATCCGCAGTCAGGAAGACAGTTGTGAAAAGGAGAAGAACGTGGAATACACAGGAAAAAAAATACTTCCATCACTAAGCAAACCATGTGGTCTTCAACAAGAAAGCACAAACACAATATCGTTTGCATTATTTATCGTTCATACTTAAATACCTCGAACTGTAACACTTTCAGAACAAAAACGACGAAATGGCCCGAACCAATCCAAGTCGCTAAAGCACAAAAAAAAACAGCTATAACCAGATGCTGCATTGTATTTTCAGGCAACATAATTCAAAAATGCCGATGAAGATTTATGGATTTTGCAAATCACATGGAATCATATATCACTGAACAGATCAGCTAGCGCATTATGGAATAAAAAAGCGACTTTTCCATCGAAGCAGACTTAAATATAAAAAGAGAAGTTAAAAACGACACCATTTGAAGCTACTTCAACACTTTTCATGCCATGACAAGCCAACGCTCCCGATTCTTGAAGCTTTCATCCAGTCCACCATTGACAAAAATAGATAATTCATACGTTTTTGTACACTCGGAAAATTGCAAGCCTTTAACATACGCTTTGTGTGCTACTATGTGACTATGCTTAACACGCGACTGGGGGGGGGGAGGGGTATGGGGCGAAATCCGCCCACCCATCCGGTTTTTCGCACATAACTCCAGATTTTACTGGGCGATATGCACCATTGGTTGTGTACCTGCTTAGAAATGATTGGCGCGTTGTTTAAAGCAAGAAAAACGAAAATCGGCCGAAATTTGCTCGGAGTTAGGGGGTCGTTAAAGTTTAAAAAAAAAGTTTTAAACGCCAGACCACAAAAATCGGCGCTAAGGCGCTTCCCGTATATTCGCAAAAGGGAAGTGTTCTTGGCAACACTAGCGACTTGTTTGATGTACATTGTTCTGCTTTATAGTTTCAAAGTCATGTTAGGTCACCGAGGTTAAGTCAGGTCAAGTTCATGGCATGCTAATGGAACCAAACTTGTTCAACTGGAATGTTGTCATAAATGCAAATGATTACCATGCGATTGATGTCACTTTGCATGTTACTCCCTACACATCTTGAAAACTACTGTTTGTCATTGTTGTCGGAGCGGTCGGGCGGGCAGCCCGGTTTCGGTAACTAAAGCAGGTAATGACTTGATAAAGTGCTGGTATATAGATGACCCGAGGTCAAATGCCGAGTCTAACATCTGTATTGTATCATTAGTAATGTCCAAAGCATCATCGGTGTCCATTTTGGAGCATTTACAAACAATCATAGCGATCCATAACAATGAATAGCCAAGCTACGCAAAACCAGACAATTTTGACATGTTGACGTCATTTGACCTCGGAAATATTGGTCTAAGGTCATGAAATTTGCACAAAATAGTGTTCACTACCGTGCCTATCCACCCCGCCCACCCCACCCAGCTTTGATAGGAGCTGAGATCTTAGGGGGGGGGGGCGAAATCCGCCCCCTCCAGTGCGCGTAATTTCTAGAGGCCCACCAGGGCGCATGTTAAATACGTGCTATTATGCTTAGCGCACTATAGCACATATTGACATCGAGAGTATATTTCACGCACAATTTGTGGTGATTCACGAGTCATAACTCGTGACTTTGACATGAAATGGGAGAGCTTCAAAAAGGTGCTACAGAGGAATTATATTAAAAAGTAAACAACTTGAGCTGTTGAATCTGCCATCTTTATAGTATTGTAAGGAGGCTTGCATTTTCTTCGGCACCAAAATTTGTATATTTTTCCCATCCCGAACAGGCCGCCAGACGTCCAGCCAGATCCTGGCCACCTTCCCCTTCCCTCACAACTATTTGCCCGGAAAA
The DNA here is from genome assembly GCA_034440575.1 of Imbricaverruca yamaguchii. Taxonomy (NCBI): domain Eukaryota; kingdom Metazoa; phylum Arthropoda; class Thecostraca; family Neoverrucidae; genus Imbricaverruca; species Imbricaverruca yamaguchii. Next base: position 392,947 of record JAOTOL010001340.1, read on the forward strand.
CCAAAACAAACGCGAGTGGCGCCGGCGCCAAGATCAGAAGGCAGCTCCGGCAACAACAACCCGAGTAATGGCCCGACACCCCGTCCAGCTGGCCAACGGAGGTGCGAACACCAGCTGAACCACCTCCGGCAGAAGGGTCATCGGCCCGTGAGGTCTGGGTCCACGCACAGGAGAACCTTCTAGAACGTCATGAAGGCCGCAGGCGGCAAATGCAAACCAAATCAAAAGCGCGAGCTCACTCCGAAACCCTGGGAATGGACCTGTAAGGAGGCTTACATTTTTCGGCACCAAAATTTGTATACTTTCCTATCCAAACAGGCCGCCAGACATCCATTCAGATCCTGGCCGTCTTACCCGTCCCTTACAAACACGCCCGGGAAGCGCACGCGTGTGGCGCCGGCGCCTACATCAAAGCGGCAGTTCCGTGGCGCCCAAGATCAAACGGGCGCCCGACAAACAACACGGCGAGCGCAAATAACGGCTCGGCACCTCCGCGAGGGTACCGGTGGTGCAAGCACCCCGGAAGAAGGGTCATCGACCCGTGAGGTCGGTGGCCCGGACATGAAGACGTCGCCACCCAAGCCAGAAAAAAAATCAACCAGGAGCGCGAACTCACCCCCGAAGCCCTGGGAGTGGGTACAGGAAAAAAAGAGGCGGAGCAATAGCAAGTCCAAAAGAACAGAACAGAACAGGACGAGGACAGAAGAGGAAGAAGGAGGAGAGACGCACGGAGAGAAGGGTCTAGAACACGCGCGGCGGTGGACGCCGGACCGACGCCCGAGGGCCGTCAGCGGTGGCCAGATGGCTGAGTTTTCGGATGGAGGAGAAGAAGCACTCAGCCAAGGCCACTCGCCACTCACCATTGGACATGTGAGTGCTAAACTTCTGGCATGTCACCCTTTTTCCCAAAACCTTTCCGAACCAACCTAAATTATCTATCGCAGCTTCTGCCTTCTCACCAAATTCATGGCTGGGAGCGACCTGTCTCATGGGGGGGGGGGACCAAATAGGATAAGTTTAGGGTGGGGAGGAGGTGGACGGATTATTATTATTATTAGGGTTTTAGGGTAAGTCAACCCCAATTGGGTTATTGTGCGAGGTGGACGGAGATGTCGGAGATGGCGGGAAGTATGTGAGCAGTGTGTGCGCAATGCGATGCGATGCGGTGTATGTAAGGGCAAATATATTAGAGTAAGCGTATAAATTCTCTAGTGGCATCAACAAAGACCGGTGGTGGCATTTCGGCAGTAACGGACTGGAGGAGCGGTAGAGCAGGGCCGGATAAAATAGGATAGAGTGCAGCAATGGATGACGTCAGACCTACGACCCTTCAAACGGTGCCCGCGTAGTAAATACCTCAGCGACCAGGCGCGAGGAGGGGAGGATATTTACGTCCAGAATTGAAATGGCGGCTGTGACGCGGGTGATGAGGGGTGCCCGCCGGGCTTCTCGCCCTGACCGGGTCATCAACAGCCGACCCGTAGACGGAGATCATACCATGAGTACTTTCCGACAAAGTGGAATGATCTACACAATTATGCTTGGATATGTGCATGATTAAGCGAGGCAGCCGACCTGCAAGCCGTCCTCCTATGGACTGTACGTTTTCCGGGCGATGGTGGTGACTGTTGAAGTCAGTTAAATTGCCTAGAATATTATTGCTGTTATATATATGACGCGCGTTTGGTTAAGGCCTGATTGCCAGAGGGTGCGATGAACGGACACTTCGGGGGTATTAGTTCACCTGCTCTGGATCTTTGACCGCAAAATCACGCTGGCCTCTGCGATCCAGAGGTGCAGGTGAGGTGGCGAACATGGTATGCATGTGGGAGGGGCTGGCAAAGGGGCCACCACAGTGCGTTCGCAGGAAGTCTGGCGCCGGACTATAGGGTTAGTTAGTCATTGGGGTTTAGGGGCGCATCGACTGCAGAGGTCATGCAGCGCCCATAACAGCGTCAGTCATATCAAGTTTTTAAAGGCGAAACTGACGAAGGCTACTAGATGCGACACATAATCCATTGCCATGACGTACATCCCATCCATCATGGTTTGACAACATATATGTCATCGCATTAATGGGGCGTATATACCACAGAAAACCTAACCTCTGAGAGGAAACGGAATAACTGTCCCGATTGTATAAACGGAGATTCATCCCCCAATACTTCCCGTAGCGATAGTGTAGTGCGACCGAAGTGGCGTCTCCGCGCATGTGCAAGTCTGGGGCACGCAACCAATATGTGTTGTACTGATAGGAAAGCATGACACCTCTGACATAATGGCCTTTCGTCACCGCTAAGAAGGTAACTGTGAGTGTCGAATGTGTGGCCTATTCGTAAGCGACACAGCACCACCTCGTTGCGTCTGATGTTATGTGATGATGATGGCCACTCACCGAGACGATGTTTGACTCTCTTCAACTTATTATGAGTCATGCACTCCCAGCTGGCTTCCCATTTCTTTATAACCGAACTCTTAATGTCTGGGAAAAAGTCCCTCGCAGGGAGAGGTAGACGTCGAGTGCGTGGACATTCAGCGCCGCGCTTCGCTGCGACATCCGCAGCCTCATTTCCGACGATTCCCACGTGGCTTGGGAGCCAACAGAATACTACTTTCTTACCTATAGTGTTGAGCAACGTGAGCCTAGATAAAATGTCTTGTGCTACTGGGCTTTGTGGGTAAAACCCTTTGAGCGCCAATAGGCTGCTGAGCGAGTCGCTGTATATCGCATGTAGTGTAGCATGCCCAACCTCAATAAAACACAGAGCTTTATTGATTGCAACCAACTCTGAGGTGTAGACTGATGCATTTGCTGGAAGCGAAAACGTTCGAGTTGCATTGTCTGTCACAAAGGCGCTGCCAACACCGGTGCCCGTTTTAGAACCATCCGTATATGTCGACGTGTGGTCTCCGTATGACGTAATCAGTTCCAGTGCTCTGGATTTGAGTTCTGCAGGAACGACATCACCTTTTCTCGTGCATGCCAGCGATAAATCAATATCTGGGGCGACCAGTCTCCAGGGAGGAGTTTTTAAAGTATCCAGTCGCACTACTCCACTCAAGCGTATGCCACTGTTCTCGAACAGGGCGCGGATCCTAACACAGAAAGGAACAGATGTTCCCCGGCGCATCCCCCTGAACAGAGCAAGGATACGTCGGGAAAACACGGACCGATATGTGGGGTGTTCGGGAAACTGGCGCAGCTTGCATGCATAGCGCATCCCAAGTAATTCGCGACGCATAGCAAGACTAGGCTCGTTGGCTTCTGCTAAAAGACTCACTGCTGGTGACGTACGAAAAGCACCGGTAACAATACGTAGCGAAGTGTGGTGAATGGTGTCAAGCGTTCGCTTCACTGTTGCACACGCACCGTCATACACAAAACACGCATAGTCGAGCTTAGACCGGATTAAAGATCGGTATAAAAGCAGCAATGTGGGCCTGTCGGCACCATATGAGGTACGTGAAACCACCTTAAGAATATTCAGTTAGTTAGTTATTAGGGCTTTAGGGCGCATCGACTACATTGGTCATGTAGCGCCCATAACACAGCTTACTTACACGTCGATATATCACACATCCTAGCTAGTTAAGCTTGCATAATAATAGTCGACACAACGAATCGTACATCTTTAAAAAAGGAGAAAAAAAGAAAAGAAAAAACAATATTCAACATTTTCAACTTGGTGCATATATTACTGAAAATGATATTTCAGCGAGGTAGTCAAATAGTCGCCCTGATCGAACAATATCCGAGTCGTTGCCTAAAACCTCGCTGAGTGACAAAGACTGAGCACGCCCAAAGTGACGTTTACGCTCCTCCTCGTAGCCGGGACAGGACAGCAAGACATGCCGCACAGATAGGCGGGCGTGACATCTGGGGCAACGTGGCACGTCATCACCAGTTAGCAAGTAAGAGTGAGTGGCATATGTATGTCCAATTCTCAAGCGACATAGTGCCACCTCATCTCGCCTGATCCTACGCGAGCACGAACTCCATTTTCCGAGGAGATTCTTGATCGCCTTCAACTTGTTGTCGGGTATTGCGTTCCACGAGCCTTGCCACTTTGTGAGCATAAAGTCAGAAATGGTTCGAAAGTGGTCACGGGCAGGGAGTGGTAGAGTTCGTGAACATGGAGCTTGCGTCGCGCGTTTTGCAGCAGCATCAGCAAGGTCATTTCCTGGGATGCCCACGTGACTCGGGATCCAACATAGCACCACTCTTTTACCTGTCTGATACACACTGGTGAGACGAGTTAAGATGTCACGTAAAATGGGGTTTGACGGATTGTGTGTTCTCAACGCTAAAAGGCTACTTAAAGAATCCGTCAAAATAATGTGGAGTAGATGATCTGATACTTCGATGAAACAGATAGCTTTCAGAATGGCAATCAGCTCGGAAGAATACACAGAAGCATGTGCTGGAATGGAAAAGCTTCTCACCACAGTACCTGTAATAAAAGCGCTGCCTACGCCGGTCTCAGTTCTGGATCCATCGGTGTATGTTGGAACAAATCCAGTGTAACATTCAATGTGTTCCATGGCAATTGCTCTGAATTCATGTGGTGTAATATCGGATTTCTTTGTGTAGGCGAGGGAGGTGTCAACTTCCGGTGTGATCAGTTCCCAGGGAGGCGTTGAAATGTGCTCAGTCCGTCTAACTCCCTGGAGCCGGAGACCGCTCTCAGAAAAAAGTCGTCTCATCCTCACTCCGTAGGGGACTGCTCTCGCAGGGTGTTCGTTTGAGAACAGCGTTACTATCCGGTGGGAAAATACATGGGTGTAAGCTGGGTGGTCCGGATATTGCCGTAGCTTACAAGCATATCGCATGCCAAGCTGTTCACGCCGCAGAGAGAGTGGAAATTCGTGAACTTCCTCAAGGAGACTCGCCGTTGGAGAGGTACGAAATGCACCCGTGATGATACGAAGGGCAGAGTGGTGGACTGCATCCAATGTGCGTTTATTCGTCAAAGAAGCTCCATCATAAATAAAACACGCGTAGTCAAGCTTTGACCGAACAAGCGATCGGTATAGCAGAAGCAGCGATGCGCGGTCTGCTCCATAGGTCGCACGAGCCACACATTTTAAGATATTTAAAGTAGTTGCACACCTAGCTCGTAGCGTTTTAAGATGTTGTCGGTATGTCAAGCGTGAATCAAATTCCACCCCCAGAAATCTCACTACCGGTTGCACCGGTATCAACTGTCCGTACAGCATGATTTTCATGTTGGGACATACACGGCGGCGACAGAAGTGTATGGCAACGGTTTTCGCTGTAGAGAAGCGGAATCCATTCGTGTTTCCCCATTTCTCCAAGCACCTGACTGCTAACTGTAGCTGTCGCTCCATCGGCGGTATACGTGAGGCACATGACCATATGGCGAAATCATCAACATATAAGGAGCGCCCAATGGTCACAGGAAGCGAGTACCCAATATCGTTGGGTACTCGCCGGACTATAGGGTATAGGCAAAACATTGCCCGGTGGTTTGTCCACCCCCGAACTCTGCACGTGGGCACGGTTGGTGCAGACAGTTCGAGGGGCATGATGGACGGGTTGGCATGCCATAAGACCCGAGGCTAAAGAGGTAGGGCTGGCTAGGATATAAGTCGACCGGGTACGTGCCCAACGTGGTAGGGATCCGTGCCCGCCCGTCGGATATGTCAGACCTGGTCGCAAGTGTACGACGAATAAGGCCCGGCGCGGCATCGATCGAACTTAAGGTTAGGTGTGTCGGTCAGAGACATCAGAGCACTTGTATCAACCCTCGGAGTCAGTACGATGAGCCCCCTCGTTGCAGTTAAGACTTTGTCCAGGCGAGAAACGCTGCTAATAATGGCTAGGCCAGCCATGATTGGCAGTGAAAGGTTTACTTGTTCGGCCCGGTAATACCATCAAAATTAGAGCATTGGTCTGTCGATCTATGTGTTTGTATACCGCTGAAGGGGGGGGGATCGGGAGCTAAATTTGGGGACCAAGCAATTAATTAATTGATAAGGAGAGCATGAATGGGGCGGACGAATGCGAAGTAAATGAAGGGAATGAACGTGAGTAGGTAGATGTAAGGATCAGCGGAAGCCGCTTGGGGCTCAACACAGGCACCTATTTCGTGCGGAACATTCCACAAAATTATACTAATACTAGCGTCCAAAAAGTCCCAACACGGACATGTCATTCAAACCAGTGACAAATTTAATTGTCATCAATTCTGTCATGCAACGTATTCATTATAATCTGGCTAAAGACTCTCACTTACCTATATGGTGTTCCCAAAACTTTGACCTCGCACATATATAAATTCGTGTTAGGGACGGCAACTCAAACCAACATCACGACGGCTGGGGTTTGGGGATGTGTGGTGGAATTGGCGGTGAAAAACAACATAATAAACCACTGACATAGGCACAATGAACAAAGGAGTGAGTTAGGTCAAGCCCCCAGTTCAGCAGTTCAAGTAGTTAAATCAGTTCCATTCGAGTTTAGGCTGCATCAAGAATAAATTGTCCACACCCACTTCACACACCATACCAGTTCCAGTTCCATTCGAGTTTGGGCTGCATGGATAATACATTGTACACACCCCCTTCACACACCCATACCACTCAGTCGAGTTTAAGTGAGGTTAGCAACAGATAAAACACGCTAGAGGTTACATTTTAACCCACAGTTTATCACGAATACATTTCACACACCCACACACCCACACCCCACACACTTCCACTCCACACATCCACACACCCCTCCACACACCCCCACCCCACTCACCGCACCCATCCCACCCACACCCCACACACCCCACCGACGGCAGAGCCGCCACCCCTACAGACCACAGAAAAAGGAGGCGGGGCTACAGAAAATGGAAGAAAACTGGCGGACAGGCAGAAAACACCCTCTCTCTCTTTCTCTCTCTCTCTCTCTCTCTCTCTCTCTCTCTCTCTCTCTCTCTCTCTCTCTCTCTCTCTCTCTCTCTCTCTCTCTCTCTCACGCGCTCAAGCTCTCACGCTCAATGTCTCTCACTCTCAAGCTCTCAGGCTGACACGCTCACACTCTCGGGAGCGTTTATTCTTGGAAGTCCCACCCTCTCTCTCTCCCTCTCGGAGATGGAGTAGTCTCGGGCCGAGTCAAGGCTGATGATGATGATTTGGGGTTTAGGGGCGCGTCGACTGCTATGGTCATTTTGCGCCCATAACTGTGTTTACAAGCTAACTACTATGCTCCTACAGTAGGCAGGAAGATAAAATATTCAGGGACGGCGATAGATAACATCAACATTTGCTTGTCGAAGGAAGGTAAAAGTGTCCCCAGACGACACCTCAGAATCATCCTTCAGTAGCATACGCAGTGTCTCTGTTTACACGTCCTAAACTCTGGTGTCGTAGAGGTTCTAATGATAAACAGCTTATTAAAACATGATAAACGGTAAGCGGGTCAGAACACCGTGGGCACAAAGGTCGGTCATCACCGGTCAGTATATAGCTGTGTGTCACGAAGGCATGCCCTATTCTCAATCGACAAAGCGTCACTTCCTCTCGTCGTGAGGTCCGGTGTGAGGACTGCCATAATCCTAGTTCTGGTTTTATTACTCTCAGTTTGCTGGGCTTGGAATTCCAGGCTCGTTACCACTAAGATCATATATATGATAAAATTGAGGGATACATATCTCTTGGCGGAACAGGTAGGCGAATTTCACGGCCATTACTGGTAGCGTGCTTGGCGGCCATATCGGCAGCTTCATTTCCAGCAAGTCCAACATGACTAGGGATCCAGCAGAATACGATATTTTTGTCGAGAACAGTTTGGGATTTGACGATGCGGAGAATCCGTTGGACAAGCCTGTTATCTGGATTGAAAGACTTCATTGCCAGCAGACTGCTTAAGGAGTAAGTAAAAAACACGTGATTCGTGGACTGGTCATCCTGTATACAGTAGAGCTTGCATAATGGCATATAGTTCAGCAGTAAAAATCGACGCCTGCTTCGGTAAGCGGAAGTATCCAATACCGCGTCGACCGACGCACGCGCTCCTACTCCCGACGAGGACTTGGAGCCGTCTGTGTATATGCGAGAGAATTCACGGTACTGGTGTATTTTCTCCAACGCCAACATGCGGAGTTCTTCAGGATTGACACTGCCCTTCTTTGAGCAGGACAGAGCAAGGTCTGTCTGGATTGGGACAACCTGCCAGGGGGGGGGGAGACTCGGAGTGACAGCGCGTGCCACAGAACCTGGTTTGATGTTGCACTTACGAAATGTCGGGGCCATGCGTCCAGAAAAAGGTAGGACACGCTGATTACTGAGTGGACGGAGTGGCGGCGAAGGCCTTGCAAATATCAATTTGTATGCTGGGTGCTTCCGGTTCTGTGCGACCTTACATGAGTATCTCGCTCCCAGTAGTGTACGGCGTGACGCAAGAGGAAGTTCATCAGTCTTGGCCATTAAGCTACTAGCCGGTGAAGTACGGAAAGCTCCAGCGGCAACACGAAGGGCTGTATTGTAGATTACGTCCAGACGGCGTTTCGTTGTAATGCACGCCCCATCATATATAAAACATCCATAGTCGATTATAGAGCGTACGAGCGATCGGTACATAAGACGCAAAATACTTCTGTCTGCTCCATACGAGCACCTGTAGACAGTCCTCATCACCTGCAGCCTCTTAGTGCATTTCTGCGAAAGATCTTTGATGTGGGTGTTGTACGTTAGTCGGCGGTCCATCCATATACCTAGGAACTTGACAGCAGGCTTGAATGGAATATGGTGCCCATTGAGCATAATGGGATCGGTGCACGAGCGCCTGGGGCAGAAGTGCACAGCGATGGTTTTAGACGTGGACATAACAAAGCTTGTTTCATCACACCAACCCTGAACCTTCCGGAGAGTCAGCTGGAGTTGGCTCTCCACTGTGCGAACAGAGCGCGAAGAACACCATACGGCGAAATCATCTACAAATAGCGCTTTGCCTACGGACGTCGGCAGTGATGTAGCCACATCATTAATAGCGACAGCAAATAATGCTACACTTAAAACGCTTCCCTGTGGTACTCCGTTAAGTTGTGGAAAAGTGCCAGATATTGTGCGGCCTATTCTAACACGGAACCTTCTGGAAGCTAAAAAGTTTGTCAAGAAGAATCCCATGGAGCCTCTGACACCCATACTATGCAACTTCATCAGTATACCGTGACGCCATGTCGTGTCATACGCGCCATCAATGTCGAAAAATAATGCAGCTGTATGTTTGCGCTTCATAAACCCGGAGCGCATGATGGAGTCAAGTGTTAAAATATGGTCAAGTGTGCTACGGTGTTTTCGGAAGCCACTCTGAATCATGGTAAGAAAATTGTTACGTTCTAAAAACCACATCAGTCAGACATTAACCATTTTCTCAACCAGTTTGCATAGCGAGCAGGTAAGCGAGATGGGGCGTAGTGCGGTGGGCCCTCCCAATATTTATTTGGTTTCCGTACAGGCACAACAATTGCCTCCCGCCACGAAGATGGAAATGTGGCTGATTTCCACATTTCATTGATGGCTTCCAAGAGTATTTATATAGCAGTTGCTGGTAGACGTTTGATTATATCATTATGGAGTGGGTCCGGGCCCTCTGCCACACTCTTGAGTGTGCTAATTGCTGCAGTTAATTCACAGACTGAAAATGGTACGTTGTAGTCGAGGATGTCTGAAGTGGAAAAGTCAGGAGGGCGCTCTTAGCACCGAGCCTTCTGTCGTATAAATCGATCGTTACTACTATTTTCCGAGCGTGTGGACAGCGCACATCCTATTTTATCGGCCACTTCTGCTGGGTCAATGATATCTTGTCCGGCCATGTGTAAGACGGGGAGGGGAACTGGAGCGTGTCTTCCAGAGAAGAGCTTAATTCGAGACCATACAGTTGACAAAGATGTTAAGCGATTTAACGTGCTGTAGTACGCCTTCCATGAGTCTCGTTTTGCCTCGGCGGTGGTTCGTCTAGCGAGCGCTCGTGCTTTGCGAAAGGCTATATGATTATGTGTGCTACTATTGTTATCAAATGTACGAAACGCCCTCTTCCTAGCACGGACTGCCTCTCGACACTTATCAGACCACCATGGGACTGGTTCTCTAATCGACGTTCCCGATGATCGTGGGATGTGCCGCCGAGCACTCTCCAGAGTCGCCGTAGTGAATTCTTCCAAGGACATAACTGATTCAACCGAGTGGTTACTGAGTGTTCTTTCAAGGTTCGATGGGAAACCCTCCCAGTCGGCTCGGTGAAGTAGCCACTTTGAGGGTCGTCGGCCTACAGTAACATGACTAATGAAATGGGAATAAACAGGGAAATGGTCGCTGTTGTGTGGATCATCGTCCACAGACCATTCGAATAAATGTGCAATTTCTGGGCTGCAGAGGGTGAGGTCCAGTACTGAGGTTTGTCCAGTCGGTAATGTAAAATGTGTTGGTGTTCCCGTGTTAAGAATGCAGAGAGGAAAATCGATTATGAAACGCTCCATTGCACGCCCACGGCTAGAAATCATGGTTGAGCCCCAAAGAGAGTGGTGAGCATTGAAATCGCCACACACCATTAAAGGTGGGGTAAGTTGAGCCACAGTTTCAGTTAGTTCAGAAAGTGGAAACGGTCCCGTAGACGGGAGGTAAATGCTGCATATAGTAATGGCTCGGTAATTTATTATCACACGAGCAGCGACACCCTGAATATTTGAGGAGAGAGGTACATGTGTGAATGTTACAGAATTGTGTACAGCAATTGGCACACCGTCATGAGCCACCGTGCGAGGAGTAGCATCTTTACGCAGCAGCGAGTAGTCTTTCAATTGAAATTGTGCACCAGGGGAAAGCTTAGTCTCTTGGAGACAAATTACTGATGGTACTCGTGATTGTAAAATTGTTTGGAGGTCGTGGATACTGGTTCTCAAACCTATGCAGTTCCATTGGAGAATAAAACTCATACGTCAAAATATAAAAATGGAAGTAGTTAACTAAAGACGTGGGTGACTAAGACAACTTAAATGTTACCCGTTCCCAGCTTCACCTTCCGAGGTACTGGGTTCCGTCGCCGATCTCTGCCGAGATCTCGGGTTCCCCCGCCTGGTGGCGATGGTGTCCACGGGGACAGCCGCTTGCGTCCCGTCACAGGGGGAGAAGTAAGACGTGGCGCTTTTTCGTCAACACGGGGTGGTATGGGAGGGGGGCCATCACCTTTCCTGACTCTGCAGTTGGCAGCCGACTGACACGGTCTGGTGGTGGTAGGGGTGTCCATTTAGGGGACTGCCCGGTCCGTGCGCTCGGCGAGGGGTCTCTGGAACCAGTCCGAGATGCCCGGCCATGCACTCCCATGTCTGGGGCTCTCGGATGGACCTGAACAGCAGGTCCTGGTCGAGTCGCCGAGGGTGCCATTAATGGCACTCGACGGGTGGCCACACTGGACTCACTGGTAGTCGCTGACGCGGTTGACGGAACAGGAGTCGCTTCAGAGGGATCAGGGACGGCGTGGATGGGAGTGGGCCTTGTGGAGGTTGAGGGTGAGACTGCACGTTGACGTAGGTGAGGAGAGGATCAGGCAGGGAGGACGTGGAAAGGCTGGGTTTGGAGGTGGTAGGATGTGTGGAGGGCGAACGGGAATTGGAGGGCGGAAGGAGAGAGGTAGGTGGGGATTTAGGGATTGACGGGGAAGGGGCGGAATTGGGTGGCAAGGACCGAGGTGCCCTCTTTGGCCGTTGGACCAGCGTCCACGCCCCTTCCTCGGACGTTGATCGGGAGGGGGTCTCTAATGGGCGAACCGCGTCATTCCTGGATGGTGGGACCTCATTCGCCTCGGTGCCGCGTTCGATTGGCCGCCCCTGCCTCGCGGGTAAACTAAGGGACACCCCGAAAAATCGGAGGAGAGCTGTGAGCTGTGCAATCAGTTCAGAGGCATCGCTGTGTTGTATGAGTTGTGGGTCTATCAGGGTATGATTTGTTGGCCGGCTAGCCACCTTTCCTGCATAGGTAACTTTTGGATGGGTTCTATCATATAAATTTCGAGCCTCCCGAAACGAAATATTTTGTGTACATTTGATTGCAATGATTTCTTTTTCTTTCTTGTATGCTGAGCATGCCCTGTCGAATGTGCTGTGCGATCTGACCCTCACCACAATTTATGCACCAAGGCGATTCTGCGTTACACTGATCAACAGCGTGGGCCGATGATCCGCATCTTCCACATGCGGGACGGCCACGGCAGAATTGGGTTGTGTGACCGTATCTATGACATCTAAAACACCGCATGGGATTGGGGATAAACCTTCTGACTTTTACAGTAATATATCCGACACCAACGGATTCAGGCAAGTCTATTGAGCTAAACGTCAAGATAATATTGTCTGTGGGCTGCACTTCCTGTCCTTTCCTTATCGTCAGTGTCCGCGCCTCAATGACTCCATCATCTGATAAACCATAGGTAATTTCTGCATTACTAACGCCTCTGAGATCAAAACAGTTAATTACACCCTTCGAGTAATTCTTCGTCGTGTGTGTTTTTACAGTCATCGGTATTGTTACTATCTGTTTGCCCTGTTGGCCTCTGGCTAAGTATACAAATTAATTTGCCATCAGCGCTCTTTTTGCCTCTTCTGTGCGTTCAAACTCTACTTCCAAACCACCGTCTCTAAGTTTTTCGCATCGCCTGATACGTCCGAAGCGATCACAACCGTCTCGTCGCTGGAATGTGGAAAGCGAAGCCAGTTGTTCTGACCGTTCAACGGCTTGAAAGACAAGAATGCGATGGGAAGAAGCCCTGGTGGCCACACTGTCCGCAGATCGCTGTATTTGTTCACGGTTCTGGCCACTGTCACGTGGACAGGGAGGGTTTTAGAGCTTTGGCTTGCCATGTGTTCATTTGTTTGTTCGACCCCGCAGACGTCCCACCACATTGGGGCCCTACTGGGGGGATGCCTGAGCCCCACAAGCGGGAGGTCATCAGACGACCGCAGAGCTATACGGGGCAGGCGGCGCCTTCGCCCGGTCGGGAGAGAGAGACTCACCACCCCGACCGGGATCCAGCACCGCCCACCCGTTGACCACGGCCGGCCGGGCCGACGGGCACCGGGAAGAATCTCAGTCCCCCGGCCCGAGGCGACCAGCCACTTGGCCCGCGTGAGGCCCCACGGGTCCGCCCGCCCCTCCGGGATATCGGGACCAAAGAGGTGTGTTGGTCCACCGTCACAACTAGCACAGTGCGACGGGGGACCTCAACCTCCAGGACTCCGTAAACCACGGAGGGCGGGCCGAGGGGGCGCGGCTACCCCGATAAAACTGAGCTGGTGGGCAGGACCGGGGAAGTTGCCCTGCCTGCTCAAAGTAGGGATAGTTGGTGTTGTAGGGTCAGATGAAGGACATGGATGTTGGAATGAGATTGGGATTGGACTGGGAACGTATGGATGGAAGGACAAGTGAGGCACTCTTGGTCTCACCCCTCGCCGGTACGATGGTCGCCAGGTCTTTGGGGCACTCAATCCCCACCACCACGGAAAGGTGGTACCTCGTCGGGGGGGGCGATTCAAGGCGGCCGAAGAAGCCAGCCGACCACCAAAATGTGAGTACCGTCGGGCGGCCATTCCTTCTTCCTTCTTCCAAACTGGCCCAACTTCTATCACCTTCTCCAGGAAAAAAGTCGCCTAGACAGTCGAGAGTAAAGAGACGACGCGCCCAAACCACCGGCAAAAATCTGAGTGTCGTCGACCGACACCTCCCCTCCATCTTCGGACTACTACATGGACCCTACTCAATGAAACTGTACCGGCTCTTCCCGCCCGGCGCCGTCGCCCCAACCCACCAGGGTACCACCAGGTCATTCATTGGGTGATTAGCCGGGGAGGGGCGTGCGAGCAGATGGCGGCATTGACTGCGCACGTCTATTTGAGGACAGTGTCAGGACCGTGCTCCGACACTGTTGTCGTACCCTGTAAAGACATGTAAATATACTACCTTTGATGATGGAAACGTTTAAGCGACCGGTCGACACAGGGAACGATCGCCAAGCTGTCGACGAGCATAGCTTTGGCTGACGATTGCGGATACCCGCCACAAACCGGATCCCAATATCCGTCATTATCAGGTCCCCGGACACGGGTGGGCCTTGAAAAGGGCTATCTCTCATTCCGTATGCCAAGCGTTGAAAAAGACGCTCGTGCAATATCCGTCATTTATTTATTTAATATTTATTACGGTTTTTGGGCGCATCAACTGCGGTGGTTATACAGCGCCCAGAACTCTACTAGTTGAACTGTGTCAATCCTAAGTAATCGTACCGTGCGAACTTGCTCACATACAAGGGATTAGACAGGAGAATATATAGAATTGAAGTTTACCCCCAAAAGAAAGTGGAACAATTTACCAGAATTGATCGCGCCCGGTTCATCCCTGAGAACGTCACGAATTGATAGTGCCTGCGATCGACCAAAGTAGTGCTTGTAAAAATCAGAAAGTCGAGGGCATGAGGTTGGGATATGACACACTGAAAGACGTACCTGGCATCTAGGGCACATGGGCACATCATCACCACAAAGAATATATCTGTGCGTTGCGTACGTATGACCAATGCGTAAGCGGCACAGTGTCACTTCGTCTCGCCTAGTCCTACGCGAGCACGAGGACCACTGGCCGATGCTAGGTTTAATTGTCCTAAGCTTGTTCTCACCAACCGCGTCTCAAAGCACCTGTCACTCACGAAAAACATAATTGTTAATGACTGGATATATATCTCTAGCAGGAATGGCCATATACCGTGTACATGGTGTCTGTGCTGCTCGCTTTGCAGCCGCGTCAGCGGCCTCATTCCCCAATATACCGACGTGGCTCGGAATCCAGCACATAACGGTGGTCTTACCCTCTACACGTAGTGACGTCAACCGTAAAACTATTTTCTTGACCATGGAGTGTGGATCAATTAAAAAACCTCAGTGCCATAAGGCTCCTGAGGCTATCTGTTAAGATGAGGTGCAATGTTTCATCAGATACTTGTATAAAATACAATGCTTTGTTAATGGCTACCAATTCTGAAGTGAAGACGGATGCCTGCACAGGTAGCGTGAAAGATAGTGTGGCGGAGCCGCTAACAGACGCCGAGCCAACACCAGTTTCGATATTTGAACCGTCCGTGCATGTTGTCTTGTAGCCGGCGTAGGACGCAATGAGGTCCAGTGCTTGAATTCGGAACTCTTGAGGTAGGGTACCATGTTTGTAGTTTTCGCTCAGTGTAACATCAATTATCGGGGACCGTAACTCCCAGGGAGGAGTATCCAGAGCGTTCAGTCTGATCACGTTACGGAAAGTGATTCCACTCCGACGCAGTGCATTATGGAGCTTGATACAGAAAGGTGACGAACGCTGACCAGATAATCCATGGAATAGGTTCACGATGCGTGACGATAACGCAAGATCATGTGTGGGGTGGTCTGGAAATTGTGAGAGCTTGCATGCGTATCTCATTCCAAGCATGATACGCCGCAAGGCAAGGGGTGACTCATGCGCTTCAACTAGAAGGCTTGCCGTGGGAAACGTTCGAAATGCACCAGTGCCAATTCGCAAGGCTGCGTTGTGCACAACATCCAACGTTCGCTTGTCAGATGTACAAGCGAAGTCGTAAACGAAGCAGTTATAGTCAAGTTTGGAGCGAATGAGTGATCTGTAAAAAAAGCAGTAATGTCTTACGGTCTGCACTATATGAAGTTTTTGCCACACACTTCAAGATATCCAATGCTTTAAAACATCTATCCCTAAGAATTCTAAAGTGTTCCCGATATGTCAGGCGATTGTCGAAGTGCACTCCCCAAAACTTCCAAACGGGTTTTGTAGGGATCTCCGTGCCAAACATTTTTACTGAAAAATCGGGGCACGGTCGACGACGGCGACAGAAATGAATACCCACAGTCTTCGAGTTTGAAAACATAAGTCCATTGGTAAAACTCAATTTTTCAAGCCGATTCACCGCCAGTTGCAGCTGCCGCTCCACAGAATGAGTACTAGCGCAACAGGACCAAATCGCAAGATCGTCTACAAAGAGCGACCGACCGACAGACTGTGGTAAACAATTTCTAATATCGTTTATCATAATAGCATACCGTGAGACTTTTAGTACGCTGCCTTGTGGTATACCGTTTTCTTGTGTAAAACGTCGAGAAAGGCAGTTTCCAATTCTAATCTGGAAACACCTATCACATAGAAAATGGTTGATAAAGATAGCCATTGCACCACGAATCCCAAAGTTAAACACTTTCTTCAAGACACCATACACATTCACATTCTTCAAGACACATTCAAGACACCGCCATGTAGTATCACACGCTTTGTCTATGTCGAAAAATAAGGCTCCAACGTGACGTTTTTCCTTAAAGCCAACACGTACAATAGTATCAAGAGCTAAAATGTGATCAACTGTATTACGATAATTCCTAAAGCCACACTGGGCGTTAGATAAAATGTCATTTATTTCTAGGAACCATGCCAGTCTGACATTGACCAGCCTTTACAAAAGCTTACATAATGATGATGTGAGTGAAATATGCTTATAACTATGTGGATCATATGCACTCTTTCCAGGTTTAAGCAGAGGCACCACAATGGCCTCCCGCCAAGAATCTGGAAAGTTGCCGCTATGCCAAAGTTTATTAAATACACATAAAAGTTCATGGACGGCATTTACTGGCAGGTGCTTCAGCATACTATTATGGACACAGTCCAGTCCTTCCGACGCGTTCTGCAGGGAATTTATGGCTGATGTTAGTTCGGCTAATGTAAAAGATTGGTTATAATTGAGTTGAGCGGAGGTGGAAGAGTCTATAGGTGCTTCCTCGCAGCGACGTCTGAAACGGAGGAATTTAGCGTCCAGGTTGTCCACGCGACATCTTTCCGACAGCACTTCACCAATTTCGTCAGCCACCTCGACAGGGTGCATAATCCGTCGTCCACCGACAACCAAAACAGGGAGTGGCAAATACTCATAATGACCTGAAATACGTTTCACACGTGACCATATTTGTGATATTGGCGAAAAACGGGACAGTTTGCTCACATACTCTCTCCAGGAGACTCGCTTGGCCTCCCGGATGGTACGACGCGCGAGGGCATGTGCTCGTCTAAATACTACAAGGTTCGCGGTTGTACTTCTTTTATCGAAGGCCCTGAAGGCTCGCCTACGTGTCCGTATGGCGTCGCGACAGGCGTTCGTCCACCACGGGACCGGGGTGCGACGAGAGTGCCAGTGGTATGCGGAATTGTTCCTGCGGCGGATTGTAGAAGCTTATATGTGAACTCTTCTACAGTTGGAGGAGATAGTTCACAGTCCGCATCGGCGAGGGTCCCCATTTTATCTGCGAAAAGTGCCCAATCCGTTTTCCGGAGATTTCAACGCGGGGGTCTAGAACCAAGAGCCGCCGCATCACGATAATATAGACACACAGGAAAGTGGTCGTTACCAAGAGGATCGGCGTGCACAGACCATTCAAATGAGTCTACTAGTTGCAAGCTTGCAAGACTCAGGTCTAGTGCCGATGAATGACCAGAGGTTAGAGTGAAATGTGTATGTGTACCTGGGTTTAACAAGCATATAGCTTCGTTCAATAATAGAGGGTGTAAAACTTGTCCGCGGGCGTTAACACTATCACATCCCCAGACGATGTGATGAGAGTTGAAATCTCCTAAAATCAAAAATGGTTGTGGGAGCTTGGATATCAGACTTCTGACTTTCGAGGCCGGAAATGCAGTCCCGGGAGGTAGATACATTGAACAAACTGACACCGGCCTATGGTTAAGATGGATACGTGCAGCGACAGCGTGCAAATATGTAGTCAAATCTAACTGCTGCGCGGGTGTGCTGCAGTGTACCGCCAGCAACACACCGCCATGTGCTACTGTGTCTGTTGCCATGTCCTTACGAAACAATTGGTAATTCTTGATCGTGAAATTATAGTTCCCTGTAAGCTTAGTTTCATGTAGACACACCGCAATCGGACAGTATTGTCTTAGCACCACCTGTAAGTCCTGGGTACTGGATCGTATCCCCCTACAATTCCATTGCAATATTTTGTTTAAGACACCCATTCAAGTGATAAAAAGATAGTTAAAGCATAGAACGAGAGAAAAAAAGTATCACAGCTGATCGGAAATCACCATCTTAACGGGGTCCATTGTGAAACCAGAGAGTATGATGAGGAACAACTGGGCAAAAGTAGTTTAAAGCTGAATTCTTGGCCGAGTGTTCGACGATTCTTGATTGATTGATTGATTGATCGATTATTTGGGCTTAAGGGCGCGTGGACTACTAAGGTCATTTTGCGCCCATAACTCTTGTAGCTAACAAAGTACAGTATCCAACTTCACGTCGTTCGTAGCCGTCAAAATGGTCCTATTGTGGTACAAAGTTTACATGTTATATATATCAGCGAGGAAAATATATTGCGGAGAATGACACTGAAGAAAAGAAGTCCATCAATCGTCCCGACTGGACAATGCTCGAGTTGTCGGAGAGAATATCGCTAATGGAATCCACCTGGTCAGACCCAAAATGACGTCTACGCTCATCAGCGTAATGAGGACACGATATCAAAACGTGGCGAACTGTTAGCGGTGCATAACATCTCGAGCACAGAGGATTGTCGCCACCGCATAGTAAATACCCATGTGTAGCATATGTATGCCCAATACGGAGACGGCATAATGTGACCTCTTCTTGTCGACGTTTGCGACAGGATGAGCCCCATGGTCGTAAACGTTGTTTGATGGTTCGTAGTTTGTTCGCCGACGTCGCATCCCACATAGCCTGCCACTTGTCTAGGAGGAAAGTGGACACCTCTCGGTAGTGGTCAGTGGCGGGGAGTGGCAGTGCTCGAGAGCACGGTGCCTTTGCCGCTCGTTTGGCCGCAGCATCCGCCAATTAATTACCGGAAATGCCAACGTGGCTCGGAAGCCAACATAGAATAACTCGTCGTCTATGGCGTTCCAAATCGGTAAGACGGCTCACAATATCCCGCAGAAGGGGGTTTGATGGATAAAACGTGTTCAGGGCCATAAGACTACTTAAAGAGTCGGTGAAAATGACATGTCGATCACCCCCAGACACTTCGATATAACACAGAGCTTTCGTAATAGCGACACGTTCCGACGAGTACACCGATGCGTACGTCGGGAGCGAAAACGAGCGGGAGACAGATCCACACACAAAAGCGCTGCCAACGCCGTCCTCTGTTCGAGAGCCGTCAGTATACGTGGCTATCCATCCCTGGAATGTTTCAATATGTTGAAGGGCCAGTTCACAAAATTCTGCTGGAGGGATATCGGATTTTTTATCTTCGCAAGGGATACATCCACCTCCGGTGTAATCATCTCCCATGGAGGGGTCTCCATGTTCTGGACTGTACGAATTCCCCGAAGCTTAACTCGACTTTCCCGCAGGAGTCTTCGAATTCGAACACCGAATGGGGCGACACTCAGGTTTCGTTCCCCTGAAAAAATGGTAATAGTCGACGCGAAAAGACGTGCGAAAAGGCCGGATGGTCGGGAAACTGGCGGAGCTTGCAGGCGTAGCGCATTCCTAGCCTCTCTCTGCGCAGAGAGAGGCGGCTCGTGTGCTTCGGCTAACAGACTCACGGTGGGCGAAGTGCGGAATGCTCCGGTCGCGATGCGAATAGCGGTGTGATGAACAGTGTCCAGAGTTCGTTTGGTGGAGTTGCGCGATCCGTCATAGATAAAACAGGCGTAGTCTAACTTCGCACGTATCAGTGAGCGGTAAAGCAGAATAAGAGACTCCCGGTCAGCTCCATAGCTAGTGCGAGAAACACACTTTAATATGTTGAGCGATTTAAAACACTTGTCACGAAGTGCTTTCAAATGCTCCTTATAGCTAAGACGTGAATCAAAAGTGATTCCAAGGAACTTCACCGCAGGTGGCATCGGTATCTGCCTGCCATACAACTTGAGACATAATTCTGCACAGTTACGCCGGCGACAGAAATGTATTGCAGTTGTCTTTTGTGTTGAAAAGCGGAATCCATTCATTACGCCCCACCTCTCAAGTTCCTTCACGGCCAATTGGAGACGTCTAGACATAGTAGATAGCCTGGATGCGCTACACCAAATAGCGAAGTCGTCTACAAAGAGAGACCGACCAAGTTGTGGTGGAAGGACGTCGCTAATGTCATTTATCATTATGGCAAATAGTGCTACACTTAACACACTTCCCTGTGGCACACCATTCTCCTGCATACATCTTCTGGATAGTTGGTTGCCAACCCGAACACGGAAATGTCGGCCTGCAAGAAAATTTTGTACAAAAATCCCCATTGACCCCCGGATACCGCATTTATGTACCTTTGTAAGAATGCCTTGGCGCCAGGTCGTGTCATAAGCCGCTTCTATGTCAAAGAAGATGGCGCCGACGTGTCGTTTCTGCTTGAATGCAACACGAACTACTGAGTCCAGTGTTAAAATGTGGTCTACAGAAGTCCGGTTCTTCCTAAAACCGCATTGTGCATCTGAGAAAAAGTCATGTACTTCTAAGAACCACGTTAGTCTGGTAGTTACTAATCGTTCCATTAACTTACATAAACACGAGGTGAGTGATATTGGGCGATAGTGGAGCGGTTCTAGTCCACTTTTGCCCGGCTTCAACACTGGTATCACTAAGGCTCCTCGCCAGGCTACTGGGAAGTCGCCTTGTTGCCACAGATGGTTGAATATGCTTAACAGTACTTCGATCGCACATGGAGGAAGATGCTTTATCACTTCGTTATGAATTAAATCCGGGTCTTCGCATACGTTTCTGAGCTTCGCTATAGCGGAAGTCAGTTCGGCCATTGTGAAAGGCTTGTTATAGGATATATTTTCGGTTGTGACAAAGTCAGGGGGACACTTTTCACAATGCAACTTGTGACGCAAGAATTGCGGATCCCAATTGCTGCCACGGCTACGCTCTGATATGGAGCAGGCAATTTCGTTCGCAACATCTACAGATTTGGTTACGTCCCTATTACCCATGCGTAAGACGGGCAAGGGAACGGATGAATACTGGCCTGCAATACGTTTTACTCTGGACCATACTTGTGCTGTCGGGGTATGCTTGTTTATTTGACCTACATATTCTCTCCGTGATACCTGTTTTGCTGATCTTATAGTGCGACGTGCAAGAGCCCTGGCTCTCCGAAAGGCAACCATATTTATAGTGTTACTATCTTTACTGAATTTACGATAAGCTCGCTTTCTAGCGAGCTTATCGTAAATCTCGCTTCGACGATTCTTGACCCGGTGGTGAGCCTGAAGGCGGTAAGCCTCGTTTCTGTACCCCCAGCCGGGGAGGAGGCGGGGGAGGGCCCATGTCATGGGTAACCTGGGATACCGCTGGTCCCTCGATTCGCCTTCGTGGCGATGTGGTAGCCGGCCTTTGGAAAGGAGGCTTTTCAGGGTCTTGGCGGCTCGTCGCCCGAGCCCTCTCCATTTGAGCCATGCGCGCCCTCTTCGCCTCGCGGGCGCGCCTCTCGGCCTCCTGATAGTGGGTTGCTGTCGGGTATTTGGATTGGTCGGGTGTTACGGGACGGGGATGCAGGTGCGGAAGTGGAGGTCGAGGGTGGTGGTGAGGTTTGGCTCATTGGAAGGGAAAAGGGATCTGGCAGGGAAGAGGTGGGGATGGTTTATTTGGAGGGGGTGGTGGGGTGTGCAGGTGAGGGAAGGTTGATGAGAGGGCGGAAAATGATGGGTGGGGATTTCAAGGGTGTTGAGGTAGATGGGGAAGGGCCTGGGTTGGATGGGAAGGACTGAGGGGGCCTCTTCGACCGTTGGACCAGTGTCCACTCCCCGCCATCGAGGATTGATCGGGAGGGGGCCTCCGGTGCACGAGCGGCACTTTCACTCGTGGAGGATATGGCCCAAATTTTATCGGCGTCGTCGTGGGCTGACTGACCTGGCTTCGCCGGCGACGCAACAGTCACCCCGAATGATCGTAACAGTGTCATTAATTGCTCAATCAGTTCAGAGACCTTGTTAGGTTGTGAATGTTGTGAGGCTGCCAGAGTGGTTTTACTCGACTGGCCAGCTACCTTTGCTGCATATGTAACTTTTGGGTGGATGTTCTCATACATATTACTGGCCTCTCGAAACGAAAATGTTTGGTACACTTCAGCGAAATTATTTCCTTCTCTTTCTTGTAAGTGGGACATGATCTGTCGAACGTACTGTGTGCACTCTGACCCTCTCCACGATTAACACACCAGGGTGCTTCAGCATTGCAATGGTCCGACGCGTGCCCTGATGAACCACATCTTCCACACGCGGGACGGTTGCGGCAGAACTGTGTTGTGTGGCCGAAGTTCTGACAGCGGAAGCACCGCATGGGGTTTGGGATGAAATGTCTTACCTTAACAGTTATGTAACCTACCCGGACAGACGCGGGTAAGTCCATCAAGTCAAATGTCAGAAGAATATTGTCGGTGGGCTGTAACTCATTACCTTTCCTCACTGTGAGTCTTCGTGCTAGAATAACGCCATCGTCAGCTAAGCCATCTGTAATTTCATCGCCACTAACACCTCTCAGATCGAAACAGCTGATGACTCATTTTAGAGTGGTTTTTAGTTTTGTGCGTCTCGACAGTGATAGGTATCGTCATAATTTTTATACCCTGCACATCCCTGGTTAAATACCTAAATTCCTTTGCCATAAGTGTTTTATTCGACTCGTCAGCGTCTTCAAATTCCACTCCAAGGCCACCGTCTCTGAGTTTGTCACAACGTTTGGTGCGTCCAAAACGATCGCAACCGTCCCGTCTCTGGAATGGAGAAAGAAAAGACAGCTTCCTTGCCTCTTCAGCGGTTTGTAGAACAAGAATACGGGGGAAGAGAACCTGGTGGCTACATCGTAGGAGAATGTGTTCCTGTTTGCGTTCTGACCACCGTAAGGTGGACCAGGTTGGGTTTTTGCGTTTTGTGATGCCATGTGATATTGTTGGTTTCCACTCCTCGGGCGCCCCACCCCATAGGGGCCCTACCGGGGGGACGTCTGGGTCCCGCGGACGGGAGGTCGCCAGGCGCTCGAGGAGCTATACGGGGCAGGCGGTGCCTTCGCCCGGCCGGGAGAGAGATTGGCGGTGCCACCACCCTGACCGGAATCCAGTGCCGCCCATCCCTTGACCCCGGCCGGCCGGGTCGGCGGGCACCGGGAGCCAGCCACTTGGCCGAAGGCACCGAAGCGACCAGCCACTTGGCCCGCGTGAGGCCCCGTGGGCCCGCCCGCCCCTCCGGGATATCAGGACCAAAGAGGCGTGTTGGTGAGGTGAGGCGTGAGGCCCTGTCACAACTAGCACCGTGCAACGTGGGACCTTAACCTCCAGGACCCCGTCAACCCCGGGGGACGGGCCGGGGGGGGGGGGCGGCTACCCCGATAAAACTGAGCTGGTGGGCAGGATCGGGGAAGTTGCTCTGTCTGCTCATAGTAGGGATAGCTAGTGTTACAGGGCCAGGTGAAGGACATGGATGTTGGGATGAGATGGGCATTGGAATGGGAGCTTATGGATGGAAGGACGAGTGAGGCACTCCTGGTCTCACCCCTCGCCGGTATGATGGTCGCCGGGTCATTGGGACACCCAATCACCCCCACACCGCGTAAAGGTGGTGCCTCATCGGGGGGGGGGGGGATATTCGTCATTATCAGGTCCCCGGATACGGGTGGGCCTTGAAAAGGGGCTATCTCTCGTTCCGTATGCCAAGCGTTGAAAAAGACGCTTGTGCAATATCCGTTATTATCAGGCCCCCGGACACGGGTAGGCCTTGAAAAGGGCCATCTCTCGGTTCGTCTTTGCCACGAGTCGTAATATGTGTGTGCAATATCATTGTCTCTCTCCCTCTCCTCGTCCTAAGCATTCGAGCCGCATCTTAACCGGAGCTAAATAAATAATATTATAGCTTAACTTCTCGCCGCGGTGCAAACCAATCCAAAATCTAGCAACTGTTGGGTCGCCCTCCAGCTACGCGTTGAGTGGCGGGACCTTCATAACAAACAAGAGGGCAATGAGGTCAAAAGCCGATGGCTGAGTCCGAGACCATCCTTGGGGACCAGCAGCAATGGATGACGTCAGAACTACGACCCTCTTGAAACGGTGCCCGCGTAGTAAATACCTCGGCGACCAGGTGCGAGGAGGGGAGGATATTTACGGCTAGAATTGAAATGGCGGACGTGCCGCGGGTGATGAGGGGTGTGCACCGCGCTTTTCGCTCTGGCCGGGTCATCAACAGCCGACCCGTACACGGAGATAGTACCGTGAGTACTTCCCGAGAAGGTGGAGTGATTCACACAGGATGCGTGGGTACGTGCCTGATATTAATTTGTATGATGAAGTAAATTTATAAGCGAGGCAGCCGACCTGCGAGCCGTCTTCCTTTGGACTGAACGTTTCCGTGTGGTAGTAGTGACTGTTGAAGCCAGCTAGAATAGTATTGTTGTTATATATATGACGTGCGTTTGGATAATGCTTAATTGCGAGAGGGTGCGATGAACGAACACTTCAGGAGCATTAATTCACCTGCTCTGGAACGTTGACCGCAAAATCCCGTTTGCCTCTGCGACCCAGGGGCGCAGGTGAGGGGGCGAACATGGTATGCATGTGGGAGGGGCCAATAAAGGGGCCACCGCATTGCATTCGCCGGAAGTCTGGCGCCCGACTATAGGATAGAGGCAAAACACTGCCCGGTAATTTGTCCACCCCCGAACTCTGCACGTGGGCACGGTTGTTGCAGATTCGAGGGACACATGGACGGGTTTGGCATTGCATAAGCCCCGAGGCTAAAATGGTAGGGCCGGCTAGGGCATAACGACGACCAGGTACGTACCTAACGTGGCACGGACTCGTGCCCGCCCGTGGGATACGTTAGACCTGGTCGCAAGTGTGCGACGAATAAGGCCCGGCGCGGCATCGATCGAACTCAAGGCTAGGTATGTCGGTCAAAGACATCAGAGCACTTGTATCAGCCCTCGGAGCCAGTACGATGAGCCCCTTCATTGAAGTTAAGACTTTGTCCAGGCGAGAAACGCTGCTAATAGTGGCTAGGCCAGCCATGATTGGCAGGGAAAGGTTTACTTGTTCGGCCAACGTACCATCAAAATTAGAGCAATGGTCTGTCGATATGTGTTTGCGTACCACTGAGGGCGGGGGGGGGGTCGGGAGCTAAATTTGGGGACCAAGCAATTTATTAATTAATGAGAGCATGAATGGGGCGAGCGGATGTGAAGTGAATGAGGGGAATGAATGTGAATAGGTAGCGTTAAGGATCAGCGGAAGCCGCTTGGGGCTCAACACAGGCACCTATTTCGGGCGGTACATTGCACAAAATTATACTATTACTAGCGTCCAAAAGTACCAACACGGTGCATATCATTCAAACTAATGACAAATTTCATTCTCATCAATTCTCTAATGCAACGTATTAACTATTATCTGGCTAAAGACTCAATTACCTATATGGTGTTCCCAAAACTTCGACCTCGCACATATATAAACTCGTGTTAGGGATGGCAACTCAAAACAACATCACGTCGGCTGGGGTTTGGGGAATGTGTGGTGGGGTTGGCGGCGAAAAACAACACAATACACCACTGACATAGGCACAATCAACAAAGGAGTGAGTTAGGTCAAGCCCTGAATAAGTTCAGTTAGTTCAATCAGTTCCAGTAGAGTTTAGCCTGGATCTAAAATACATTTCACACGCCTATACCACTCGCCCAGAGATTAAGCAGCATCAGGAACACCTCTCACCCACACACACACCCACCCCACTCACACCCGTACACCCACACCCGCCACCACCCCGACGGCAGAGCCGCCGCCCCCCCCCCACAGCATTAATTGTAAACACAAACGCAGTGCATACCGATTATTAATTCATCCTTGAAAACATTCGCCAGTTCCCAGTACCATCTTGCTGTAGGCTAAATCCGGAACCTTATCAGCATCACTGACTAGGTAACATTCGGGGATATAAAAGCATTCGCCTGCATAAGGGTCAAGGATGTTCTCTCATCCCTTGACTGAGGTTCATTGATATCCTCATTACCCTACAGCCCCAGACATAAAAATACTACTGTGTTTGTACTTGAAGTTGCATACAGGCATACATGCAACTATGTACCTGTCTACCATTGTCCAAGGTTTCTTGCTGATTTGGTCATAAATCAATGGCTCAATTATCAGTAACCATATACAACCATTAACGCTATCGCTTCTAACTCAAACACCACCACTCACTCCGATTCACTTTCCTCCAGACCCAGTCTTGAACAGTAAATGCCTAACGTTGATCAGACCGTGTGTCAAGCAGTTTTTTGGTGGCAGGCGGAAATATTGCCACTGACACAGTGTAGTTGAAAGAAAGCGTACTGTTGACACAACTATCTGTGTCATTTGCATGCATTGTATTATTTACACACACTTGGTATTTGCAGTCTTTCATCACTATAGTGCTAGCGTACATATATGCACACTCAGTTAGCAGTTATACACCTGACCAAAAATGCAGTGATTTTACACCTTCATTAGCAATAGACCACAGCTGACCAGATGGAAACTATGGGGCAACCTGCAGAGTTAATCACACCTGCCTGTGCGTTGTAAGCAGCCTGCTTACCCCATACACCCCACGGCAAACGGAAGGCCGGATATCTCGCCGGCTTCGCCCTGTCTCTTCACTTTGAGGCATATCGGCCTGCAATGGAATGACAGGTGTCAGCGACGTTGTCCAGCTCAACTCGTATTGGATAAAACCAATGTGAATCATTGGATGAAACATTGGACCCATTCGTTGTGTTGACGTTTGAGGCTCTGATACCATGTTTGGCACTTTGGAAGAAAGGTTGGAGGACAAAACAATCATTCATCTCCAGCCTTCAAAAGGCAAAGCAAAGAAAAAGTTATGATTTTCCATGAAAAATCACCAAACATGATTTAACATACCTCAGGGAAACATGGCAGGTAAGCTATGACACTGCAAATGCCCAACTGCTAATGCATACATGCATGATTGTCCAACAGCACCACTCAACCTTAAAATGAGTAAAATGAGAGGGTAATTTTCTTGGGATGATAATATTCTGGGTGCTAAAAATCCAGAAACAGCCTGATTTTCTGATCCTGTCACACACAACAGTGATACAAATCCAGGTTGACAATGTGTTCTGCACTGTCCATAATAAGCATTGCCAAAAAAAGTAGCATGGACACATCCCACAACAGGCACGATCCCAAACTGAAGCATGTGGCATATTTTGTCTGTTCAGGAAGACAAAATATGGTATGTGGCACGTGCACTCTCATCAGGAACTGTGGCACCTACATCCTGTCAGGAACTGGTACATGGTGCTGACTGTGGCACTTACACTCCAAGTTAAGAACTTCAATATAGGGTGCTGATGGTGGCACTTATATCTCCAGGCACTTATATATTCCACTATCAGCATCTTACACTCCTGACTGGAGTGTAAGATGCTGATGGTGGCACTTACACTCCAGTCAGGAATTGGCACAAGGCACTGATGGTGGCACTTACAACCCAGTCAGGAACTGGCGCAGTATGCTGTGGCACTTAGACTCCAGTCAGGAATTAACAAAGCATCCTGATGGTGGCACTTACACTCCTGTCAGGAACTGGCACAGGGTACTGACTGTGGCAGTTGTGGAGATAATTGCCTTTGCACTCATGGGTGATATGTTCAGTATGTGCGAGATGAACAACCTGTAGAATGGAAGGGCATCAGATGTATGCAGCCAGCAGAGCAGAGGGCAACAGAGGCAGCACATCTCAGGATGACACTGCCTGAAGGCACGGAGGTCAAGCTCATGCTGGAAGTGAATAGCAGAAAAACCTTAGTTTTAGGCTCACCGACATGCCCGATCTCGGTAACCGCTGGGTCGATTCCAATGAAACCTACACCAAACAAACGGCCGTGTGCCGGAGGCGTGCGGTTTGGACTTTCGTGACCCTGGGTCAGGTCAAAGGTCACCAAATCTTTAAATAATGTTTTTTTTTCTGTGATTTGGTGACCTTTTACCTGACCCAAGGTCACGAAAGTCCAAACCGCACGCCTCCGACACACGGCCGTTCGTTTGGTGAAGGTTTCATTGGAATCGATCCAGCGGTTACCGAGATCGGTCATGTCGGTGAGCCAAAAATTGTGTTTTTATGCGATTTGGTGACCTTTGACCTGACCCAAGGTCACGAAAGTCCAAACCGCACGCCTCTGGAACACTGCCGATCGTTTGGTGTAGATTTCATGAAGACCGGGCCAGCGTTTGCCGAGATCGTCCATGTCGGCGAGATGGTGTCGGTCAAACCGTGTCGGTGAGATGGTGTCTGTTTTTTTAGATCCTTCCCTACATTTGCCCTTTTCCAATCTGTGGGAATTTCAGTTTGTGAAACAGATCTACAAAATATTATACAAAGTGGAAATGCCAGTTCCCTTTCAGCTTCCCACAATACACTGGTATAAAATTAATCAGGTCCTGCTGCCTTGATAGGCTTTATTTTCCTGATATGATTGAAAACAACATCACTATCAATGAAATCAACATCATTTCTCCGATCACATGTCACTGAACTATGGTGAACGGTCGGCAGATTGGTCATATCTTCCAATGTAAACACTGATTTAAACTGCTTGCTCAGCTCCTCAACCATCTCAATATCCTCACCCAATATAGTCCCATTTACTTCCAGTGGAGAAAATGTGCTAGAAACTTTAATCAGCTTGTAGAAACTAAAAAACTTTTTGCTGACCCCATTACAGTTTATGGCTAAATCCAATTCTTTTGCTCGCTTTGCTGCTCTGTTTTTTCACAGTGTCCCTAGCTTTTCGATACGCCTTTAGATTTACGATATTTGAAGCTTCCTTAAGCACTCTAAATGCAGCTTTCTTAGCCTTAATTCCCTTTATCAAGTCTGGTGTAAGCCATGCTGGCTTTCCTATCCTTCTTTTGTGCCCTTGCTTTTGGGGGACATGTCTAATCTGAATTTACTTCAAGTAAGATTTGAACTTTTCCCACATTTCACAGGCATTTAAATTGGATAATTCTTCTTCCTGTCTTATGGCACTTAAAGACGCTCTCATACAGTCAAAGTCTGCTCTGTTGAAATTTGGATCCTTTACCAAATTATCCATAATAATTTCCACTGTGTGCCTTGAACCTAACCATGTTATGGTCACTTCTTCCCAGTTTCTCCTACAGTGAAGTCTTGAACCAAGTCACTTAAGTCTAAGAATACAAGGTCCAAGAATGAGCCATGCCTGGCATGTTCCGTTAAAAATTGGTGTAAGAACAGGTCCTCTTCAAGGCATTTCCTAAGCATTTTGCATGATGGGGAGCCAAAACCAACATTTTCATATCCTTTTAGATTAAAGTCACCAAGAATAAGGCACTTCCTCCAAAAGATTCTACTGATTTCCTCACAAATCACCTTATCAAGCTCCAGTTGCTGAGAATGTGGCAGGGTTCCTGATCGGTAGAAAGCTCCTATCCTCAGTGTATTGCTGTTGCCTTTTCCCACAGTGACATCAAGCCAAATGGACTCAACAGACACATTTTTATCCCACCTGATACTTTTTGAGAACTGAATAAGCTATTCACATAGAGCATTACACCACCCCCTTTCACTGCTGGACCCCTATTGCATGAAAACATGTTGTATCTCTGGATCTCATAGTCCTCCAGGTCATCTCCAAAATACCCCTTACTGACCCATGCCTCAAAATATGGTTCCTCCTCAGCAACATAACACTTGAACTCATCAAATTTGGATCAAATACTCTGAGCATTAAGCATCATACACTTAACATATGCTCCACAACCACCATTGGCTTCTTCAAGCTGAGGAGTTCTTTTATCACTGGATGAACTACCATTCTGCCTCCCTGAACTACTCCTGTCCCTATTTGCTGAGTTTGAAGTTCTATTGCATTGGCTGACACTATTGGAATATCCTTGAGATGGCAATGCAATTTCATCCCTCCCCACCCCATTTCCTAGATTCCCTGAAGGATATGCTCATACACTTTGTCTAACACATGAACCCCCTTCTCTGAGAAATACAGGCCATCCCTCTGATAGAGGTCCCAGGATCCATAAAACCTGCACCACTCATCAACAAGTGTGAAACCTAATTCATGGCAGAGCTTACCTACCCCGGCATTGGCCACCAGTGCCCTAGAGCTCTACTCAGGGGAGGCTCCAGACCTAGGCAAAATTGCAGTTACAATGACTCCCCTATTGCCATCCTTCAGGGTGGCCAGAAGGGCCCTACGACCAGTACCATATCCTAACTAATACTATCCTGGGCACAAGCTAGTGCCTGGAACCTATTAGATATTGCTATGCCTGCTTGTTGAGCAGTTCGACTAGGCTTCCCCCTGCTCCTACCACCTGCCACCTGCCACTCACTGACCCTTTCCTTAGGCTCGTGTCTCCAAATCTTCCACCCCCTGACCTCATGCCACCTCCCCTCCTGTGACATACCAGAACTTCCCCTCCTCTGTTCAATATTACCACTCTCCTCTAGTGAAATCCCAGCCATCTCCACAGTAGGGGAAGCCTCAGCTACCTGGTGGCTTGCGACCACCTGGGCATATGTTGTCCCTGCTGAGGAATGACCCCTTTTTGCCTTATCTTGCCTACCCTGTGCAACAAGGGCAGCCTTGAGCTTGGAAAGCTCTGCCCTAAGGGCTCTAATCTCTTCCTCTAGTGCCTGCATCCTGGTAAAAAGCATCATAGATTTAGATTGAAATTAACTCATTAAACAACCAACAAAAATTAATTTAAAAAAAAGAAGCCAACTATTATTCACTATAAATCACTACCTCTTATATATATATATATATATATATATATATATATATATATATATATATATATATATATACATTGGAAAATATGACCAATCTGCCAACCATACACCACAGATATGTGATCAGATAAACAATGTTGATTTCATTGACAGTGATGTTGTTGTCAATCATATCAGGAAAATAAAGCCAAACAAGGCATTAGGACCTGATGAAATTCATACTACAGTATTGCAGGCAGCTGAAATGGAGCTGGCTGAAAGGAGCATAGAACACTGGAACCAGCTGCCTGTAACCATTGTCCGTAGCAGCACATTGAACATCTCTAATAATAGCATAGACAATCATAAGAATAGAGGGCTTGCTTTTCAGTATTCCAGGGAGAACTGATCAACAGACTTGGTGGGCAACTGGTTGAGTGTCCAGAGTGGAACCAAGAAGGGCCCTTGTGACTCATATTTGCACTGATATTTTATGTCTTTATGTCTTCATATATAAAACATATACACATATATCTATGTATATCTATATACATATATATATACATGAATATAGTGAATTTATATTTCAGCAAAGATTTTGATAATATTCAACACCAGCATCTAATGGGTACATTTCATGTGACAGGCTTTTCACTATAAAAAATATGTTAGTAATATTTCATAAGCAAAACTAAAGTATTTTGCTCACTGGATCATAATTCACTATACAATTAAAATATTTCAGTGAAATGTTGCCATTGTTTTTTAACCTTTAGCAGTGGCATCTAACCTGATAATTGACATGGCCAAGCTTGAAATGTCCTGGAAAGCCCATGTCACATTTTCATTGCACCAAATGCTTGAACAAATTCAAGTCATGGATCATAGGGTGAGGGCTTGTGACACTTATTTATATATTTACTTCAGGACACATGCCGTCCACCTACAGTGGCTAGAGAAATGTTAACAATGTTCAAGAAAATATGAAGCTTGGAATGGTAGGTAATCTGTAATGATGGTAATGCACCAGTTGACCTTCATTAGCCTCTACTCTTAGCTTGATGGCAACTTGCTGCACTTTCCACTCCCTGCCCAGGCCACCCCTGGCTGGCAGCAGCCAAGCAGTAGTGTATGGGCAAGATACCTGAAAATGACAATCAAAACTGGCACAGATGGATACAATGGATACAAAATGGGTGAAGGTGAAAATGACTGCATATTGAGATAAGTATGTCAACTTGAATTGCTTAGCTATACCAGTAACAAATTATTAATTACAGTTCTAAAATTATCAATTTGCAATTTTTCTTCCCAGGGTTTGTGTAAAGGGCACATCATTTTTTTCTAAGCAGCAGCAGCCAATACACCATTTTCACACCACCCAGTGCATTCAGTGTACATTGCTGAATTGTATGCAATATTTTACATTATGGAAGTCAGCTTGGCATAAATGTAAAAATTGACCATTAAACTTTGATTATGGCCACACAACAGCATCAACATGCACCCACATCCATGATGTGGGAAGATATGAATATGAATATCTTGGAAGATATGAACAATCTGCCGACCGTACGTAACAGTTCAGTGACATGGGATCTGACAAATGATGTTGATTTCATTGATAGTGATGTTGTTTACAATCATATCAGGAAAATAAAGACAAACAAGGCAGCAGGACCTGATGATATTTATGCTAGGGTGTTGCAGGAAAATGAAAAGGAACTGGCATTTCCACTTAGTATAATATTTTGTAGATCAGTTTCACAAAATGAAATTCCAACTGATTGGAAAAGGGCAAATGTAGATCCTATTTTCAAGAAAGGAGAAAGAGGGAAAGTTGAAAACTATAGGCCAGTAAGTCTCACATCCCTAGTCCGCAAGGTACTCAAATCAATTATCAAGGATAGAATAGTTAGTTATCTGGAAGGTAGCAGATTGATTCAAGATACTCAACATGGGTTTATAAAAGGACGATCGTGTATCACAAACCTCTTGGACTTTTTGAACTTCGCCACAGAACAATTTGATCAGGGAAATCAGGTTGATGTAGCATATCTTGACTTTAGTAAGGCCTTTGACAAGGTACCCCATAAACGGTTAATGATACAGCTTCAGTCCCATGGTATTGCAGGTAGCATCTTCAAATGGATAGAGTTGTGGCTTTCAGATAGACAGCAAAGAGTGATGCTAAATGGTACAAAGTCATCATGGCAAAATGTTCTTAGTGGAGTCCCCCATGGGTCAGTACTGGGGCCACCACTGTTCATTATATTTGTAAATAACATTGAAAGTGGCCTAAGCAGTAACGTTTTGAAATTTGCAGATGATTTGAGGGTCTTTAGGGCAATAACAGGTCAAGATGAGCATATCTCGCTGCAAGAAGACTTAGATGAACCTGTGAAGTGGTCCAAAGAATGGCAAATGAACTTTAATTTTGATAAGTGCAAAATCATGCATGTAGGTTAGCAGCATATGAAGGCTCCATACTTGATGGGTGGCCAAGTGTTATCAGTGACTGAACAGGAGAAGGATTTATGTGTTATTCTAAACACAAAACTGGGGGCATCAGAACAGACCAAGGAAGCCAGGAAGAAGGCACTGAGAATGCTCAGGGCAATAAATAGGAATGTATCATACAGAAGTGAGGAAGTGATCAGGAAGCTTTACTGTGCATACATCAGGCCACATTTGGAATACTGCATCCAAGCTTGGTCTCCTAGCTATGAAAAAGATTGTTAGCTTTTAGAGAGAGTACAAAGGAGGTCTACAAAAATGGTTAATGGCATAAGCAACCTGGCATATGAGGAAAAAAGATTGAAGAAATTTAATATGTTTTCACTTTGATATAGAAGGCTCACAGGAGATCTCATCGAGGTCTTTAAATTTGTCCACGGTCTGGAGAGGGGATATCTTGGGGAAACTTTGAATTGAACAGAAATGATGCAATTAGAGGTCATAAATTCAAAATTAAAGTTAACCACAGCAGAACAGGGTTAAGGCAGACTTTCTTCACCAACAGGGTAGTAGAACACTGGAACCAGCTGCCAGAAAACATTGTCAGCAGCAGCACATTGAACATCTTTAAAAACAGCATAGACAATCATTATAAGAATAGAGGGCTTGCTTTTCAGTATTACAGGGAGGGCTGATCCACAGATTTGGTGGGCAACTGGTTCAGTGTTCAGTGTACAGAGTGCAACCAAGAAGGGCCATTGTAGCTCATAGTTGTACTAATCTTTTATGTCTTTATGTCTTTATGTGCATCTAAGACATAGTTGCAGATGCACATGAATGCAAGATCAAAGCGATCTGCTCAAACACTTGTTCCAGTGTTTACTTACACACCAATTACTAAATCCAACTGAAATTATCATACTTTGTGAACTGACCCTGGTGCTATCCTATGGCAGACATCCTATGAGCACTACTTCACAATATGGTGAAGTAGTGCTTTCTCTATTGGCACTCACTACTTCACCATATGGCTCTTTTTTCCTGGGTGGGACCTTTGATTAATGAATTTAGCTAGGTACCTATCAACAATATACGATATATCGTGTCTCCTTCCACACTGGACCACATTTGCTAACGAAACACTTGCCCTGCCTGAATGTCTTATTTCTGTCGGGAAATTACACCGTTCCCTCGATAAAAACCTCCCAGGTAGGTACCTCCCAAGGTATAATCTTTGCCCATTTGCTTTTTATGTTGTTTCTCGTCAGCACTGAACATGTCTCACACGCGCTAATTTGTACTTAGCTACCATATTTAGCAATGAATCCTCGCCCTGTTCGGCAAGTATCTATGCGGTGCAGTCAGTGCAGGCGGAAAGTAAGGAACCAATCAGACGCGTCAGAGTTTCGCCTCAGGCATTTTTCTATGACGTCATACATTGGTAGACAGTTCAGTCGATGATACTTTTACTAGAAGGTAGATCGAGCTTTTCCTTCAAGCCCGCACGACGTCATCAGAATTCTTTTCTCTTCTAAATATGGTAGTAATCTGGTTGCAAAAGACTTTCGCAAATTACGCGCAATTGTTACTTTTATTTTGAGGAACTAAGAGAAGCAACTAAGACACAGGTGAGTTATTATCCTGCTCTATTCTTTCCAGTGAACATTTGTTCTGGCCTTTTTTGTCATGCATAGGCAATGTTGGACCTATTCATTGTGATCGTGGATATGGAGAGGAGAATTTTGTGGTTATCCAGTATGAAGGTATCTGTCATCAAATATGATGCATCATAACTCGGTTCGCACCCATTCCTGTGAATCTTGAGTATACTTGATCACAGTAGCTCATTGTCAAATATTGCCAACTTTAGACATCCACCCTTTAGACATTAGGTGAGGAAAATAAATAATTTTCTTTGGAGGATTATGTTGTTGAGGTCAAAAATCCAGGAGCAGCCTATTTTTATAAACATGTATCTACCTACCTTCACATACAGCAGCTGTGGAAAACAGCTTTTTCTAGGCAAGCTAGACCCAGAGCCAAGCACACCACTGCATTCTTGCTTCATTAATTGTAAGTAGATTATTAATGATGCATGCTTGCTTAAACATTGATGTACCATACCATTGTTATTCCAGAAAGACCTTCCTGAAACAATTCATGAGTTGCAGTCTGATTGCCCAGAGTATGAATTCAACATCCAGATATAATATTTGGATATAACACATCTCTGTTTCAGGTGTCATGTCTTACTGTGCAGTACCTGTGCATAGAAGTGGAACTAGGGCAAGCAAATTAAATAAAGAAGAAATTTGATTACACTATTTTGATCAGGATACTCCTTAAGCAAAATGTGTTAGCACACAATAAAACATGTTTCTGAAATGTTGGATGTTGGGGAACCAAGAGCATGCTCCAAGCATTTCCAAGAAATTGACAACAAAAGGAACCTAAAAAAGAACTGCCTAGATAGCTCTTTGCTGGGAAGCATATGTCTCCTAAAACCCTACAAGCTGTTCCTACCATAATATTCCCACCAGCCGAAACTCTTGGTAATCCTGAAACTTCGTGATTTTATTGCTGTTTATGTCATATGTTGGATAACTTATTGTTTTGTTTTTCCTGCTTTGTTGTTTGCCATGCCATGACATGCCAT
This sequence comes from Imbricaverruca yamaguchii, assembly GCA_034440575.1. Classification (NCBI taxonomy): domain Eukaryota; kingdom Metazoa; phylum Arthropoda; class Thecostraca; family Neoverrucidae; genus Imbricaverruca; species Imbricaverruca yamaguchii. The sequence continues at coordinate 428,876 of JAOTOL010001340.1, forward strand.
GTTTGCCATGGTTTTTCCAGTGCCAAAGAAAACGATGGAAAGGTCTGGTGAGATTAATGTTCTTTTATTTCAAGTTTTTGAACTTTTTCTCTAAGAAGATAGATTAGCCTGGCTAATTTTAGGTTATGTTACCTTGCAATTTATAAAGCTTGAACTAATTATTTCTTAGATATGACTTGCTTAAAAGCTTCCTTTGTTATTATTCTCCTTTTCAACCAAGATTAAGCTTATGCAGTGTAAATGCATTAGTAACTTATATTTGTCGTGTTAATAAGATGCATTCAAGCATCTTTATCAAAACCTTGTTTGTGACCAAAAATACCAAATTGTGTGCTTGTTGGTATCAAAATGCATTCTTATTGAAAATTAATTACAATCATGATAAAACCCTCAAGTCAACCATTTACCACTAAGTTATAGTTGCAATAAGTTAAGGTCAGACTTAAGAAAACTGAATGATTTCATCAGATTTGCTGACTGAAATGGTGGACATATCAGCCACATTTTTGCAGATACCTAATATTTGTCTAATAAATACAGATAAAACAACATATTTATTTACCTAATCGACATATCAATTAGGTCCATTTACACCTTAACAAGTATTTCCTCCTATTGATGAAGACAATCGTATCTACTACATCAGTTGAACAGATCACTAAGCAGCAGTTACACTTAAAAATAACATTTACAGTAGTACAATAAACTGTTGCTTCTTTATCCCTTATAGCAATACAATAACACAGCTGACTAGTACCAATTGGCATCGGATGTCAGCAGCTTCCCCTCCCTCCCTGGGGCAGCTATGTATCAACTTTTAAATTCAGGAAGGTAGTAAATCTACAATAAATAGAATGCCAGGAACTTGCACAATATAAGATTACATGCCTTACTGCCCTTTTGCAGAAAATCAATACTAATTATTCATCCAAGATGAAACGAACCATAAATCAAAATTAATATTCAAGAAATTAATATTATCTCTTGATTCAAAATGTCCGTTCAAGGATGATACAGTTTCTGCGCACATATTACATATTAAGCTAATTTTAATCAGATGTAATGCACTGATACTAAGCTTCCCTGTGTCAGGGTCAGGTAGAGCGGGTTGTTCAGGGTTGGAGTGTTGGTCAGTATGCTTTCATGACATTTTGGAGAGGCAGAGGAGCATGCTGTGAATGCTGCACCTTCAATTGGTGTGAATGCAGGCATACACTGCTACCCAAATGCCAACAGTGATGTTTGACTTCCTCACTGGTACAAGTTTTTTAATGCTTGCTTGACTTGATACTTCTGGGTGATCAATGTGACATTTCACTTGCATCAAGCCCCCAGGCTGGTACCGGATTGGTCTGCCATTGTGCTATTGGACCAACTTCGGTACAAGTCGAGTGAATGTGTGTATGCATGTATGTGGGTTGCTGAAAAGCACCAGTTTTAATATTTTAACCTGGACACTGGGGGCTTATACACTTGTGCACTTTTTAATTTCAAAGCAATCATCAACTTGATGAATTTGATCATATTATGTCGAGCTTGCAATAACTTGAGGCTGGGATTGTATGAGACTTCAATAGCATGCATATATTACAACTATCCATCTGTACCATATGTTATGAAAGATGATTGACCATAAAAAAAACCATGGCAATGCTGCTCCCTGGTCCCTTGATCAACAGGAAGACTAGTAATTGGAACCTTAACATGATGAAAGTTTCATATAAAATTAACTCAAGGTAAATGTTTATTGTAAAATCACAGCTTGAATGAACAATATTGCAATGACCTTTGACTAACATGCAATGCAATTAGTTAATGATTATTCTTTCTGAATATGTGATCATCATCTCTTGATGTTCTTGGCAAGTTAATACAACAGAAGGCAGCTAGTTTGCTGAATTGCTTATAATCATTTCAATCTGATATTTTTTGTTTTATTTTGAACATTGAACATGTATTAATCTGCCATCATGTTGACATATGAGAGAGCATGCTGCCTGGAGATGTTATTGTCATTAAATTGTAAATTGCTGCCTAGGGAGGGAGGGGTGTCGTGGACAACTGGTGTTCCTGAAGTTTACTGCTGCAGGGATGGTTGACAACTTCCCACACATGGTCCTGGCAAGTGTTCCTTTCACTTGCAATAGAATCCTTGCTCCTCTATCATCTTATTTAAGCATAAAACTATCTAGATTTGTTTGTCTAACTATGATTCTTAATGGTGTGAGCTTTACCTCTAATTTCCTTTTTCCATTTTACTTTCCAATCATTCATTGTCCATTTTGTGTTCCAGTTCATTGTTCATGCACAATTATTATTCCAAGTTTTCCATTTCCAGAACTAATCACCATTTCCAGTTGGCTCATTCCCTGATTAATGAGTGGGCTTAAACTTGAAGGAGCTACATTGGAGTTGCTAGGGAATGATTTGAGTGATAAATACCCTCCTCATGAACATATACTGTCACAGTGTAAATATTATTCATTACCTCAACCACTTAACTTGAATGTTGGGTTCTCAGTACTTCATATCAATGCAAGGTCCCTCAAGAATAAATTTGATGATGTTATTAATCTTCTAACAAATTTTGAAGTTGATTGGTCAGTTATTTGTGTGTCAGAGACATGGTTGAAGAAAGATTTAGAGCAATACTTTAGTCTAAAAAATTATAATCTTTTTGCATCTAGTAGAAAAGAAGGTGAAGGTGGAGGTACAGCAATATATGTAAGTAATAGATATGAGGCTAGGGAAAGAAAAGACCTGGAGAGTGATCATTTTGAGACAAGTTTTCTGGAAATCAAAATGAAGTTGGGTGTACCAGCAAAGAGATTCCTAGTGGGGGAAATATATAGACCTCCAAACCTGAGCCATACTTTATTTATGGACTACTTGGAAAAAATACTTGATTCATTGGAAAACACTAAGTGTACATGTGTTATAGCAGGGGACTTCAATTACAATCTTTTGAAATATCACTCTGATAAACCCACACTTAGTTTTATGAATATGTTAAATTCCTATGGATATTTCCCAACCATCTCGAAAGCGACCCGGATTTCTAATAATTCTGATGCCCTTTTGGATAATATATTTATAAATGATGTTAATGTTGTGAACAATTCAGGAATTCTACTTCATGATTTATCGGATCATTTTCCAGTTTTTCTTAATCTGTCATTAATTCAAAGCACAACTATAACAAGACATTCAGTGACAGTCTTTGATAAGAATAAAATCAGTGAATTAAATGATCACCTCATTAGTACCTTGGAAGCCTTTCAAGATGAGACTGATGCTAATCAAGCATGCAACAAACTTATTAAGGCTTATGAAACAGGTATAAAAAAATTATCTAAAACTTTTACACCCAGTAGAAGAAAGAATCCAATTAAACCATGGGTAACCCCTGCACTTCTGTGTTCAATAAATACAAAAAAATAAACTATATGCAAAATATATTAGGAATAAAATTTTACTGAATGAAAATAAATACAAAATGTATAGGAACATGCTTTGCAATGTGCTTAGGGATGCGAAACGATTATATTACAAGAGGGCATTTCAGGATAGCAAAGGTGATGGCAAAAAAACATGGAAGTATTTGAATGAAATTATCAACAAGAATGAATTGCAAACAGTTCCTCCAATGTGTTTTGCTGATAACTCTGGGGCTACCTGTGTAAATGAACAAATACCTGATAAATTTAATACATTTTTTTCAACGATAGGTAGTGAGTTGGAAACAAAAATACCTGCGACACACATCAGTCCATTAAATTATCTTGCACAGCCTAATTATGCAAGCATTAACAATATTCCTTCTGTTAATGATGCTCAAATTGAAGACATTATTAAGACTTTAAACCCTGTTGGTGGAGGTATGGATAAAATTAGTACAAGAATTTTGATTGGAACATATAGAAGTATTTTGCAACATCTAACATATTTCTTTAATCTTTGTCTGAACACTGCAATATTCCCTGATAGATTAAAATCTGCAGTTATAATTCCTGTATATAAAGCAGGGGAAAATAATAAATTTACTAATTATAGGCCAATCTCTTTGCTACCAATATTTTCGAAAGTACTGGAAAGATTAATACACTTTTGGGTATCATCATTTCTAAATGAAAATAATATCATGCACCCATTGCAATTCGGCTTCAGAAAAAAACACAGCGCATACATGCCAATTGCTCTGATGCATAACGAAGTAACTAAATCCCTTGTAAATAATAAATTAGTTTGTACTCTGTATCTTGATTTAAAAAAAAGCTTTTGACACCGTCAGCATCAGCATTTTGTTACAAAAATTGAACTTTATTGGCTTTAGAGGAAATATATATAAACTGTTAGCCTCATACTTATCAAATAGATCTCAAAGAACCAAGATACATGACATCATCTCCCAACCATTACATATCACAAAAGGTGTTCCTCAAGGTTCGATTCTTGGACCTCTGCTATTTACTTTATACATTAACGATCTCTGCAATGTTTCCAATTTGGCTAGCTTTTACCTATTTGCAGACGACACTGCCGTAACTATTACAGCTAATGATCATTCTGAATTACAAAGTAAAGTAAATGAGGTAATACCCAAAATAATTACATGGTTTCATACCAACAGATTATCTATTAATGCTGAGAAGACTGGATATCAAATTTTTTCCAGGAAACCATGTGATGACCTTCATGTCAAAATAAATACTTCCAATATTAGAAGGCATAGCTGTATAAAATATTTAGGTGTATTTATTGATGAAGACATGACATGGAAAAGCCATATAAATGCCATCTCTTCAAAACTTAGCAGGAATATTGGAATTATAGGCAAGTCTAGGTACTTTTTATCAACTTGTGAATTGCTTCTTCTGTATAATTCTCTAATATTGCCATATTTAAATTATTGTGCTGTTGTCTGGGGAAGTACGTATCACTCTAAGCTTGATAAAATTATTAAGTTGCAGAAGCGTGTTATTAGGATTGTTGATAAGAAACCGTACTTATACCATACAAATGAATTGTTTATTAAACATAGAGTTCTAAAGTTTCTGGACATAGTTGATGAGCAATGTATTTGCATCATGCTAGGTTTTCTAAATCAATCATTACCAGCACCTCTTTCTAATATGTTTCAACTTTATGAACAAGGTGGCCTCAGAGTTAGACAACATTTTCAAATACCCTTTTCTGATATCAATTATAGAATGTTTTCATTACCCTTTATTGCACCAAAAGCCTGGAATAAAATAATCTGCCCTCACTTCCACAGGATTGATGATGTACCTAGGAGTAAAATGATCTTGAAGAAACACATCAGACAATACATTATTAGAAAATATGAACTTTTTCAATAATATGTTGGTAATGGTAATGTGCTATGCATGGTGATCTGGTATCATTTGGACATTTTCGTTTAAGAATCATGTTCTTTTCTTCCTCTTCATACTTTTTCGTCCTTTCTCCTTAGTGTTGTATTAGTTTAGGAAATGCATGTGCAAGGTTATGATTTTGTATTATTTCCCCATTAACACCTATAGCAGTTATTTTCGTGGAGCCCTCGAAGACGTTACTAGCATTGCTAATTGTCTGAGAGGGCTTCAGGAACATATTTTACTAATATCTGGTGGCGGGATCTGTCCAGCAAGAAACAGGAGCGGGGAGTGGTGTGACCTGCCTTGATTTGCTTACCATGACCTACCTCTCACCCTTGGAATTAACGTAATTAGGTCGCAATTAATTAGGTCGGAACGTAATTAGGTCGCACGGGTATGGAAGGGCACTCCTGCCTACCTATTAATGGGTAGGGGAATTTAAATTTTATTTTAAAAAAAAAATGTGAGCTGGGTGTAAAATTAAAATTTTTTTAAAATTTTTTTTTTTTTTTTTTAAATTTTTTAAAAAAAAAAATTTTAATGGTTTTTTTTAAAAAAAAAAATTTTTTTTTTAAAAAAAAAAAAAATTTTTTTTTAAAAAAAACAAAAAATATTTTTAAAATTTGTAAAATAATATATTTTTTAAAAAAAATTTTAAAATTAAAAATTTAAAGCCCTGCCTGGTTTTTTTTAAATTTTAAAAAAATTAAAATAAAAAAAAAGTTTAAATAAAAATAAAAAAAAAAAAAATTATTTTTTTTAATTTTTTACAATAAAAAAAAAAAATTATTATAAAAATATTTTTTTTTTTAAAAAAAAAAACCCCCCACAACCAAAAAAAAAAATTTTTTTTTCCTGGTGTTTCCGGATGTCATTTCAATTAATTTGACAGCCATTTATTTGGGAAATAAAAACTTCCCAATATTTAAACACATCAGTTAAGCATATTTCAATTTTATAAATCAGTCCAAGAAAAGAATATAAACACCATCGAAATACATTTTTGTTAAACAAGAAAAGAAATTTGACAATGCAGGTGCATGCTATTCCACCTAAACAGCAGATAGGAAAAGGTTTTGGCGTGGTGGTATATGATGAAGAATAGCATGCAATTATAATCAATGAAAAGTGATAAGTTAATCTAACCTGGCCTACTAATGTTGAATAGCTCAGCACCGACCTATGTTTAATCACATAAAACGGACTACTATTGGATTACTTAAAGTCAACGACTGTTTGATTACCTAAATATAATTTTAAATTGTGATTTACAAAATAAAAATCAGATGAAGACGTCAGCCTTCCACAGCCGCCGGCTGCCAGCGACCGACGTGCAGACAGCGGGTCAGGCATGCACGGCCCAGTTCGCGGACCGCTGACAGGTCATTTCCATAGTGGCCAGATCAGGTCGTGAGTGGTGCCGTTGCGGTATTCGCTCCTGAAGCCGGCCCCATTGGCTTCTGCGACGTCATTTGCGCGGGTGGCATCTCAGCTGAGACCACCATCAGTAGTACCCTTATCCGCTGGCATGTGCTCTCCCTTGCCGCCCCGTACACAGGATCGAGTTCATGCCGCGTTGCGACAGAGACGGTCACCACGTGTGCGCCGACCACGTGTCCATTACGGCTGAGATACGGGTGATTAATGAACGCAGGCGAAGCCACAGGTGGATGATTCTTATATTGTTAGTTCATGATGTTTTTTTTTTCTCCAGCCACAGTTCCCTCACTGGACCGGCGTGAGTTCCCCGGGAATTTCGGTACCTGTAGCTGGGAACAAGTAGTCGGCAGTTTTTAGTAGTTATTGCGCCACTGCCCGGCCATCGGTCGGCCACGCAGGCAAGTGTGCTGCTGCCGCCGTTAGTTGCTTATGTTATCAGTTCGCGATACATTCGTACTTGAAATACGTATGCGCAAATACACGTGAAAGTTGTACTACGAGTATATGCGTACGCGATATATTCGTATTCGGGGAGTTCTATGAACCACGCAAGAAGAACGCTACATCTGCAGTTGGGTCGAAGGTGCTGCTTTTATGTAATTTTCCAATTTGTGACTTGTATTCACAAGGACAGGTGCAGCAATCTTCTTGCATACAGAAGTAACGAACAGATTCCAGCAGCGGGAATGGACAAACAGCCCCTACGGCACCAATTATTTCCACAATTATCAACCAATATATGCAGACTGCATATGCACCCACAAACCAAACGTACACATCCATTCATGTGTAGGCTTATGGCTCCACATGAATGGATGTGGAGGACCCATATGGACCCTATTCCATATGGTCCCCTCCCCCGAATGGCTATTCCCGAACCGCCCCTGCCTCCCGTGGCAGCTATGGGTTTTCCGTGGCGGCTATGGGACCTCTTATAACGACAGTGGGCCTCCTGTTGCCGTCTACGGGTGTGGTTAGATAATTTCGGATGGTCTTCTTCGGCTATCTTTCAGACACTCTCCTGCCATTGAGGGGAAAAACTACGGCTCACTTAGCCCCCACCACAAAACTGCCCTTTCTTCCGCTTCCGAACGAGGATAACAACTTGGCGGGGTGAAATGGACGGTAGAGAGAGCCTACCAATATCGTGGGAAAATCCCTATATTTTGGATGCGCTGGATGGTCAGCCTCCTGGGAACGGCACATTGTTAGACAGGAGGATCGCTACTGGATCATTTGGGATACATTTTGCTGAAACCAAAGAATTGGTCTTTCAATTGGTATACGTCAAAGTACTCTATATTACCACAAAACGTGCAAGATAGCGTAGAGAAAATCGATAAAATTTCATGTAATCCAATGGTGAAGGGAAGCCTTCAAGCCCGCTACCAAACCAACTTCGTGAGGGCCCGGTGCAGGCGCAAAACCACGTAGTCTCCGACTGCAAGTTAACTTGTACGTGGGTGACGCAGTTCAGACAAGGTTGGAGTAGCACAGGTTACGGCCGTGGCATAAGTAGATACATACTTCCAGGAATATTTCACGCATGACATGGCCGCCAGTTAAATTGTGTACTCTTGTGCCCAAATAATCAATCAATGAGATTGTTTCTTACTTTTTCGTCGTTACAGCCTCGTTCGTCCAAAATGTTGCTGAGAAATCGAATGGCTTTAACTCAAGGTTATTTGCCATTTACCTTGGCCTTTGGTATTTCTGTAGGAGACTGAGCACAAGTTGGAAAATCATGTCGAGTAGACTTGTTGAATATTACCTGGCAGTTTATTCATCCACCATTTCTTTGGTAAATCACATGTAGGCAAGATATTCCCTATTTCATGGCACACTAATTTAGCATTGGCACAATGGATGATGCAAAATCCTTTTGTGACAATGATATTACACAATACAGTATCAGTAGGTTTTAGGCGATGCATTGTTAATGGGCTTTAGGTGACCTAACATCAGTGCAATTTAGAATACTCAGCATCAGGTTATATCATACAGGTAACCAAACATGAAATTTTTGTTGATCATGCATTGGAAGGCCAGATTAGGTTTTTACTGACAATTTTGCATTTTTCTTTATTGCATACATCCCATTAAAGTCATATTCAGCCCCATGCCTTTCCCATATTTGGGTGGAGAAAGAGGGAATAACATGCATCTTCATTGTTATGCATGGGTGTGAAATGACCAAACCTGGTTGATGTGCCATAAAACTTAAATAACCAACTAATCATTTGTGCCCATGCCTTTTTTTGTGGTTTTGGATAGTACTTCAGTGAATTTAGCATTTTGTTGGTGAACTGACTACTTATTGACACATAAGCACTTTAATTTAAATTGCATATATCTGGAAAATGTGTTATTTCCAAATAAAATGTACATGTAACTCATTCAAATCACAACACAAAGCATCATGCATATATATATTATTTTTCATTACAAATTGTTGTATGGGCTTCTATGCATTTATGTTAGCTTTTGACACAAAGATGTAGATCTGGCCTGAAAATAGTTAATGTGGAAATGGTACCATTGGCTTAGGATTTCATTTCTGGAAATATGGCACCTGCAAACTGTTGTCCTTTCCAAAGCCAGAAGTGCAAGGCTCTCATCTAGCGTCACAATGCTGTATTGTATAATGATATTACACAATACAGCATCAGTAGGTTTTAGGCGATGCATTGTTCACCCGTCCCGTCTCGGAGGGGTTCTTCAACCGCCGCCACCTCAGGTTTTTCGCGGAAAGCGGACGAAGGGCGCGCGGCAGCGCGCTCAAATTTGGCATACCTTTTGCCACATCAATTTGACATGCTGATTCAAAATTTCTAGGTCATCTAGGGTCAACGAGTTAGTCAAGGTCAAGTGAGGTCACCTCCAAAAAAGTTCAACCAGTCGTTACGCTTTAACGGATACAGATATTTTAATGAAACTTTCAGCGTTTGCTTATCTTTACGGATGCAACAAAACGTACGAGTGAAGAACAAAAAATTCCGTTTTTGAGTACATATAAACTGCGTATTTGCCAAATTGCAGTTCAATACAGGATTCTGGCTAAAGTAGGCATTTGTTATTAGTGCAAGTTGACTTCCAGCAACGTTCCTCCGTCTGCGCTACCCACTAGAAAAGGAAAATTAAAGAAACCTTGAAAACTCAAAATTTGGAAATCTCAAAAGAATAAAAAATGTATTTTTGGGGGCCAAAAAAATTATAGCCCTGGTCGATTTCGCTGTCCTTTTCGCATTCCAAATACATTTTCTTTTTTCATATATCCCCAAAATGAACTCCCCAGAGTCAAAAACATAATGTAAGTCGTGAAAAGTCGTGAAAATCTAGCCCCCCCCCCCTGGTGACGTCACTTTTGGGCGGAACTTATTTTGGGGGTGGACCCGTTCCCTACTCGTCGAGCGCTTTCCGATGGCACCTCTTCCGTTTCCGTGCGATGCTTAGTTTGGATTTTAGAGGGGGTCTTAAACCGCCCCCCCCCCCTCGCCGAGACGGGGTGGGAGGATTTCACCGGAAGGATGGCGCGGGCTAATGGGCTTCAGGTGACCTAGCATCAGTGCAACTTAGAATACCCAACAGCAGTAGGTTATAACATACAGGCAACCCAACATTACGAAGTTTTTGGTGATCAAGCATCGTAAGGCCAGGTTAGGTTTTTACTGACAATTTTGCATTTTTCTTTATTGCATACATCTCCATCAAAGTCATATGTTCAGCCCAACACCTTTCCCATCTTTAGGTGGAGAAAGAGGGAATAGCATGCATCTTCATTGTTATACATGGGTGCGAAATGACCAAACCTGGTTGATGTGCCCTAAAGCTCAAATAACCAACTTATCATTCGTACACATGTATTTTGGTGGTTTTGGATAGTACTTCAGTGACTTTAGCATTTTGTTGGTGAACTGACTACTTATTGACATATAGGTACTTTAATTTAACTTACATATGTCCGAAAAATATGTTATTTCCCAATAAAATATACAGGGAACCCAATAAGTAAAATTTGTCGAAAACGTACGTATTTATTTTCTTCCGAATGGAATTAGGCTAAGTTTGTTTCGGCTTTTTAATTTGTATCTTTAGACAAAGGTAGTGGGGAATTTTTATATTTTTACAAGATTTTTCCTTTAGCATTTTTACATTTCTAGCAGCTTCCAACCCCTAGGCTAGGTTATGTTACTTTGTTCTCTCTTTTCCATAATGTTTTGCTACATCAACGAAACCCAAGCCCCTTCAATTATGAAATCATAGAACATTCAGACTTTATAAGAGCCACAATGACCCATCTAGGTTAAGTATGTAATGGGATGATACCATAATCATGAACAAAAAGACACTAATCACCCCATCCAACATCACATCACAAATTTCCAAGAAATCATACACCAACATCTCACACAGCCATCCATACCTACCTATCCACCCATGTCCCACGCAGCCATCAATGCTTGCCATACCTATCAATTCCTATTTATTGTATCCTACATAACACACACGTGGATCAAGTGCCCTACCAATAATTTTAAAACTCCAACATTGCCTACTCAAAGGACCCTGGATCGTGCACACCAACTTATCAAAAATCTCACGTCATCCACCAGTAATTAGAACAGTAAACAATGTCCAGCCCCCAAAAAAATTCCACCGTATTTTTTAATGCAGTTAATGAGGGACCCCACAGCACCAACAGGCAGTTTATGTCACTGAACAACAACCCTTTGCCTGAAGACCTGTCCTAGCTTTACTGTCCTACACCTTGATTTGTCTAACATGGATTGATGACCCGTATAGGCTAGATAGAAGAGGATCATCCAGGTTGATCTGATGTAGCCCTTTAATAATTTTGTACATTTCAGTCACATCACTCCTTAATCTCCTATACTTAAATAAGTACATATTTATATAAGATTTCTCACATTCTTAGTTACTTAGTCCACTGATGAGTCTAATGATCTTGTAGTGCACACAGATCCAACTTGTCTTTTTGTAATTATATTTCCTGCCAACTGAAAAGCATGTATTTACAGAGGAAATAAGTGGTCACATGCTGGCCGCAAATATGAAACTTGCATTTAAAAACATAAATTTAATAAATTTGAGATTACCTGAAAGTGCAAATTTACCAAATTTCTATGAGCAAATGTTGCATGCCTGAATTGAAGACGTCAGGTGCCACGGTGCCGCGGTAGCTCACCTTATTTTTCTTCCTCGGCGCCCATGTCCGACGTCCATGTCGAAAATTACACGTATATATTAACTGTGCATAACCATCCATCGCCCACCCATCTTCACCCATCGTCTAAACTCATCGTTCACCTATGTTTCCAAACGCATCATTCAAAATTTTGACGAAGGCAGGAAGCAGCTGACCCTCATCCGCTTCCTCAGCATAAGTTATAGCCAAAGGTTCTAAATCATGATTAAGCTGGAGTTATGCCCCACAACCATAAAGTTACAGTTCGTTCGAAATACAGATGAAAGTGGGCCGACCCAGCACGACTTTAGCCAGAGATTAAACATCGCACCCGCAATTACACCATAAATGTTTCACGTCTGTCACATTGTCGACTGTAGGCGCAAAAATGTGTTCGGGGTGACGTCACAGATCCGTTTACTCCGACTGCACCGTCGTATTCATGCTTGCCGAATAGGGCTGGGGGGGGGGGGAGAGTGGTTTTTTGAGGCGTGCCGGACCATAAAGGTCATTTGCGCCGCCTTTAAAGGAACACGTTGCATATCTGTCTATGAAAGCGAGTGTTACGATCAAGGTGCAGGCAAGTGGACATTTACGTTAAGGGAATTTTACGTTATAGTTTGTGCGAAGTTTTTGGATGCTGGAGGCGGGGGCTGGGTTGGGGACGTCTCCCTGGTGTCTAACTGGTTTTAATTTTACTTTACTCCTCCACATAATAATTTGTGGTTTGGGTGGGGCTGGGGTGTTTTGAGTGTCGAGCTGATTTTGCCAGGGTGCCGGCTTTAGCCTACTCCTATCGAAGAGCACCGAGGGATTTTTACCGTGCGGACAAGGAGGCAATTATCCACACCGCCTCTCACGCCGGCTGTCGCGTGTTAGTTGTTAGTAGTTGGTTAGTTTATGCATGCCATGCAGGGTTGTCAGTTGGGTTAGTACGGTGTTTCACAATTTCGCTCCTCTACGTCCGCTGTTCCTCTGGGTAGCCATTTACGTTAAGTGTCGGAAGGCAAGTCGGCTCATCTACGTCCGACGGCTCCTCTGGGTAGTGGTTTTACGTTAAGCTAAACAATTTTTTTTTTCTTCGTTGTTTTCCTCAAGCAAGTCGGCTCATCTACCTCCGACGGCACCGCTAGGTAGCCAATTATTCCTAACTGGGAAGCAAATCGGCTCATGTACGTCCGACGCCATGCAGGGATGGCTATTTACGTGTTTCTTATGAGTGTTTCGCGGTCATGTATTGCTAGTTGATGTGAGCGTTGGTGGTGCCTAGAGAGCTCCTGCTAGTTCTGTGGCATACAGATATTCAAATAGCAATTGAATGAGTTCTGCGTGTTTGTCACCGAGAAGCGATGGAAGCGATAGGGTGATGCCCTTTCTCTGGCAGGCCTTAAGTGGTTGTCTCTGAGAGCTAAAGCTACTGCAGTCTAGGAGGATGTGGCCTATGCTTAACGTGGTGTTGCAGGAGTCGCAGTGCGGTGTTGTGTGTTGGTCATCCTCTAATCGAGGCTGTGTTAGTTTTGTGCAACCGGTTCTTAGTCTAGTGAGGATGACCTCTTTCTGTCGGTGAGACTGATTTGATGTGTTCCATGTGCCTATGGTTGGTTTTATTGAGTGGGCGTGGTTGGATTTGTGTTGTGTTGAGTTATGTTGTGTCCATGTCTTCTGTTGGTATTGGCGAATGCGATGTTGTAGGAGTGCTTTGCAATCGTCTACCGAATATTCCTCGCTGGGGTGGGTGTTCGATGCTAAGGCTCTAACAACGAATAGGGCTCTAACAAGGCCCCTGTTATCCCATGCCTTCCTGCTTGTCGGCTGGAATGGTACAAATGACGTCATCTGGGTACAACTTTTGGGCTGTTTTAATGGTTTCATGTATTTTAAAATGGAAATATTTTCACTTCAACCCACTTTCTAAATCTTGTAACATCACGTCTGTGCTTTTGGAATCATGTTCAGCTGTTATTTTACCAGCCTTAGTTAGGCTGCGAATTAAGCGACCACCATCACGAATGCAGCGTTTTGTGGGCATGGATCATGTACGCCTGGATTAGAAACCAACAGCTGTTTGCGTATCAGCTCACCTAGCGGCGGGTAAGTAAAAACACGGAATCGCGGCCGGTTTTAGGCCGTGCGCCTATGGGAATTCTGGGTACGCATTTCGTATTGGATTTTTTTTCCAATTGATGCAGCCATCCCAGATCCAATTGATGCAGCCAGCCATAGGCGCATGGCCTAAAACCGGCCGCGATTCCGTGTTTTTACTTACCCGCCGCCAGGTGGCAGGTTGGTGCCGCTGATACGCGCAGATGAAAGGCGCCGACGCGGAGTTTCCAATCCAGGCGTACATCATCCATGTTAGGGGTACGCTTTTTCTCAAATTCTTTGATGGCGCAGTGGAGTCATAAACAGCGCAGTTATTTACATAACTCCTCGTAGGTTGTTTTATGTCTCATGTCACACCTTGTGTTCTGCATTACGTTTTAGTTGTGGTTTTATTGTATGGTGTTGTTCTGTGGTGTGTTGTGTGTAGTTGCACTGTTAAAAGTAGCTTTTGCTGTCGTTAATTAGTGATGGGAATTGAGGTCTGTTTCGTATTTGGTATATAATATGGTGGTTCCGCTTATCCGGTAAATTCGCAGTTTTAGGTAATTTATGAGTTCAATGAATTTCTTTTTCTAATGCAATGCTTATGAATGTGCTCAACATGATGAGACCACTTGATTCCTCTGCAAAGGCATGCTTTTCAGTTTAGAGACAACATATCACCCAATAATGGTCTTGGAGTTTGATAATATGGCATAAAAGGTAAAGTTTCAAATCAAGAAATATGATGTAACATAACCTAACCTAGCCCAGCCATCTATGCAAGAAAGCAAAATATTTTTCAAACAATGGAAAATTTCAAAGCATTTTTTTCTTCTAAAATATATTCCAATTAAGAAAAGCCTAACCTCACCAAAACTGTTTTTGAAGAAAAACTCAATTGCAAGCAAAATCACCCCCACCCAGATATTTTTGTTACGACTTACAAGTCCATAACCTAGCTTAACCTAACTAAACATAACTCCCTTGTATGTTTCATTGAGGTGAAATGTGTGCAAAACTTGTCCAATTGATTACCTTAAACTGCAAGAATGCTGCTTATCTTGCATATCATGATCGTGATAGAGAACGTGGCATATAATTCAGTGTCAGTATCCTATGGTTTATTTTTCAAACATCTGGAAGAAACATATGGAAAGAAGAGATTGTCAACCAACATGCTTGCATTTCCAAGACATGAAAATTCATTCAAAATTCAGAAGAAAAAAATCAAAATTCAAGACCTGGTTGACAAAATCAAAAAGAGTTGTTGGAGTTCATACAACCAGCCCATTCATTTGTTCCAACCACTTTACCTGTGATGATTATGATCCTGGCTACAGATGCAGCTGAAGCTAATGTCGCAGTGTCAACACCTGCCTCTCAGGGGCGTCGATTTGTAGCCTTTTGTAGGGACCATGGCCCCGCCAATGTCGATCTTGGCCCCCATGTTGATTTGGGCCCCCCAATAACCTATGCTATTTGTATGCTGATAAGAAAGGTAAAGGAAAAAAACATGCAAAATATAAGACTCAGTTCATACACACTTTGCACTGAAAATAAACAGATTCTGATTATATAGTAGGCTGGGTCTCCACCTTTTCCTGTAAACTTGAAAAGTGTGAAAAAAATGAAATAGCTGGATTTCCATCCATTGTGGAAGGGCAGCTTACCTATATCGTAAAATGTTGAGATTAGCTGATGCTGGTGTACTTTAAACCAGATTGTCTGACAAATCTGCTTAGCCACTAAACAACAATTGCATTGTCATATTGATGTTTGTACATACCATCAATGGCAACGCCACATGCATATGGAGCTTGAACAGGATTCACTCCATTCTCAATCTCCAGTCATCAATCTTCATGCAATCCGGTGTAGTGAAAACAATCACATTTGTCATTGAGATTGTGGACATACAAACCATAATAATATCCAGCAGCCTACCCATCGTCCTATCAGCTTGACATTTACCTAGGTAGGTAGGTACCTAACTAGGTACCTACATGCCAAATGGAATATTACCTAGGTACCTCAAACTGAACTAACGAGAGCCACATCTGAGCCAGTCTATCAGCTTATGATACCATGAAAGAAAAAACTCGGAAGAAGCTGCATGGACACTGTTACAATTGATGTTCATGAAGAAAGCAATAGGTAGGTACTAATCAGTGCTGAGTGCACAGTCGTACAAGACCAATACATGATGTTCTTGCGCAGCAGGACCAATATCTGGTAGCGCGCATCAAATGACACCAAGGATACCATTACATTAGAAGAAGCATCCAAGTTTACCTGGAAGCCTTAGTAACATCAGAGCTTCTTCCTTTACCGCAACAGGAATTGATAGCATCAGGCATTGCCCTCTGTGTCCATGGCATCAGGCATTGACCTCTATATACATATATAACTATACGGCCGACTCGCTGCACGGTCCGCGTCCTATCCCGGCCGGTCCCGGCTGGAGCGGCGGTATATGGGCAAAAGATTGAACGCACTCCCACTCCCATGCATTTTGGCCCTGGAATGAAATGTTGGAAGATGAAAAGTTATGGATGGATTTTGATAATAAGTAGTGAAAATAATGTTCGGTTCATGATGAGTGAATAGAAAAAGCAAAACATTTGGCAAAATATTGTAATTGTGCTTTTAATGTCTAACTTCTATCATAGTTGCCAAGTTTGTGCGGTATTCGGCATGTGTACCCCAAGGAATCATGACCCCATGCACGCTTGCGAAGTAACGCTGGGAATGTTTGTGGTTGACAGCATACGTGTACTGCGTGTGCACCCTATATCCTAACCAGGGTTGGTTCAAGGATTTGTCATGGGAGTGGGGTATTTGTCTTGGGGCGCCATTTCTTAGGAGGTGCACCCTGCAAAAATACCTGAAGGGACCAAACGAAAATCCGTTTAGCGGAAACAGGCGTGTACTTGAGCACACTGAAGGGTGCTTCTGGCTGATAAATATGAAGGGGAACGCTTGAGTCTTCCCGGAGGGGCGCAGGTTCCCTGGGTACAAATACTTGAATCAGCCGGCCATCCCTGAATCCTCACGACCATTCTGCAGGGCATAGGTTGACGCTCAGGCAGGGGTGTTGCTATATATACTTTCGAGGGGACAAATGCCACATGACTGTTGGCTTTGCCCCCGCCAATGATTTCAAGCCCTAGCATTGGAACCCATAGAGTGTGTTCCTCGAATCAATCTGGGCCTGCCCATTGCCTTCTTGCATTCTTGCCTTTTATTTTTTGATTATTTTTCTGAGAACGTAGGTTTGGCTAGATTGGTTAGGCATTTTTTACGCATTCTTTTTTATGCTATATTACCCAACTCAAAGCCCATTTTGACATAGTCTTGCTCACAGCGTGAAAGATACGCTTTTGCACATAAAATGAGTGATCACATCATCTTAGTCACCTTCGTAAGCATGAAATTCTTTAGAAAAATTCAACAAAATAAAAAACACGATAAATGGCAAAGTTACAAAATAAGTTGTATTTTTTAGGGTAAACATTTTTTTTAAACTTGAAGAGCATTCTAACTTAAAAAACTCAACTGACCTAACTTAGCCAAACCAAGCCCATTTCTTTGCTGTTTGGAGGCAGGTGTGTGTAAACACATTTCTTGTTACCACCTGTCGTGAGATTCCATGTGAGGTTGGACTGGTACTAGCCTCAGGATGCCGGCAGATGAGTCATCCAGTGCGGCGATCTCGTGACCGGAACGAGCCGACCGGATGCGTGGCGTGGTGGGGCGTGTGCGGGATGGACCAATCAGCGATCGGGGGTGTCGGAAACGCGGGAGCGGTGTCGAGTTAACCTGGGAGGGTGTGGGCTGTGCTGGGGGCAGTCTGATTACTGCCGAGCGCTGGCGCTGGATACACGGACCTGGCATCAGTTTCTTTTCGTGAACTATACGCTATTTCGGCCTTTTTTGTGTTGCGATGTCGTGGCCCGGGAGTGAGGACTCTGTTACGGCAGTGCGAGTGGCGGACGAGTCGCCGGCCGGTCAGAAGTTTGACCCGTGCCTTATCGACACCTTCGACGGAACCGGCGACGTCGTGGGCTGGTACACGCAAGCGGTCCTGCTGTGCGAGTACCGCGGTGCGTCGCCTGCGGATGTGCTGCTGATGCGCCTGAAAGACGGCGCGTTCGCCATCTGGCAGCAGCTACCCCCGGAGGACCGCCGGTCGCTCGACCGGGTCCAGGACGCGCTGTTCGTGGCGTTCGGGATGGACGCCTGTCAGGCGCACGCGGCGTTCACGACGCTCCGACTCCAGGACAACGAAAGCGTCGATGTGTTCCTGACGACCCTGCAGAAGTACGCCGCTCTGTTTGGCGGCGTGTCGGACCAGCAGATGGCGGCCGCGCTCGTGAACGGGTTACCCGCGGCCGTTAGCGCTGTCGTGCTGGCGGGAGCCCGACCAGGAGAAGCGGATCTGCTCAGCACGCTGTCACGCGCACGCACGGCGTTGAAGGCGGAGAGGCGTCGCGCGGCTGAGGAGGCTGTGATCGTCGCTGCTACCGCTGCGTCGGCCGCGGTCGGTGCCGCCGCTGCACGACGTCTGACCCCGGCCCTGCGGCGGCGCCGTTGGACTTGGGAGTCCTCGGTCATTTCGCGGTCGCCTGCCCGCGACGAATGAGAAACTCCACCGGGGGCGCGCCAACGCAAGCGCCGTCTCCGGAGGTGTGAGCGCGCTCCCGGTGGTGGAAATGTCTGTGGATGGCGTGGCACGTTGGGCACTGATAGACACGGGATGAACCGATGTGCTCATCTACGTCGGGTGCTGCTCGACGTGGCAGTCGCGGTCGGTGTTGCTACGCGCTGTTAATGAGAGGACGCTGAGGTGCGTCGACGTCACACGTTTGGTGGTGGCCTACCAGGGCAAGCGGTTTACGCTCGCGGCCCTGGTGGTGCCGGACAGACCTCTGGGCGTGGACATGATTATGGGTATGACCGGAGTGACGGCGCTGGGAGGCGTCGTAGTTCGGGCAGCGTCAGACGTGGGGGTCTGCACGGCGGCGGCGGCGGCACGGAGCGTGCAGGTGGATGCCGCGATGGTCGGGGCGGTGGCACAGGATGTGCAGGTGGATGCCGCGGACTTCGTGGCGCGCTTTGATGCGCGGGCTGCGGCCTGGACGGTGGCCTGGAAGTGGGCGACGGGCGTCGGACCGGCACGCCTGCGGAACCGGGAACCGGACCGCGCAGTACACGGTGCCGGCGGCAGCGCGCGCGGCGCACGATGCCGAGCACGACTTATGGGTTGCTGAGGGCTGGCTGCGGCAATACAACGAGGGGACGGATGGGCCAGCGCGCGGCCTGATGCCCTTGATGGCGGTCCAACAGCCGAACAAGAGCAAAGTGCGCCCCGCTCTGGACTACCACAGTTGAACGGCCACGTCCTTGCGCACACCGTCGACGCGGACGTCTGTGTCGACCAGCTGCGGTGCTGGCGACGACACGGCGCCCGTGTCGCGGTCGTACGCAGGGTGTACCTGCAGCTCCGGCTGGACAGACGGCTGTGGCAGTATCAGACGGTCGAGGTTCGCGGACAGCGGTACTGTCTAACACGGATCGGCTTCGGGCTCAACATCGTCCCGCTCGTGATGAAGGCCGTCGTGAAAGCTGTCCTCCGCGACCGGGACGTGTCCCGTGGCGTGTTGCCCTACGTAGATGATCTGCTGGTGGACGAGAGCGTCGTCAGTGCAGACTACATAGTGGCGCATTTCGCGAGGTACGGCCTGGCGTGCAAGCCACCGGAGCGTGCGGTTGCTGGGACGCGCCTTCTCGGGCTCCGCGTGAGCCCGAATCAAGAGGGCGCGCTCCACTGGCGGCGCGACAATCCGGTGGTGGCCCCGCCGGCGGTGCTCACTCGTCGGGCAGTGTTCGCCTGGTGCGGCCGACTGGTGTCGCATGTGCCCGTGCCCGGCTGGCTCAGGCCAGCTGCCGCGTGGTTCAAGCGACGCGCCAACGTCTTGTCCACCGGGTGGGATGACCCGATTGGTGACGAGGCGTTGCGCGGCCGTGTCGACCAGGTGGCGGCGAGGCTGAGCGAGGCTGACCCGGCCCACGGCCCCTGGTGTATGGACGGAGACAAGTTGGTCGTCTGGACGGACGCCAGCTCGCTCGCGGCGGACGTAGTGGTGGCCAACGCGGACGGCGACGTCGTGGAAGACGCGAGTTGGCTGAGACCGGAGTCGCAGGCCGCTATGTACATTAATATGGCGGAGCTCGACGCGGCGCTTAGCGGTATCAATTTTGCTGTGGCATGGGGGTCAGTACCGTCGATCTCCGCACTGACTGCCACCGTGCACAAGTGCTGAGTGGCCGCTCGCGCTTGCGCACTAAGGCACACGGGGAGATGTTAACCCGCGCCGAGTTTCCTGTCAAATCCTCCCACCCCGTCTCGGGGTGGGGGGGGGGCGGTTGAAGACCCCCTCCCCCTCTAAAATCCAAACTAAGCATCGCACGAAAACGAAAGAGATGTCATCGGAAAGCGCTCTACGAGTAGGGTCCGGGTCCACCCCCGAAAAAAAAAATTCCCCAAAAGTAACGTCACCAGGGGGGCTAGATGTTCACGAATTTTCACGACTTGCATTATGCTTTTTACTCTGGGGAGTTCATTTTGGGGGATATATGAGAAGAAGAAAAAATGTATTTGGAATGAGAAAAGGACAGCGAAATCGACCAGGGCTATAATGTTTTGGGCCCCAAAAAAATAACATTTATTTTTTCGAAAGTTCAAAATTTTGAGTTTTCAAGGTTTCTTTAATTTTCCTTCTCCAATGGGTAGAGCAGACCCAGAAATGGTGTTGGAAGTCAACTTGCCCTAATAAAAAATGCTGACTTTAGCCAGAATCCTGTGTTTTAACTACAATATGACAAATACGCAAAATTTATATATAGTCAGAAACGAAAAAATGAAGAATTCAACTCGTACGTTTCGTTGCATCCGTAAAGATAAGCAAACGCTGAAAGTTTCATTACAATATCTGTATCCGTTAAGGCGTGACGACTGGTTTAACTTTTTTGGACGTGACCTCACTTGACCTTGAATAACTCGTTGACCCTAAGTGACCTGACCTAAAAATTTTTAATCAGCATGTCAAATTGATGTGGGAAAAGTTATGCAAAATTTGGGTGCGCTGCCGCGCGCCGCTCGTCGGCTATCCGCGAAAAAACATGAGGGGGGCGGTTGAAGACCCCCGAGACGGGACGGGTTAATTTGCAAACGGATCGACGTCATCCGGCAGCTGGTAGCTGAGTTCCAGCTGTCCATGACGGGTTGTGCGGTCCGCCGACAACCCGGCGAACATCCTCACCCGTGTGCCGGAAGAGTGGCTGCACGACTCGGCCTCAGCCGACGAGGATGGCGACGATGCGCCTGCCGTGGTGGCCGTCATTGACCCACGGCCCAACACGAAGCCCGAGTGGATCAGGGCGGTTCACGATGGCTGCGGACATCAAGGGGTGCGGCGTACCCTGTGGCACGCGCGGCGGCTGTGCCGTGAAACGCGGGTGTCGCGGCCAGCGGTACGAGTGGTGGTTCGGGCCTGCAACGTGTACCAATCGATTGACCCGGCGCCGGTCGGATGGGACCATGGGCACCTGAGCGTGCCGGACTGTTGGCGGCGCCTGGGCATCGACGTGGTACACTACCGGGACTTGCCGTACCTGTCGGTAGTCGACTGTGGACGGTCACCTTTCGGGTTGTGGCGCAAGTTGTGTAATGTGACAGCGGGCGAGATCGCGGGCATCTCCATGCGATGTTTTTGGAACGCGGCGCGCCCGATGAAATATTGTTGGATAATGCTACCGCATTTCGTAGCGGGTGCATGGCAGCATTCGCGGCGCAGTGGAGCCTGCAGCTGCGATTCCGGGAGGTGTATGAGGCGGGCGGGAACGGCATCGTCGAGCGCCAGCACCGGACGGTGAAGGTGATGACAGCTCGACAGGGCTGCTCCATCGCGGAGGCTGTGCATCGTTACAACACGACACCATTGGACGGCGCGAACGCTGCCACCGCCCCCGCCGCCCGCCTGTACTCATATGCGGGTCGTGAGGTGCCGATTAATACCATCGTTCGGCTTGGGGGATCATGGGGAGGATGTAATGAGATTGCACATGAGGTGGCACTGGTACTAGCCCCAGGATGCCGGCAGATGAATCATCCAGTGAGGTGACCTCGTGACCGGGGCGGGCCGGCCGGATACGTGGCGTGGTGGGGCGTGTGCGGGAGGGACCAATCAGCGATCGGAGGTGTCGGAAACGCGGGAGCTGTGTCGAGTTGACCTGGGAGGGTGCAGGCTGTGCGGGGGCCAGTCTGGCTACCGCCATGCGCTGAGGAATACATGGTGCTGGCATCAGTTTCTTTTCGTGAACTATACCACCTTAACACGCGCCCTGGAGGGCCTCTGAAAATTACGCGCACTGGAGGGGGGGCGGATTCCGGCCCCCCTAAGATCTCGGCCCCCATTAAGGCTAGAGCAACGAAATTCGTAATAGTTACCTCTATTGTGTGCAAATTTCGCGATCTTAGGTCAATATCTTCAAGGTCAAATGAGGTCAAAATATCAAAATTTTCCGGTTTTGCGTGGCTTGGCTTGTCATTGGTATGGATCGCTGCGATTGTGTTTAAGTGTTCCAAAATTGGCATTAATGGTGTTTTGGACATTACTAATGATGTAATGCATGTGCCAGATCCGCCATGTGACCTCAGGTCACAAGCCATAAAATAGACCTTGCATTGGCCGACATTCGCAAAGGGGATATTCTCCCGGACGAATTTCGCACGCGTGTTTTGGAGCACATATCGATGTTTTATAATAGCCATGCAAACACTTTTACTGATGGATCAAAGACTGACGCCGGGGTTGGAAGTGCCTTCGTATGCGACACAGCCACCAGATCGTTTACTCTACTGAAACATGCGTCCGTGTACACGGCTGAGCTGGTGGCAATTGACAAAGCACTAGCGTTTATAGAGATTGGGGATGTAGAAAATCATGTAATTTTATCGGACTCGTTGAGCAGCCTTCTGGCGCTGAAGAGTTTTAACCCAACAGACGCTTTAGTACATGACATCCTCCGTCGCTTGACTCACTTAGATCATGCCGGAAAAGCCGTGAACTTCTGCTGGATTCCAAGCCACGTAGGTGTCGCGGGAAATGAGCAAGCGGACAGCGCTGCTAGGCGAGCAGCACAGGCCCCCCTGCGCAGATCATTTCCAATCCCTGCCAGAGATTTCTACTCGGGTATCTCTGCTTCTCTGGCAAGCAAGTGGCAGACTAGTTGGGACGAGCTTGATTCCAACAAGTTAAGACTAATCAAGCCATCCCTCGGACAGTGGCTCGCGCAGATCAAGGCGAGACGAGGTGACGCTTTGTCGTTTACGTATAGGGCATACGTACGCCACCCATGTTCATTTACTCACTGGGGAGAATACACCATTGTGCCCGAGATGTGGTGCAGTAATGACAGTTAGCCAAGTCCTGATTTCCTGCCCGAGGCTTGGGCCAGAGCGTAGACGTCATTTTGGGACTGATCACGCCCACTCCCTTCTAGCAGTTTTAGGTGACAAATCACCGGTCGTGCAATCTGGAAGGCTCTTCAGCTTCCTATCTGATGTAAAGTTTTGTGCTATTTATCCGGGTCGTTAACATCAAAATGCACCAGGAAAGAGAATACTTATAGTACATGGGACATCCTATAGCGACGGCTGGAACAACTAACTGTTATGGGCGCTAAATGACCTTGTAGTCGGCGCGCCCTTAAGCCCAAATAATCAATCAGACCTCAGGTCACCTATACAGGAGCACTTTATCAAGTCATTACCTGCTCCAGTTACCGGAACCGTGCTGCCCACCTGACTGCTCCGTTGGGCGGCTCGGCACAATCGGCTTCGCAAAGAAAGGAGTGAAATACATGAATAAAGTATAGAAACACTTAAGCACACAATGACAAACAGTAGGATGTGTAGGGAGTAACATGCAAAGTGACGTCAATCGCATGACAGTCAGTTCCATTTATGACAACATTCCAGTTGACCATGCTTGGTTCCATTAGCCTGCCATGATGACCTCGGCGACCTAACATGACTTTTAAATGATATAGCATAACAATATGTATCAAACAAACCGCTAGTGTTGTCAAGAATACTTCCCTTTTGCCAATATATGGGAAGCACATCAGAGCAGATATTTGTGGTCTGGCGCTGCGATTTTTAAAAACACTAACGGCCCGTAACTTAAAAACGTTTCGCTCGATTTCAATTTGTCTTGATGTAAACAATGCGCCGGTCATTTCTAAGCAGGTACGGAAAAAATGGCGCATATCGGCCAGTACAATATGGAGTTGTGTACGAAAAATCGGAGAGGTGGGCGGATTTCGCCATCCACCCCTCCAGGGCGTGTGTTGACCTGTCATGAACTTGACCTGACTTGACCTTGGTGACCTGACATGACTTTGGAACAATGTAGCATAACAATATACATTAACCAAGTCGCTAGTGTTGCCAAGAACACTTCCTTTTTGCCGATATACGGGAAGCGCATCAGCGCCGATATTTGGGGTCCGGCGCTGACAAAATTTTTTGAGTTCACCGACCCCTAACTCGAAATATATTCTGTCGATTTTAGATTTTCTTACTTTAAACAGCGTGCCGTTCATTTCTAAGCAGGTACACAAACAATGGCGTATATCGGCCGGTAAAATCTGGAGATATCTACGAAAAACATGAGAGGTGGGCGGTTTTAGCCCCCCCCCCCCTCCAGGGCGCGTGTTAAAACACAATGATATCAGTTTGGTTAGGTTAGACTAGTTTAGGTTTTTAAAGTGGAAATTTTGTTCCCAAAAAGTTCCGAAAAACTGAAGTGTTTACTTCAAAAGCAGCTGATGTTAGGCTAGGTTAGGCTGGGTTCGGTTTCTATATTTGTGAAAATTTTCAGAAAATTTACTGCTTACAATTTGTATATTTTATTTTTAATTTCTTCTCCAAAGGAGGGTTGTGATATCCTAGATTACATTATGTTGTTTCTGGTTAATAAGTTGTGGTATTTATTCACTTATGAGTGAATCCATACCAGTTCTTCAGGTGTTTAAAAGCTACATCATAACCTTACTTCTATAACGTATATCACAAGAACCCATCTCGATTATATTGCTCACTCGGGACACCAAAGAAATCCATTAATGAAACAGTGCACAGAAACCATGCACTCGCACATTCCCTCTACCTTCACGAATTTTTACCCACTGATCTCTGAGTACATGCTTGAGAAATGGCAAAGTAGCTGTGACGCCCTGAGCACCAACAAACTCCGATAAATAAAACCAAAAATAGGTTACTGGCCCTCGTCTTCCAGGAAAGTTCGAGCGGAGGAGGTAGCGCTGACAAGACTACGAATCGGACACACATATGCCACACATCGCCACCTCCTCATAAACGAAAACAAGCTAGAATGCCCAAGATGCAGTTCTCCACTAACGGTACATCACGTTCTTACATGTCAGCACTACGCACAGGAGAGAGCCCAGTACATTGGAACCAGCAGGACGTTCCCAAATCTCCTTCGAGACGACTCGAACTGCTTAGGAAAAGTGTGTCACTATTTCAGGAAAATGGGATTGTATATAATATACCCAGGTCAGTAAAAACCATCCGCCCAATCACAGTACTAAGACCCGACTCTGAGTAAGTAGTTATCTGCTCTGTTATGGGCGCTAAATGACCAACCATGGTCGATGCGCCCTAAAACCATAATCACACACCATTAATGAAAGTGTTACTTCATTACCTGCGTTGTTAATGTAAACAGAAAGGGGTCCTTTGAACCATATGTTATGTCCTTCACAGTGCTGCTCCATCATCTACAACTCCAACCTTGACCAAACTTCAGGAGCGCATGGCCTGTAGAAAGGAGCGCATCTCCAACTCAGCCTGTGGAAGAAGGTATGTATTGCAGCAAAAATACTATGATCTTAATTCCATTGTGTTCCTGTTGCCTAGTAGTCCATACTTGCCTATCCATGTATCAGATGTTTGACTTTCCTCAAACTGTCTGGAGAACTTGGGAGTTGAAATCACGTGTAAGTGATGAAACAGATGAGCTGTTCCTGGATGTTTATGTTGCAGAATTACGTGGCACAGTGGCGTGCCGAATGGGGAAGGCCATTGTGGGCAGTTGCCCCATGACGGATTGTGGGGCCCCAAAGAATCGCGTCGACCTGCAGAACAAAAATGCGCTAGTCTCCCTAAAACTTCCGTTTGGGCCCCCAATAATCACTGGTTGGTTCGTTGAACATTAGTTTTGCGACACGTCGACCGTTGAGTCATGTAGCGTCGCCAGTCTCTCACGTCAATTGGCTGCGGGCGAAGAGTAGAGACAGGTGAGGCTCGAACCCAAATATCCGCACCGGGCCCCAGAAAAATCATATCGGGTCAAACTAGTCGCGCACGGGCTTCTCAAAAAGGACGCTGGGACCTCAAAAGTTCCCACGTGGCCCCCTAGAAACCACGCTGGAGCTCAAAAGAGTCGTACTGGTGATAAAGAAAATCACGACGAAAGCTACACACAGTCGGGCCGGAACCCCTGAAAATCACGCTAAGCCTGGGCTACCAAGAATTATCAACATTCCGTCGGTAGTCCCAAAAAGTAATGTCGGTAATCCAAGGCGTGCCGAGTTTCGCAAAAAGCGACAGGGCCTTAAAATGTGCTCTGCAGCTCGAAATAAACAACCTGAAAGCGCTAAATATTAGCATAACGGAGGCCCTCAAGGCATGTCAGGGTCATGAGACCGCACGGGGCCTCAAAAAGTTTTAAAAATCGTAAACAAGGAACAAAAATATCTGGCACTAAATGAAACATCCTCGAAAAAAAAAACTTCTTTGAAAACGCGCCGATACCTCAAAAATACTATCGGTGTACGAGATGTAACAAAGCTGTAAACAGATATCCGGGTCTCCAACGTGTTTCGGGCCCCTAACAAAAATTTGCTGGAGCCATAAAACACGAACATAGAAGAAAAAACGCAACGGGTAAAAAATGCGAACACCTAGGTAGGGTCATGGCTCGGTAGCCAATCTGAAAGCTTATTTAACCAAAGAGATGAGGTGCACGAAAGCTCAACGTGTCTGTGGATTTCTTAGTCAGGGGAAAGTGTGGGAAGAAGAGAAGTAATATATCGAATTGAATTTATCGATTTTTTTTTCAAGCGTGTCTTCATACCCGTCTTTCTACGTGTGAAATTTTGCACAAGACTATCATGTGACAGTAGTTAGCAAAACGTGGTAGGCCTAACGGAAACCGGAGAAGCGCACTTAGAGTAGCGACCGCGCCGACTGCGCAAGGTGGGTGTACCCGTTCACGAATGTTGGCGTCTTGGCGACTGGGCGTTATTAATTGGAATGCCTGATATTGACAAATTTTACATTTTTGAGTGGTTTGTTCAGGTGTAATTTCCACAGTACGAGGTGGCTTTTCAAAGGAAACCGAAAAAACCCTCAAACAGGATGTGGAAGGTTATGGTTGAAATTCGGTAATTCTGAATGGTAGTAGATTTGGTCCCCTCCACAGGACAGTGAATTTGGCCACTATTGACACATTTTTATTAGCCCCTATTACTATAATTACTATATGACAAAAATATAAAGAACCCCTTTGAAAAAAATTGGTGGAAGTCCGCGAACTTTTTTAATGGGGGCAGGTGGACACCTTCCACGTCAGTTTGGCCTCTCGCAAATCCTATGTACATTTGTGCCACCTGTTGATGGCTATGATCCACCCAATGGACGGTGTACTTCGCGGCCCCGGTCCGTCACAGTGGACGATGTGCTCCGCGGTCACGATCCGCCACAGTGGACGGTGTGCTTCGCGTCCCCGGTCCGTTACAATGGACGGTGTATTCCACGGTCCTGATCCGCCACAGTGGACGGTTTGCTTCACGACCCTGATCCACCACAGTAGATGATGTACTCCGCGGCCGTGATCCGCCGCAGTGGACGCTATGCTTCTGAGCCCTAGTCCGTCATAGCAGGTGTGCCACACGGCCCCGGTTCACCACAGTGGATGGTGTACACCCCGACCCTGGTCTGCCATATTTTATGATGTACTCCACGGTCCTGGTCCACCATGGTGGACGGTGTGCTCCGCGACTCCGGTCCGTTACGAAGGACCATGTGCTCCGTGGCACCGGTCCGCCAAAGGGGATGGTGTGCTTCGCGGCCCTGGTCCACCACAGTGGTCGATGTGCTCTGCGACCTTGGCCGGCCACAGTGGACGTCAGGGTTGAAAAAACGGGTTTTTCCTGTATTTTTGCCATCCATAGCATAATCCTCTTCGCAAAATTATCCTCTATGCTGTTTCCTCCATATGTCTTTAATTTCGGCGTCGGATAGCGTTTTTCGACAACGAATTGCCCTGTGGTAAAGTGCTCAAGATTCACCTGAAACTTTAAAGTGAGATTCTGATGGCAAGGTTTGAAGGAAAATATCATCTCCGTAGGAAAATGTCCTCTCCCCTGGACAGTCAAGGTGAACGGTGTAGGATTAGTCGCGGCTTTGCTTCACCTTTCCAAACAGTTTTGTGTGTATTAGTTGTCACTTTCTCCGCATTCTACCGTTTGCCTTACCATTAATGGATACGAATGTCACCCATGTATTAATATTTTCCAATTCGTCACAGTCATTGAATCCGCTCGAGACACAGCTGCTCTTGTTGTGCATTTCGATCAATGGATATTGATGACATCAGAAAAAATAATTGTCAGCAACGAGACTGACCGTATTTCCACTAAAGTAATGATTACAGGTACTGATAGCAGCGCGACCAGAAATTATTTCGGGTGCGGCACCCTTGTGGCCTTATTCGTATCCCCCGCACCTATATGAAGACTCTTTTCGTATGCCATGTGTTCCAACTGTCAAACATCTTGCACCTATATATTTGTTATTTATATGCTTTATATTTGCTTCACATAATAAGGTCCAGTCACACGGTGCCGGTTATCTCGGAGCATTGTTTGATCACACAATGTCATGGTGTTCAAACAATATCACACTTCGGTGGCTCTAAAACCGAATTGAAATTTCAATTCACAAGGATTGAATACAGTGGCATTCGACATAAGACGACGTTGCTGACACCATGCCTCCCGTCGCCGCTGCAGACGCGCTCAAAAATCCCAACTCCACACAAAGGACGGCAGTGTAGAATATGCATAATACTTGACATGACCTAACACCATTGACCTGGACACTTATTTGAAAGCAGAATGTCTATATCATTTTTTTATCATGTTCTACAAGAAAAAGTATTCTCCTTACTGTGATCAGAAGAGAAAATTTGACGTGACCTTTGTTTAATAACCTGGACCTTCATTATGGTTTTGTGAAAGCAGAGTTATTCGATGTCATGAACGAACATTATGATCTGGATTTGGTGTTGCTATGCTCTAACTACCGCTAATGGTGGCATTTTGGAGATGTGGGAATATTATCCTTGATCCGTTCCAACTCACGTTCAAGGGGACTTAGAAATCAAATCGGTGAATGAGGTCAAGATGGTAAATATGGTGGGTCCAAGCACTACCAAAGGTATAGAAAACTTCGCACTTTACCTTTTGGAGGGAAAGGAATAGAAGTATCAACAAGGTTGCAGTAAAATGTTCCTGTTGCGACATACCATGTGCGTGGGCCATTGGAATTCCACGGATTTGTATACTGTGGATTTCTGATATTATTCCCATTTTCCGAAGTGTTGTACTTTATATTTCCGACTCTAGAGGAAAGAAACTATTCGAGCCGACATGTCCCTTTCAGGACCGTCGAGTGGCGCATCTGGGAATCTCCTGGACTGACCTTTTCGGACTCCTTGGCCGAATCGGAAAGGCGTATACCCAATGTGGCCTCCTGCTATTGGTTTCGCCATTGGATACGGGTGGAGTTTTTAAACTGTTGGAAAAATAAATAGTAGAATGATTGCGTTGATTGATATATGTGATCCGTTGTGCATTTTAGTTTCCTTGGTGTCGTGTGTGCTCACTGACTAGACTCGGCGATCACGATGACTATATCAATGCACATGTTTGATCAGAAGACATTGTTTTCGATTACTATGATTTTGTGGAAGCTATGCTCCCTTCCCGACCCTGAACTCGCCCCACCAAAACTCTGGCTTCGCCCTTTCTAATGTTAGGTACCGAGGAAATACCTTCACCCGTCGTCATCACAGCTCAGTCCTGCTATGCTCCAATGCTCCATCAAGGCCAGTGCGTTTTAGCCTGCATATGGGCGCATATATATTATATTTAAGCCGTTGTGTGTTTTTAGTGTGTGGCGTGTGGGGAGGCTGACTGTGACGTTGAAAATATAGATGACGTTGACGATGACGATGAACCCGAGTCCACTGTATGACTCTGTAGTCGCATGCTATGACTCAGTTTTTATGTTGATATGTACGGTGCATTGATCTTTTGTTTATGTGGCTTCACCTGTTACTGGACAATTTTCCCGTTGGCGAGGATGCTGAATAGACATAAGCATGCACATCGTCAAATGTCAATCAGAATTATTCAGGTCTGAAAATATAGTGGGCGAAATCCGATGAGTTTTTTGGGGGGATGGGAAGGGGAGGGGGTCCGATACACTTCGGCCCCCAATGTTTTTGAAAAATCGACACCCCTGACTTCTGCTGCTGGCGACCGTCTTCATTAGATCACCGGATGTTGGTGATCGGGCTGCCGTACCGAGGATGGACGACGGCCGCGTGCTGACGTCGGCGCTGATGGCCTGTGCTGTGTGTCAGACGCTAATCAGGAACGATATCCCCGTCTGTCTTATGTGGCTGATGTGCTGCGAGTTAAGAAAATATATATTGGTATTTTGTGCTATGGAGAACATGTTTTTCTGAATCGGAACGGTCCGAACAGTGTAAATGGTAGTACTGTACGTATGTACGCATGGGTGTAACCACTGGCGGGCTGGGGGGACATGTCCCTCCCCCATTTCTGAAAAATGCAGATTTGTTCCCCTCAATTTTTGCCATGCCCTCCAAGCCTCAGTTACCGGAGTATCATCGACGCAAAAGTATTTTTGATCATTTATAAGGAGACAAGATATATATATATATATATATATATATATATATATATATATATATATATATATATATATATATATATATATATATATATATATATATATATATATATATATGTATATATATATATAAGCTGATCTACTGAATCAACGAACTTCGCAGGTTATCTGTAATTAAAAAATAGCCGAATGGTATATCAGCAAGCGTGATACCTTTATGCTTCCAACCCACCCTTGAATAAAGTAAACCATGGCCATCTTCTGATTTCGCTTGCAACACATTTGCATTATCGCAAGGATTTATAGGTCTTACATTTGCATTTCCCGTATTCGCACGGATATGCCCTATACGACAATAATAAATTACGAATACGAAATATATTAGCGTCGTATTCGTACAAGTTTGCCAGAGGGGTATTTGTGTTGGCATTTGGGATTCAGCAACGGGTTTACCATCGTTAGAATCAATTACCACAAATGATTTTCCTTGCACTGAACACGCCGGAAGGAACAACAAATGTCTCGCACCTTAACAGCCAAGGTTCAACGCAAACCGGTTTCTTCGGTCGCCTCCCATTTTTGAAGTTTTCAACCACGCCCATCTAAATCTGGTATCAGCCCATGGTGAACCCTCGAGTAGCATTCTTAAACCGAGATATACCAAGGTCAGTCTTCAAGGCCAAAGGCTTGTTTGGATTTTTCAAAGTCCTCGAGAATTGTCGCTATGGGTTCAATTTCTACAAAGTGGGTGTGATTCGACGTGGCTTGTGCCACATTATATTGCTAACAGAAATTGAAAACAGAAATAATTTGTAACGTCAAAGGTCAAACCCATTTCTTTGGTCGCCTCGCACTTTTTTATTCGCCCTAGATTATCCACATTTGGTACCAAGCAATAGTCGAGGTGCACCTCAAGTAACATTTCATACCGGGACGTCAATATCAAACCATAAGACCGATTGGTTCCTTAAATTGTTTGAAGTCCTCGCGCCTCATCGTTATGTGTTCAATTTTCATCCAGTGGAGTCATTCAACGTGACGTGTCGTACTCTAGCAAACTGTTCAGAAAAAAAAACAGATGAACTTTCAAAATCAAAGGTCGTACTCATTTAAAGACATAAAGACATCAAATATTAGTACAACTATGAGCCACAAGGGCCCTTCTTGATTTCAACCTGATTTCAACCTGATTTCCCTGATCAAATTGTTCTGTGGCGAAGTTCAAAAAGTCCAAGAGGTTTGTGAGACACGATCGTCCTTTTATAAACCCATGTTGAGTATCTTGAATCAATCTGCTACCTTCCAGATAACTAACTATTCTATCCTTGATAATTGATTCGAGTACCTTGCAGACTAGGGATGTGAGACTGGCCTATAGTTTTCAACTTTCCCTCTTTCTCCTTTCTTGAAAATAGGAACTACATTTGCCCTTTTCCAATCGGTTGGAATTTCATTTTGTGAAACTGATCTACAAAATATTATACTAAGTGGGCATGCCAGTTCCTTTTCAGTTTCCCGCAACACCCTAGCATAAATATCATCAGGTCCTGCTGCCTTGTTTGGCTTTATTTTCCTGATATGATTGTAAACAACATCACTATCAATGAAATCAACATCATTTGTCAGATCCCATGTTACTGAACTATGGTGTACGGTCGGCAGATTGGTCATATCTCCCAATGTAAACACTGATTTAAACTGCTTGCTCAGCTCCTCAACCAACTCACTATCCTCACCCAATGTAGTTCCGTTTACTTCCAGTGGACCAATGGGGTCTGCTACACTTTTTTGAGCCGGGTAAAGATTATGTTGGGTATATGTGCTTTAAATTATAAGTCAGTATGTGCTTGTTATTTGTGATTTATATAAGCTAAAAAGTACAAAAATTGTTAGAAACTTATTAATTACGTCATTTAATTCCAATAATCTGATTGGCTGACAAAGCACTGACGTCACTCGATAGTACGACTGCCAAGGGTATTATTTACAAGGTTATTTGCGCCTGACGAGGGTGGGGAAGTAGCGTGCTGGCGAGAGTTTCGAATTTGTGCGTAAAAGTCCATGAAAATGAGCTCAACTGTGACTTATAAGTGGTGTTTTGTGCCTCAGTGCACTAATTCTACCTCTCTCACGCCTAACAAAATATTCCTACCAGTACCCCGTGCTGTTGAACCCCGACGTAAATGGGCCCAAATGGCGAGGCGTGACGATAAGGACAGTTTGGTGTCTTCTGCTCCCTGGTTCTGCTGTGAAGATCATTTTGAGGTAAGTTCAACCTCTGCCTGAAAATGGAAAAACTGGAGAAATTCACTTTGTACAATTTTTGCCCACTGCTCAGACTGTGAGGGGACTAAAACTCCTATTTTGGGTGCTGGGTCTCAGCGAGACCACTTTTCATTTCTTGTAATGTGTGTGTATGCAATAACTGTCAATGGATTCATTTCACCTTATAAATTCATTTGCACCTTATAAAATCGGACGAACTGGCAAGAATAAATGGAACATTCTCATCGTGACATCTGTGGCTGAGAACAACTCGACATGCATACATACACAGACTACTCACGAACACCGTAGTGGGACGATGAGTACGTGTAAACCTACAGGCTACGCTCTACCGCCTTCACAAACACAGGCACATATCAGTTGTTGAGCTTGACATACACTCGGTGCGACTGCAACGCGTGCGTTTAGTCTCGTGTAATATTTGTGTAGAAAGTCCTGATATGCTGCTATATGATCAACGGCAGGTGATGCACCAATACGTCCAAACAATGAAAGATTCAAACACTGATCTGAATGTGAAGTATCGCCCAAGTGCGGTCCATACTTCGCAGTCGCTGAACAAACGGGGGACCTTCATAAGTACCAAGTGTCACAAGTACCAAGAGTCATAAGTTCCAAAATATGCCAGATTTGGTTTCATAAGTTCCAAAAGTTGCCAGATAACTTCCAAAATACTCCAGACAGGGTGAATTCACAAGTACCCAAAGTCATAAGTACCCGGTTTCATAAGTTCCAAAAATAGTTCTGAATTCGACCGCTAGATGACACCGTAAACGCTCAGCGGCACAAGAGCTTACATGCGTGCCGGCAGACGGCAGCACATAAACAATAACAAACGGCTTCAAAATTGTTGCCATTTATTGTGAGCTAAGAAATCACCACAATTCCTGACGACTTTTGCAAAAGGAAAAGCCGTTGGTAATTGGACACGTGGAAGCGCTCCTGCAGTTGCATCATGATCAAGTTCTTGCAGGGATGGTGCTCAGCCCTTTCATGAGGTTCTGCCACAGACAAGTGAGTTCGGTGAGGATGTATTTCTGCTGGTATTTCACAAGGCCAAAAAGATATAGATGCCCACCTACCTGCTTACATTGGTTAGGGAAAAGGTAGATATCTGAACATGTTCTGTTTAATGGACACCTTATTTGAGGCAAATACCTTTGAATATCTCCCACATGATGTTCAGCGCATAAATAAGAAAAATAAGGTGATATTCATAAATGAACAATGAACCTGTTTACAATCCAAATATTAAGGCCTGATCACACAGCTCTACCTATTCTTTGTTGGACCTGTTTACAATCCAAATATTAAGGCCTGATCACAGCTCTACCTATTCTTTGTGTATGCGCTAGCAATAATAATAATAATAATGACCTGTATTTTGCACCTTTCTCAGTACATATCTGGGCTACCATACAACACACAATGCCTTCATGCATACAGACCAGCAACACAACCAAACTGAGACAGCAACCACTGTGCCACATCTGCTCACTTCAACCCTGGGTCATGCACATAAGCCTGATCAGCTCTTTCCAGTACAATTTATTCCAGCTGTGACCTAAATGTGTGTTTGATGTCAGCTTTACTGGCCACCAATAAATCCATAGATGCAAGTTCATATTCATACCTAATTTGAGCATGATTTTGTGCAATAATACCCAACCAAGCTATCTCACTCTTACATAGTGCTTTTATAATGGCATTGCTGCTGCCCATGAGGCTATGCACAAATAAAAGATGTCTACTTGCCACCAGCATGTGGCATGGGAGCATTCCAAAATCCAAACTCAACCAGATTGGGAATTTCCCAGTTAGGTTTCCCAATTTCCCAGTTAGGTTTCCCAAGTAGGTTTCCCAATGGGAAACCTACTTTTCAGGTTTGGAGTCAGCGTGCAAACAGATTTCCTCAGTACATTTTCAACTATGTTTTCATGGACATAATATTTTTTGATGCATGGAATCTATTTACCAGTAACCGAAGGAAAATAATATGTACCTAGTCAGTAGACTTACCTATGTAATAAGTAATGTACATTGTCATTTTTGGTCACATCAGCATGCAGAAACAAAGAAGTGGATGATGGATGGCACCACAAGACAGGGAGTTGTGATGATCAGCTCAGCTTCACCTCTTATAACTCACAGGAGCAATGTGCTTTCCTTTCACTGTTGGTCCAGTGCAAGGCTAGCTAAATGAAAAACAAACAAATAATTCACACTCCACCCTCAGCTCAGAGCACACACCTACCTACATATGCAGCCTATTTGATACAGACCCAATACCACTACTGCACCAGTACAGCACATGCCAGTTGGATGTGATAGCTGAATGCAAAGCAAAGGATCAGTCAACAATTTTTCCCACTACAAGGTGGTTCAGATGCAGGTTTCTGGAGACACATCACCAAATTTGTAGTCTGGAGGGCACTGTTCAGTGAGCATGTGCAAGGTTTGACATGTTGTTGGCATTTCTGTTGATTGTGGTTTGATGTGGTGTGTGTTTGGATGTTATCTGTGTGCTTGATGGTACAAAAAGTGGCTAGTTTATTTGGTAATCATAAGTAGAATAACATGTTTGGTGGATGTTTTCTTTAATCTTGTATTCCTTTTTAGTGGAATTTTTCTTCCTTCTGCATGTTTTTGTCAGAGTACATGAGGAATCCATTCTATCCAGTATGAACATGGAGTGCAAAAAATGTTTTAAGGGATGAAATCGCTAAAGAAGAGCCTTAATTCCCACCCTGCTTTCAACACACTTCATGATTGCGAGAATACCTAGGAACCTTGACTAGCCTTTTCAAGCAGGAGTGATGGGCTATACAGACTTAGCGGAAACTCGTTTCACATCCACAGTGTTCCACAATTCACACCCATAGAGGGGACAGTATATCTTAAACAGCCTAACTAGCATGAGCTTGTCTGCACATCCTAGCAGCACAGAGCATGTTTACCTGGTAATACAATGCATGTCTGGTCCTCTGCATATCTCTGCAAAGAAGGATTTAGGTATTATTCTAAACACAAAATTTGGGCATCAGAACAGATCAAGGAAGCCAGGAAGAAAGCACTGAGAATGCTCAGGGCAATAAATAGGAATGTATCATACAGGAGTGAGGAAGTCTTCAGGAAGCTTTACTGTGCATATGTCAGGCCACATTTGGAATACTGTATCCAAGCTTGGTCTCCTAGCCATGAAAAGATTGTTGGCTTTTAGAGAGAGTATAAAAGAGGGCTACAAAAATGGTTAATGGTATAAGCAACCTGGTATATGATGAAAGATTAAAGAAATTGAATATGTTTTCACTTAGATATAGAAGGCTGAGAGGAGATCTAATCGAGGTCTTTAAATTTGTCCATGGTCTGGAGAGGGGATATCTTGGGGAAGTGTTTGAATTGAACAGAAATGATGCAATTAGAGGTCATCAATTCAAAATTAAAGTTAACCACAGCAGAACAAGGTTAAGGCAGACTTTCTTCACCAACAGGGTAGTAGAACATTGGAACCAGCTGCCAGAAAACATTGTCAGTAGCAGCACATTGAACATCTTTAAAAACAGCAGACAATCATTATAGGAATACAGGGCTTGCTTTTCAGTATTACAGGGAGGGCTGATTGACAGATTTTGTGTGCAACTGGTTCAGTGTACAGAGTGCAACCAAGAATGGCCCTTGTGGCTCATAGTTGCACTAATCTTTTATGTCTTTATGTCTTTATATCTGCACAATCACTCATGTTGCATTCAATTTTGTGCCCCAGATATCTGAACTTCTGGACCCATGTAAGCAGTTTTCCACAGAGGAGTACTTGTGGCCCTTGGCAACACATCAGATGTGATGATGAGTATGGTCTTTGAGGGCAAAACACCATACAGACAGTCTTTTCAACATTAAGTTTCACATCCATTGAGGCCACAAAGGTCTCACATGACCTAACTAGCACCTGAAGTCCTGCCCTAGTGGGGGCCAGCAGAACAATGTCATCAGCATATGCCAGAACATTTACAGCATGCAGTCCAACATGACAACCCACATGAGTCTTCTGCAAATCATATAAAAGCTTATCTATGCACACATTAAACAGCAGAGGTCAGGTATTTCCCCTTGTCTGACACCATTCTTAATAGAAAATGATTCTGATCTACTGTCAGCCCACCTCACTCCCATCTGTTGGGACCGATACCATGTAATTAGAAGTCTGAGGTATGCTGTCGGGACACCTGTCAGCTAGTATTTGAAAAAGCTTTGCATGACAAACTGTCAAATGCCTTGCTGGCATCTAAGAAGCAGGCATAGACTGGGCTACCCTGCCTGGCATAGTGGTGAATAGTTTCCTTCAGAACATATGTAGCCTGGGTGGTGGAGTGTCCGGCTTTGAAGCCAAACTGAGCATCATTCGTATGGAAAAATGGCTCCAGCCATTCTACAAGGATGAGCTCCAGCACTTCAGATATGCTGGTAGAGAGTGCTGCACTGCACCTAATCTTCCAGGAGCAGTGCTTAAGGAAACCATAAGGAAGTGATGTTCATTTTATTTTAAAAATTGCAATTACACCAGCATTTTTTAGTGGCTACTAATAGCTTGCACCAACAACTACAATGAGGTAATCTTGCACAACAGCATTTTGGTGTCCAGAATATGCCACACCACTACAAACATGATGATCCCTTCTAAAGTTTCTCTTTGCAAGTGCCTAGAGGATTTTCATTGAAAGGAACTGTTTGAATATGGATAGATTATTCATTGTTGTGTTCAGTACACACAGTACAATTACTGGTTCAGCTGTACAGAAGTGGCAGTAGAGCTATTTGTTACATAATGCCTCAAGTGTTCAGAACCCCCCTCTTCTTCTAGGTATGTACCTACTGCCAAGTCATGATGACTTGCAAGGAAACGAAACAAATGTGCAATGTTAAATCACACATTGCTTATAAGACTGGATAATTGACCCTAAACCCTAGATAGATTTAAAAAATGATAGATCAAAATGACCCTAGATGTCGACGTGCCCATAAACTCCAATCCACCACCACCACCAGAACAATTGTAAAGTTAAAAACACCAACATAACCTAGCCTGACCTGTTTTTTTTAAGACTAAAATTATTATGTCTGAATGATACCTTGAAAAGGTGGTACATCTGTAGTTACTGGTAACTTCTGATTTCTTGAAATTTATTTTTATGATGCAGTGTTTATGAATGTGGTACCGAGGTTGCTATTTAGGCTTCAAAGTCCAGTAATTATAAGACATGTATATCGAGACCTATCTAAATATGTTTTGATACATAAGTGCAAAGTAGCTGATTTTGTCAGATATATTTCGTTGTTTTCTAATGTGGTTTGAATTAATTTGATGCTTTTATTTTCAAATTGTAACTACATTTTGGGACATAATTGCTTCAGGTTCATGTATGTATAGTTGTGTCTATACATGTGTTATAATTGCATCAAGAATTAATTTACCTCAGGACAAAAATGGTGGTGGGCTAGGTCATGATTAATATATGTTTAGTAGCCTAGCACGTATCTAGGTACGCATGGCGGATATGAATACGCAAATATGCGTATGCAAATGTACATAAGCGCAGATGTATGTACGGCAATTGTACGTAAGCACAAATGTACGCATGACAAATGTACGTGAGCGTAAATGCTCTGGAAAATGTAGGTATGTGGAAGTGTACGTAAGCGCAAATGTACGTATTCACAAAGGTACGTATGCGCAAATGTACGTAAGCGCAAAAGTCTGATTTGCGCAAATGTATATGAGCGCAAAAGTGCGAAAGTACAAAATGTCATGTGCACAAATGTATGTAAGTGAAAATGTACGTATGTGCAAATGCACGTAAGCGTAATTTTACCTAAGCACAAACGTACGTTGGCGCCAAAGTATGTAAGCGCAAATGTATGCATGGACAAACGTACATATGCATCAGTACGTAAGCGTAAAAGATGCAACAGCAAATGTACGTACATTTGAGCATACGTGTCTGCGTTTAAACACATTGCTTAGGTGCATATACTGTATGTACATTTGATATTACGTATATTTACCATGAGTGCATTTGTGATATGTACTTTAGTGCTCAGGCATAAAAAGTCGTGCTCATATCATAAAACCCACAATTCTTCCAACTATTTCACATCGGGAGTACTATTGGGGTGAGGGGAGGGTCAGAATACATGAAGGAAATGATCTGGTCCAAATGGATTTGGGGCACACTCCATATGGCCCATTTTGATAGTTTTATTTATGGGGGAACAAAGCCAACATTGTGGCAATTGTAAGTCATTATATAACTCATTTCCCCCAACAACATATAACACTACGTACCTGGTGGTCACGCATAATGACCACATCCAACACATACAAAATGCCAATGGGATGAATGTGGGCAATTTGAGAGAATGGAATAAAAAAAATATATTAAGATAAAAACGAACATCAGATGCAAGGGAAAAATGAGAGAATTGATCACCAGACAATGTCAGACCTAGCCCATGACTATGAAGGTCGGTTGTAAAGCGTTTAGATGGGATCATGTAATGCACAGTGACAAGTTGGTGATGCTATATGACCTACCAGCTGAATGTGTCGTAAAAGAACCCAAGGTTATACTTCTGTGCCCATGACTGTTGGTCCAGTCTCAGGCTGTTGCTGATGCCTTGGCTTTCTACAGAGGTTGATCCATAAATTTGTGTGAGGGCAGGGTGCCTTTTGGTATCTTTAGGCTGAAATCAGTTGACTGGGGAGGGGATGCACTGAAGCCTTCTAGAGAAGTGCCGATGCTCATGAGAATGGCACCACCTGTCCATGGGTTTGCTTAATCCATCCTTTTTTAACTGCAGTGATGCACTGTGATTCGTCTCTGTGTATGCAAGCAAAATTCCAAAATGCATACATATGTGCATACCCGCATATATACATGCATAAATAAATACATGCATGCATGTGTATACCCATAGGTATGAAGTAGACAGGTGACCTTAGTTGATATCATATGGCATTTGGGGTTATGCTAAGACACACAAAGACGAGTCACAGAGCAACACTGTGGTCTCTGAGGATGATCTAAGTGAAGCAGAATAGTTTGTGCATTAAAAGAAGTAGGCAAACACACAAATAAGCCCTAAATTACATACACATGCACACTCACACATGCTTATATATATACATATGCGTGCTTATATATATATATGTATGTATATGTGTGTATGCATGTGTGTGCATGTGTATGTGATTTACGGCTTATTGTTTATTCGCCTATTTTTTTTAAATCCACAAACTATTCTTCACTTAGATCACCCTCAGAGACCAGTGTTTCCATGTGATTCGTCTCTGTGTGTCTTAGCATAATCCGAAATGCTGTATGGTGTCAACTAAGGTCACCTGTCTTCTGCATACTCATGGGCAGGATAATTATAGTGTTTCATACGTTCATCTCCCTTTCCCAAAAAAAGTTTTTCTTCCGACTTTCGGCAAGCGATGCAATCAGCATCCGTGCTGTGCTATCCAAAGGGGGATGCAGTTAACATTGAAGAATGTTGATGTCCATATGTTCGATATTATGTCCATATCCGCTATCCTATTGTATATTTATTTTCACAATCCCTCGTGTCAAACTGAATAATGCTGCGTATTGTGTCTTCTTGACATTGTGACATAACTTATACAGCTGAACCGTGCCCGGCAGGTGTGCAGCCCGTATGCGCTATACGGTGTCCGCGACTGCTGTCACGCGGTATGCGGCTGCAGGATCATTGGCACAATCATATGATGCCAGCTTCAGTGAACGCATGTCATACAGTCATATTGGCAGTGAGAGGAAATAACGTGGCTGCACCAGCAATGCGCTGACATCCTACAAGCGAATCTCACAGGGCGTACGCTTAACGTTCGCACGGTCAGTTAGCCAACATGATGCGGATGCATCGTCACTGATGGTGTGTCAAAAGGTCGGCAGTGCCAAGAAGCGTCTTCTGACGCGGCGTCGATAAGAGCGAGCCCTGGGACTGAATCGATTGGATCACACGTCGCACGGCTGATGTCTCCGTGATCGCACGCCACCTGACGGAAGCGTTGTGGAACACCATCGCAATGCCAGTGACAGGAGCCATCGTTGTACGGTTGCAACATTAGTGAGCGAACGAGGACGCTGTACCCGCAGCGTCAGTAGATGTATAAACCGTAGCGTCAGAATCCGTCGTCAAGTACTCGAAGCGTTATTGAGTGCAAATCACATTGGTGGTGGCATCAGGGAGATGCGCTGTAAGGTCCTAGCATTGTGGAACATGACCATGTGGCTGATAGCGATCGACCCGTCATGTCGCAACAAACACGGTGAACATGATCGCATGTGCTGAGCTAGGGTTACCTGTGGCGTGAAATACAGTAGTATTTTCGTCTACCACAGATCACACCCATTGCGAAATGAAATGGTTACCTTGGCAATGTATCTGATTTCATATGTGCGTTGTGTGCCGTGCCTGTGGACATTTTATTCCGACTTTCGGCAGCGATACAATCAGCATCCATGTTGTGCTATCCAGAGAGTGATCTAGTTGATATGGAACAATGTTGGTGTCCATATGCTCGATATTATGTCCATATCCGCTGTTCCATTATATATTTATTTCCACCGCCCATCGTGTCAAGCTGAATAATACTGTGTCTTGTGTCTTTTTCTTGACCTTGTGACCTAGCTTATACAGCTGAACAGTGCCCGGCAGGTGTGCAGCTCGTGCGCACTATGCGGTGTCCGCGTCTGCCGTCACACGGCATGCGACTGCAGGAACATTTGGCACAGTCATATGATGCCAGCTTCGGTGATCACGTGGCATATATATATATATATATATATATATATATATATATATATATATATATATATATATATATATATATACTAGTTATGATGGGATGTTGCCGTAGCCGTGAAGGGACTGGAGCATTTCGCCGTATTTGTGCGTATAACGTGAGCTGCAGCAACTCCGCGAAGCTTTAACACCAAGGGGGACATGTACCGAATATTAGTGTGTTGCACTTCACGATACCCTGCTGTTCACACCAACCTGTGATGCTTCGGGTTGCTATCGTATATCCATGTGTCAGGCTAATAAAGCTGGATATCTACACAAACAAAACAATCCGTGACCTTCACCCAGGTATGTCGTTTTATGAAAATGATTGGGGTGGCTCAAGTGTCCGAAGATATGGACGGTGTCCTCGCAAACACACTGAGCACATAAGCACGTAAAATGCTATTGCGTGTTGATTATAAGCCGCATTATTTGACTAAGAC
This sequence comes from Imbricaverruca yamaguchii, assembly GCA_034440575.1. Classification (NCBI taxonomy): domain Eukaryota; kingdom Metazoa; phylum Arthropoda; class Thecostraca; family Neoverrucidae; genus Imbricaverruca; species Imbricaverruca yamaguchii. The sequence goes on from JAOTOL010001340.1 coordinate 471,674, forward strand.
ATATCGAATGCAATATATGAAGTGCATCGCGGTATGAAAAGACGCAGACATGTTCTTTATTTCGCATTTCTCAGAAGGTTTTGAATGCACATCCGATACGCGCAACTTCTCGGTTGACATTCTACCACACCATTCATCACTAAATCCAACGGCAGGGCAATCGTGATGGGGCCCCTAAACCGACATGAGAGGCCTCGGACCAATGTGAGAATCCCTGGACTGACATGTGGGGCCACATCTCCACATGGTGGCCGATGTGACGAATTATAAATCATCGGAGAGGAAACGAGATGAACTCTCAGGCGGTGTAATGTTTTCGGAGATATGCGCTCCAAACTACCTTGATAAATGTCACAAAGACTAATACCTGCTATGGTGCTATGCCGTCAGAAACTACACGCAGTTTTCGGAGCGCATCCCATCCTTTTGAGACCATATTTTAATTATAGGAACAGTTCCACCTACAGACGGTGCACACAAATTATGGGTGCCAACCTCTTACCAAATCTTAGATCCGCCGCTGGCCATGTTATATTGATCTTCGATTATTGCGCGTGTATCATCATACAAAAAAATATTTCGCAAACGGATAGGGGGAAACCCTCAACATGCGTCATAAATAAGCCGTATTGCAATAAACAATAATCGTGGCAGCATCCAAGGGCTTCGACCTACACCTTTTATGTAGCCGTAAACTAATTATGGTCGATTCCTCGCCCCGAAAGCCAGGTAAAGCGTGCGCCGTGCTTCACAGGACTCCCGGGCGAAAATAGGTGTCCGGAATCTATCGAACGTCCGATAGAGTCCTTATCCACGCGTTCGGAGAGCGTCAACCATGTTTTGTCCGTGCGTCGGCTTAAGTGTTGGTGTGTCAAATTCGCGGCAAATATATACATATACACTATGTGACTACGGCGCGGGACAAAGACGATTTTCTACCTTGACTTTGCTATAATATCCCTGTAACCTCAACGCTTATCGATTACCGGGGGGGGGCGCTTCCTCGAACCATGCACCTAATTGAAGTGATAAGCGCAATGATAGCATCGATCTACCAAGTAACTTAGAATATTGAATAATTAAATAGTATAATATTCTGTCCGTCCGGGAGAATATTTGCTTTACCCTTTGGGATAATAAATATATATGGTGTCAGAAGGATTATTGGTCATCCGGACAGCTCCGAACGGCTAACAGGAAGCAAACTTTCGGGCGGGATATGGGTGTCACTTTGTGATATTGGCTAAGGGGCCAATTTACCTTTCATATAGCATGTGTCTCCGGATAGGCTAAAAAAAATCGTTGAGCGCAGAAGGGGCATATTCCGAGCTTTCTTAATTTTCGGCTCTACAGGCCCCATAGTTAAGAATATGTCTGATTGGGAGAGGGGGAAATCAATCATTGGGGAGGGCAAACTAATGATTGGATGGGGGATCAGTGCCCATCGTATGTAAAGTGACACCTTTGGGACAGGGCATAGATTCTTGAAAATGAATTGCCTTCCGGGCAGCATGAAACGTAAACAGAAAAACGAGCGAGTAGACTCCTGCAGGTCCCAGCAGTGGTACTGTCGTTTGCCCAGTGCTACCGCCGAATTTGTGTCTAGTGGAAACGTCCTGAAAATATGTTGATAAAATACGTGAGCAAATAAGGCGCTCGTGTGACCTCACGGTACTATAATTCAATCGGGCATCGTCGTGAAAATCGTGGGATGAAGTCATAAAGTGTTGAGGCCAAGTGAGATCAACAGGGGCGTATCTGTGTTAAGCCTATATATACAAGATTATGTGAAACAGGAAAAACGTACACCGAAAAAAACACCCAATCAAGATTACATCGCGAGTTCCACAGGCACTATCTACCCGAGTATATCCACACCACATCCCCACGATATCGCGCAACACGAGTGGTCTAGTAACACAAGCGCGAGTCACACGTAATACCCGCATGGATGAGTCTTAGAGCAGCGGATGCGTCCCAGGTTCTGTCAGGGTTCCAGGCCTCAACTGTTGTTGGCAGAGGCGGGTCTATTAATGTTGATCGTGGCAGGGCATCCCACCAGACGTGAAGAAAGAAAGTGCATGCACTGAACACTTCTGGGATCAGGACACATCACACCGCAATGACGGCACCATAAAGGAGATCTTGGAATAGTGATCGGCAGGTGGAGAGGAATTGTCTGCGGAAAAGAAAGCCTTTTCTCCTCTTGGAGAGCGCCAACGGTTGAACAAGTCGTTGACGTACAGATTCACATGAGTTTTATCGCCGTAAGTTATATCTATACCGTCAATGCAAGACGAAGTTTTCACTGAATAACTCAGCTTGGGTGCGAATTATCAATTCTGTTCGAAGCGCCCTAAAGCCCAAATAACTAACTAACACGGCTGCTTATGAACGTCCCTCTTAGCGTGTAGGGTCATGCTGGTTAGCGCGTCAAAGGCCACCTGCGTGCCAATTTTGAAGGAAATCTGGGTAGTCTGACCCTGTCATTTGACTTTGAATGACTCATGTGTTTATGAACTCTTTGGTTCCATGCTCATGCGATCAGCACATCAAGATCTACCTGTGTGTTTTAAGGAAATATGAGCACTCCGATTTCCATGACCCTGGCCTTTGGCGTCTGTTAACGGCTATTTATGAGCACTCTTCTTAGTCTTTATGTGCATTATGTGCCTTTATCAGGATATGGAGGAGTATCTGCATGTCAATTTTAACGAAATCTGAGTAGTCCGACGATGGTGACACTTGTACTTTAACCCAGCATATCTTCGCTGCGTATTGTAGTACGATTATATATGGTGTTCATCATGATTAGAGTATCATGCTCTATGATCCACGCGCAATACTCAAAAAGCAACATAACCTTACTTCCAGATTTTTTTCGTTTGCATCGCTGTCCATCATATCTGCACCGAGAATGTATGAAGAAATCCCGACTCAAATAGCCCAACTATTTATGAACGCCCCTCTTAACTGGTACTTAGATGATGACCAGGACGTCTATATATATATATATATATATATATATATATATATATATATATATATATATATATATATATATATATATATATATATGTATATATACATGTATATAGATATATGTATATATATATATATATATATATATATATATATATATATATATATATATATATATATATGTGTATATATATGTATATACATATATGCTTATCATTTGTTATTATATTGTTATTACAGGACACTGACACTGAGGTTGGACTACTCACATATCCATCAAAATTGCACACGGGTAGGCCACGTACTAATGTCTCACGGCCACATGCGACCGCATACGGCTTCTTTCCGAATTAGCTCGGTTTATTACTGGGACCCTGTCTGGGTGTTGGAATTTATGACTCTATGACTAATTTTAATGTCATTATGTAACCGTATTAGATGGTAGAACGAACTTCTAGCGATCTGTCACACGCTTATATCAGGCCACCACAAGCTATACACGGCATTTGAGAAAGTTAAAAGGCCCCTCTCGGCTTTGGATGTCGGACCAATAGTCGCCGTCTTACTTCATCACCTGTCTGATTTAGTTAAGGTTTAACTTCACCTCGGTTTTTAGCCATCAATCTGATGCCAATGCCAAAGTGGCATCAATCTGATTTTTATTAGCAGGAAGAGGGGGCAGAAGATAGTAAATTGCATGAAGGATATTATCCGATAATGCAAGACATTGTATAGCAGAAGATATGACACTGGACGCCTTTGCTGTTGCTAACAGCGTTGATGCCATTGACGCATATGTCTGCCTTTGCTAGAGGTACCTCCCACGGATAGCTTATACATGGTATATATATATATATATATGTGTGTGTGTGTGTGTGTGTGCATGTGGATATATATGTATATACATATCCCTAGTAAACATGCCGACAGCGGCTCGCTGTCAGCTGGTGAGTGGAATGCTCGCCAATTTCGACATGCAGCCGACACCTAGCTGACATCCAGCCGACGGCAGACTGGTCCAGTCGGGCGGCACGCCGCGGGCCATAGTAGCATTGATACGGCAGACCCGTGATGGCACCGTCTGACGAATTCTCCCACCAGAGTCAGATGTTGCCTGGTACAGAAACTGTGAAACTGCCGGAAGATGACATATTTTCCCGAAGTTTTCCAACATCCCAGGAGGATTCGGGCCTCGGAACTCAGTGGCGGCGAAGCCTATGCACAACCGCAATAACTATAGGTATTACAGACAAGGACATTGATGCCACTCCTATGCTCTTCCGGAGACCAATGGAAAGTCATATGCATTCGTGGTATTCTGTTACTAAAATGTACTCTGGAGTAACTGCCCGCATCCGTTAATCCAATCACTGCCCACCTCTCGCTGCGCGAATTATACAGGCCGTCATGCGAGCCGGTTGACATTTGAATTGGTTACTTGGCGCGCAATGTAACGGCTTGCGCGTCAACGACTTGACCGACGTACTAGCGGCCCACGTACTGTTTTGACTCACAAATGAATTTTCGCCGATAAGCACAGCAATGCTGTTGTCCAGAGAGCTGATTTCAAGAAGAGAGAGAGAGAGAGAGAGACAGAGACAGAGGGACAGACAGACAGAGAGACAGACAGACAGACAGACAGACAGACAGACAGACAGACAGATAGACAGACAGCCAGACAGACAGACACATCGCAAAAAACAATAGCATCATATATTCAATTAAAAAGGGAATATGCCACCCGTTCCCCAATTGGGCAGTAACTCTTCACGTTACGTTCCTAAAACTTGGACCCGAATGGAATGAACGTTTATTTTGTATGCTTTGGCACGGGTCAATCAATTCTATAACTTTCGATTTCTGCCCTTCTGCAAGGGGTGCTTCCCGAGAACCAATTTTGAAAGAAATCGGAGGCGTCCAACCTCGATGACATTTTACTTTTGACCCTAAATATATCTGTGGTGTTGTGTAATACGTCTTCTTGTGTTTGCTCATGTTAATCAGGATGCCGAGCTCTACCAGTATGCTGGCTTTCATGATGTTCCACTGGGAAGCATCAAGTATTGATTTAGCTTGACGTGCAGTTTGCCATTGGTGTTTTGTTTTTAATCGCTGCATGAACACACCGGGAAATATTTTGGCCCAATAATCCAGCTGTTCATGAAGGCCTTTGTCAGCCTTCATGCTCAGGACCGTCAGCGCATCTTGGACTATATGTGTGGCAATCTTGAAACGATTATGAGAGATCGACCTTAATGATCCCGACTTCGACCTCGAGTATTTCAGCTGTTTACGAACGCCCCTCTTAGCCTGTATACTCATGATGATCAGTGCATCAAGTACTACCCGTGCAACAATTTTTAAGGAAATCTAGACGAGGCCGGTCTCGATGGCCCTTGGTCCTTGGCTCCGGAAATCTCCGTAGATTTTTGTGATAGGGCTTCTTAAATATGCTCATGATAATCAGTGCACCAAGCTCAACTTGTAGATTCTCGGACAAATGTACGCATGACGATACACCTAAGTAAATGTAAGTAAGCAAATGCACGTATGCATAAAGGTACGTATGACAAATGTACGCAAGATACGTCAGCGCAAACGTACGTACGCGCAAATGGACGTTCTTGTAACCGAGATATATCACTGCTGTTATTTTAATGTATGTACGTGATCCAAAAATACATCATCGCAGATATGCGTAAGCGCAAATGGACGTAAGCGCAAGCATAAGTATGCGTAAGTGTACGTAAACGCAAAAGTACGTTAGCATAAATGTATGTAAGCGCAAATGTACGTATGCGCAATTATATATCAGAGCAGATATACGAATGCGCAGAAGTACGTAATCGCAAATGTACGTACGCGTGTTTGCGAATATGCCTCAGCGCAAAAGTATGTCAGAGCAAATGCATACAGGCACATATGGACGTATGCGTAAACTTACATGAGGCAGATGAACGTAAGTGCAGATGTACGAAGGCGCAAAAATACTCATGAGAAATAGATGAATGGCAGATGTACACAAGAGCAATTATGCGCATGGTAAAGGTCCATAAGTGAATATACGTAAGCGCAAATGTGCGTATGGCATACGTATCCAGCCTAACGTATGAAAACGCAAAGATACGTATGCGTAACTGTACGCGCATTGGCTTATACATACATTTACTTTACGTACATGTGCGTTTACATACTTGTACGTTTACGTACATTTGCTCTTATATGCCTTTATTCTTACATACATTTGCACTTACGTACATTTGCGCATATGTACCTTTGCACATACGCTCCTTTACGCATAGGTGCTTTTGGAGATTATGTACATTTCGCTTACGTACATTTAGACATGCGCATAATTGCACATGTCTGTATTTGCTCTTAGGTACATTTGTGCTTACGTACATCTGCGCATACATACATTTGTGCATGCGCACATTTGCGTATACGTACTTTTGCTCTGACGTGCCTTTGTTCATTCGTACTTTTGTGCGTACGTACATTTACGCATACGTACAGTTGCACATCCGTACATTTGCGCTTGCGTACATCTACGCATGCGTACATTTGTACATGCGTTCATTTGCGCACACGTACATTTGCCATCTGTACTTTTGCGCTTGCGTATAATTACGAACATGTTATGCATACGTATATTTGCGTCTCCGAACATTAGAGCATACACACTTTTGCACTTCCGTACATTTGCGTATACGTACATTTGCGCTTAACTACATTTGTCATACGTACATATGCGCTGACGAACGATTACCAAACGTACATCTATGCCTACGTACATTTGCTTCGGTACATTTCAGTATGGACATCTGTCACGCATACATTTGCTTTACGTACATTTGTCCGTTTACCCTACCAGTATGCTAGTTTTCACGATGCTCCCCCTGTAAAAATGACATTTCAATGTTGCTTGATGTGCATATTGATATTCGTTTTGTGCTATTAATCGCTACATATGCACACCCAGAAATGCTTGGACACAAATAATCCAGCCGTTTATGAACGACCATGTTGGCTTGTATGCTCATGAGGGTTAGTTCATCCTAGAATAAATGTGTGCCTATTTTGAATGAATTATAAGAAGTCCCACCCCAATGACCCCGCCTTCTGAGATTTTATGCTGATGATGGTCAGTGCATCAATTACTCCGCGTGTACAAACTTTGAAGAAAATCTTAATAGTCCGACCTCATTGACCCTGACCCTTGACACTGAATAGCCCAACTGTTTAGCAACGCCGCTTTAGCATTCATGCCCATGGTCGTCAGTTAGTCCTTGACTACATGTGTGCCATTAACAATATATATCAGTGGTCCGACCACAATGATCTCGACCTTTGATCCTGAATAACTCAGCTGTTTATGAACGGCCCTCTTAGCCTTTGTGTTCATGATGATCCGTGCATCAATTACGACTATTCCACCAATTTTTAACGGAATCTGAAGAATCCAACCTCAATAACTCTAACCTTTGACATTACATATCTCAGCTGATCGTGAATGCTCCTCTTAGCTTGTATGCTCATGTAATTAGTGTATCGAGTACTACCCATCTGCTAATTTCGAAGGAAATCTCGATGACCTTTGACCTTTGACCATGAATATCCCAGTGGTGTTTTGCAATGCGGCTTCTTCTTGGGGACGAGTGGCCTAGTGGTAAGTTACTCGTCTCACAATCGAAAGGTTGTGGGTTCGAGTCTCACCTGTCACTACTCTTCGCCCGCGACCAATCGGCGTGAGAGATTGGCGACGCTAGATGACTCAACGGTCGATGTGTCGTACAACCTATAACCAACCAGCAATGCGGCTTCTTGATTGTGCTCACGATAATCAGTTTACCGAGGTCCACCAGCATGCTCGTTTCCACGATGTTCCACATGTAGGGATCGAATATCAATCTAACTTGACGTGCAAGTTAAAAGAAAAGCTTTGTGCTTTGAATCGCTGCCTTGGTCCAGGATAATTTTTCCAGGAGAGGTTTTGATACACATAATTTTGCTTTCATGAACGTCCCTTCGGGTTTTATGCTCATGGTCATCAATGCATTCAAAATGCATTAATGCATTTGTGCCCATTTTGAAGGAATTATGAGGAGTTCACGACCTGAATGACCCAGACGTTTTACCTGGAATATCTCAGCTGTTTAAGGGCACCCTGCTTAGCTTTTATAGTCATGATGATCAGTTCATCCAGTACTGCATGTGTACCAATTTTGAAGGAATTCTGAAGAGTCTGTATTTCTTAGATATTCGTCGAATTTGCGAAATGAATATGAATATGAATATGTCGTCACTTTGACGAATTTACGGCAGGCTGGAACTAAACCAGCGGCATTCCTTTGTTTGGGGACACCTGGTTTTTCTAGACACAAAATCTCTATAATTTGTTGAGAATTTCCCGGCTCAAGAATTTGGTAGCCTTTTTGAAGCACACAGCAAATGCGGCCTGCCATCTGTCGGCACGCAAGTAAGCTCTGGTGCATAATACTTACGTTGTCATCTAGCGGTAGAATTCAGAACTATTTTTGGAACTTATGACACCGGGTACTTGTGAATTCGTCCTACCGGCAGATATTCTAGAAGTTATCTGGCAGCTTTGGAACTTATGAATCTTGGTACTTATGACTTTGGGTACTTGTGATACGGACCCATTATATTCAGTGCGCATGCGCGAAGTTTGGCGCGTTGTCGTCGGTATTTCCCCTGTTTGTGGTTTCGTGTGGTGTGTGTTGGGTTGCTGTCTGTGTGCTTGATGGTACAAAAAGTGTATAGTTATTTGGTAACAGTAAGTAGAATAACATATTTGGTGGATATTTTCTTCAATCCTGTATTAGTTTTTTAGTAGTATTTTTGTCCTTCTGTATGTTTGTGTCGGAGTACATGTGGAGCCCATTCTATCCAGGATGAATCCGGAGTGCAAAAATGTTTTAAGAGATGAAATCTCTTAAAAAGTGCCTTAATTCCCACCCTGCTAGCGACGCTATGGCAGGAGGTAGAAGATAACCGAGGAGTGGTCCACCTACGACCTATCGAAGTAGGTATCAAGGCGCTTTCCTAGGTATTTAGTAGGATACCTACCTACATAGGTAGCTCACTTATGTAGGTAGGCCCTTCCTAGGCACCTACCGGTAAAGCTGTGTTCTTTTTATGCTTTATGAATTATTGGAATTGATTTTTTCCAGACAATGTTTATGAATTATTAATGGTACTAAGATGATGGAACCACTAATGTTCTGTGCAGATGCTTACATTTTAGTTTGTAAGCAAAATAACACCAAAAAGGGGTAGATTTGTCTTAAAAGGTGTTCTGAGGTTTTTTGGAACTTATTTTCAGAATATGATGTTTATGAACGTGATTCGGAAGATGCGACCACTCGTTTTTCATGGAAATGCTTCCTTTTCAATTTCAATGACGACATAGTGATGTCGGTACTGTGTGATGACATCATAGGTACAGCACTGAGGCTTTGATTCACTAATGCTGCAAGCAGTTCACATACCTTAATGAGTTCACTCTGCTGCAACCTGTAAGCTTTGGCACATTTAGGACAGTGAACTCCAGTTGCAAGAATACTGCATGTAAAAATGTCTAAACTTGCCTAGTTATCATAAAAATATAGTTCACTTGCATTGTATGGGACTGGGTCACAACCCACATGCACTGAAACCATTTTCAGAGTAGCAAGCAGACAAGGAAGTTATATTCATCAGTCAGTTTCTGCTGTGGCCTGTCCTTCCTCAAGACCTCCAATAAATATGAGAATTAATAATTAAATAGGAAAACACAACAACCTAACCTCATCTCACCTAACCTAGCCTAAACTAACATAACCTAACCTAACCTAACCTAACCTTACATAATATAATATAATCTACTCATGTCTAAACTAATACAAACCTACATATTTTAATGAAAAATATATGGCAATGTTTATTGTGACATCACCATATGTCACAGTCCCAAACCATGCAGCATGCTCAATTTCTTTCAGTGGTCTTGTGGAACGATGGTGGTGTCCCATATATGTAGCATATCTTGACTTTAGTAAGGCCTTTGACAAGGTACCCCATACATGGTTAATGATACAGCTTCAGGCCCATGGTATTGCAGGTAGCATCTTACAATGGATAGAGTTGTGGCTTTCAGGTAGACAGCAAAGAGTGATGCTAAATGGTACAAAGTCATCATGGCAAACTGTTCTTAGTGGAGTCCCCCAGGGGTCAGTACTGGGGCCGCTACTGTTCATATTATTTGTAAATAACATTGAAAGTGGCCTAAGCAGTAAGGTTTTGAAATTTGCTGATGATTTGAAGGTCTTTAGAGCAATAACAGGTTGTCAAAACAAGAGTATCTCACTGCAAAAATACTTTTTTTGATAAGTGCAATTTAATTTTGCTATTTAATTTTGATAAGTGCAAAATCATGCATGTAGGAAAGCAGCATATGAAGCCTCCATACTTGATGGGTGGCCAAGTGCTATTAGTGACTCAACAGGAGAAGGATTTAGGTGTTATTATAAACACAAAATGTGGGGCATCAGAACAGACCAAGGAAGCCAGGAAGAAGGCACTGAGAATGCTTGGAGCAATAAATAGGAATGTTTCATACACAAGTGAGGAGGTCATCAGGAAGCTTTACTGTGCATATGTCAGGCTCACATCTGGAATACTGCATCCAAGCTTGGTCTCCTAGCTATGAAAAAGATTGTTGGCTTTTAGAGAGAGTACAAAAGAGGGCTACAAAAATGGTTAATGGTGTAAACCATCTGGCATATGAGGAAAGATTAAAGAAATTGAATATGTTTTCACTTAGATTAGAAGGCTGTGAGATCTTGAGGCCTTTAAATTTGTCCATGGTCTGGAGAGGGGATATCTTGGGGAAATGTTTGAATTTAACAGAAATAATGCAATTAGAGGTCATAAATTCAAAATTAAAGTAAACCACAGCAGAACAAGGTTAAGACAGTCTTCTTCACCAACAGGGTAGTAGAGCACTTGAACCAGCTGTCAGAAACCATTGTCAGTAGCAGCACATTGAACATATTTAAAAACAGCATAGACATAAAGACATAAAATATTAGTGCAACTATGAGGCACAAGGGCCCTTCTTGGTTGCACTCTATACTGAACCAGTTGCCCAAGAAAACTGTCAATCAGCCCTCCCTGTAATACTGAAAAGCAAGCCCTCTATTCTTCTAATGATTGTCTATGCTGTTTTTAAAGATGTTCAATGTGCTGCTACTGACAATGTTTTCTGGCAGCTGGTTCCAGTGTTCTTACTACCCTGTTGGTGAAGAAAGTCTGCCTTAACCTTGTTCTGCTGTGGTTAACTTTAGTTTTGAATTAATGACCTCTAATTGCATCATTTCTGTTCAATTCAAGCATTTCCCCAAGATATCCCTTCTCCAGACCATGGACAAATTTAAAGACCTCGATGAGATCTCCTCTCAGCCTTCTATATCTAAGTGAAAACATTCAATTTCTTCAATCTTTCCTCATATACCAGGTTGCTTATGCCGTTAACCATTTTTGTAGCCCTCTTTTGTACTCTCTCTAAAAGCCAGCAATCTTTTTCATAGCTAGGAGACCAAGCTTGGATGCAGTATTCAAAATGTGGCCTGACATGCACAATAAAGCTTCCTGATCACTTCCTCACTTATGTATGATACATTCCTATTTATTGCCCCAAGCATTCTCAGTGCCTTCTTCCTGGCTTCCTTGGTCTGTTCTGATGCCCACAGTTTAAATTTAATTTGCCATTCTTTGGACCACTTCACAATTTCATCTAAGTCTTTTTGCAGCGAGATGTGCTCATCTTGACCTGTTATTGCCCTAAAGACCTTCAAATCATCCCCAGTTGCATCATCACAGCGGATACGATTCAATCGGTGTTTGCTTTTTCTGATTGGTGCAAGATGTCACTGGAAATGATGTCACACATATTTCTTATAGTAATAGTTTCTAATAATAATAAGAATAATAATAATATTAATAGCAGTAATAATGATAATAATAATAATCATAATAATAAAATAACAATAATAATATAGGCTAGGTTGACTCTGCAAGGCCTGGCAACACAAAATATATTTTTTAATATTATAAGTAACGTTATAAAGTAAGCATGATTTAGGAATATGGCTGCTAGCTATTCCTACTGTAATGCTGTTAAGCAAAGCAAATCATGACTGGGGTGTCAGGCAGGGTGGGAAACTTGCTTTCCGGGTTTGGAGTCGGAGTGCAAACAGATTTCTCCCGGAGTACATTTTCATGCACATATAATTTTTCATGCATGGAATCTATTTGCCGGTAACCGACGAAAAAAGCATATGTACCTAGTCAGTGTCTACGTAATAGGCATAATACACATCATTTTTTGTCACATCAAAGCATAGAAACAAAGAAGTGAGCAATGGATGGCACCACAAGACCGGGAGTTGTGATCAGCTCAGCTTTGTCTCTCATAACTCACAGGAGCAATGCACCTTCCTTTCTCTGTTGGTCTCAGCATAATGCTAGGCAAAATGAAAAACACAAATGATTCACGGTTCACCCTCAGCTCAGAGCGCACACCTACCTACATACACAGCCAATTCCCTGCACGATACGGACCCACAACACTACCTCACACGCAGTCGGAATCGACGGCGGTGCGCAAAGGATCAGTCAAGGTCTTGTGTTTGCGGCATGACACTGCTAAGTGTTCAAAACACATGTTCAAAGTTGCTAATGGTTATCACGTCATTTAAAAAATACCTTGCATTGATTGGTTAAAGGACAGTTTTCGTAACAGAAAATGCTAACGCAGCAAATTCCGATCGGTGGCCTCCGCTGCACTCCGGAAGCGACTCTTAAAACGGTCAGTTTTTCAAGTGTATAGTTATTTGGTAACCGTAAGTAGAATAACATGTTTGGTGGATATTTTCTTCAATCCTGTATTAGTTTTTTTGTAGTATTTTTGTTCCTTCTGTATGTTTGTGTCGGAGTACATGTGGAGCCCATTCTATCCAGTATGAATCCGGAGTGCAAAAATGTTTTAAGAGATGAAATCTCTTAAAAAGTGCCTTAATTCCCACCCTGGTGCCATCCATCATCCACTTCTTTGTTTCTGCATGCTGATGTGACCAAAAATGACAATGTACATTACTTATTACATAGGTAAGTCTACTGACTAGGTACATATTATTTTCCTTTGGTTACTGGTAAATAGATTCCATGCATAAAAAATATTATGTCCATGAAAACAGTTGAAAATGTACTGAGGAAATCTGTTTGCACGCTGACTCCAAACCTGAAAAGTAGGTTTCCCATTGGGAAACCTAACTGGGAAATTGGGAAACCTAACTGGGAAATTCCCAATCTGGTTGAGTTTGGATTTTGGAATGCTCCCATGCCACATGCTGGTGGCAAGTAGACATCTTTTATAGTGCATAGCCTAGGATTGGAGAGCGGGCCCCCTCATGTTTTTAAAAAGTCTGCGGAAAACATGCACTTACTTTTGAGCGGGCCCCTATGTTTGTAAAAAGTGGGCCCGGTTCGAAGCGGGCCCCTGGTTCAAGACAGGGCCCCAGGTTGAAGCAGGTTCTAAGCGGGCTATTGGTTCAATGGGCCCCGGTTCGAGGCGGGCCCTGGCTAAAACGGTCCCCCAGATTTTCAGTTGGTTCAAAGGGTCCCTGATTCGAGCCACATATCCGTTTCGCGAGCCCCTAGCCAGGGCTCTAAGTAGGGTGGGCCACTCCGAGCCAGGGGCCCGCTTCGCGGGCCCCTGGCTCGGAGCAGGCCCCAAACAAATTTCTGGGGAGGGGCCATGGCCCCTTGCCCCCCCTCCCTGGTTGCGCTACTAGTCTGGACCCGCCGAGCTCCCTCGGCCCCGAGCGCTTCTCTACCCGATGCTGACTTTTCCTCATCTCAACTTGTCCCACCTAGTAGACTGGGTTCGAGTAGGATTTTAGTCAGCGCCAGAACAGCTGTACTTCTGGGCACGGGAATTGCGGCGGTTCCGGCCGGTAAAGTAACATCTTCCGTTGGGCCGAATGACGTAGATTAAAGGCCTAAACAAAATGTGTTGTGGTCTGCAACTGTTACTTCGATTATTGTTCATAGTTATAGTAGTAATTTCAAATTTCACTGGGATTCAGTTGATGCATGAAGATGAGATTCATATGATGGAGGACGTTGCTTACGCGCAAATATATCGAGCAAGTGCGCCGTGATTGAGCTCAACTGAGAAATCACAATTGGACTCTGCTTCTGGGTTGATGGAGGAAAAATCCCCACCGGATTTGCGACGGGAACAACCGGTGGAGGTTTGTGGAGGTTAGTGGAGCCACGGGAACAGTATTGCTTTGCTGACGGTAAATGGGGACAATATTCCGGGGTTATTCATGAAATACAGAGATGACTGAAGCAATTAACAATGTCTCTGAAGATTACTGGCCTAGGTAAAAACAATTGTGCTTAACATTGTGTACGTGATACACAGATGAAGGAGCAGGATAGGGTCGGATACATTTGCTCAAGGCTTCAGACTTCGAGGGCCAAACCGTCCAGACGAGGAAATTAGATGATTTCACATATGACACTGCATTCGCTGTTTCAGTACTTCGCATGGATCTTAACACTTAATGTTGGCATACTGTACGTCCATATTATATTGCCCATTGTGTCAAAGAACAATAAGGTCATTGAAAATATAACCTATTGGTGCGCAAACAGCACCTGCTCACACAAGTTGTGTCTCTTGTGGGCACTGTGCAGTCCACTCAGTTACATTTTTCGCATAGGCGTAGAGGCGGACACGCAAGTACCTCGCTACGATCTGTTTCACCATTACCACGGCATGGCACTGACCCACTCGTGGTGCAAACATGTGGTCCTGTATTCCAGGGAACAGGTCGTGGGTGCTCTCCGTCATTAACTTTGTCAGAATACTACACAGAATTCTATGTGACAGATTCGATCCATCCATAGCACCACACTTCCTTAAGGCCGTCAAATGCCGCTCTGCTGACACTACGATCGCGTACGTCGACGCCGATGGGATGAGCAGCCCACCATTGTCACGCACCTTCACAAGACCCATCACTTCATGCGACGGAGGGTCGTCCTCGTTGCACAGGAGTGCACCGATGCACTCACCGCACCCGATCGCGCCAGTTTCCAACAGCTTGCGACACACATATCCGGAAATGTACCCAACACAGTTGTCCACGAACGACGACCCGGTGTCCCCCGTCGTGAGGAGATGCTGCACTACCGCCGGCATCGGCTCATCTTCGCTGAGCGCCGGCCGTTGCGGTTTTCGACGACGGATTTGAAGCAGGCCGTCGTCGCTGTCGTCCCGTGCCGTGCAGTTCCCAGTGGCTGATGGCGATATAAAGTTGTGCTGGATGAGTCTGCGCATGGCGTGCTGCAGTTGGGCCACGTTTGGGTTGTTGTTGTAGCCACCCATGCGTCGGATTCGGCCGAACAGAAGCTCCATGTGGTCTTGTGACATCTTGTACGGCAAGACGTAGCTCAATCCATCCTCCTCCAGCAAGGCCTCACTGACGTCCATGACGGTTTGCGCCGCGAGGCAGAGACCCAGGATCGGAGTGAAACGCCGGGTCTGCAATATCGGTTCCTTGGATGATGTCTGCAACCGGAACAGCGTAGAACTGAAGTTTGCCAGGAACTCCTGTCGAAGCCTAACAGAAATGCCAATATGTCAGCACACTCAGAATGAAATACTAGTGACGTAGGCTTTACTGTGAACCGATTGCATGGCCATCAGGCGCACGCGCAAAGTACTGTTCATACGCTATTTGCGGACAATTGGCGAACCACTACAAATATCCTGACCTTTTGAAGTCATCCAAACAAGCTAGTATAAGACTATGATATACGTGATGTCTTAACCTTTTAGACATTTGCCATACCTTTCAACACATTTGGAAAGTAAAATGTATGCTTTCAATTAACCTGCAAAATGTAGAAAGCATTGTTAAATTAATATTTTCCAAATCATATGTATTTATTTGCTGTATATTGTGGTGGCATCAACAATCATGTAGACATGTAGAACTTTATAATTTATATCTATTAATTTATTGGTGCTTTACAACTCACAAACTACTAGAGCTGGAGGCAAAACTATTGGCCAACCCATGCTTCACTAATACAAACAAAATATGGTTCTTCATTGGAAATATCACTGAAAATCTTTCACATGGAAAAGACAAGTATTCAGGAATTTAGAACTGTTCAGTGACATGGCTCCTTCCTTCCACACATTCCAAAATCCAGAATTAAATTGTATAGCTGAACCTTACAGGCAATGATAGCATAAAATGCCTAGTTCAAATTCATACCAGTGGTTGTGGATTTGTGCTTTATTGTGCATCAACTGCTTTGGTCATTTTGTGCCCATTAGTTCATACCAGTAAGATCTAATGGATATCTTGCCAATAAAATTATACACCAAATACCACCAGCTATGCACAAAACACAAGCAGTGTTGTCAAACAACTCCATGTCTATCCTGAACTTAAGATGTTCTTATTAAGTCTAAATGCTTTATAACTTTACATAGGGTGTACCTAGCAGTGGATTCAGCACCTTCTTTCAGGATGTGATACTGATTAGATTGTCTTTGGTAGCACAGTGGGTATGATGGGAGGAGTTATGTTGAGTATATTATGCAATATTATGTAATTGTTGAGTGTATTATGCAATAGCAAGTGAGTCTCTTATTAAGTCTAAACACAGTATAACTTTACATAGGGTGTACATAGCAGTGGATTCAGCAACTTCCTTTGGCATGTGATACTGATGAGATTGTCTATGGTAGCACAATGGGTATGATGGGACGAGATTGTAATTGTTGAGTGTTATGCAATAGCAAGTGAATGGTGCTAGACAGGCTGGGATATATAGCTGCCTAGGAACTTTAGATAAGGGATTGATTGGGGTGAGAGTATGTACATTTATAGTATCTTTTCTAGATAGGCTTAACCCAGATGGGCCCCTGTGGCTCTTATTAAGCCTCAACACTTTATGACTTATGACTGTATGACTTTAACGGTATGAAAGTCGCAGGTTGACAATTATGGCGCAGAAGCATACTTCAAATTATAACATTTAAATATAATTAAGCACGCAAAAATACCAACCTGTGGAATGATAAGTGATCTCCATGTCTTGGCGGATCACCATGCCTCTTCCTGCACCCGATTGCAGAACAAGACTTCGTTATATTCAATGAATCACGAAGCAACAAACCCTAGCGTATAGGAATTTCAATGGCAAGTGTTCGCCGCGTAAATGCGCTTGCCACTCTATAGCGTTGCCGGGTGGCACGTTCTGAAAAGTCGAGTAGTGTGTCTAGTCTTGTATAGGTCAATGATTCAAAGGTATTTGCCTCAAATAAGGTGTCCATTAAACAGAACATGTTCAGATATCTACCTTTTCCCTAACCAATGTAAGCAGGTAGGTGGGCATCTATATCTTTTTGGCCTTGTGAAATACCAGCAGAAATACATCCTCACCGAACTCACTTGTCTGTGGCAGAACCTCATGAAAGGGCTGAGCACCATCCCTGCAAGAACTTGATCATGATGCAACTGCAGGAGCGCGTGTCCAATTACCAACGGCTTTTCCTTTTGCAAAAAGTCGTCAGGAATTGTGGTGATTTCTTAGCTCACAATAAATGGCAACAATTTTGAAGCCGTTTGTTATTGTTTATGTGCTGCCGTCTGCCGGCACGCATGTAAGCTCTTGTGCCGCTGAGCGTTTACGGTGTCATCTAGCGGTCGAATTCAGAACTATTTTTGGAACTTATGAAACCGGGAACTTATGACTTTGGGTACTTGTGAATTCACCCTGTCTGGAGTATTTTGGAAGTTATCTGGCAACTTTTGGAACTTATGAAACCAAATCTGGCATATTTTGGAACTTATGACTCTTGGTACTTGTGACACTTGGTACTTATGACACTTGGTACTTATGAAGGTCCCCCGCAGCGACAGCAGGCTCCGTGAACAGGGCTCTGTTGTTACACCAGTTTGTTTCGGAACCTACCATGCATGTGTATCGTTCTTGGACCTTGTATTCTCGGATTTAATTGACTTGGTTCAAGACTTAGCTGTAGGAGAAACTCTGGGAACAAGTGACCATAACATAGTTAGATTCAAGGCACATGTGGGGGAGATTATTAAGGATAATTTGGTAAAGGTTCCAAATTTCAACACGGCAGACTTTGACTGCATGAGAGCGGCTTTAAGTGCCATCAGATGGGAAGAAGAATTCTCCGATTTAAAAGCCTGTGAAATGTGGGAAAAGTTCAGATGTTACTTGAAGGAAATTCGGATTAGATATGTCCCCCAAAAGCAAAGACGCAAAAGAAGGGTGGGAAAGCCAGCATGGCTTACACCAGACTTGATATAAGCAATTAAGGCTAAGAAAACTGCATTTTGAGTGGTTAAAGAAGTTTCAAATGTTGTTAATCTAAATGCATATCAAAAAGCTAGAGACACTGAAGCAAAAAACCAGAGCAGCAAAGCGAGCAAAAGAATTGGATTTGGCTAGGAACTGTAATGGGGACAGTAAAACGTTCTTTAGTTTCTACAAGCTGAGTAAAGTTTCTAGCACAATCGACCCACTGGAAGTAAATGGGACTATGTTGGGTGAGGATAGTGAGATGGTTGAGGAGCTGAGCAAGCAGTTTAAATCAGTGTTTACATTGGAAGATATGACCAATCTGCTGACCATACACCATAGTTCAGTGACATCACTGACATGTGATCAGATAAATGATGTTCATTTCATTGATAGTGATGTTGTTTTCAATCATATCAGCGAAATGCAGCCAAACAAGGCAGCAGGACCTGATGAAATTTATTCCAGGGTATTGCCGGAAGCTGAAAGGGAACTGGCATTTCCACTTAGTATAATATTTTGTAGATCAGTTTCACAAAATGAAATTCCAACAGATTGGAAAAGAGCAAATGTAGTTCCTATTTTCAAGAAAGGAGAAAGAGGGAAAGTTGAAAACTATAGGCCAGTAAGTCTAACATCCCTAGTCTGCAAGGTACTCAGCATAGACAATCATTAGAAGAATAGAGGGTTTCCTTTTAAGTATTACAGGGAGGGCTGATTGGCATATTTGGTGGGCAACTGGTTCAGTGTACAGAGTGCAACCAAGAAGGCCCCTTGTGGCTCATAGTTGCACTAATCTTTTATGTCATGTTTTCATGTGTGCATATGTTGTGGGAATGCCAGAGGAAGGTAGTGAAGGTCGAGCTGTTTCTGATGTGGTGGATAGAGCCTTGGACTGGTCTGTTGAGATGATAAATATGATGAGGGTCACCTTTGGAAGGAAGTTTTTACATGGTGTCAGCTGTGTGCTGGCTTTGAGAAGACAGCAATGTGGTAGGGTGGTTTTGTGGTTAGTGCCAATTAGTGGCATGAATTTGGGTAATGTTTACATGGCAGTGGGCTTGGGTCTGAGCAGAGCAAATAGGAGGAAGTGTGCAGCATCCAAGGCTGCATTGACCAAGGTCTGGCTGGTAATAAACTAGGGTGCCAAAAGAATGTCATTGGCATAAACAATGACAACAATGGCCGAGAATGTTGATGGAGGAACAAAGCAAGTTTTGGCTAGTAGTGGCTTGTGAGCATGTTGTGAACAGTTCACAGCTTGTGAACTGTTTCAGTAGTTTGGTGTGGGGCTCGGTTTGCTAGTCTACTTGTGCAGTAAAATGTTCCTGCAAATATCTCAGCCATTTCCGGACAGCCACTTGTGAGTGGAACAGTTGGTTTCCCCCTCATTGGCCCCAGGGATGTTCTGCCAATTTTCTGGTGTCATATGCAAGGATGAACTTCCTTTGAAGATGGTTTGTGAATTATTGACAATTCATACTTGATCTGAGAGTGAATACTAAAGTTTATATGCTGTCTATTTATATCTTGGTATTATCACAGTGAAAGATCTGCCTGTGTAGACTCCCAAATTGGTTTGTGTCCTGTTTGTACTTTCATAGCTTTAATTCTTGTGATTTCAGCAGCATCACTGAAAAGAAGAACATTTTTTCTTCAGCTGCTGAACTAAGAGTTGCAATTACTTATGACTGGTAGAGATAATCATGTGATGATTAGCATAATGGGAAGCACATCTGTGCTTCTCATTACACCAAGTCTACTAGCTCTATCTTGGCCCTGGAACTGCAAGATCCATGAGCAAAAATCCTCCATAAACCTGACTAATGATGCCAAGCTCAGGTAATTGTGGGAACCAGTGGAGAATATCGGATATTCAGGTGGTACTGGACACCTAACTCTAAGCCCCTTTGACTTGCATCTTGGTGGAACAAAATAAACAAGGAAATGCTTCAATGATAGGCGAAAGGTTTTTCTTTCATGTCCTACCAGGTTAATGTTATATTAGCCTCCAGTTGGCTTCATCTCTTTTTTCCTGAATAGTGTGAGGTCTGATGACACCTGGTGAACTTCACCAATACCAGACTTACAGTCCAATACAATACCAACCAGTGTACCACCAAAATGCATGACATTTCCCCAGAAATGTGGAAGCTAAGCAGCTATAATATATAGTATGAATCTCAGTCTGATACCACAAATATAGCATCAGCATCAGTGACCTGTGATTCTGAAGTTGAACATGTTTGACATCTCAAGAACAGCTTGGATGAACCACAAATTGAAAGATGTACTATGTTTTGTGCAAATTTGGTCTATTTATCACAAATGAAGTCCAAGCATACATGCAATTGCATCAAAATATGAAATTACAGATCAGTAATGTTTAAACAGACCCACTCCCTCCATTACATCCAGGCATCAAACAAATGGATTAAGAGAGTGGTTGTATTTATAAATATATTTGTGTGCAATGTCAGGGTTGTCAATGTGTAGAAACTGAGGTGTCCTGTGCTAACTGCTGTCCAGTTGAAGTGTTGAAAGCCCAAATAACTGTCTGGTACTACCTGAATCACCCCAACTGCTCTGTGGGCTGATGTAAAGCACTGGTTCAAATTTTATGGTGCACTTGGTACTTCTATTGGCTTCTATTGGCTTATCACTTTCCTGGTTTGTTTCAGGAAACTCTGGATCAGTCAGTCCAACATTGATGTGAGAAGATGGAGGCATTTGAGGTAACAGATTATGACCTAGAGGCAGAGTTCAACCCGATGGCCAGGCATGGATTTCGTCAGACACGAGAAGAACAGATATATGGAGTGTTTGCAGATGACAGTGATGGAGATAAGCCTGGTCCATCACAGGCAAAAAGAAAGAGCTACACCACACCTGTTGGTTTTGTGAAAGGTGAGTGGCTATCAGATCAGCTTGTCATCAGTTACATCATGATCAGCTATGACTTCAAACTTTGTCTATTGTATTACCAATATATATTATTTTCATAGTTTATCATCATGCTCGCCTTTTGGAATGCTGCGAGAGATATTCTTTTTTACCTGTGATGAGATTCATTTTCCATTGAGTCATCATGACTACTTTGTCATCTGGCAAAAGCCAGCATCCAAGGGTAAAATTGCAATTTGGATGTTCAGATTTTGGTAAAGATGTTTGAATACCATGTTGCAAACATGATTATATGTAGGACCATATTAACACTCATCTCTGCTGAAAATGCTTCCTTTTCAGTTGGTGAGTGAAATACTACGCAATGCTGGGTTTTTAATGATGTGTATAATACAGAGTATGGTCACATTTAAAAAGATAAAATTAGGAAGGATGTTAGATTGGGATACATTAGTGTATCCCAGTCTAACCTCCTTCCTATTTTTTTTTTGTTATCAAATATTCTTCCCAAATTTCATTTACAAAAAAGCAGCCTAGCCCAGCCTAACTTCCTTTTGAACTTTCTGAAAGTTTGTTTTAAAAAAAAAACTTGATCCGAGTTGTTGCTGGGGTGGCTTGAGGAGCCAGGGCTCTATTGCTAAGCAGAGCTTGTTGCGTGAACCCTGGCCCCACCACCCGATCCATCAGCTCCAGTTCAATGGCAGGATTTAGACCGAAAGTTTAACGTGCCGCCAATGCACCGACACGGCCGCCCGGTAGCTCGTCCCCGGCCTTATCGGGCCAGCTGCCAACTGACACTCCCGGCCGGGGGCTAAATGCGAGCGCGCGATGCGACTCGAACCCTGTGTTGCCAATACAGGGGAGACCGGTGCATGCCAGCGCTTTAACCAACTGAGCTACCAGAGCGGCGGCTACCAGTTTTAAAGCTTTGTTTAAATATTGTCACATTCAGAAATGCCTAGCCTAACAAAATTTAGTCTCACCTCTTGTTTTCCTTTATGGAAGTAAGGAGCATATAAAGCTGATCTTATCAGCACTCTAACTGCAATAATAGCCATCCAAGAATTGGCTACGCATGTGCACCAGAATGGCCAAACTGAAAATTATCTTAAATTATAACAAATGTGTTTGAGGTATGAATAATTATACCAAAATATAGTGAATGTTAAGAATGTGCACTTCATAGTGTCCCCATTCATTTGAGGGCGACCCCATTACTATAAAGACTTCAGAATCAAAAGACGCAAATTGTCAGATGATGTTTTGGTATGAACGTTGGGGTTATTTTCAGTGTTAATTGATGTGCTATCATATAGCATGATAGCAAAGTTATTATTTATAGGTTATCATGTATAGTGAAACACATTAGCTAGCATATTGTGCAACCTATTGTGTCTCTGGGGGGTTTGCTGATAAGTTTTGTCCCTTCCCTAAGGTTTTCCGCTGACAGTGAAAGAACAGCGCGCGGCACCGCGTCGCAATGAAGCATACCTTTTCCCACATCAATTTGGCATGTTGTGTCAAAATTGATTTTGAGCAACGTTTTGCTGTCTGTTTTACCAATTAGAAAAATGACAAATTAAAGAGAATCTCACTTAAAATTGTGCAATTTCAAGAAATTATTTTGATTTTGGTGTGGACAAAAATGTTGGGGCCATGGTCGTTTTTGCGTTCCTTTTCTGATTCCAGATAAGTTTTGTTCGGCAAATCTTGGCACTTTCTGATGACATCTCTTTCGTTTTCTTGTGACTCTCAGAGTTTGGAGATTAGAAGGGGGTTATATCAACCCCCCCCAAGATGGGGTGTGAGGATCTGACCAGAAAGACGGGATGGGTTCAAGCACCAAATTTAGCACATATTTAGGCCAATGTATTTGATAGATTTTGGCATTGGGCCATCACACAGCTCACCCCTGAAGGCTGTAGCAACCATTAAAAAATCCACAGGATACCCATAACAGTAAAAATATGGAAACAATTAGTTGTTCACGATTTGGATGTCTATGGCAATATTAAAATATGTATCGAATAACAAAGTGCTCCTTTCAGGTGGAATTCATCAGGTTGGTAAAGATGTGCCACCACAGAAGCCAGAGGATGCTTCAGATGATGAAGGGAATGGTCCACCTCCAAATTCAAGGTGGGCTCAGGTTTCTGTGACATTTGGTATGTCAAATGTCGGGCAGTATGTTTACATCAGATATTTGCTGCCCATTGTCAATGTTTGTAATTAACTTTAGGCATATATTTACATTTTTCACCTCATCTTCCTAAACTCAGGATGACATATTAGACATATGATCGCTAAAGCAGTCTGTGTCCCCCTTGTGGCGAATGATTAGCAAGAAATAGTGATTTTTTCGGCCCATCATCATTGCTCGCGATTTACTAGCGTCTACACGCGGATCAAACATACCTACTACTCAGGGACAGATATATGAGGAGGAACTGGGGGATGACCCCCACCCGATACCTCAACTCATGGAAGGTGGCGTCCCTCCGGGAAGAATCAGTGCACCTCCGGCGAATTTTTCAGACAAAGTCGCTCCGAGAGGAAATTCACCCCTTCATTGTGCCCGAGTTCACCCTTGAATTTTTCCTCCAGGGCCTTCAAGAGTTATGTGTGCTCGGATGTGACCACTGCATTTTTTTCAGTCAGAGGCTCCTATTCGGATACAAATTTCCCCATGAACATTGCTGAATTTATAGGAATGATTGCATTGGATTGTTATGTATGTTGAATTTGATGTAAATCCAAGTTCATCCCAAATAGTCTGATGATATGCATGTTCTCACTCTCACTCACTCCTGCACTGTTTGTATAAGATGCATACATTTTCAGTTGTACGCTCATTTCATGGGGACTGCGCATGCCTGACATAATTGAATCATGTCTCCTCATTACTGCTGAATGTGTCCAATGGAGAAATAATGAATGTGTCCAATGGAGAAATAATGAATGTGTCCAATGGACAAATAATTGGAGAATTATCACGCTTGAATTTACCGTGGTGTTTTGCATCCTCAAACACCATTTGCAATCTTGTCGGATACTTCATATGGCTCCTTATTGTACTTCCTTGCCACAACGTTCTGCCGGCAAATCGGCTGCTTGTTTCGTGCTTGCTGGCTTCCTTGAGGTCCTTGCTGGCTTCTCTACGGTTTATCGAATGTGCTCCGAAGTTGTCAGCCGGGTGCGAGATATCGTCGGTGATTTAGGCTGTCATTGCATCTGCCGCCCAGCTGATTATGCCTAGCCGGCGCCGGGTCCTGGCCTGATGATGCCTAGCCGGCGCCGGGTCCTGGCCTGATGATGCCTAATCGGCACCGGGTCCTGGCCTGATGATGCCCAGCCGGCGCCGGGTCCTCGCCTGATGATGCCCAGCCGGCGCCGGGTCCTGGCCTGATGATGCCTAGTCGGCACCGGGTCCTAGCCTGATAACATCCAGCCGGCGCCGGGTCCGCGCTGATGATTCGGGCTGTGTGGAGTCCCACCTCTCGCCATTGTTCGCCCGCGACCAACCGGCACCAGAGATTGGCGACGCCACATGACTCAACGGTCGATTTGTCGTAAGACCAATAGCCACCGGCTCGTGCTGGCCGGCCGTGGCCGGCGTCTGTGTGTCCAGCCGGCACTGACCTCTGCGTGACCCGCCAGTGATGAGGAGGAGGCTGCGCCGCGGCTGGGAGTTGGCCTGCCGCGCGCGTTCGGCTCGGCGCCACGCCACAGACGGTTCGAGGAGGCGGGACCGGCGCGTGAGGAGGTGGCCGGCCTGCGCAGCCAGGCGGGCGTCGGGCCCACGGTCGGCCTCGGCGCCATCGGACACTGGGAGAAGCACACGCGCGGCATCGGCGCCAAGCTGCTCAAGCAGATGGGCTTCCGGGAGGGGGGCGGCCTCGGTAAGCCAACCAGGACAGGCAATGGGGAGACTGGAGACAGGTGCTGAGTAAACTGGACAATGGAAGTAGTGGTTAATTTCGTTTGCGCTTGAGCATCAGATGCAAATTACACACCTTCCAATTTTGGTATTGAAATGCGACTAAAATGTTCGATGCTACATAATGCATATTGTATTCAACATTCTAGCTTATTGGTCTCCATACAGCCCAGCTTCACTTCAAAAGCTCATGTCAGACAATTGAAGGCCATTCATGTCAGCTGTGTTTTATTATCAGTTTCCCTTTTTGGGTGCATGGATATGGACCTATTACCTACATATCTGACATAAGCTATTTATACTTGTCCTGTTGTGTTGTTTTCCACCCAAATTTCCGAATTTCTACACATTGAAACTGAACTGTCGCTAACTGGGTAATTAGTACTTGCAATCATGACCACTGATGACCGTTTGGGCGGTCACGGGCTGTCAAGAACTGTCGATAACTGAATCCCTCTGGAGTTACACATAACATTTCATTCATGATTCTAGGACAAAATGGAAACTTAATGGTCTTTTTGTTAGTGATGAAAATGTGTGTGGTTCCCAATATAATTTGGTGAACTTTGACGCTATTTCACAACCGTTCGCGAGTGATCAATTCTGGTCGAAGCGCCCTAAAGTCCAAATAACTAACTAACGGTTAATAGAAATGCATTTGCAAAACACCTTAAACTTGGTCCCATTTTAAGTTGTTTTTCAGTGACAGACCTACATGGAGTTTTCTCTCAACTATTATCCAGTGGATGCTTGTTCGGAAACAATTATGCCAACGTCATTAGAGAATACTATGACAACATCCACGATCAGGGCTAGGACAACTACATGTCGGTTGTTTACATGTGATAACCACGCAGTGTTAGTCTTATCCGATGTCAGCGACGGGTGGAAGAGTATCTTCCTGAAAGTCGGTACCAGTACCTCAAAACGTGAAATGGCTAGGAGACAAGGTTTGTCTCCTTACCTCCGAATATCGCTCTTCATTTGGTGCGGCATTTTTTGGTGGACCTGATGCTCCCAGAAAATCATTTTCTCCGCTAGATCACCACGGAGAAGTACCAGTGCATTCCGTTTAGGGATATCGGCTACATTCATTCATATTGTTACTTTTCTTTTCTTTTTTGCTGATGTTGGCTTGTGCACAGATGTTGCTCTTTATTGCTCACATCTCCCACGTGTTTATTGTGCCATTTGCCCTCGGCAACTGTCAATACTTGCAAATTTCTGTCAAATATGCCAACTAACTAGCACACAAGATATGCGAATAGCGTACACTTTCATTCATGTGAGCCATTCTGTTGTTCACCGTACGTGCTTTACCGCGATGGGAACGCATGATCATCTTCTGATGTCCTCTCACGCCCGTCCTGGCACAGGGGCGGGGATGGCCGAGTGGTTGAGATACTCAGCTCTGGGTACGAAACGTCCCGGCTTCAATACTTCCACCACCCAGGACATTTTCCAATCCCGCGGCCCACCGGCCAAACAGTGTGGACGCCATTAGCCGTTGGCCGCCATTCGCCATTAGCCGTGATCGTGCGTAAAATGCTTCGCGAAGCACTCAGTAAACAATATGCCGTCCTGACACACAGGTAAGAACCTGCAGGGCATCCAGACGCCGGTGGAGGCGAAGCTGCGTAAGGGCCGTGCCGCCATCGGTGCGTACGGCCGCGAAAAGCCGGCGGCGGCGGCGGCGCCGCCCGCCGAGGCGGCCGTCCCCGAGCCGGAGCGCGAGTTCAAGGAGAGACTCGGGCAGTGGCGGCGTGGACCGCGCCGAAAGAAGGTCGACTACGTGTACAAAACGCTCGACGAGCTGCTACAGGAGGGCAAGACGAGGACGCTGAGGCCCTCCAGTGTTGGGTGAGTAGACTGACTCGACGCCTGGCTACGTGTGGAGGGATGGGTGGCTATGTGTCGAGCAGGTAGAGTTTCGTTGTGTTCGGCTGTATCTATGTGTGGAGGAAGTGTTTGGTGTCGAGAAAGACGTGCTTGAGTGTCTAGGTGTTAGTGTACCAAGAAGCAACTTCTTTTCTGCTGGGAAATGACATCTTTCTATCAGTAGGAGTAGTGTCGGTGTTAACGTGTGGTGTGTCCGCACCTGGATGCTTGCAAACTGTTGCACATGTCTGTCCGATGCCTTCGCATGTACAGTGTCTCAAATCATTTTGGCGCTGTGGTGTCAGAGTGGGAAGTTAGTTGCCTGCATGTAGTGGGAGAGCAGAACCACTTTTGTCAGATGAGAAGAAAAACATCGTGAATGCGATATCATCTTAATTGAGCATCTGCATACGATCTGCAACTGAGGTACGAGCCTTTTGGTGCTATATGTAATATGTGTGATGTGGAAAAAGAGCAGATTGGTGACTGAACAAAGTTACTTCCAACCTAATATTAATGTTTGCGTTTGCATTTATCAAAGTAAAAAAACGAGGTTCGGAATCATTCAGGCACATTTCAAGCACATGTTAGAGAGTGTTAATTTATGGATGAAATTTGAGAGGGAAGAGTGGAAAATTATTTCGTCTGCGGTGTTATGCCACACGCAAACTCGGTCTTGTTGCGCACTGTGACAGCATGCACGTTGCTATGCGACTGAAAATGCTGATTACTACAATCATATCCACGTATTATGCTGGAAGCCGTGCATGTACACCTCTGTTGTGCACCGATTGGATTGTATTCAATTTATAGTCAGTGTTCGTCCAATGCATGCGTCCTCTCATTTTGCTCAGATCATTACGGTAGGCGTAACTAATGTGGCGATGAAATTCGGGTCACTATGGGCGCCAAATCACCCTGTAGTCGGCGCTCCGTTAAGCCTAAATAATCAATCAAATTCGGGTCATTGCCGATGGGCGTTCCGTCATCCTCGCTGGCTTGTTCTTTTGCTGCCGCGCTGACGCCCAGTGGCGTGTGCGTCAGACCCGTCACTGATGGCCTGATGCAATCCGGCGGCCTCACCTCCCGAGGAACAGCTCCTGGGGCACAGTTCCCGAGGCGTTAGCGTCTGCCGGCGCCCAGTTATGGTGGCGTCATCCGCTGCTTCTGGTCTCACGTTAACCTGACTTGTGGCCTTCGGTCGCGTGTCCCGGCGCCTGCCGATTCCAGACTCTCGTGACGCTCTGGTGACCCGGCGCCGGCAGGTCCGGCAACCTCGCCCGGGTCAAGGTGATCGACATGACGGGTCGCGAGCAGCGCGTGCTGGACGGCTACCACGCCATCCACGGCCAGCGGCAGCCACCGCCCGACGCGGCCGACCCCACGGACCCCGCCGGCCGGTGTGCCTTCCAGATGCCCGAGCTGCTGCACAACATTAACCTCATGGTGGACATCTGCGAACGGGTAAGCTGGCGACCGGACACTGATTGCACGCTGCCATGCGTTAATTAATCCTCCGGGGTTGAAGTTATCTGCAGATTGTGAATTCAATGACCATTATTATTTTGTTGATTAACTTCCACACAGCAGGACACCTCAGATGTTGTCTTTGCTATAATATCGAAGAGCACGCCGTCACGCACAATCTCCAAACCGTGTAAAGCCCGTCAGTTGCTCAATATTGGCTCGTGCAGTGTTTGTGTGTCATGCGCAGCGTGTCTAAGTTCGGGCGTGATTGTGCAAAATCATGACGAACGAGACAAACGCGTATTTTTTCCGTTAATTTTCTACCTGAATGTTCACTGGGGCTCGTGTCATGGTGCTTGCAACACGCTGACTAACAGCCAACGTGGAACAAAGGGCAGAGCAATGGACGAGAGCGTCACGATGCACCTTTGCCTCATGCTCGAACATCGATATTTACAAAGCAAGGATATATTTGTGGTCAGTAGTGGGAGCAGATGCACAACAAACATTCGTACACCAACATAATACAATACCCATATCACTCTCTGCACTACACACACCGTGCTTGCAACACTAGCTATAAACGAGTGGTTTGTAGAAGTGATAGGAAAGCGATCTGCCAGCGAACAAAACCGGCGTACTTATACGCTACACGTGTGCGAAGCGACTGGACTCAGTGGACTTTTCTGCTGGTTATTCCTCTACTATTTTACACAGCAGTGACTGGACGCCGGAAAAACTGAGTGAGTGCAGAAGCGACAGCGCCTTTCTCCATAGTGACTTCCCTTCCATCAAGCATCAGCTACTGACCGTCTTCTTTCCTACACTGCGGCTGGGAATGAAGTTATCTCACTGACGACTTCGTGCCGCTCGGAATTCCTGTGTCTTCAACAACAGTGATCGTCTACTTCCTATCGTCTAGCTTCAGCTCTACCAGGTTTCCATCTTCAGCTCTACCATACATACGGATCTGCTAACCATCGCCTTGGCCAAATACCATCACGTCCCCCCATCAGCAACGCGCACGCAACCGAACAGGGCTGCGACGTCGAACGCCCGCATCACTGTGACGTCATCAAAGCCTCGACCTTGGACGCCCCCGCCAGTCGCCACCCCTCCCAAGCGAGAAACCAGACGAGGGGAGCGTCGCCGTCGCCGTGACAACGCCCATCAAGAACACACGCCGGGGCAGGCGTGGCGCCAGGGGTGGCAGATCGCTTTCCTATCACTTCTACAAACCACTCGTTTATAGCTAGTGTTGCAAGCACGGTGTGTGTAGTGCAGAGAGTGATATGGGTATTGTATTATGTTGGCATACGAATGTTTGTTGTGCATCTGCTCCCACTACTGACCACAAATATATCCTTGCTTTGTAAATATCTGCGACCAGACTGTCCGTAATAGCCACTGCACGTGGAGGGCATGTATTGTTAAATAAATAAATAAATAAATAAATAAATCGACAAACATATTGATTCACATCAATTTATTGATTAACAAACATGTTAACACATTGATTCACCACGCAGCGCCCGCTGTCGCTGGTGGCCAGGCATCGCCAGCGCAGCCCCGAAGTGTTTCCCCTGTCGGAGATCCATGGCGTGGCTGGTCGCTGCAGGACATCATCGGGACCGACCGGGCGCTGCGGCACGAGCGGGACCGCCAGGTGACACTGGAGCACGAGGAGGCGCAGCTGACTGAGCTGATCGCCTGCCACGGCAGCCAGCTGCAGCGGGTCGACGAGGTGGCCAAGGCGGTCGACTTCCTCGAGAAGCACAAGCTGCACTCGGAGAGCCCCGCCTCGCTGGATGCCGTCATTCAGCTCTTCAAGAAGCTCAAGGTGAGCTGACTGCCTGCCTGACTTGGTGGAGCCAGTGCCGATGGGTGTGCGTTCGGGATAGCCGGTGGTCGCTGAAGGACGATGTGGTCGACGCGCCCTTACATCTATATATATAAACATTTATATGTATATACGTATATATACAGATATATATATAAATGTGTATATATATATATATATATATATATATATATATATATATATATATATATATATATATATATATATATATATATATATATATCGGCCAATCGAGTCCGTGTGACGATATCGTTGTGACTGACGGGCTGGTGCTCAGGAGGCCTATCTGCTTCAAAATATGGGAGTATTTGGATGCCTGTTGCTGATGAATCGATATACCTGTCCATCTTGCGATTGTGCTGAGCCTGGAGAAAGGGTGCGTTCCGGTCATGGCCTCTGAAGCCGGCCAGGGTCAAGGAAATATCAGATTTTCTCGAGGTTAAAAAAAATAATTGGGTGAAGTGGAATTTCTTTCAGCGTTTTCTTACGAACAACGTGTTCGAGATGCAAGGACTGTTTCAGTGTCTGGTGTATATTTACAGTCGCTTGGAGCATTTACTTCTCCCAATTGTTCTTTTTACCTTCCAATTCAGCTCGTTACACATGATGTACAAAATGTTTAGGTAAAGACGAATATCTGAACTTGAATCACGGGCGTTTTCTGGTGCGCTGATTGTTGGTGCATCGAATTCCCACGACTCCCGAACATGACTAGTCTCTTAGCTCGGGCGTCCTTTGAGCTCTCAGTATGAACGTTTTGCAGACAGAATATCCGACCGAGTTCGAGGTGTTCGAGCTCGACTACCTGGCGCCCGACTATGTGTTCCCGCTGGTCAAAGATCACTTGCAGCACTGGAACCCGCTCAACAATCCAAAGTTCGGCAGCGACGTCTTCTCCCAGCTGAAGGAGGTGCTGGAGGGCAGCGAGCGTGTCGCTATGGAGCAGGACACGCCCATCGATGTCTACCACAGGTGGGTGCCAGTGACCGGCTGGATGGCAACGTATCAATATCGCTGTACCACAGGACGCCACCGACCTAGTGCCGTGAGACCGCATTCCATCACCCTGCTCCGCCCCACACCGTACTCTAGTTGCCTTTCTCTGCACTGTTTTGTCTATTTCCTTCACCCCACGGTCTCTGAATGGCCAGAACAGCAGCGTCTGGAGCCACATATGCCGCCGTCGGTGTGTCTGGAGCCGCGTATGCCGCCGTCGGAGTGTCTGGAGCCGCGTATGCCGCCGTCGGTGTGTCTGGAGCCGCGTATGCCGCCGTCGGTGTGTCTGGAGCCGCGTATGCCGCCGTCGGTGTGTCTGGAGCCGCGTATGCCGCCGTCGGAGTGTCTGGAGCCGCGTATGCCGCCGTCGGTGTGTCTGGAGCCGCGTATGCCGCCGTCGGTGTGTCTGGAGCCGCGTATGCCGCTGTCGGAGTGTCTGGAGCCGCGTATGCCGCCGTCGGTGTGTCTGGAGCCGCGTATGCCGCCGTCGGAGTGTCTGGAGCTGTATGTGCCACCGTCCGGGTGTGTGGAACTCTATATGTTGCTGACAAATTGTATCCTTAACTGTGGATACTGCTGTCAGTGTGTGGGTACTCCTGTAGCTATGGATATTGCCTTCAGCATGTGTCTGTAGCTGTGTATATTGCCATCAGTGTGTGTCTGTAGCTGTGAATATCGCTGTCAGTGTGGGTGTGTGTAGCTGTGGGTATTGCCAGCAATGTGTACATGTAGCTGCGAATATCGCAACCAATGTATGTATGTAGCCGTGGATGCTGCCGTCAGTGTGTCCATGCTATGGATCCTGCTGTCAGTATGTGTCTGCAGTTACAGTCTACAGTTACTACAGTCGTCATCGTGTTCCCTTCAATAGACTCCTGTGGGAGCTGTGGATGCCGCCGGTGCGGGCCGCCGTCAGCGTGTGGCTGCCGAAGAGACAGCCGGAGATGACGCAGCTGCTGGAGCTGTGGCGCCCGCTGCTGCCGCGCTGGATCATGGAGAACGTCATCGACCAGCTGGTGATGCCGCGCCTGCAGGCCGAGGTGGACGCCTGGAACCCGCTCACGGACGCCGTGCCGATCCACAGCTGGATCCACCCCTGGATGCCCACCATCGGTGGGTGATGCGTACCTCCCATCTCTATTACCCACAGGTGCCTATTGTTGAGTGTAGTGGTCTCTCCTGGATCCACCTAGGCGACATACACTGTTTGTGCAAGACACCGGCATCCAGTCCCACCTTGGGACGCACCAGGGCCATTTTGCGCTATCTGCTGACAGCCGACCTGTTTTGCGGGGTTGCAGGTATGGGCATGAACAAGTTGATATAGATGGCAATTTTTACACGATAGGCGTGCATGTTGTCATTTGTATGCTCCGAAGCTGCAATATCGCAACTATGTGCCTTCTGTGAAAAAAATAGAGAGAGAGAGAGAGAGAGAGAGAGAAATGCGTGGTGTTCCGTGCTGTCATGATGCCCGGCTCAGAGGGAGGCCGCTGACCGATGTCCGTGCTCCGACAGACCAGCGGCTGGAGATAGTGTACCCGACCATCCGCCACAAGCTGGCCAATGCACTGCTGGCCTGGCACCCGTCCGACCGCTCTGCCCGGCTGATCCTGTCGCCCTGGGTGGGCGTCATGGCGCCCGGCAGTCTCGAGGCATTCCTCGTCAAGAACATCCTGCCCAAACTGCAGCTGGCCCTGTCCGAATTGGTCATCAACCCACACCAGCAGGTCGGTGCAGGTCGCCAGGTGGACGTCAATCCGCGCCAGATCAGTGCAGGTCACAAGCAGCTCAGTGCATGCCTCCAACGGGTTATGTGCTCTTAGCGGCGGGCCGGCATGGGTCACTCCCTGGTCGGTCGGTGTTAGGTGAACCCACAGGTCATCTGACCCCCACAGGCTATATTCTGCAATAACTGCTCTCGTTGCCAACTGTTGCCCGGTAGATGAGTACCAGGCAATGTCCTGGATGTTTTACTGCGACGCACTGAGCTTGTGATGACTGGTATCCTGTGATGCCTGGTTTGGGTGATAACTGTGTGCTGCCGTGCCAGGTGCTGGACCATTGGAACTGGGTGATGGACTGGGAGGATCTGCTCTCACCGGTGCATCTCGTCAGTATTCTCGACAAGATCTTCTTCCCCAAGTGGTTGCAGGCGAGTTGCGGAGTTTCCAATGGGGCCGGGCTGTGTAGAAAGGCACCACAAGGATCGAGATCGTGTGTCTGGGGACAGGGAGTGAACTACTTCAGTAGCTGCTTGTTCGTGGTACAGTCCCTCTGCGAATTGCATTCACGGGTGAATCGCCGTTTCTTTAGATACCCTATGTCCGTTAGGTCAGTATATTCTTAGATCCGTAGATGGGTACCGCGCTTCGCTGGTAGTTGGCTGCGTTTTCGTGGATGCCTGGTGCGAGAAAGAGAGACACTGATGAATGAGTGGAAATGCTCGCCGCCGTTACGTGACGGAGCATGTTTCCCCCTGCAGTACGTGCCCGGGAAGGATGTGATGGAGCCTCGGAGTTGTGTGTACAGTGCAAGCCAGCCGGGGCTCGATGCACTAGTGATAAATTATCCATGAAATAAGGTGGAATATACCACTTTCTGAGCATTGAATAGACAGGCTTTCCAAGAAGATATCGACACCATGCTTGCTGATATGTGCTTGTGAAGTCTCCATGACTCGGAGACTAGTAGATTAGGGGTAAGTTGCCCGTCGCACAATCGAAAGGTTGTACGTTCGAGTCTCACCTGCCAGTAATCTTTGCTCGGGACCAATCGGCGTGAGAGATTGGCGACGCTCATAACAACGGTCGATGTGTTGGTTGGTTATTGGCTTCACGACGCATCGACCCTTGAGTCATGTAGCGTCGCGAATCTCTCACGCCGATTGGTCGCGTGCAAAGAGTAGCGACAAGTGAGACTCGAATCCACAATCTTTCGATTGTGATAAAAGCAGTTTACCCCCAGACCACTCGTCCCCTGGGTCGATGTGTCGTAAAAGTAATCACCAACCAACCAACCAAGTCTCCATGACCTGTTCCCAAGAGTATTTTATGTAGAAGTAGTATGTGTATCCTGACCAGTATGGATTGACTACCTACACAAGCATCTCGTGACACAATTCCAGATGCAAAGATGATCTATGATATGGTTCGTCATACGATGCGGTCTGTTGATTACATGGCATTGCAATCGTTACCGTTCCCATAGGTATGCATATATTAGACTTCTCCAAAATTTAACCAGAAACGTACACCAATGAGTGCACTGTTGGCTGAATTGGAGCTTGAAGGATTGAAAAGAGGGGACGAGTAGTTTAGGGGTAAGTTGCCCGTCTCACAACTGAAAGATTGTGGGCTCGAGTCTCACCTGTCGCTACTATTCCCCGCGGCTAATCGGTGTGAGAGATTGGCGACACCACATGACTCACGGGTTGACGTGCAGTAAAACATGATAACCAACCAATGACTGAAATGATATTTTAATTGGCATGCTTCCCTGGCAGGTTTATGCGTGCTACTGCACCCGTTTCGACATCCGGTAGGGAACAGACTAGTGCTAGAAGTGGACATACGTTCTGCGTACGCGCAACTTCTTGTGAAAATAATCTTGATTTTGTTCGTATAGTGGCGCTTTTGGCGCAATTATCGGCGCATGCATAGACTGTTTACGTGTTCGCACCAGAATGAAGCTTAATGCCATCATATTAATTTTTCTGTAGACTGTGTAATATGGAAGTAAGCAATATGGAGACAACTTTTTTAGATACAATGAGCCCGTTCAATGCAGAAAAAAAACCATTTCAAATTTCCTAAAAGCGGCTCTAGAGCAAGCAAGTTTTCCGACGCGATTACACCAAGAAACCAATGCCATTTGTGCACTTACGCATAACTGTCAAATATTTTTTGGAAATGTGTGCTAACATAAATCATACTCCTTGAAATATAACTGCATTTGGCGTTAATCAGTGTCAGTGAAGGGTCCGTAATACTTGGTCCAACCTTACTCCGACTCATCTCCTGTTTGCCGGCCCGGTGATCAGCTGTACTTCTAGCGCTGGGTTCGGTGAATCCGACCAGCTCTGTTTAACAGCAATAATAAAACAGACTGTTAGTCGGTTTTGCAGCTGTAATTTGCTCTCCCGTGTGACCACTCTGGATCCTTTCAAGTCGATCCTTCTTTCAACAAAACATTCCAGACATGAACTAAACAAGTATATCGAGGAACTTGTCATATTAATAGGAATTGGTTTCAATCAATTTTCTCATCTTTTCATGCAAAATAACTGTTCTTGGTGGTGAGAACAACTATTTTAGACGGATTGTTTTAGTATGATCCTCATTGATTGATTGATTGATTATTTGGGCTTAAGGGCGCATCAACTGCTACTGGTTATGTAGCGCCCAGGTATGATCCTCATTAAACAATTTTATATTCCGAAACCCATATCCCAATTGTCGGCAAATGGCAATTAGTCGGTGCACGGACGTCCTACTCGTGGGATGTGTTGTGAATATTTATTAGGTGTGCGTTGTGAGCTGGTCAGGAGTGTCAGGCATGCATTTATGAACTTGGTTGACATCGATTAAGTATACTTTTGTTATCATTTTCTCTACCATTGCTTATGAAGTTTGCTTATGACCTCATCCTTGGCTAATTTAACCACAGAGCCAATTTTGAGGTCTGAGGCAGAGCGGCGTATTATGCGTTGGTGGCGAATGGTGCGCACAAACTCGGAATGGTGCAAAGGTTGACCTGGGCCATGAAATTCATTTTGGGAGCGCTTGAGATCTTGATCACCAATGTATCGAAAGACGACAACGGAAGTTAGCAATAATTCCAATGAGTCGCGGGTGAACTCGGCCCATTAGTTGTGGTCCTTAGACACTAGTCCTTCGCAAAAGTGGTTGTTGAAGGATGATCCCGGTTGTGTGGTCTGCCCAAGCGGAGTTTGAGTGCCATTCATCCTGAGCTCTGCCAGCAGAAAGGTTATTTGTGTATTCACATCACATCATGCCTATGCATCACCCACCCATGCTCAGGCAATATCTATCCCACTTACATATATCATGGGTATATTTTTTGGAGTACTTTGGCTACTGAGGGCATTTCCCACTAGATGCATTCCTTGGCACATTTGCACCTATTTACAACTTAGCTTGCTGACATATTCCTGACTTAGCAGTTAGCTATATGTACATATATAATGTTTGTATGGTACATACAGCATGAAATGCTAACATTTATTTTTAATTCCATTAAGGCAATGCTACCTGGTTATGGACAACTCATTTTTAGTGCAAACAATTTTGGACATGGCTTAGTTTGCCAAGATGCTTTTGTATACAAAAATGCAAACACTGGTTTTCAGCCCGACGAAAACAGCAAGTGCATAGCTTTTTTAGAATTCGGCTAAAAATTTCGTACTCCAGCTAAAAATTGTGTACTCCACTACCACTAAAAAATATGGAAATCCTACACTGTCAGGTTTTTTACTGTGCAAAATTCTGGATATTTTTTTTTTCACTTCAGATTATGTATGATGGATACCTTATTCTGTAATTGCTTACATTTGAAGAGGCAGGCAATAAAAGGGTTTTGGGTGGGGTAATATTCTATGAATAATGACATTAGGCAGTGTAGGATTTCCATCTTTTTTCTTCGTGGTGGAGTACCAAATTTTGAGCTGGAGTACCAAAAATAGCTATGCATTTGCCGACAATTAACCTTATTTTAGTGGGACTAAAACCAATGTTCTTAGCCGCTTCTTGCCCTGGCAGAGATATGGGCGCTGTATGACCGAAGCAGTCGATGCGCCCCTAAGCCCAAATAGCCAACCAACCCTGGCAGCAGTGTTGGATTTTCACTTCTCGGTCTTGGATTCAGAGTGTATAATTTTTTAGCTTGCCAAAGTATGGAGTGTATAATCTTGAGAAGCACTATGTTATGGGGTGTATAATTTCCCAGTTTGCCAAATTATGGGGTGTATGTTGAAGCACCAAGTAACGGAGTATATACATTTTATACATAACGAAATGGATAAATTTGGAAAAATGCAGCGATGTCTCCTGGAATGAAGAATAAAAACCCAGGGGCCTCGGTATCTTAGATGGTGGAGCGTGGGACTCGAATCTCGCGGCCGGCGGCATCTGCAGAGTCCACCCACGACCAATCGGTGTGATATAGGGTGGCGGCGCTATGCAACCTTGCGGTTGAATGCGTCGTAAAATAACCCGATAATTCTTCTTCCTCAAGAATAAAACGCCTTTAAGTCATTTGTTAGGTTCTTATCCTAGTTTCTCACAGACAACCAGATGGGGTCCACCACACATCGTCGTCTGAAGTCATCCACGTTACGTGAATGACCTATAAGGCAACTTCCTTAGCAATGGTAGAGAAAATGATCACAAAAGTATACTTAATCGATGTCAGCCAAGTTTATATATCAATGCCTGCCACTCCTAGCATAGGTACCAACACCGAACAACTAATACAAATTCACAACATACCTCGAGAGCAGGACGTTCGTGCACTGCTGGGTCTAAAATGGGAGGGTCTAAAATGTTACTTCGGGATATGGGTTTCGGAATATATAATGGTTCAAGGAAAGTTATACTAAAACAATCCGTCTAAAATCTTTTATTCTCTCCACGATGAAATTTTATTTTTTCAAATGAGAGCTGAAAGAAGATATTGAAGTCCATCCTTATTAATATTAAATGTATTTCAATGCACTTTTTAGTTCATGTCTTGAATGTTTAGTAGAAGCAAGGAATGCCTTGGAAGGATGAAAAGCAACTAGACGGACGGGCAAATTGCTGCTGTGAAACAAACTATCGTCACGGACGAGCGGAAATTAGCGTCTCATTTCGCGCCATGATTGCTATGAAATACCAAAAAATGAAAATAAGTTAGAGAAAACTGCCAGGAGAATTACAGGAAATTTTTTTCTCAATTAATAATAATCAGGACTGTAGGAAGAAATTAATCATTGGATCAGAATGAGGCT
The DNA here is from genome assembly GCA_034440575.1 of Imbricaverruca yamaguchii. Taxonomy (NCBI): domain Eukaryota; kingdom Metazoa; phylum Arthropoda; class Thecostraca; family Neoverrucidae; genus Imbricaverruca; species Imbricaverruca yamaguchii. The sequence goes on from JAOTOL010001340.1 coordinate 510,134, forward strand.
TGTAAGAGTGTAGAGGATTAGGTCAACTCACTTAAATCTGGATTTGTCCGGAGTGGGGAAACCTCGCGGTCGGAGTGGCATGAATGCAACTATTCCCGCTTGTTGATGAAATTCGGAAACAATATAAGTCTTGAAATCGAAAGAAGGTGAAATTTCTGGTTCTATGGGTCTTCATTTTGGAGCAAAGTGTTAGCAGGTTTTAGGAACGTTTTGGTACCATTCAGGCAATTTTCATTGGGAAAATCCTTCCGATATCTTTTATGTATATCGCTCCTGACTGCTTAATAATATAAATATGAACGATTTTATCCATCCATATTGATGCAGAACATATCATTATCCAAGGAACCAAGAAGAAATGCATTATCCATGGTTTTTCGTGGCAATGGTTCAAATAGCTCCGGCCGGAGTGGGAGATGGAGAGCGGTGAACTCATTGAATCCAAGAACGCGGTCGGGCTGTTGAACGTGAATTCCTATATTTGGTTAGCGGAGCGTAGTGGTTTTTCTATTCAACGAAGGATTTTCTTTAAAGCTCTGCGCTGCTAACCGGATGGAATTGACTGCGTGTTTGGCTCGAGGTATGAGAGGTTGTATTATCTGACTATGTAGGTACCTACCTACTTACCTATATCAAATATCTTCGCGGTAATTCGAGTTATTGATTTGGATAAACCAAAGCTGTAAGCTTGTGTTTTGTGACGGGATATCTTCAGATAATACGAGGAGCAGGACATGATAATATTAATTGCTGCGATGTTTTGCCGACAAGCGTAGAAATGAACAAAACTGATTGCTTTGCTTTTGTCTGGAAAATCTTGTTTTCACTTACCACATTTTGAAGCGTGAATGTTTTTCTTTCAAAATGGGGCTGGGCCTCTTCAGTGCACATTGACTGCAGATATTATACATATGCATGCATTCAAGCATTATTTGTGCATTCATGAAATGTTCAGGAATTATTAGGTGCATCCTGTCCCCATTCTCCATTGAATACCATTATACCTTTAACATTTCTGGTTTGTGACTTTCTGAATGGACAAATTTGCAGTTTAAGGTGATTTGATTTCTTGAAATTTATTTTTTGTGCAATGATTATGAATGTGTTCATAATGTACTTACATGATGTGACCACACATTTTTGGGGCAAGTGCAGTTGGGTAGCAAAATGACACCAAAAAAGTGGCTCGGGTTTGGTTGGGAAATATACCATGAAATGTGATGTTAAAAATGAAGAAAAGCTGCAGCCTAACTGGATGCAAGAAAGCCTTTTTTTAATAAAAAATTTTCTAAGCAATTTTTTCCTTTAACAAATGAAAAGTAAATGGCCTATTCTAACCAAACAGCCTATGCTAGCCCGAGTGTTTCTTAAAATTCAAAAACTTTTTTTTTTATAATCCTGAATGATTCCGAAAGAAATTTATAAATGGATAACTTACAAAAAAATAATCTAGCATAACTTAGCCAAACCTAATATCTTTGTATGCTTCATGGATACAAAATGTGTGTAAAACATGTGTGGAAAAGTAATTGCGCCCATGACAATTCCTATGCTGTAGCAAAACATGGCTCATATCCACCAGTATTTTGGAGATTTGGGGGAAGTGCTATACTTTGTGGCTTACCAGTTGATAGGATGCCACTCTAGCTCTTGGTGTTCATCCATACATTCTTCTGGGCACATCTGGACTGTTCTGAGGTTTGTCCACCAATGGAGAACATACACATGAATGCATTGGTGGCTGTTTATTAATTCACCTGCACCTCACCAGAAATCGTGCATGCACAAATGGAATGTTATGGAATGATATGGAAGATGTAATGTTGTGAAATATGGAATGTTCAGTGGCATTAAGATCATATTCAGACTGCAGTGATCCATATTTTGCCATCCATTGACATATGTTGTACTTGTGCATGCTAGCAAACTGATATTCTTCCAATATGGCTGGCATCTCATTTTCGGCTCCACTCCTGTCTCCTCTTGGAATGTGCCAACAGATGACCCGAAATAACAAATGTGTATTATCCTCAATTATACTGGAAACTTAATGTGGTAGGGGACCCATGAATCTTCCTCTCCACCCAAGTTATCACTATTGTATAATGACATCTAGCTGTCTTGCTAGTTAAGTATGTCTTCATCCAGCAATGCAAGGAGTGTATTTTTTCCGGAGTGTATAATTCTTTGGATTGCAAAAGTTCCAAAAAAGGGCCACTTTTCCAACGCTGCCTGGCAGAGATGGCGGGTACCGCGAGGAATCGAAACCTCGAGCCACTGAAAGCCGCCGATGCAAGACACAACACCACTAGTATGCACTTAACATCCAAGCGCCACCCTCCGCACCGCGCAAACGTCGCGAGTGCTGAAAAATTCGCTTCGCTTTCGCTTACCCTAGCGTGTGTGTGATTGTGGCAGTGTCCTAAAATTACTTTACCATTAACTGTGTGGATGAAGAAAGAAGTTGCTTTGGAATAGTCGAAGATTGGAAGAAAATGAAGGATTGCCACTTAAGGATTAAAAAGCAGAATGCCTTTCACTTCAGTCACATGCATTTTACATTATTTAGCAGTTGCGTGCATGATGACTGCCCATACATCATGTGGAAAAATAGTAAAAACCTAAGATGAGGATGAAGTAGCACAACTCTATTAACTGTGAATTTCCAGGCCACATGGTAAATTATTTTACACTGGATTGTGGTTTTAGGGCGCATCGACTATGGTTGGTCATTTAGCGCCCAGCTTACCCTAGCGACGATCTACGACGATCACCGGGTCGTCGTAGATCGTCGCACGGCAACCGGTGATATTTTTACTCTTCTGTTGAGAGCCAATATATATGAGGTTTGGCTGTGTTACATAGTCATTATAATATCATCATGGCCTTCAATTCCTCTCATCTGTCGTCCGGCTGTGGTACATAGTCATCGCTCCGACTATCATCTGACCCAACCAGCATGTCAGACATAACTGTCTGTGACTAGGCTGGAACCAGGACCGAATCGGGAACTTTTCTTTTCAGATCATCATTTATCGAAAATAGTCCCACATTTCCGTACCTGATGGCTAAAGGATGCTATCTGATAATGCACTGATCGATTTTGTTTTCATGAACAAAGTATTCGAGTGCAATGGTTGTCATTTACTGGATTTTCCTTAAATAATAGCTACCTTCCAGTTATGAAAGGTTGGCCTTGGTCCTGGTAAAGGATTATCTCTGGATTTTTGTGGTCTTCGATTGTTTTGAACTCTTTGGAATTCTAGGACACTACAGAAATAATTTGGGGCAGATATGTTTGTTAATTAATCATTGATGCCCAATTTAGATTAAGGACCTAGGTAACACACACGCCTGTGAAACGACATGAGCATTATGTTTCGATTCTGAAAGATACCAGAGGAGGCGGTGTCCAACAGTGTGAAACGTATTTTGTCCAAATGCCAAGTAACAAAATACAGTCTACTCTGAATCACCTGAAAAGGAATATTCCAACGGCAAATTATGGCTCTCAAAAGTTTCGATTTCCTGTGCTATCTCGTTGATTTCCCTTACTTTCCTCCTCCTTACGTCCGTTAAAAGTTTTGCTTTATTCTACCTAATTATGTTAAATATGGATGCCCACTAAGAAGATAATATATGTTTGTGGTCTGCAGTGGTACCAAAATCATGCAGTTGAAATTCGGAAGCCAAATACACCCTACCTGTATGGATTACCTGTTAATTTCCAGTGACCTGTGACCTCCATCGGTAGGTACTGATCACCTGGCTGAACCACGGCCCCAATTTCGAGGAGGTGACCAAGTGGTACCTGGGCTGGAAGCAGCTCATCCCCGAAAAACTATTGGGTCACGCAACAGTGCGAGGTGAGTGGTGAGGCTCGGCCGAAGCTGGTGGGTCACGCAACAGTGCGAGGTGAGTGGTGAGGCTCGGTCGAAGCTGGTGGGTCACGCAACAGTGCGAGGTGAGTGGTGAGGCTCGGTCGAAGCTGGTGGGTCACGCAACAGTGCGAGGTGAGTGGTGAGGCTCGGTCGAAGCTGGTGGGTCACGCAACAGTGCGAGGTGAGTGGTGAGGCTCGGTCGAAGCTGGTGGGTCACGCAACAGTGCGAGGTGAGTGGTGAGGCTCGGTCGAAGCTGGTGGGTCACGCAACAATGCGAGGTGAGTGGTGAGGCTCGGTCGAAGCTGGTGGGTCACGCAACAATGCGAGGTGAGTGGTGAGGCTCGGTCGAAGCTGGTGGGTCACGCAACAATGCGAGGTGAGTGGTGAGGCTCGGTCGAAGCTGGTGGGTCACGTAACGGTGTGGGGCGAGTGATACACGATTGATGAAATTAGATGATAATTATATGTATAATTATATTATATAGTAATGAAGATTTAATCGATTCAATAAATCCACAGGTGAGTGAACCCTCACCACTCACCTCACCAGCTTCGACCGAGCCTCACCACTCACCTCGCACTGTTGCGTGACCCACCAGCTGATTCTTGCTTGACTTACTCAGCGACGTTTCCACGCATCCCCATTAAATGTGCTAGAAGTTACGTAAAATGTATTAACGTGTCGAGAGGTAGGATAAGGACGTGCCGTTTTAATTTATGCAGCACCTGTCCAGTATTTACTTCCAGCATAAAGTACAGTGGTGGGTGAAACAAAACGCTGCTCCAGACCAGTACAAATGAGGTATCAAAATAGAAGGTATATCTCCTCATCTCTAAACATGGCTCTTCCATACTTGCAACTCTCTTTTACATTTTCTTGACGCGAATATTTTCCCTCAGCTACCATCGCTTAAAAAGTGCATTCCCTTGAACCCAAATGACTGGGGCCGCGGTAGCTCAGTTGCTAGAGCGTCGGACTCTTGGTCGCAAGATTGTGGGCTCGAGTCTCACGACGGCTTTTATCGAGTTCACCCGCGACCAATCGTGAGAGGTTGGCGACGCTATATGGCCTAGCGGTTGAATGCGTCGTAAAAGAACCCAATGTTCTTCTTGATGCCAAATGACTAAAGTCCAGTTAACACAGTCACGCGATGTGAGTGGAGTCTGGTGGCCGAACTTGTATTTTTACCGTGTGTGGTAAAAGTTCAGGTCCGGCCGCAGTGTGAACATGGTACCACGCACGACGGTCGGACTACCGCCGGGGTCCGGCCCGGTCGCATGAAGTTGGGGTGTGTTCAACTCTGTCAGGCCCAGCTCGGGAGCCCAGCCGGACGCCGCCCGACCTCTGACGACCCTGGTGGATTTCAGACCATCTGAACACGGGTCTGCAGCTGATGAACCGTGCAGCCAGCAACCCGGGCACCACCGTCACTTACCAGGAACTGGGTCAACTGCTGGCCGACCAGCCGCCCCCGCCGCCGCCGCCACCACCACCACCACCACCACCACCACCACCACCACCGCCGCCGCCACCACCGCCGCCGCCGCCGCCGCCGCCGCCGCCGCCTCCGCCTCCGCCTCCTCCTCCTCCCGGGGCTCAGCTGCGCAACAACGAGGTGGGCGGCGGTACCGATGTAACGATGTATGGTACTAATAGTTGTCGCTGTTCTCACTAGATGTTCGTAGACCAGCCGGATTACAGCCTGTGCAGGTTTTGACACAACATGTATGACTCCTGTGCATATAGACTGCAGTGGTTACGAGCAGCACCACAAAGCTCACGATGCCACACCAGACTAAATGACCATCGTGAGAACTTCGCTACTCAATGCTGTTTTCTTCGTCGTGACGTATTTATTTGCGATATTTTTAAAATAAGCTTCGACTTCGAATTTTTTGGAGCATCGCCCCACTTGACCTGACCTACGTCAGTGATGTGACCTAACGGGAAGTTGGAAATTGCATCTAAGATGCCAAATGTATGTCCAGAAAGGTAGGTATGCCAATTGTGGCTGGCACTGTGCCGAGGTTTGTTTAGTCAGCTCCGGAAGATCTTTGGGGAGGATGTGTGGAGTTATTTCTGCTAGCAGCAGCACCACCCCTCGGGACGCGAAGTAATGACACCCATTACATCATGACTGTGCCAAGCTGGTCCCAAGCCAAGCCCAAGTGGGCATAAAGTGACATTATGTGATGCTAATTGAACTAAACCTTGTCACCCTCTTCTCACTGCGGCCTAAGCTTTTAACTGCGCCCTAAATCCTAGTAACTAACCCACTGCGGCCTGAGAGAATGCCACTGAGGTGCCACCTACCGGCAGGATTTGTCGGCTGCGATTCGCGCATCCTCCGGGTCAGTAAAGCTCGGCTTCCGCGACCTGCTCGAGCGGCGGTGCGAGGAGCGCGGCATTCTGCTGCACCCGTTGCCTGGCAAATACCACGAGGGCAAGCAGATCTTCCGATGCGGCACACTGGCCATCCACCTGGACCGCAGCGTCATATTCGTGAACGAAGGCGGCGTGTGGGTGCCGTCATCGCTGCAGAGCGTGCTTGACAAGGCGTCGTGACCGACACGATGGTGACAATTCGCTGTCCGTGCTCGGCAATGCAATGACAAATCGGCTGTCCGTGCTCGACAAGGCAACGATAACTCGGTTGTCCGTCCTCAGCAAGGCGTGGTGTGATTGTGCAAGTGACGGTGCGTTCGTTTCTTAGTGCCTGAGCGGGCGGGGGAGCGGAAGCTCAGCTGGTAGAGCGTCGGACTCTTGATTGCAAGATTGTGGGTTAGAATCTTACAATCGGTGGCATTTACTGAGTCCACCTGCGACCAATCGGCGTGAGAGGTTGGCGACGGTATATAACCTAGCGGTTGAATGCGTCGTAAAAGAACTCAAGGTTCTTAGTGCCTGAAGGATATGCGGTTTACCCCTCGCAGTGCTCGATGATTTTCTACCCTCGCTTTACGAGGGGAGGTCATTTTAAACGTACCTACCAACACTTGTTAAAGCAAGATAGAGCGGTATGGTAAACGGCGCGGTATAGCTCTATCATTGAACGTTCCAAGTTACTCGGAACACCTTTCGCTGTCTATTGGATACCCTTACATGTCAGCTCAGAAAGCCAGGGTTAAAATAATGGTTTTTCGTTTGGGGTGAGATGTCGAAACTGGCACAGAAGTATGTCCAATTTTGCCATGAAATTAGTATCAATTAAAATGCTTTTGATGTCTCAAACTCAAATTTGAGCCAATGGCGTAGGTACTTACGACTGTACATTTGTCATTTGCTTTGATATTCATAATTTAGGAAGAACTGTATTCGGGACAGGAAGAAAATTTGATATGCTATAAATTGGTATCGTACGCTATATCACATAGCTAATCCCTTTACCCAAAATTACGTTGCGAAATGTTCCTGCATCACTATTCCTTGTTAGGAGCATTAACATGATACTTATAGATAAGCGAGATACTGTTAGAAAGGAGACGAATACTTCATAAGCTCGCATTATGGAGCAGGATGTCGATACTTCTTGGAGAAGGATGTTGATTGAGTGTTCAGGAAGTGGTATTTTTCACCGTTTCACGAATAATTTATCACTGCAGAAAGGTCAGTGTCGAGGTGCAGTCGGTAACTCATCTTCGCCGTAGTTCGTGTCCTGGTAAGATGAATACGATTTCGTGCTTCAATGTTAACATGCAATTTTACAGGTGACACGTGCAATAATCAAGGTCACCGACCTGACTGACCCATCCTAGTTACTGCATCTTATGAGACGAATTCAATTTTGAGACATAATGTGAGTCAAGTTGTCCAAAGGGACGCACAACTTCAAAGCGATCTCGTGAACTATTCAGGAGTTAGCTTAGAAAATGAAGCTTGGGTGTCGAAATGTACCTCCCCTGCACTGTGAGGGTTTATAAAGCTGTCGCATTCATCAATTGGCGTCCGTTGATATTGTTCGTATTGACACGGTACATACATCGTGACCTGTCAGATTTGCGTTGAGGTAAGGTTTGGGTATGGGGCATGGATGTGCTCCAGTTGCATTTTCCAGTTGTGATGTATGCTGTTTTCAAATCGGCTCATTGTTGTCGGACCATGCGTCGCGATGTGTCGTTTTGTGATTGTGCGCGATTTGCGACGCTGATTCACAGGCTCTTTTCAGTAAGAGGAAGAAGAAACTCATTGTGGCCTAGGTGAAAGTAATAAACTGCTGAAAAACGCATGACATATGCTTCGCACAATAGCCGGCGGCGGCTGCCATTTGTTCATCCTGGCGATGTACAACAATGTTCCGAACATGCTGTCGTGGCGTTTATATTTACGCTTGGAATGGACCACTCAAGGTCATTCTAGGTCGGCCTATTTCATGTCGGACGTTCGGGCCGGACCGTGCCGGGTCTAGGTCAGGTCGGGTGTTTGGACCGGACCATATAGGGTCGAACAAACATTGCACCAGTCAGACCGGGCATTGTCGCGTCCGCGGAGCGTGCTTCGGGTGTTGAGGACGATGTTTGCTTGTGCTGCCGGTGGTGATGCTTGACGCCTGTTCATGACGCTGCTTGCTCAGATGAGGCGGACCAGGCCTACCGTCAGTGCGCACGTACCGTGATATACAATGTCAGCTGGCTGATGTATGGTCTGGCATGCAGAGGCCTGCCAAATGGTCACACACCTGCTGTGTATGTATGGTCTGGTATACAGAGGGGCCTGCCAAATGGTCACACACCTGCTGTGTATGTATGGTCTGGTATACAGAGGGGCCTGCCAAATGGTCACACACCTGCTGTGTATGTATGGTCTGGTATCAGAGGGGCCTGCCAATTTGGTATACAGAGGGGCCTGCCAAATGGTCACACACCTGCTGTGTATGTATGGTCTGGTATACAGAGGGGCCTGCCAAATGGTCACACACCTGCTGTGTATGTATGGTCTGGTATACAGAGGGGCCTGCCAAATGGTCACACACCTGCTGTGTATGTATGGTCTGGTATACAGAGGGGCCTGCCAAATGGTCACACACCTGCTGTGTATGCATGGTCTGGTATACAGAGGGGCCTGTCAAATGGTCACACACCTGCTGTGTATGTATGGTCTGGTATACAGAGGGGCCTGAAATGGTCACCACCTGCTGTGTATGTATGGTTTGGGATAAAGGGGGGCAATGGTCACACACCTGCTGTGTATGTATGGTCTGGTATAGCGGGGCAAATGGTCACACACCTGCTGTGTATGTATGGTCTGGTATACAGAGGGGCCTGCCAAATGGTCACACACCTGCTGTGTATGTATGGTCTGGTATACAGAGGGGCCTGCCAAATGGTCGCACACCTGCTGTGTATGTATGGTCTGGTATACAGATGGGCCTGCCAAATGGTGACACACCTGCTGTGTATGTATGGTCTGGTATACAGAGGGGCCTGCCAAATGGTCACACACCTGCTGTGTATGTATGGTCTGGTATACAGAGGGGCCTGCCAAATGGTCACACACCTGTGTGTAAGGTCTGGTATACAGAGGGGCCTGCCGAATGGTCACACACCTGTGTGTATGGTCTGGTATACAGATGGGCCTGCCGAATGGTCACACACCTGCTGTGTGTTGGCGCCCACCACTGCGGAGGTGACTGAGGCGTGTCCAGATCCGGCAGCATCCGGGAGCACACCGGGCACGTGCCCCCACCGCGGTGTGTCAGCGGGCCGGCCGCAGCCAGGTGACAATGCACCCGTCTTTGAAGGCGAGGGAGGCCGGTCGTAGCGTTCACAGATCGCAGCCTCCATGGAGCACGACTAGAGAATGTAAATTCCAACGTATTTAACAGGCTAGCAGTACAAAAGTGCACCACTACCGTAGGTTCTCATTGATCTATACAGACATGTACGATAGGTTGGTCCGGTTTGCACGGTTTTTGCCGAAATCGATAGCAGTTCCACCTCATTTTATGCATTTTGGGCTGCTGAACACGATGTAAGCATCAGAAATGTAAATGTTCCACATCTTTTGATGGGCCCGGCCACTTGAAGATTTTGGCTAGGACCAAATTTTTGGCATTTCTGCATCTCATAAGTGGACTGGTGGAAAAATGAGTCGGCTTCAGTATTACATCGTCCAGGCAATTCATTTTCGATCATTTTTTCGCCGTTTCCAAAATTATAGCTGTCTTATTACCTGAAATTTCGTTTTCTAAAGTGTGGAAGGTTCAAGCGGTTCTCTCGTCTGCCAAGAGATTGCAGGCCTAGCGAGCCCGGCCGCCTTCCAAATGCATTATGACGGACGCGTTTGTGCTTTCCACTTAGCGTGGTTTGGCGTTTTGATGCGCTGGTACCGTCTCAGCTAACTTACCGGTTATGCTTCATGTGAATTAGAGATGCAAATGTACACAAATGGTAATGGATTCCGCAGTGAAATAATTGCACATATTGGTTGAAAAGAAGTAGTACTGTGCAGAACATGCCCTGCGAAGCTTTGCCTGAATCGCAACAAGGTAATCAATACGAAACCAGTGTCGCCCCTGATAGCTGTATGTATTTTGTGAAAGGTGCATTCTATGTACCGTTCTATGTTTGCCGCCAGCTGTCAAGGTGGAAGGACGCGCACCAGAGCTCCAGGTTTCCAGATAAGTTGCTGCAGAACAGGGCAGTACTCTAGTCTAAGCTGTGGATAGGTGCTTAGCAATTACTTCTCTTATTATATTTCATTAGTTTTTATCTTATCAGCATTTTCGTAGCACGCAAACTATACTATATTAACCTAGCGACGCCGCAGGACGCCATCTTGTGTGGCCAAAGGAAGGCCTCGTGGCCTCGGCGTGTTCTCGACGCTTCGATTTCTGTAGTAGGAGATATTACAAGTGTGTAGATTTGATAAGTACATTAGACAACATTCATACTATCCTAACATACTTTATTTATTTTTTGGTGTGCAGTGTGTTTGGTGTTGAAGTTTAAGATAGTTTAATTAGTAGTAAGTTGGGGGTATTCATAAGTGCTGTGTGACTGTTCATTTTTCTGTCTACTTGTGTGGAAGACAATTAGATTATACATCTTGTTTAGTTATTTAATTTATTTATAATTAAAAAAAATTGTTTAATAGTTTCTGCTTTTCTTGAGGCACTCAGATATATAACTGACAGTATAGGAGGTAGCGATTCATAGTGAATGATAGTTAGCTTTTTTGTCGGTTGTTTAGCAAGTTAATTTGAATCTAAATCTAGGCATAAGCTGCAGCGTTTAGGATGGTTTCGACCAGGATGCAGGAACTAGAGGAAGAAATTGGGACCCTTAAGGCAGAGGTTTCCAACCTCAAGGCTGCCCTTGTTGCACAGGGTAGGCAAGATAAAGCAACAAGGGGTTAATCCGTAGCAGGGACATCATATGCCCAGGTGGTCGCAGGCCACCAGGTAGCTGAGGTTTCCCCTACTGTGGAGGTGGCTGGGATCTCTCAAGAGGGGAGTGTTAATAGTGAACAGAGGAGGGGTAGTTCTGGTAGGTCACAGGAGGGGAAGTGGCATGAGGTCAGGGGGTGGAGGATTTGGAGACGCGAACCTAAGGAAAGGGTCAGTGAGTGGCAGGTGGCAGGTGGTAGGAGCGGGAGGAAGTGTAGCCGACCGGCCCAGCGGGCAGGCATAGTAACAACAAATATGTTCCAGGCATTGGATGACTGCCCCCAGGATAGGAGTAGTAAGGAGTCAGTGCTGGTCATAGGAGACTCGTGTGCGTCATTTAGAGCGGGTATTTTGTAAAGGTAAGAGGGACAGGAGGTGCATCACCAGGCCTGGTGCCAAGGTGAAGGACCTGGTACCTGCGGTGGCACAGGTCACCAGTGATCACCAGTTTAACACAGTCATAGTGCATGTAGGGGTAAATAACATAGGTCATACTAGGAGCGAGGAGCTTCTGCGGGAGTACAGGGCCCTTCTGGCCACCCTGAAGGGTACCAATAGAGTCCTTGTAACAGGAATTTTGCCTAGGGCTAGAGCCTCCCCTGAGTGGAGCTCCAGGGCACTGGCAGCTAACGCCAGGGTAGGAAAGCTCACTTTGGGTGACGACGTGACTATGGGTGCAATTATTCGTATATTGATTCGCTGTCAAACATTGCCAAGTACAGCGCCCAATCGGCCGGTCAATCATGTGCTAAGTATCACAGTCACGTCCCATCGCTTACCCCCAGCCGTAACAGCACTGGACCGTGATCGCCTCGGACTATGTGACCGTTTGTCGCGGCGGAAGGAGAGGAAGAAAGTTCAAGTGACCTTCATACGATTGGTTGTGGAGCGAAGCAATGCAGTCAGCAAGGCGTGCTGTCCGGCCAGTCATGAGCTGAATAGTGACGTGCTAGATCGGATGGACATCTAGCGGAGCAAATTTGATAATTCTTGCTCAGCCTATAACTACATATACCTTGTCATGGGCCGTGGAGCGGCAACGTCACTTCAGGCATGATCAGGGTCACTCTCCAATTGATTTTAGGCGATAGGTCGCATCCTACTGTGTGTACTCTTCAGAGTTCCGCTTCTTTTCCGATGTGGATTTGTTGCCGTTTATTCTACCCATTTGCAGACATTTTGGCACTGGGAACACCTTAGGATTGATCTTGTGGTGGGAAGCTTACACATATTACAATTCAATGAGGAATTTGTATCTCTTGCTGTTATTAGCTATGCTGACATCTGTTTATACATCGTGCGTTAATTTGAGATAATTGGCTCATTGTCCCAGATGTATAAGATATAATCGTACACAAATATAAATCGCTTACATTACCAATGGCAACGTAAGTTAATATTTGTGCCTTGAAGAGGACGCATTCACCTTCATAACGCATGCTATTCTGTATAGCCAGGATGAAAACACCAGGTACTGCGAACTAACCTGACATCATTCTGCTTGCAGCGAATCGGACGAAGATGAGCTGATGTTGGAACTCCAGTCAGCAGACGACTCAATGGAACGTCAAATGGCTTCACAATCTGTGCGGCACCGTGCGACCAGCAGCGAGTGTATGGACGTCGAAGAGCAAATCGCACATAGTACTTCAGGTGAGTGAGTCAAAAGATTGATGAATTCATGATGAAGTTGCACGTGGTAAGTCTGTATAACAGATTAAAGTGCTGCTGGGTGCAAAAAAAAAACACAGGTTCTACCACTGGAAGCTCACTCATGGGTGCACCAGATCATATAGTTTTCTGGTGCCAGTGGATACCCATCATCAGATTTGAGTTCCAATCCAGCTGTCTAGTTTTATCCAAATGTCACCAGGGGCACTCGTGGTGCTAGCATGATTTATGCTACTCGGTGAAGACGGGTCCCCCTCTTCGTGGATGTTTAGATTGGCAGTCCTCGCATGGTAGCGTTTGCCCGTACACGCACACAAGTATGCGCGTTCCACGCGATAGGTCACGATATGCAATAGGCCTTCTCCGCTCTGAGACTGGTCCTCTCCGGGAGTGTTTAGTCTGATGGTCCTCGCTTGAAAGCAGTTGCCCGTGAATACACATTCGTGTACGATATGCAATAGGTCTTCTCCGCTCTGAGACTGGATTCGTGTTGCTTGGGAGGCTAAGGCACGTTACCCTCTAAGGGGAATGGTACCAACATAGTGATCTGTACTAATATCGTTCACTTGTCACCACCGGTTCATGATACTTTTTTATTGTGATACCTGTCAAAGTTGCACTTGCAAACAGATGCCATGGACTATTGCACTTGATCACTGGGTCATCCGAAGATTCAAACCTCAAATCCTTCGTTTTTATCGTTGTGTAGAGCAGAGAAGAGCCTCTAGTGAGTTTTTACACTACGCTTGCGCAATGCTCCAAGTGCAGAATGGGCGGAACAACGGAACAACGGAAGGTCAATATGAATACGGTACGGCTTCGTACTCTTAGTGCTAGCACGTCTGTGGTTCATATTTCCGCCACGGAATTTATGATACTCTGTGAAGACAGGTCCCCTCTTCGTGGATGTTTAGATTGGCAGTCCTCGCTTGGTAGCGTTTGCCCGTATACGCACATAAGTATACGCGTTCCATGCGATAGGTCTTCACGGAGCATATGCTTACTTGCGATCCTGCATTGCGTTGTCCGGGAACAGGCAATTTCTCAGGATCTGGCGACCATTTAAGTTGCTATCTTCTTGCGTTTGTCACAACCTGGTTGAGACAACCGACTTTCAACGGTACGTTTTTCTGGAGACGGTGATTGTGGGGTTCAGACTTTCCCTATCGAATTGCTAGTCCTCGGAGAAGACTGGTCCTCTCTTCGTAAGTGTTTAGTCTGACGGTCCTCGCTTGAGAGTATTTGCCCGCGAATACACAGACATTCGTGTACGATATGCAATAGGTCTTCACTTAGCAGGTGTTTATACACGATTCCATCCTTCGTGGTGATGTACTGAGATCGGCGGCCTGTCTAGATTCTGGTGTGCAATCCATATACGACATTCTAATAGCATTTGTGTCGAAGCCAGCTGGAAGCTCAACTGCCAATGGCACGTTTTCCCGAATGTACGCCATCTCCGCTCTGAGACTGGCTTCATGTTGCCTGCGAGACTGGAATATAAATGTACTCGTTGGACACTCGGATGTTCCCCATTGAAGGGGAATAGTGCCTACGTGCAGTGATATGCACCAGGATCGTCCTCTGCCACCATTGGTTCAGATTAGTAGTATATTCAAAAATATATGGCCAGTGATTGAAGATGGGTATCACATCGCCGGAAGATTCGAACGTCACATCCTTGGTATTGGTCATGTTGTTGGGCAGGGAAGAAAATGCCTGCCAGTGGAGATATATGCTACGCCTGTGCAAGGCTCTAGGAGAACCAGCATAATATAAATGGAAACACCTTCGTACTCGTGGTGTAGCTTGCTTGGGATTCAGACTTCGGGCATCGAGTTCGCGGTTCTCAGTATATATCAGGTTGCGTAGGCATATAGACTGATAGCTCTCGCTTGGTAGCGTTTATTTGTGCATGCAGACGCCCCTGTGCCTACGAAACAAGTGTTGAAACGGCAAAAGTGCTCCAGTGGAATATTTACCATTGGGCATGTGCGTTGTTGTACACGTCGCACACCCGCAACAGGATGGCCCATTTGTGCCCATGTAGGTGGAAATCCACACGCTCAGCCGGTACTGAAGGTCGATCCGCGCACCATGCATTTTTTAAAACCAGTATCCTTACTTAGGGCGATTTCTCATGTGTTCTAACGAAATAGTACGAAAACTAACGTACAATATTATTCGGATGTAGTCTGCATCCTGTGTTCATTAGTAGTATTCTGATTTAGTTTTATTCTTTTCCAGATAAACTCTCGAACAGCAAGGACTACATGGACCTACTGCAACGTAACGGGGAAGGATCAAGAGGCGAAATACATGTTCACAGGGCAAGCAACGGCGAGGGAAGGAAGTGGGACAAGAAAAACGTGTGCACTTTTTGTATGACAAAGCATAGCAAGTTGGCACGACACTTGACACTCACGCGGAGACTGATGAACTTGATGTCGAGGTAGTCGCAGGTGTTAGCGAGCAACCAGACTCCGGGGACACATCAGATAAGGAAGCCATGGACTTGAATGACCCATCAGCATCGAGCCATGACAACAACACGAAACGAAGGCAATCAGGGTTATAATCAATAAACTAGTTCGGAGTCCAATACAAAAAAAAAACGGTGGTCCGATGACGAAAAGAGGGTGGTGACGCGAGGACTAGCGGCATCCATATCGAAAATGCGCCGTCCCAGGGCCGATGAATGCAAGGAGCTGATACGTAAGAATGGAGAGACACTCGCCGGGAGGACTTGGCGCGATGTCAAGTACTGCGCTTACAACATCATTCAAAAGGGAAAAAAGGTGCTGTGAGATATCGCGCAAAAGTCAAAGCATGTGTGTCTTGCCCAGACTGGTGGTCAAAGTAATAAACGAGAACTGTTACAATGTCCATTCAGAGTTTTCATATTGATGGCATCGTGCAGTTATTTTCAGTGATTCGTTAATAACAATGCAAATGCACAACTTTCAAGTGTCTCTAATCACGATGTTGATGACCAGGTGTCTTTCCATGTTCGATGACGTCTTCCGCACAGGTAGTTGATGTCTCTGGAGCCCTCATGGATTCAGTTTTGTGACGCCACTAATTTACAGTCTCTGACCTATTCTTCAAACCAGTAGTGTAGGAACAACAAAAACAGCGAGGACAATTGTCTGGGAGCGACAGTTTTTGAATGATCAAGTAATCCAGTTTGCAGGGATTCGAACACAAGGGGCATCCTAGTTAAAAAGCGACATGATGCTTAAAAGGCGCTTCTGTGATAATTCAGAGAAGCGTCATAGCGAGAGCGTGGATGACAAAGTATATTAAATGTCTTAGCTGTCGGGGATCGGGGAGGGTTCTCAATGTGCAGGGATCGAAATCGCGATAGATCAGTCGGTGAGAACCTGACTCTTGATCATAATGTCGTGGGTTCGAATTCCACAATCGACAGGTTCACCCAGCCGACCCGCGACCAATATGCGTGAGAGATTGGCGACACTATGTGGTCTAGCAATCAGGTGCCTCGTGAACTAATTCTGTTCTTCCCATCCAATGTTCCTCTTCCCCTCCCATCCCAAGCGGACATTCGCGAAACAATAGGGAGCGTCCGACACTTTGAGACAATATAGAAGCGCCATAATGGATTACTACGCTGTCATCTGAACTCCTATGACGCCCTGTGAAGTTATGGGGAGGGGCTTTAAATTATAGGTGAGGATGCTGAGGTGCCTAACGAGCAGAGGGCGACACTGCAAGCATATTCCGCCATCATACAAGTTAGAATAACGTTCCTCGGGTCGTACTGGGGCACTGCAGCACCTGCAGGGACCCTTACAATTCCAAGGGGGTGTCCGAAGCTTCGAAGGGTATCCCGACACATTGGCAAGGCCAACATAGCGGTGTGGGCGGCAACATAATATTGTGGCGCCCCTTTGCCCATCCGAGAGCGCCTCAGCAAATATTTGGGCGTCTCTGTACTTGCTTCACAGCTGTAAGGTGGTGAGCTTGAGTCCCACCTGCCTCTACTCGTCGCCCGCAACCAATCTGAGTGAGGGATTGGCGACGCTACGTGACCAAACAGTGGACTCGTATGACCAACAGACCGCGCTCAGAAGCTTTTAGGAGGCACCTGAGAACTCGTCAGGGGAACCCTTTCCTCCCACATGAAGCCTCGAAAGTATGAGTTGCCTACTAGAGTTGTGTGTTATCAAGGACACTTCGACGACCGTGCTCGATAGACGGGGGGGCTGCGATTTCGCCCTGTGTAACATTGCCCTGGCACCGTACCCTCGTATCCCTCGCCTTCACCAACTACGCACATGCTTCAGATACAAACATTTATGTTGGTGTGCAGTGTGAACCTTTATTGCCTGTTCATTTTCGCCTAGGAAGTATTTCGCTTGTGTTGGTCGGGTGCCTCTTTCTGCCAATGAAGTGTGTTACCAATCAACTGTTTTCATTTTTGGTTCATGGTGTGAACAAAAATAACTGATGACGTCATCCAGCACTGCCACTGGCGTTGTGCAAATTGTTAATGATGTTCTCTGCAGGTTTATGTCCTTGGGAACAACCTAGATGCAAGGAATGAACGGGGCATGTAAGTGGTGCCCCACGATGGCACACTTCCCTCTCGGGTACCACAAATGCTTGCGGACCGAATAATATAGTTGCTTCCTACCATACTTGTACGTTAATGTAATAGCATACTGTGTACTGTACTGCACTTAAAGTAATGGTGTAACTGTACACCGACATCACGTGTAATGGTACACCGACATTACGCCTCTCGCGCCCACCACTATTAGAACAGTTGACATATTACGTGCAAGATCTGCCAAACGAGTGGGTGACCTCTCCCGGCACAATGGCGGTCGCCGTAGACCTCATACTTGCATGAGGTCTACGGAAAACCACGACCCCTTAGATTGGTACACATGCTGTATATTTGTGGAAAATATAAGTGGTAGTGGTGTTCATCCTCCGTTGGGTCCCATGTTAAATCCTATTGGAAATTACCCACTAAGTGAAAAATTGAAATTTGTTATGCTCTAGCTTTCATCCAGTTCTTCCTTGGGATACCGGGTTATTAGTTCAGAGTTATGTTTAAGTGCAGCGGATGCTTGGATAGGATGGATATTGAAGATATCTTGAACTCGACCTCTTTCCATGTGATACTGGTATGAGATGAACTGGCGTGAAGACGGTGCGTTTGGTAGATTTAACTGGCAACTGCACCTTACAAGGTATAAATATTGTCATTCTTCGCCATCAAGAAATAACACATCATAATGACTTCAAATAAATTATGAAGTTACATATAAGAATTCCACACTTTATATTGAATGTCCGAACGCAGTCCCCTCCACTGTCTCAGTCCGTGTGATGCATGTTAGCATGACCGGAGCCATGATGCCCTACCTGGAAGTGTTCCTGTGCGTCTTGCCCACAAATAATAATATTCATAAGGTATAAATAGTTCGCAATCACGCATGTGTTGGTTGGCTGGCATATTATTCGTTAATAAAGACATATAGACATAAAATATTAGTGCAACTATGAGCCACAAGGGCCCTTCTTGGTTGCACTCTGTACACTGAACCAGTTGCCCACCAAATATCTCAATCAACCCTCCCTGTAATACTGAAAAGCAAGCCCTCTATTCTTATAATGATTGTCTATGCTGTTTTTAAAGACGTTCAATGTGCTGCTCCTTACAATGGTTTCTGGCAGTTGGTTCCAGTGTTCTACTACCCTGTTGGTGAAGAAAGACTGTCTTAACCTTGTTCTGCTGTGGTTAACTTTAATTTTGAATTGATGACCTCTAATTGCATCATTTCTGTTAAATTCAAACATTTCCCCAAGATGTCCTCTCTCCTGACCATGGACAAATTTAAAGACCTCGATGAGATCTCCTTTCAGCCTTCTATATCTAAGTGAAAACATATTCAATTTCTTCAAGCTTTCCTCATATGCCAGGTTGCTTACACCATTAACCATTTTTGTAGCCCTCTTTTGTACTCTCTCTAAAAGCAAACAATCTTTTTCATAGCTAGGAGACCAAGCTTGGATGCAGTATTCCAAATGTGGCCTGGCATATGCACAGTAAAGTTTCCTGATGACTTCCTCACTTCTGTATGATATATTCCTACTTATTGCCCCAAGTATTCTCAGTGCCTTCTTCCTGGCTTCCTTGGTCTGTTCTGATGCCCCAATTTTGTGTTTAGAATAACACCTGAATCCTTCTCCGGTTGAGTCCCTGATAGCATTTGGCCACCACCATGTATGCAGCCTTCATATGCTGCTGACCTACACGCACGATTTTGCACTTATCGAAAGTAAATTTCATTTGCCATTCTTCGGACCACTTCACAAGATCGTCTAGGTCTTTTTGCAGCGAGATATGCTCATTTTGACCTGTTATTGCCCTGAAGACTTTCAAATCATCCGCAAATTTCAAAACCTTACTGCTTAGGCCACTTTCAATGTTATTTACAAATATAATGAACAGTAGTGGCCCCAGCACTGACCCCAGGGAGACTCCAATTAGAACATTTTGCCATGATGACTTTGTACCATTTAGCATCACTCTTTGTTGTCTATCTGAAAGCCACAACTCTATCCATTTTAAGATACTACCTGCAATACCATGGGCCTGAAGCTGTATCATTAACCGTGTATGGGGTACCTTGTCAAAGGCCTTACTAAAGTCAAGATATGCTGCATCAACCTGATTTCCCTGATCAAATTGTTCTGTGGCGAAGTTAAAAAATTCCAAGAGATTTGTGAGGCATGATCGCCATTTCCTAAACCCATGTTGAGTATCTTGAATCAATCTGCTACCTTCCAGATAACTAACTATTATATCCTTGATAATTGATTCGAGTACCTTGCAGACTAGGGATGTGAGACTTACTGGCCTATAGTTTTCAACTTTCCCTCTTTCTCCTTTCTTGAAAATAGGAACTACATTTGTCATTTTCCAATCTGGTGGAATTTCATTTTGTGAAACAGATCTACAAAATATTATAATAAGTGGAAATGCCAGTTCCTTTTCAGCTTCCCGCAATACCCCAGCATAAATTTCATGAGGTCCTGCTGCCTTGTTTGACTTTATTTTCCTGATATGATTGAAAACAACATCACTATCAATGAAATCAACATCATTTATCCGATCACATGTCATTGAACTATGGTGTACGGTCGGCAGATTGGTCAAATCTTCCAATGTAAACACTGATTTAAACTGCTTGCTCAGCTCCTCAACCATCTCAGCATCCTCACCCAAAATAGTCCCATTTACTTCCAGTGGACAAATTGTGCTAGAAACTTTACTCAGCTTGTAGAAACTGAAAAAAAAACTTTTCGCTGTCCCCATTACTGTTCCTAGCTAAATCCATTTATTTTGCTCGCTTTGCTGCTCTGGTTTTTTGCTTCACAGTGTCCCTAGCTCTTCGATATGCCTTAAGATTTACGATATTTGAAGGTTCCTTAGGCACTCTAAATACAGCTTTCTTAGCCTTAATTGCCTTTATCAAGTCTGGTGTAAGCCATGCTAGCTTTCCTTTCCTTCTTTTGGGGACATGTCTAATCTGAATTTCCTTCTAGTAAGATTTGAACTTTTCCCACATTTCACAGGCATTTAAATTGGAGAATTCTTCTTCCAATCTTATGGCACTTAAAGCCGCTCTCATGCAGTCAAAGTCTGCTCTGATGAAATTTGGAACCTTTACCAAATTATCCTTAATAATATCCACTACATGTGCCTTGGATCTAACTATGTTATGGTCACTTCTTCCCAGAGTTTCTCCTACAGTCAAGTCTTGAACCAAGTCACTTAAATCTGAGAATACAAGGTCCAAGAATGAGCCATGCCTGGTAGGTTCCTTTAGAAATTGGTGTAAGAACAGGTCCTCTTCTTTTTTTCTTCTTTAAAAAAAATTAATCCGAGTTGTTGCTGGGGTGGCTTGATGAACCAGGGTTCTATTGCTAAGCAGAGCTTGTTGCGTGAACCCTGGCCCCACCACCCGATCCATGGATTCCAGTTCAACGGCAGAATTTTGACCGAGAGTTTAACGTGCCGCCAATGCACCGACACGGCCGCCCGGTAGCTCGTCCCCGGCCTTATCGGGCCAGCTGTCAACTGATACTCCCGGCCGGGGGCTAAATGCGAGCGCGCGAAGCGACTCGAACCCTGTGTTGCCAGTTCAGGGAGACCAGTGCAGGCCAGCGTTCTATCCAACTGAGCTACCGGAGTGGCAAAGCGTTTACTAGGCATTGTCTCTTGCAGGCCTCTTCAAGGCATTTCCTAAATATTTTGCATCATGGGAAGCCAATGCCAACATTTTCTTATCCTTCTAGATTAAAGTCACCAAGAATAAGGCACTTCCTCCGAAAGTATATGTATGTAATATATGAGCAACGGCGAAAATGTGTCTGGGGAACTCTTGCACATTGATAGAACTGAACGGTTTGAAAATTGCATTCGCTGTTCTTTTGTCGGGTTTTCAGTTGAGTCGGACAATTATATACCTGGTCTTCTAGACGTGTGGTTATATTTTTATATTGATCTTGAGCATTACATCAATTGCTAATTTATTGTATCAGCAGATCAAGTGGCCTAAATATGGCATGCAAATATACCTGAGAACAAATTCGATTATCACGAGCGCCAGAGGGTCTCTCATATAACACGCAGAAGAGGGGAGGAAGTGGAGGTGGGGGTGATTCGTCCTCTGCCCGTAAGATTCCGGAAACTACCGAAGTTATACGCACACAATTTGGAGGGTACATTGTGAATGCACTAGCTTGAATGCAAATTTGGAGGCCCTAGGATTTTTAGGTCAAATGAGGTCGTGATCGGCTGAATCACCGCACTGTCGCTCTACCGTACCGACGAAACCTTTGTAACCTTGAATGCTCGCTGGCCACTCCTTGGTCAGCCGATTTGATACCCCCGCAATTCGTATATTTGATAACGGATTTTGATTTGTGTTACATATGATGCGCTTATCGATTTTTTACGAATTCACGACATTGCATTACAATGCCGCCGCCAGTTTATGAGATAATGTAAACAAAAATACAAACGGACGGATTCCGTCCCCCCCCCCACACACACACACTCCTCCAGTACGCGTGTGAAACAGCCACATCTTATACCTATCTTAATCCTGTGGCACTTTGTCCCCTCAATAATTTTCATAAAACAACACAAATGCGGCAGCCGTTCCGGCTGCTCCTGCGCATGCTATCCGAACTGGGTACCCCAGGAAATTCCCAGCACGACCGTGAGCTGTTGAGGAATATATCATCAATGGCTGCCGCACGCAACATGGACAGCATTATCGCCGTTGTCAGAGGAGGCTCCTTTGGCCGAACTGGCCACCGCAGCTGACAAATTCTGAGAAGCCTCCGCTTGGTGTCAGCAATGGTGGCAGGATATTCAGCAGCGCAGACGGTGCCAGTCAGCGCAGTGTATCCCGACACCAGTACGCTGGCCACACTACAGGGTATAGTCGCGACGTTAAGGGCGACTGTCATTCACCGGGAAACCGTCCGGAGTGATAGGTCACGAGAGTGAATCGGCGGACGTCACTATTTCCAGGGCCATAGACGCTCCCGCTCCGATGGCAGCCCGCAGTTGTAAGCTTTTCGCTGCATGCCCACATCCATTTCATATTGTGGGGGGAGTCACTGTTGGAGGGGCAAAATTGAACATTGGGGGCAAACGCTCCTTCAAAAGTACATAAAACAACACCCCTGCTCGAACCTCACTGGCTAGGCACCCTGCTAATGCTAGGCTGTCATTTTCCCTATTAAGCATGAAAAGATGTCCTCAGTTAAGGACTGGATACCCCTGGCTTTGTGAAAGATAACAAGCCTTATCCCTAAGATTACTTGGGTGTTCGTCCACTGTGGGGTGCCCCTCACAGGCGCTGTCAAGTGGGTACATAGCCATTTGCCCCTCCCTTAGAGACTGAATTGGTCCTTAGAACCAGGCCGGCGACTGCTTCGCCTGGAGACGGTGTATGTTATGTCACGGCATATACTTTATGTGTTTTTTAATACTCCGGGTCAGTTCTACTTCTGGGCCCTCTGGAAAATGGTATCCGAAATGGAGAGTTTTCAGATTTTGAGAGGTAGAATTGCCGGCGCTTCCCCGCCAGGCCATCTGGGCGGATTCTGACTGCGCGTCTGGTGCAAGGGTGGAAATCTCTCGCAAAACTGGGAGGTCCAGGTCCCTATGTTCAGGAAATATTTGCATCGAGTAGGTAAAATGACAAATTCACAGTAGCATAGCACCAAACCAGGGGGTTCGTACCCCGTGACCAACCTGTTATATCCTGCACCAGGTGCCCCGTGCTACGCGCCACGCCTGCGCTATTGCACGTGTCTGTACATGCACTGGCGGATCCAGGGAGGGGGAGGCATTCCGACCATGCCCCCCCGAAGCGCTTCAAAGGGGGCCCTAGTGTCTTTTGACCCCCCAAACCAACAAAAGTAAACTGAATTAAAATGCAGTAACCTTTGCTGAGGTAAAAGTGGCGTTCCGGGTGAAATAATCTCCAATTTTAAAGGTAATTTTAATAATTGGAAGCCCAGTATGGTAGCATAGTACATTCTGACACATCGAGGGTTCTATGCTGTTGAAGTTCTGCTTACAGCAAGAGATGACAAAATCAGCAGTTCAATATTCATTCGTCAGACAGGTTCATGAAGTTAGTTTAGCCAGTAACGGGCAAGCAGACCCAGTGAGCCCAGTTGAGCAGCATGCTTCGTATGTTGGTGTTGGGGATTGCTAAAATGAAGGGATAGGCTACATATGCTTTTTTAATGGGCCTCATAATGGTCGAAATCCGGCGATATTAAACCAAAAATAACGGCAGAATGGGCACACTCCAAATCCGTTCGACCCCTCTCATGCAAATCCTAGGCACGCCATTGGGGGAGGGGCGGAGACTGACACCGGAAGCCAAGAGTTGCCCCCCCCCCCCAAACCGGTGGGCTAGATCCGCCAGCGTGTACATGTCAGTCTTGCTTCAACCTTATTGATATTGCTAAGATATACAGTTACATGTCATAAGAAAGGTTGTCATCCAACAAGGAAGGTATCATCGCATCCGAGGGGCTAGTCGGTATGGTTCTCGGATATGAGTGTATGAAATATACATGACGTAATCAGTCGACACGGTCCTCGGTTTTGTGTTTATGCGGGCGATGTCCATGTATGACGTCACTGTGACGTCAGGTCCTTACATGGTAGGACTTTCCCGTGGTGGTCGATTCAGGTTCTGGTGGTCGTGCTTATTGCCACCGGGCACTTAGACCTATATATATCCTAGAAAATATTAATAAAACCATCTAACTTGCGTATGAAAGGTGACCACGCTGGTCCCCACAAGGCGTTTGAAAAACCAAGGTCCTCATTTGGGACCATTTGCGTGTGTGTGTGTGTGTGTGTGTGTGTGTGTGTGTGTGCGTGTGCGCGTGTGCGTGTGCGTGTGCGTGTGTGTGTGTGTGTGTGTGCGTGCGCATGTGCGCGCGTGTGTGTGTGTGTGTGTGTGTGTGTGTGTGTTTGCACTTAACCATATATAAAGTTGAAAACACCCAACCACTGGTTCCTCCCACATTCCACCCGGCAACAAGCCCATGCTTAGCTGGGTGGAGTTGTGGGAGGAGGCAAGAGTTAAAAAAAAAAAAATCAGGAGTGATCACCACCATCCGCCCACAGACCAGCTGCTAACATTATAGTTTAGACCCTAATTTCTTGTTGGGATGGATCCAGGGTCAGTCATATCCAGGATCAGTCATGCCTCCTTTGGATATGACTACTAACAGCATTCTTTATTATTAGTCTTACTGCTCTAATACCCGATGCTTTGTATGCTTCTTTATATGTTTTACATCCCTTAACTGGGAGTGCCGCGACTTTACTGTTTATTTTATGGTGTTAACATAAGGTGCTTGCAGTTGTTGGGTAAGGGGAGGGGGCGCTCCTGGTCACCTGATCTTGGGTGGCGGACATTTAAATAAATTAAAAAAAACTGTGAGCCGCAAGGGCCCTTCCTGGTTGCACTCTGTACACTGAACCAGTTGCCCACCAAATCTGTCAATCAGCCCTCCCTGTCGTACTGAAAAGCAAGCCCTCTATTCTTATAATGATTGTCTATGCTGTTTTTAAAGATGTTCAATGTGCTGCTACTGACAATGTTTTCTGGCAGCTGGTTCCAGTGTTCTACTACCCTGTTGGTGAAGAAAGTTTGCCTTAACCTTGTTCTGCTGTGGTTAACTTTAATTTTGAATTTATGACCTCTAATTGCATCATTTCTGTTCAATTCAAACATTTCCCCAAGGTATCCCCTCTCCAGACCATGGACAAATTTAAAGACCTCGATGAGATCTCCTCTTAGCCTTCTATATCTAAGTGAAAACATATTCAATTTCTTCAATCTTTCCTCATATGCCAGGTTGCTTATGCCATTAACCATTTTTGTAGCCCTTTTTGTACTCTCTCTCTAAAAGCCAAAAAACTTTTTCATAGCTAGGAGACCAAGCTTGGATGCAGTATTCCAAATGTGGCCTGACGTTTGCACTGTAAAGCTTCCTGATGACTTCCTCACTTCTGTATGATACATTCTTATTTATTGCCCCGAGCATTCTCAGTGCCTTCTTCCTGGCTTCCTTGGTCTGTTCTGATGCCCTCAGTTTTGTGTTTAGAATAACACCTAAATCCTTCTCTTGTTGAGTCACTGATAGCACTTGGCCACCCATCAAGTATGGAGCCTTCATATGCTGCTTACCTACATGCATGATTTTGCACTTATCAAAATTAAATTTCATTTGCCATTCTTCGGACCACTTCACAAGTTCGTCTAAGTCTTCTTGCAGCGATATATGCTCATCTTATCCTGTTATTGCCCTAAAGACCTTCAAATCATCCGCAAATTTCAAAACTTTACTGCTCAGGCCACTTTCAATGTTATTTACAAATATAATGAACAGTAGCGGCCCCAGTACTGACCCCTGGGGGACTCCACTAAGAACATTTTGCCATGATGACTTTGTACCATTTAGCATCACTCTTTGCTGTCTATCTGAAAGCCACAACTCTATCCATTTTAAGATGCTACCTGCAATACCATGGGACTGAAGCTGTATCATTAACCGTTTATGGGGTACCTTGTCAAAGGCCTTACTAAAGTCAAGATATGCTACATCAACCTGATTTCCCTGATCAAATTGTTCTGTGGCGAAGTTCAAAAGGTCCAAGAGGTTTGTGAGACACGATCGTCCTTTTCTAAACACATGTTGAGTACCTTGAATCAATCTGCTACCTTCCAGATAACTAACTATTCTATCCTTGATAATTGATTCGAGTACCTTGCAGACTAGGGATGTGTGACTTCCTGGCCTATAGTTTTCAACTTTCCCTCTTTCTCCTTTCTGAAAAATAGGAACTACATTTGCCCTTTTCCAATCGGTTAGAATTTCATTTTGTGAAACTGATCTACAAAATATTATACTAAGTGGAAGTGCCAGTTCCTTTTCAGTTTCCCGCAACACCCTAGCATAAATATCATCAGGTCCTGCTGCCTTGCTTGGCTTTATTTTCCTGATATGATTGTAAACATCACTATCAATGAAATCAACATGATTTGTCAGATCACATGTCACTGAACTATGGTGTACGGTCGGCAGATTGGTCATATCATCCAATGTAAACACTGATTTAAACTGCTTGCTCAGCTCCTCAACCATCTCACTATCCTCCCCAATGTAGTCCCGTTTACTTCCAGTGGACCAATTGTGCTAGAAACTTTACTCAGCTTGTAGAAACTAAAGAACTTTTTACTGTCTCTATTACAGTTTCGAGCTAAATCCAGTTCTTTTGCTCGCTTTGCTGCTCTGGTTTTTTGCTTCACAGTGTCTCTAGCTTTTCGATACGCCTTTAGATTAACGACATTTGAGGCTTCTTTAAAAACTCTAAATGCAGTTTTCTTAGCCTTAATTGCTTTTATCAAGTCTGGTGTAAGCCATGCTGGCTTTCCTACCCTTCTTTTGCGTCTTTGCTTTTGGGGGACATGTCTAATCTGAATTTCCTTCAAGTAAGATTTGAACTTTCCCACATTTCACAGGTATTTAAATTGGAGAGTTCTTCTTCCCATCTGATGGCACTTAAAGCCCCTCTCATGCAGTCAAAGTCTGCTCTGTTGAAATTTGGAACCTTTACCAAATTATCCGTGATAATTTCCCCTACATGTGCCTTGAATCTAACTATGTTATGGTCACTTCTTCCCAGAGTTTCGCCTACAGTCAAGTCTTAAACCAAGTCACTTAAATCCGAGAATACAAGGTCCAAGAATGAGCCAGGCCTGGTCGGTTCCGATACAAACTGGTGTAAAAACAGGTCCTCTTCAAGGCACTTCCTAAACATTTTGCATGATGGGGAGTCAATACCAGCATTGTCATAACCTTTTAGATTAAAGTCACCAAGAATAAGGCACTTCCTCTTAAAGTTTCTACTGATTTCCTCACAAATCACCTTGTCAAGCTCCAGTTGCCGATAATGTGGCAGGGTTCCTGATCGGTAGAAAGCTCCTATCCTAAGAGTATTGCTGTTGCCTTTTCCCACAGTGACGTCAAGCCAAATAGACTCCACAGACACATTTTTATCCCCACCTGCTACTTTTTGAGAACTGAATAAGCTATTCATATAGAGCATTACACCACCCCCTTTCATTGCTGGACCCATATTGCACGAAAACATATTGTATCCCTTGATCTCATAGTCCTGTAAGTTATCTCCAAAATACCCTTCACTGACCCATGCCTCCGTAATGCAAACAAAATCTGGTTCCTCCGCAGCAACATAACACTTGAACTCATCAAATTTGGAACGGATACTCTGAGCGTTAAACATCATACACTTAACAAATGCTCCATAACCACCTTTGGCTTTTTCATACTGAGGAGTTCTTTTATCACTAGATGAAGTATCCCTCTGTCCCCTTGAACTGCTGGTATCCCTATTTGCAGACTTTGAGGTTATATTGCCTTGGTTGACACTATTGGAATATTTCTGAGTTGGCAATGCAATTTCATCCCTCCCCACCCCATTTCCTAGTTTCCCTGAAGGACATGCTCGTACACTCTGCCTAACACATGGACCCCCTTCTCAGAGAAGTGCAGGCCATCCTTCTGATAGAGGTCCCACGATGCATAAAACCTGCTCCACTCGTCTACAAATGTAAAACCTAGCTCATGGCAGAGCTTTCCTACCCTGGCATTAGCTGCCAGTGCCCTAGAGCTCCACTCAGGGGAGGCTCTAGCCCTAGGCAAAATTGCTCTTACAATGACTCTATTGGTACCCTTCAGGGTGGCCAGAAGGGCCCTTTACTCCCGCAGAAGCTCCTCACTCCTAGAAGTACCTATGTTATTTACCCCTGCATGTACTATGACTGTGTTAAACTGGTGATCACTGGTGACCTGTGCCACCGCAGGTACCAGGTCCTTCACCTTAGCACCAGGCCTGGTGATGCACCTCCTGTCCCTCCTACCTTTACAAAATACCCGCTCTAAATGTCGCACACGAGAGTCTCCTAGGACCAGCACTGACTCCTTACTGCTACTATCCTGGGGGCAGTCATCCAATGCCTGGAACATATTTGATGTTAATATGCCTGCCCGCTGGGCCGTTTGACTAGACTTCCTCCCGCTCCTACCACCTGCCACCTGCCACTCACTGACCCTTTCCTTAGGTTCGCGTCTCCAAATCCTCCACCCCCTGACCTCATGCCACTTCCCCTCCTGTGACCTACCAGAACTACCCCTCCTCTGTTCACTATTAACACTCTCCTCTCGAGAGATCCCAGCCACCTCCACAGTAGGGGAAGCCTCAGCTACCTGGTGGCTTGCGACCACCTGGGCATATGATGTCCCTGCTACGGAGTGACCCCTTGTTGCTTTGTCTTGCCTACCCTGTGCAACAAGGGCAGCCTTGAGCTTGGAAAGATCTGCCTTAAGGGTCCTAATCTCTTCCTCTAGTGCCTGCATCCTGGTCGAAACCATCCTAAACGCTGCAGCTTATGCCTAGATTTAGATTCAAATTAACTCGCTAAACAACCGACAAAAAAGCCAGCTATCATTCACTATACATCGCTACCTCCTATACTGTCAGTTAATTATCTGAGCACCTCAAGAAAGGCAGAAACTATTAAGTAATTGTTTTTTTATGTTTTTTTTTAAAATAAATAAACAACATGTCTAATCTAAGTGTCTTCCACACAAGTAGACAACTACATGAATATCCCTTTTGATATCACTTATGGCTAGACAGAAAAATGAACAGTCACTCAGCACTTATGAATACCGCCAACTTACTACCAATTAAACTGTCTTAAACTTCAACACCAAACACACTATGCACAATAAAAAATAAATAAAGTATGTTACGATAGCATGAATGCTGTCTAATGTACTTATGAAATATACACAAAGGCTGCTTTAAGGGAAGGAGCTACATTTGAGTTACTAGGGAATGATTTGAGTGATAAGTACCCTCCTCATGAACATATACTGTCACAGTGTAAATGTTATTCCTTACCTCAATTACTTAACTTGAATGTTGGGTTCTCAGTACTTCATATCAATGCAAGGTCCCTCAAGTATAATTTTGATGATGCTGTTAATCTTCTATCAAATTTTGAAGTTGATTGGTCAGTTATTTGTGTGGCAGAAACATGGTTGAAGAAAGATTTAGAACAATACTTTAGTCTAAAAAAAATCATAATCTCTTTGCATCTAGTAGAAAAGAAGGCGAAGGTGGAGGTACAGCAAGTAATAGATATGAGGATGTAAGTAATAGATGTGAGGCTAGGGAAAGAAAAGACCTAGAGAGTGATCATTTTGAGACAAGTTTTCTGGAAATCGAAATGAAGTTTGATGTACCAGCAAAGATATTCCTAGTGGGAGAAATATATAGACCTCCAAGCCTGAGCCACAATTTATTTATGGACTACTTGGAAAAAATACTTGACTCATTGGAAAACACTAAGTGTACATGTGTCATAGTAGGGGACGTCAATTAGAAGCTTTTGAAATACAACTCTGAGAAACCTACACTTAGTTTTATGAATATGTTAAATTACTATGGATTTTTCCCAACCATCGCGAAAGGAACCAGGATTTGTAATAATTATGGTGCCCTTTTGGATAATATATTTATAAATGATGTTAATATCTTGAACAATTCAGGAATTCTACTTCATGATTTATCCGATCATTTGATAAGAATAAAACGAGTGAATTAAATTATCACCTCATTAGTACCTTGGAAGCCTTTCAATATGAGACTGATGCTAATCAAGCATGTAACAATCTTATTAAGGCATATGGAACAGGTATTACAAAATTATCTAAACCTTTTACACCCAGTAGAAGAAAGAATCCAATTAACCATGGGTAACACCTGCACTTCTGTGTTCAATGAATACCAAAAATTAACTATATGCAAAATGTGCTTTCTTGAAAACTCTGGGGCTACCTGTGTAAATGAACAAATACCTGATAAATTTGATGCATTTTTCAACGATAGGTAGTTAGTTGGAGAAAAAGTATCTGCCACACACATCAGTGCATTATATTATCTTACACAGCTTACTTATGGAAGCATTAACATTATTCCTTCTGTTAATGATGCTCAAATTGAAGACATTATTAAGTCTTTAAACCCTGTTGGTGGAGGTATGGATAAAATTAGCACAAAAATTTTGATTGGAACATATAGAAGTATTTTGGAACATCTAACATATTTCTTTAATCTTTGTCTCAACATTGCAATATTCACTGATACTTTCAAGTCTGCAGTTATAATTCTTGTATATCAGTCGAAAATAATAAATCTACTAATTATAGACCAATCTCTTTGCTGCCAATGTCTTCGAAAGTACTGGAAAGATTAATACACCTTTGGGTATCATCATTTCTAAATGAAAATAATATGATGCACCCATTGCAATTTGGTTTCAGAAAAACAGCGCATACGTGCCAATTGCTCTGATGCATAACGAAGTAACTAAATCCCTTGTGAATAATAAATTAGTTTGTACTCTGTACCTAGATTATATTTTTTTTAAACTTTTGACACCGTCAGCACCAGCATTTTGTTACACAAATTGAACTTTATTGGCTTTAGAGGAAATATATATAAACTGTTAACCTCATACCTATCAAATGGATTTCAAAGAACCAAGATACATGACATCATCTCCCAATCATTACATATCACAACAGGTGTTCCTCAAGGTTCGATTCTTGGACCTATGCTATTTACTCTATACATTAACGATCTATGCAATGTTTCCAATTCCTTTACCTATTTGCAGACGACACTTCCGTAACTATTACAGCTAATGATCATTCTGAATTACAAAGTAAAATCAATGAGGTGATACCCAAAATAATTGCATGGCTTCATACCAACAGATTATCTATTAATGCTGAGAAGACTGGATATCAAATTCTTTCTAGGTAACCATGTGATGACCTTCATGTAAAAATAAATACTTCCAATATTACAAGGCATAGCTGTATAAAATATTTAGGTGTATTTATTGATGAAGACGTGACATGGAAAAGCCATATAAATGCCATATCACTTCAAAACGTAGCAAGAATATTTGAATTATAGGCAAGTCTAGGTACTTCTTATCAACTTGTGAATTGCTTATTCTGTATAATGCTTTAATATTGCCATAGCTGAATTATTGTGCTGTTGTCTGAGGAAGTACGTACCACTCACAGGAAGTACCTACCACAAGCTCGACAAGATCATTAAGCTGCAGAAATGCGTTATTAGGATTGTTCATAAGAAACCTTATTTATGCCATACAAATGAATTGTTCATTAAACATAGAGTTCTAAAGTGTCTGGACATAGTTCATGGGCAATGTATTTACACCATGCTAGGTTTTCTAAATCAATTATTACCAGCGCCTCTTTCTAATATGTTTCAACTTCATGAGCAAGGTAGCCTCAGTTATACAACACTTTCAAATACCCTTTTCTGATATAAATTATAGAATGTTTTCATTACCCTTTATTGCACCAAAAGCCTCGAATAAAATAATCTGTTCTCACTTCCACAGGATTGACGATGTACCTAGGAGTAAAATTATCTTGAAGAAACACATCAGGCAATGCATTATTATAAAATATGAACTCTTTCAATGAATGTTGGTAATGGTAATGTGTTATGCATGGTGATCTGGTATCAACTGGACATTTTTGTTTAAGAATCATGTTTTCTTTTCTTTCTTCTTCTTCATCCTTGGTTCGTTCTTTCTCCTTGGTGTAGTAGTAGTTTAGGAAATGCATGTGCAAGATTATGATTTTGTATTATTTCCCCATGAACACCTCCAGCAGTTATTTTTCTGGAGCCCTCGGACACGTTACTAGCATTGCTAATTGTCTGAGAGGGCTTCAGGAAAATCTTTTACTAATACCTGGTGGCGGGATCTGTCCAGCAAGAAACAGGAGCGGGGAGTGGTGTGACCTGCCTTGATTTGCTTACCATGGCCTTCCTCTCACCCTTTGAATTTAACGTAATTAGGTCGCACGGATATGGAAGGGCACTCCTGCCTACCTATTAATGAGTAGGGGAATTTAAAAAAAGTCCACTTCTGACCTTGGATGCGCTTGCTTCGGTCCATGAGGTATTGTACGTTTTCGGTCGATGAGGAATTGCAGGACCCCTCTTGTCTACCGAAGCAGGCATCAGTTTTTGCTGCCGAACTGTATGCCGTTTTGCAAGCTCCATTTTTTTATCCCAGACGACCAGTCCACATGGCACATGGTTTCCACATTTCTTGAGCATTCTGAACAATGCAATTTTCAGCCAGGATAGGAGGCTTTTTCACATGGTTCTACTGGTCGTGAAATGAATACCTGACACGGGCACAGAGGTCGTATTCAATTGCCGGGCGACAGTTGCCGGGCGCCTCGTTGCCGTGCGTGCCTCGCTCCAGCAGGTCGCTTCCGCTTGTGAGTACCCGGAGTCAGTCAGTTTTTTCTTTTTCGTGTGTGACACCCGTCACTCTTTTCTTTAATTTCGGGGGTGACACCCGTCACTCCTTTCTTTCGTTTCTGGGGATGACATCCGTCACTCTTTTCTTTCGTTTCTGGGGTTGACACCCGTCACTCTTCTCTTTCGTTTCTGGGGATGACACCCGTCACTTCGCGCGATTTTTCCCCGTCCTTTGCCTGTGTTTTTGTGTTCTTGTTTGTTTAGATTACATTAGGTAGGGTTTCTTTCCCTGCGATGGGGAAGAAACGCAAAAAGGACACTGACCCCAGCTCGCCACCGGACTCCGATTCAGAACCCCCTCCACTGACCATACCTGCTGACCATCGCTCGACCCCGGACTTGGCCCCTGATGCTCCCTCACTTAGCCAATCCGTCGATGACCCGCGCCGAAATATCGCTTTGGACGACGTCATGGAAGCCCTCTGCTCCTCGCCGACCCCTGCCCGTCCCAAGACCACGACCTCGCCTCGCAATCTAGACCAGACCATCACTCTTCACGCCGCTGACCCTTGCTCGAACCAGACCACACCCTCTCTACATGAACCCATCCAACCCACCGAACCTTACCTCGACAGTGCTGGCTCGTACGTAGTAGTGGAGCCTGTCGAGGAATCCGTCTCCTTTCGTCGTGTCAACGTGTTCTGGCCGACTAAACAGCTCCTTGCCATCTGCTCCTTAGCCAATCCCGACATTGAAGCCCCAGCCAACGGAACTCTCGTTATCAAGACCCAAGCCCGAGCCCAGACCAAAGCCGTCCTCCGTACCACCACATTTTGTGGGAAATCCGTCACCGTCACTCTCCATTCAAACCGCAACACCTCAAAGGGCACCGTCTTCGTGCCGGAGCTCCGCTTTATGTCTGAGGAAGATATTCAGGCAGAGCTCAGGCCGGAGGGGGTGACCCACGTCCGCCGCATCACTTCCTTTAAAGACGGCCAGAAACGAGACACGAGACTCCTTCTCCTTACCTTTAATTCTACCCCTCTTCCCAAAACCTTCATCGCCGGATACCTTCGCAACCAAGTCCGTGTCTTTATCCAAAATCCTCCCCGCTGCTTCAATTGCCAGCGCTTTGGGTATGACAGTAAGAATTGTCGCCAAACAGCCCGCTGCCCAAAGTGTGGTGAACCACCTCATCCTGACTCCACCTGCTCCAAGCCTGCCCAATGCCTCAACTGTCACACATCCGACCACCTAACCACATCATCCCTCTGTCCAGTTTGGCGCAAGGAGAAGGAGATCTGCGCTGTCAAGGCCACGACTGGTGTGTCGTACCCTCAGGCCCGTCGGTCAGTCGAGGCCTCCACCCCGCAAAGCAAAACGTATGCCCAGGCTGCCACTGTTGCTCCACCCACACGTCGCGTCATCACTAGTTCTACTTCTATCCAAACTGACATGATCCCCGGCTTAGCTCCACTCAAGAAACTGACACCGCTGACCACACAGACACACAAAAACCCGTGCTCCCAACACAAAGACCACTCCAGCTCCGCAGTCCCAAACAACTTCATCAAGAAATTCCAGAAACCGCAGCCATTCGGCTACAGGGGAAATGCGTTCCACTTCGATGTGCCGCCGACCGAGCCCGACGCGCCCAGCGCCGGCCGGCGGCCACGTGACCCGACCGACTCAACCCAGCAGGCGTACATCCCCCGCGGCAGTGGCTGGCCGCCGTGACCTTGCCAAGGTCACCAGTCGGCCGGATGGTTCGGGTGGGTCCGCTGGCGCGGATCGCACCAAACCCACATGCCAACTAGAGCTGCACTCCTGGCTCCGACAAGCACCGAAAGGTGCAGACAAACATGAAAACTTTTCTTTCCAATGTCCACACTTCTGCAACGGAATTGTTGCAACTTAATCTCTAAATGGACCGAAATGAAAGCTTTTTTTAAACATCTTAACTCCAATTATCATCGCACTTCAAGAAACATGGTTTTTGCCCACTTATCAGTATAATTTCAACATTTTCAATTATTCACTGTACCGCCACGATAACGTCCTTGGACTACACCGGGGTGGAGGTACAGCCCTTTACATCAACAACGATTACATACATACACCACTTCCACTTAATTCTCCTTTACAAGCCGTAACGTGTACCTTGCGTATTCATGGTAAAAACATAGATGTATGTTCGTTATATATTCCACCTTCTACGTACAACACAAATATATTGACACAACCAGACAGCCTCGTAGCACATTTCAAAAACCCGTTCAATTTACTTCGCGATTTCAACGCCCATAATCCAGCGTGGGATAAAAAACGTATACAGCCAGATACTCGTGGACGCATTATTCAACATTTTTTAGGCATCCACAACTTGGTATTGCTCAACACTGGAGAGCCAACTTTTTTCATCTCGGACACAACACAGAAACTGCAATAGATTTAACGATTTGTTCTCCGGTTCTAGCGAACAATTTTGATTGGACGGTGGACACCGACATTCACGATAGTGATCATTATCAAATCAAGTTAACACCAACATTTTCGACTACGGCTGATACCACACCCAGTTTTGCCCCACGCTGGAAAATTTCGAAAGCAGATTGGACCAAATTTCAGGAATTTTCATATACTCAATACAACCAGAATATTTCTCCCGTCGAAAACATCAACTCGCTTACAAATGCACTTTTCGAAGCAGCCTGCCCAACTGTTCCACTTACAAAACTATTCGCAAAAAGGAAACCAGTACCTTGGTGGTGTGAGGAAATTTCCAAAGCCATTGCAGTGACAAAAAGAGTATTTCAGAAGTATTTACGACATCCCGATCAAGAAAATTTAATCACCCGTAACCGTGAACGTGCGAGAACCCGCCGCATCATCCGCAATGCGAAGCGCCGTTCATGGTCCTCATACTTACAGCAGCTCACTTTTCAAACACCTTGAAGTAAAATATGGCAATTAATCCGACGTTTGTCCGGACGCTCCCCTTTTAAATCTCTACCCGCCCTCAGAATACACAATCTCACCATTACAGACCCACAAACCATAGTAGATACCATAGCTGATATAATAGCCCACAATAGCTCCGATGAGAACTACCGTCTACATTTCTTAGAAAATGCACAACACACTTTTCACATCAACCTCGACGTCTTTAACTCAGACAATACTGAACACTACAATGCTTCTTTTTATCTGCCTGAACTGGATAATGCCATTTCTTCCGCCAGGAGCACTTCAGTAGGGCCTGACACATTACATTATTCTTTCTTTCTACATTTACCTGACCACACCCAACAATGCATGTTAGACACATTATGGGCAAATCACATATTTCCTGAAAGATGGAAAAAAAAAGCTATCATCATCCCCATTCCAAAACGAGGTAAAGACCATAGTAACCCAAATACCTTTCGACCACTTGCACTCACCAGTTGTTTAGAAGAAACATTTTGAACGAATTGAGGGAAACGAACGAACGAAAAAAATACTAAAAGGCTGACTTGGCACCTGGAAACAAATTCTCTACCATCTGAATTTCAATGTGGTTTTCGACGAGGACGCAGCACAATAGATCATCTAATTCGACTAGAAACTGACATTCGCCTAGGTTACAAAAAACATCAACACACAGTTTCAGTAATTTTAGACATATGCAAGGCATACGATATGATTTTCAAACCCGCATTACTATTCAAAATTCAACAACTCGGTAAAAAAGGACATTTAACACATTATTTAGTAGGTTTTTATCTGGTTTTCGACAATTCAGCATCAGGTGCCGGTCAGCCATTTTCGATCCACATTTTCTCCAGAACGGCCTACCACAGGGAAGTTGTCTTTCACTAGTACTATTTAACATTGTCATCAATGATCTTTTCGATGACATGCCTCCAAATATATCATATTCACTTTTTGCAGATGATAGTTCAATTTGGTGTTCCGGCAAAAGTTATGAACATTGTTTATTTCACTTACAAAACACACTGGACAGAATACACGAATCGTCATTGAAGCATGGTTTCATTTTTTTCGGTTACAAAATCTGCAACACTGATATTGAGTAAGTCGACTCCCTGCCCAAATCCAGACACACCGCTTCACCTCGGGGAGAACCCCATACCTTTAGTAACCTCATTTAAATTTCTAGGCATCATTTTAGACCGCAGACTTTCAATGCATAAACACTTCGAACACATCAGAAACAAGTGTTTTCCCCGACTCAATTTATTTCGATGTATCACTTCATCACTTACAGCCGATCGCCATACACTTCTACTTCTCTACAAATCTTTAGTTCTACCCGTAATAGAATATGGATCCGTAGTATATGCCGGTGCCAGCACATCATCTTTAAAAATTATAGACACCATTCAAAGCAAATTTCTCCGTATCGCACTTGACGCAATGACAACATCTCCAATCAATTCTCTACACATAGAAGCAGGAATTCCACCATTAAACATCCGAAGAATGGAACAGACACTTAGGTATGCCCCCAAAATTCAATTGAAGGAACACCATCCCACACATGCATTACAAGTTCTCCCAAATTTACACAACTATTTAGGTCCCTCCGAAAAGCGAACCGTCCTTACCATAGCTTCACGCATCAAAACAACATATTCTACACAGCAAAACATATTCTACACAACTCCAATACAATATTCCACATATTACTCCTCTTCCTCTACCAATTACACCACCGTGGCAGATGACCGAACGACATATTTTTTATCTCACCACCACCCCAAAATCACAGCTTTGTCCTGAATACGTCAAACACAAATTTCACCAGTTTCGCTCTCGTTATCGTCATGTACCGTTTATTTTTACAGACGGATCAAAAGACGCTTACCTCACCTGGAATGCCATAGTTTCAAACAAACACACAACAGCATCGCCTACCAAATGGAACCTCCATTTTCATCGCAGAATTGCACGCCATTCTCATTGCCTTTCTTTATATCCACAACTGTTGAATTAGTCATCCCATGCGCAGTGTCGTCGTCTGTTCCGATTCCAAATCTGTTATTCAATCACTTTCTTCACTTTCTTTTTCACACCATTGTCATATTTTAATCTACGATAACCTTGAAACACTATCTGATGGGCGTGAAGGTCCGTTTCCTGTGGGTGCCCAGTCACTGCGGCATCCCAGGAAACGAAGAAGCTGACAAATTAGCCAAAGCATCATTACACCTCCAAAACATGACAGAGATTGAACCACATTTTGAAAGCATTACATCATCAATACAACAGAACACACGGCATTTCTGGAAAGAAAACTGGACACAAGACACAAGTCATACACAATTACGTTTCATTACAACTGTCGTAGATACCTGGGTCACATCACATAAAAAATCCTACACGAAGAAAAAGTCTATCACGTTTACGCATCGGCCATGCTTTTCTTACACATCGATATATGTCACGGCTTCACCTCGACCTTCATGCCCATCATGCAACACCCATCTTACAGTTCCACACATTCTCCTTCATTGTCAGTAGTACCACGGCCCTCGAAAAATACTGACAGATTTTTGCCATACACACAAAATTCCCTTCACTCTACCTACATTATTGGCGGATGATCATCCATTTATCATCAAATGACTTTTCATTTTTCTACGCAACACAAACCTGTTCCAACACTCATGAATTGAATTATATCGTATAACACAATCTACATTTCTCATTAATGGCACGAAATGGCCTGAGGAGGCGAAAGTGCCCAACACAACAAAACAAAACCAGACGTATTTTGCTAAGCCCCCATCCATATCCGTCTTGGTGGAAATGAAGCTGCTGCTGCTGCCGACCGTGGGCGTAACCGCGGATTCGAAATTGCGTGTAGGGGGGGGGGGGACAAACCCGTGACGAGGTAAGTTTCATCAGGATAGAGAGACCTAACTCCGCCTTCTCTCCCCGTCCCCAGAAAACAAAGCCTTGAATTTCAGCCACTTCTTTTTCAATGCCATTTTCAGACACTTCAATTCAATGTCGTGTGTTTCAAATTTTCAGATTTGCCATTGTCAAAAATGCTGCCGAACTGGCTTGTTGAGGCTAAATGTTCCACTAAATGCTACATTAATTTTCGGGACTAAATGCTCCACGAAAATTAGCAAGTTCCATTACTTATCGCTACCTATGAACGTTTAGTTTTATATCGCACGTGCTGGACCCGATTTCACGATCACCATATAGGAATGCTCAATGTTAAACGTCGCCCTCTTGTAGCAGGAAAGGACATAAAACATCGGATGATGGCTTCATGGTAGCAAATATGAACATGCAATTTCCTCTCCCATGCTTTTCTGTCTTACGGGGACACATTTAGATGCAATGACAACCAGGAAGGATAAAGGGTCTGGAACTGAGGGTGTGCACCCCTACGTGGATGGTGGCGGCCCTCCCGGGTTCTAGTGTACCCGCTCGAATTGTTCAGCCTGAAGATCCTCTATGAAATAAAAAGACGCCCTCTTGGAAGGAAAGGCGCCCCATGGGGAAAGGCCGATTGCAACCCGCCCCTCGAATTTTGCAGCCAGATGCAAAATTCAGCAAAATTCAGGCGCTTTCAGAGTGGCGCCGCTCCAGAGAAGTGGCGCCCCTCCAGACAGGTACCCACGTGGCAATTCCTGGGGTTCTACACCTGATTCCAGCATTGCCTTCTCGCTGTTATGAACTCTGGCTAGTTACACAATTGTGCGCATTCACGTTTGGCTTCTCTTGCAAATTTGATAACTTCCGTTAAGCCATTAAGAGGAAAGCGGACAAACTGAAAATTTAATATGTCCGGAACAGCGATATGGTGGCGTATATTACCAGTGATGAGAGGACCGTCCGAGCAGGTTATGACGGATTTCTTGGGAAGCTCCTAGTCATATAGGATACGAGTGCTTGCTATCACAAAGGCTGCAGACAAACATAGATCTGCCTCTCCTATTCCTATTACACTCAATCATTGTAAACGCGCCGGAACCCTCGTCATCTTTGAAATGATTTCGATATCTCAACATTCTGACACCGTACGGCAAGCCACGTCGAATGATACCAACATAATGCAAATTGAAGTCATACCCACGAACTGTGAGCGTAGCGCTTACGGATTGCGTGTGGATGCGTGGATGTGCATTAAGGATCTGGGAAAGCCACAGGGAGACTTCGTTGCCAAATGACACCCGGGATGTGAACGGCTAGCCGTACCAACCCTTTAGTGCGGTCGTGACAACTCCCTAACGATAAATAGGATTCCGTTGCGGTGACGCATCGCCACCTTTGCCCCCGAGCGCCCAATAAAACCACTTTCTGGGTCTGGGAGACTGGAGAACTGAAGGTCTAGGGGAACTGATTTATTGATTTTGTTTTATTAGAGTGGGCACTCCGGCCTACTCAGGCCATTTCGTGCCGTGGGATGACGATACTATGCTGTAGAAGTCATATTATAGTCCCTGTAGAAAGTTTGTTTGTCTGAGAAAGATGAGCAGTAATTTGATTAAAAAAGGGTGTTGATTTCCTAGTAGTATGATTAAAGAAAAGGCAATGTTGTGAGTTTGACAGTGGCTGGTAAGTGTTCTTCGAGGGTCCTGCTATTTTTGACACCGCAGGAGTATATGTGTGACTGTAAGATGGGTGTCGCATGATGTGCATAAAGGCTGAGGTGAAGCTGTGTAAATATAACGATGAGTGAAAAGTACGGGCGATGTGTAAACGTGATAGGACTTTTACTTCGTGTCAGTTTTTTTAAAGATGATACCCACGGTTCAACAGTAGGTTTCATCAGTCGTAATTGTGTGTGGTTTGTGTTTTGCGTCCAGTTTTGGGCAGGGCGGTCCGCCCACTAAGGCACTTAATGCAGTGCCTCACCTGAGTAGAGTTGAAAGATCTTACGTAATTATCGTGCATAACGTTGCGCTTATCAAGTGGAATATCACCAAATTCAGAATTTGACATAAAACGTTCAGTGGTGATTCGTAATTATCTTGAAAATTTCAGTTAAGATTTACATTTTCAATCTGGAACAGCTCTATCCTTAATCTGAAATACTTATGAGTGAAGCAAGCCTTAACCCAAATATTGCAATATTATGCGCTTTCGTTTCATACGAAGCGCAGGGTATGCAGCCTTCCCAGTATAAACCAAAACGTTTCTGTGGAGTGCATTGTACCGTCAGAGGAAATTGTGTGCAAGTTGGCTTTCGGGCTACATCGGAACATGCTTCTCATCAAAAGTTTTCATCGATTAATGCAATAAAGGAATTGTGCGACATTGTGGGGTTGGAGCCAGTTTCTTACCCGCATCGATGGGTAGGAGAAGTGAGAAATTCTGCTCAACCGGTAGAGGACATACTAGTGTTAAAGGCGGACATCCGTTCTGCGCATGCGCATTTTTGTTGAAAATACTCTTGATTTTGTTCGCATAGTGGCGCTCTTGACGCAATCATTGCCGCATGGCATAGATTGTTTACGTTTTCGCCCCATGATGAAGCTTAATGGCATCATTTTCATTTTGTTGTAGACTAGGTGATATGGGACTAGGCGATATTAGCTGTATCAGGATTTTTATCAATGAGAACAGGGACACAAGCCATAATACTGCATGTGCTTTCACAGCAAGGGACGCCTGAGTGAGAAATGTACCTGACCATGTGTTTTTTTAGTATGTTTAATTTTTAAACTAGCAAATAATATGGTGAGAAATGTCCCCAAATACCATAACATCTCAGAATCATAATAGGAATGTATGAACATTGAACATTGACCATACTCATCAAACTGGGGATAGGCAGCATTCATCCTACAATCCCAGTAGTTGAATGTTAGTTTGCTGGATAAGCATACGCTGTCTGGATACCTACATGTTCAAGTTCTGAAGTAGCGTTTAGATTTGTTTGATTTGGATGCCCCATGCAAATGGTATGTTTAGGCTTGTCCTTTGTTTTGCAGGATTGTGGCAATACAGGTACCTACACACCGTACCTGGTGAAATTTTACATGAAACATTTGCCACAACTGTACATAGCTTCCAGTATTGTTGTACTTTAAGGCACTCACAGGACATATTTGGCTGTATTTTAAATCCATAAAGAAAACAGGAGAGATGTCTTGTGATCTTCTGTTATATCAGTTTTCATTCTGCAAAATTTGGTGGATAATTTTCTTTATTGTATGATCAATACATTCTTCTGTAAATGCCTACCTTTTAGGGGTCAGGCAATGCAGGGGCTTTGAGTTGGGTAACATTCCAATAATAATTACATTAGGAATGAAGATGGAGGATAAATTAACCTCACTGATCTTAACCTCTTGTCAGAAGAAATCATCTTAAAGGCTAACTGGGTAATTGGCACCCAAGGTACCCTAAATCCCAAATCATAAAGACATAAAGACATAAAAGATTAGTGCAACTATGAGCCACAAGGGCCCTTCTTGGTTGCACTCTGTACACAGAACCAGTTGCCCACCAAATCTGTCCATCAGCCCTCCCTGTAATACTGAAAAGCAAGCCCTCTATTCTTATAATGATTGTCTATGCTGTTTTTAAAGATGTTCAATGTGCTGCTACTGACGATATTTTCTGGCAGCTGGTTCCAGTGTTCCACTACCCTGTTGGTGAAGAAAGTTTGCCTTAACCTTGTTCTGCTGTAGCTCACTTTAATTTTGAATTTATGACCTCTAATTGCATCATTTCTGTTAAATTCAAACATTTCCCCAAGGTATCCCCTCTCCAGACCATTGACAAATTTAAAGACCTCGATGAGATCTCCTCTCAGCCTTCTATATCTAAGTGAAAACATATTGAATTTCTTCAATCTTTCCTCATATGCCAGGTTGCTTATGCCATTAACCATTTTTGTAGCCCTCTTTTGTACTCTCTCTAAAAGCCAACAATCTTTTTCATAGCTAGGAGACCAAGCTTGGATGCAGTATTCCAAATGTGGCCTGACGTATGCACAGTAAAGCTTCCTGATCACTTCCTCACTTCTGTATGATACATTCATATTTATTGCCCCGAGCATTATCAGTGCCTTCTTCCTGGCTTCCTTGGTCTGTTCTGGTGCCCCCAGTTTTGTGTTTAGAATAACACCTAAATCCTTCTCCTGTTGAGTCAC
Source organism: Imbricaverruca yamaguchii (assembly GCA_034440575.1). Classification (NCBI taxonomy): domain Eukaryota; kingdom Metazoa; phylum Arthropoda; class Thecostraca; family Neoverrucidae; genus Imbricaverruca; species Imbricaverruca yamaguchii. Next base: position 553,200 of record JAOTOL010001340.1, read on the forward strand.
TGATAGCACTTGGCCACCCATCAAGTATGGAGCCTTCATATGCTGCTGACCTACATGCATGATTTTGCACTTATCAAAGTTAAATTTCATTTGCCATTCTTCGGACCACTTCACAAGTTCGTCTAAGTCTTTTTGCAGCGAGATATGCTCATCCTGACCTGTTATTGCCCTAAAGACCTTCAAATCATCTGCAAATTTCAAAACTTTACTGCTTAGGCCACTTTCAATGTTATTTACAAATATAATGAACAGTAATGGCCCTAGTACTGACCGCTGGGGGACTCCACTAAGAACATTTTGTCATGATGACTGTACCATTTAGCATCACTCTTTGCTGTCTATCTGAAAGCCACAACTCTATCGATTTTAAGATGCTATCTGCAATACCATGGGACTGAAGCTGTGTCATTAACCGTTTATGGGGTACCTTGTCAAAGGCCTTACTAAAGTCAAGATATGCTACATCAACCTGATTTCCCTGATCAAATTGTTCTGTGGCGAAGTTAAAAAAGTCCAAGAGGTTTGTGAGACACGATCGTCCTTTTCTAAACCCATGTTGAGTATCTTGAATCAATCTGCTACCTTCCAGATAACTAACTATTCTATCCTTTATAATTGATTCGAGTACCTTGCAGACTAGGGATGTGAGACTTATTGGCCTATAGTTTTCAACTTTCCCTCTTTCTCCTTTCTTGAAAATAGGAACTACATTTGCCCTTTTCCAATCGGTTGAATTTAATTGTGTGAAACTGATCTACAAAATATTATACTAAGTGGAAATGCCAGTTCCTTTTCAGTCTCCCGCAACACCCTAGCATAAATTTCATCAGGTCCTGCTGCCTTATTTGGCTTTATTTTCCTGATATGATTGTAAACAACATCACTATCAATGAAATCAACATCATTTGTCAGATCCCATGTCACTGAACTATGGTGTACGGTCAGCAGATTGGTCATATCTTCCAATGTAAACACTGCTTTGAACTGCTTGCTCAGCTCCTCAACCATCTCACTATCCTCACCCAATGTAGTCCTGTTTACTTCCAGTGGACCAATTGTGCTAGAAACTTTACTCAGCTTGTAGAAACTAAAGAACTTTTTACTGTCCCCATTACAGTTTCTAGCTAAATCCAGTTCTTTTGCTCGCTTTGCTGCTCTGGTTTTTTGCTTCACAGTGTCTCTAGCTTTTCGATACGCCTTTAGATTAACGACATTTGAGGCTTCTTTAAAAACTCTAAATGCAGTTTTCTTAGCCTTAATTGCTTTTATCAAGTCTGGTGTAAGCCATGCTGGCTTTCCTACCCTTCTTTTGCGTCTTTGCTTTTGGGGGACATGTCTAATCTGAGTTTCCTTCAAGTAAGATTTGAACTTTTCCCACATTTCACAGGCATTTAAATTGGAGAATTCTTCTTCCCATCTGATGGCACTTAAAGCCGCTCTCATGCCGTTAAAGTCTGCTCCGTTGAAATTTGGAACCTTTACCAAATTATCCTTGATAATTTCCCCTACATGTGCCTTGAATCTAACTATGTTATGGTCAATTTTCCCAGAGTTTCGCCTACAGTCAAGTTTTGAACCAAGTCACTTAAATCCGAGAATACAAGGTCCAAGAATGAACCATGCCTGGTAGGTTCCGATACAAACTGGTGTAAGAACAGGTCCTCCTCAGGGCATTTCCTAAACATTTTGCATGATGGGAGCCAATACCAGCATTTTCATAACCTTTTAGATTAAAGTCACCGATAATAAGGCACTTCCTCTTAAAATTTCTACTGATTTCCGGAGTGACCCCTTGTTGCTTTATCTTGCCTACCCTGTGCAACAAGGGCAGCCTTGAGCTTGGAAACCTCTGCCTTAAGGGTCCTAATTTCTTCCTCTAGTGCCTGCATCCTAGTCGAAACGATCCTAAACGCTGCAGCTTATGCCTAGATTTAGATTCAAATTAACTCACTAAACAGCCGACAAAAAGCTAACTATCATTCACTATAAATCGCTACCTCCTATACTGTCAGTTAATTATCTGAGTGCCTCAAGAAAAGCAGAAACTATTAAAGAATTGTTTGTTTTTTTAAATTAAATAAATAAACAAGATGTCTAATCTAATTGTCTTCCACACAAGTTGACAACTATATAAATATCCCTTTTGATATCACTTATCGCTAGACAGAAAAATGAACAGTCACACAGCACTTATGAATACCCCCAACTTACTACTAATTAAACTATCTTAAACTTCAACACCAAACACACTATGCACACCAAAAAAAAAAGTATGTTAGGATAGTATGAATGTTGTCTAATGTACTTATGAAATCTACACACTTGTAATATCTCCTACTACAGAAATCGAAGCGTCGAGAACACGCCGAAAGCCACGAGGCCTCGCTTTGGCGCACACAAGATGGCGCCCTGCGGCGTCGCTAGGTTAATGTAGTATAGTTTGCGTGCTACGAAAATGCTTATAAGATAAAAACTAATGAAATATAATCACAGAAGTAATTGCTAAACACCTATCTACAGCTTAGACTAGAGTACTGCCTTGTTCTGCAGCGACTTATCTGGAAACCTGGAGCTCCGGCGCACGTCCTCCCACCTTGACAGCTGGCGGCAAACTGAATCATCTTAACAATGCTTTAAAATATAGTATTGCAGTTTAAGGCAACCATAACAAGCTTTGCACACATTGCACCTTTATGAAGCACACAAAGGGTTAAGCTAAGCAAGGTAGCCTGTATGCTGGGTATATTTGAATGTTTTTAACACTGAAAAAAATTAGCTTTCGTCATTAAAAAAAAACTGTTCAGGCTAGGTTAGCTAAGCGGAATGGTTTACTATTTTCAATTATCTTAATTTGTTTTTATAAAAGGAAGACTAGGCCTGGATAGGTTACCTTAGGTTACATTATTAGGCTTGTTACATTATATACTATTTAGGTTTTTCAGGCAATGCTATGATAGGATAGGCAATGCTAAACCTGGTACCTGCGGTGGCACAGGTCACCAGTGATCACCAGTTTAACACAGTCATAGTGCATGTAGGGGTAAATAACATAGGTCATACTAGGAGCGAGGAGCTTCTGCGAGAGTACAGGGCCCTTCTGGCCACCCTGAAGGGTACCAATAGAGTGCTTGTAACAGGAATTTTGCCTAGGGCTAGAGCCTCCCCTGAGTGGAGCTCTAGGGCACTGGCAGCTAACACCAGGGTAGGAAAGCTCTGCCAGGAGCTTGGTTTTACATTTGTAGACGAGTGGAGCAGGTTTTATGCATCGTGGGACCTCTATCAGATGGATGGCCTGCACTTTTCTGAGAAGGGGGTCCATGTGTTAGGCAAAGTATATGAGCATGTCCTTCAGGGAAACTAGGAAATGGGGTGGGGAGGGATGAAATTGCATTGCCAACTCAGGAATATTCCAATAGTGTCAGCCAAGGCAATAGAACCTCAAAGTCTGCAAATAGGGACAGCAGCAACTCAAGGGGACAGAGTTATAGTTCATCTAGTGATAAAAGAACTCCTCAATATGAAAAAGCCAAAGGTGGTTATGGAGCATTTGTTAAGTGTATGATGTTTAATGCTCAGAGTATCCGTTCCAAATTTGATGAGTTCAAGTGTTATGTTGCTGAGGAGGAACCGGATTTTGTTTGCATTACGGAGGCATGGGTCAGTGAAGGATATTTTGGAGATAACTTACAGGACTATGAGATCCAGGGATACAATATGTTTTCGTGCAATAGGGGTCCAGCAATGAAAGGGGGTGGTGTAATGCTCTATGTTAATAGCTTATTCAGTTCTCAAAAAGTAGCAGGTGGGGATAAAAATGTGTCTGTGGAGTCCATTTGGCTTGATATCACTGTGGGAAAAGGCAACAGCAATACTCTTAGGATAGGAGCTTTCTACCGATCAGGAACCCTGCCACATTCTCAGCAACTGGAGCTTGACAAGGTGATTTGTGAGGAAATCAGTAGACACTTTAAGAGGAAGTGCCTTATTCTCGGTGACTTTAATCTAAAAGGTTATGAAAATGCTGGTGTTGGCTCCCCATCATGCAAAATGTTCAGGAAATGCCTTGAAGAGGACCTGTTCTTACACCAGTTTGTATCGGAACCTACCAGGCATGGTTCATTCATGGACCTTGTATTCTCGGATTTAAGTGACTTGGTTCAAGACTTGACTGTAGGCGAAACTCTGGGAAAAAGTGACCATAACATAGTTAGATTCAAGGCACATGTAGGGGAAATTATCAAGGATAATTTGGTAAAGGTTCCAAATTTCAACAGAGCAGACTTTAACGGCATGAGAGCGGCTTTAAGTGCCATCAGATGGGAAGAAGAATTCTTCAATTTAAATGCCTGTGAAATGTGGGAAAAGTTCAAATCTTACTTAAAGGAAACTCAGATTAGACATGTCCCCCAAAAGCAAAGACGCAAAAGAAGGGTAGGAAAGCCAGCATGGCTTACACCAGACGTGATAAAAGCAATTAGGGCTAAGAAAACTGCATTTAGAGTTTTTAAAGAAGCCTCAAATGTCATTAATCTAAACGCGTATCGAAAAGCTAGAGACACTGTGAAGCAAAAAAACCAGAGCAGCAAAGCGAGCAAAGGAACTGGATTTAGCTAGAAACTGTAATGGGGACAGTAAAAAGTTCTTTAGTTTCTACAAGCTGAGTAAAGTTTCTAGCACAATTGGTCCACTGGAAGTAAACGGGACTACATTGGGTGAGGATAGTGAGATGGTTGAGGAGCTGAGGAAGCAGTTCAAATCAGTGTTTACATTGGAAGATATGACCAATCTGCCGACCGTACACCATAGTTCAGTTACATGGGATCTGATAAATGATGTTGATTTCATTGGTAGTGATGTTGTCTACAATCATATCAGGAAAATAAAGCCAAATAAGGCAGCAGGACCTGATGATATTTATGCTAGGGTGTTGCGGGAAACTGAAAAGGAACTGGCATTTCCACTTAGTATAATATTTTGTAGATCAGTTTCACATAATGAAATTCCAACCGATTGGAAAAGGACAAATGTAGTTCCTATTTCCAAGAAAGGAGAAAGAGGGAAAGTTGAAAACTATAGGCCAATAAGTCTCACATCCCTAGTCTGTAAGGTACTCGAATCAAGGATAGAATAGTTAGTTATCTGGAAGGTAGCAGATTGATTCAAGATACTCAACATGGATTTAGAAAAGGACGATCGTGTCTCACAAACCTCTTGGACCTTTTGAACTTCGCCACAGAACAATTTGATCAGGGAAATCAGGTTGATGTAGCATATCTTGACTTTAGTAAGGCCTTTGACAAGGTACCCCATAAACGGTTAATGATACAGCTTCAGTCCCATGGTATTGCAGGTAGCATCTTAAAATGGATAGAGTTGTGGCTTTCAGATAGACAGCAAAGAGTGATGCTAAATGGTACAAAGTCATCATGGCAAAATGTTCTTAGTGGAGTCCCCCAGGGGTCAGTACTAGGGCCATTACTGTTCATTATATTTGTAAATAACATTGAAAGTGGCCTAAGCAGTAAAGTTTTGAAATTTGCAGATGATTTGAAGGTCTTTAGGGCAATAACAGGTCAGGATGAGCATATCTCGCTGCAAAAAGACTTAGACGAACTTGTGAAGTGGTCCGAAGAATGGCAAATGAAATTTAACTTTGATAAGTGCAAAATCATGCATGTAGGTCAGCAGCATATGAAGGCTCCATACTTGATGGGTGGCCAAGTGCTATCAGTGACTCAACAGGAGAAGGATTTAGGTGTTATTCTAAACACAAAATTGGGGGCATCAGAACAGACCAAGGAAGCCAGGAAGAAGGCACTGAGAATGCTCGGGGCAATAAATATGAATGTATCATACAGAAGTGAGGAAGTGATCAGGAAGCTTTACTGTGCATACGTCAGGCCACATTTGGAATACTGCATCCAAGCTTGGTCTCCTAGCTATGAAAAAGATTGTTGGCTTTTAGAGAGAGTACAAAAGAGGGCTACAAAAATGGTTAATGGCATAAGCAACCTGGCATATGAGGAAAGATTGAAGAAATTGAATATGTTTTCACTTAGATATAGAAGGCTGAGAGGAGATCTCATCGAGGTCTTTAAATTTGTCAATGGTCTGGAGAGGGGATACCTTGGGGAAATGTTTGAATTTAACAGAAATGATGCAATTAGAGGTCATAAATTCAAAATTAAAATTAACCACAACAGAACAAGGTTAACGCAAACTTTCTTCACCAACAGGGTAGTGGAACACTGGAACCAGCTGCCAGAAAACATCGTCAGTAGCAGCACATTGAACATCTTTAAAAACAGCATAGACAATCATTATAAGAATAGAGGGCTTGCTTTTCAGTATTACAGGGAGGGCTGATTGGCAGATTTGGTGGGCAACTGGTTCAGTGTACAGAGTGCAACCAAGAAGGGCCCTTGTGGCTCAGAGTTGCACTAATCTTTTATGTCTTTATGTCTTTATGTCTATGATAGCTCATTTTTTCTTGTGCTTGTCAAATGATGGGTAATTATTGCCAGGGGAAATTATTCGCCACATTGTCTTAATCATGTTGACAAACATTGTATTGGAAAGATTACAAGAATTGCGAAACTATTCTAATACACAAATTTATAAAAGTTTCGTCTTGCAGTAACATATGAGTGGTCTGGGACAATGCAGTTTGACAGGTAGGTACCTGCAATCATTGGTTGGAATGTATTTTGTGACACACTACCATGCGTCTGTGGGCAATAGATCTATCTGTTGTGTTCCAAAATGATATTGTGTTCGGTAGAAATATAAACCTATACTGTGAAATGTAGTTGAAAACTGAGGCATTTAAGCACATAAAAACAAAAATCAAGAGATGTTCGGTATTCTTTGTTACTTTTGCTTCATATGATTCCACCAGGTTTCGATGATTCATCTTCATAAAAATTAAGAGAGTATGTAATGATTTAACTCTATAGCTCATTGGTCCTGCTAATTAATTCGCAAGGAGGAAATACTTAAAAAATTCAAGTCACAATACCTATGGTATGCATAAGTATTGTGCATATGTTTTTCCCTTCAAGTAATTTTGTACTTGTTGGTTTTTTCCTCACTGGTCGCATCACGCTAACTACGTTTCCAAATATTACAGTCATTTCCTCCGCAATTTTTCATTTCTTAGTGGGCAGAAAAAGTAACACCAAGAAAAGGAGCTTTGATCTGGGTCATATAGCATACCAAATAATGTTAATTAAAAGGAAGAATGCAGCATGATCTAGACTAACCTAGACTAAGTTCTAATGTAGGATAAAGCTTAGGAAGATGGAAAAAATAGAACAATTTTTTATCTGAAACATGAAATTAAAAACCTACCCTAACCTAACAGCATAAGTTGCTTTTGAAGACAAAAAGGAACTTGAGGAACAAAGAGCAATTTTTACAACTAAAAAATTGACTAAACCTAACCTAATTTGCTGTATTGTATTTGCTTACTACAGGTACCATGTGTCTGAAACCTGTCTTGTGAATATCTTTAAGCCCAATAATACTGTACTGTACTGGGTGTATTGTTGAATAACTGTTTATTTTTATGTGCTGTGTTACTATGAATTTATTGGTCCCTGGCATGTATGGAGCCAGAAAATGTAATTTATAAAAATCTGGATAAAAAACCCAGCCTGCGCCGAGCGTGGCAAGTTTGACCCCTTACAGTGACTCCCGGCGTTGAAGTCTCCTCGTTAGTTACGCGCACACTAACACCAGGCGACGGCTCGAGCCGCGCCGCCGCGCCCAAGGACAGGTGTGTTTTAGCGTCTGTTAACCAGTGGTGGATCCAGAAGGGGGGCCATGGGACCATGTCCCCTTCCTTGGGCCCTGAAAAAGGGGACCTTGGGCTCCGAAAAATGGTCCCTTGGGCTTCGAAAAATGGGCCCATTTTGTCCCCAGGGGACTTTCTTGGCTCCAAAAGAGCCATTTTACTCAATATATTGAGGAAATTCACTAATTTTGAAGGGGCCCTTCTAAGTTACAGGGGGCCCAAAAACCAAAGGAGGGGCCCAAAAGGCTTTCGCTCCCTACTTGCGCAAATCCCGGATCCGCCACTGCTGTTAACGCGACACCCCAGAACGAATTTCTCCTATTTAACGACAGACATACCTTTGATTTATATATCTTCGTTCGTTTTGCACAATTCGTTTTGCATCGCACATGGAAGCTACCGGACCTGTGGGAGGCGGCTGATGGGGTACCCCTGCCCGTAGGAAGAGGTTATGGAAATAGAGGGCCTTCCCTCGGCCGGTAGCGCTCGCGCCCTGTTTGTTTGCTCAGTGGACCGGCGCAGCGCCGCCTGAACCCTCGGGTCTTTTCTCGGCTGGATTACCCTTGGCGTTTCGATATTTTCGTCCCTCGTTCAGTGTGTGTCCGACTACTGAGGCGTCAAGCAGCGGCATCCATTTCCCCAGCATCTTACCGAAGGTCATGTCAGTAAAACGGGAGGGCCTACGTTATGGTTAAGGGTGCGCGAACACCATCCCCCCCCCAGAACCTTTTCAGTGTCATAACATTGTAAAGCTAATATCCTACGAATGCTAAGGAGATTGAAGTTCATATTAACTTTAACCTTGGTAAATCATTGAACAAAGCAAATGTCATGTCCTCAATTTTACCTGACTTTTGTCCCGGAATTGGGAATTTGGTCACGTGTAGAAAAGCTTTTCGGAAACTATATTAAAAAGCACTATATTTTGATGGCCGCAAAGACGAAACATTCACCGGCAAATCGACCACAATGAAAGAAGAACATGTGGCGGTGGCGGTGGAGCCTGGCTCAAAGTACCTCACACACTTCACTCCGGAAAGTGGACGAGCCATCCACCAAGTGAGGAAACTGACTGACATCGCCATTGACAACGCCGCCGACGTCAGAGTGCTCGGCTGCGACGGCACCGCCGTTAACACCGGCAGGGATGGCGGCGCGTGCCGGCTCTTTGAGCTGAGCCAAGACTCGCCTCGTGCCGTCCACTGGTTCGTCTGCCAGCTCCACGCGAATGAGCTGCTCCTGCGGGCGGTGTTCACCGAACTGGACGGCTCAACCACCGGGTCCAAGTCCTTCTCGGTACCGCTGGGTCGGGCCGGCAGTGGCGACGTCCACCGCCTAGAAGTGGCGTCGTTCCGCGCTGTGGCGGGGCCACTGCCAGACCTCCCGGACCAGCTGGTGGCTGACCTCAGCACGGACCAGCAGCTTCTCTACCGACTCGCCAGAGGGGTGGATGCCGGCAAACTTCTGGACGGCAGCGACGCGCATCGCCAGATCGGACCTGTTAATCACGCCAGGTACGTACGAGCCGTTGTCAACAACCGAAAGTGTCTAAACTGAAATTCAGACACTTAAGCGCGCTAGTCAATTCATGTCAATGGAACGGGGAAGGTGGTGGGGTCATGTCCCAATTATTTCAGTTCTCAAGTATATTAGCTTTATAATATTTGATACTACAATTTTAGATGAGAAGTGTCTTTATAAGACAAGAGTGGCCCAATGAGCCAATGTTCATTTGTCATTCTACATCAACATTAGTTTTCTGTCCGTTTGCCTACGTTTTTTTATTATAAATTTTATATAGCTTGTCTAACGCTGCCTTGGCGGCTATCGCAGGTGGCTCACACTGGCCGCGCGAATGCTGCGCGTCTACATCGGGTCAGCGTCACCGACGGCCGAGTTGACCCAGCTGGTCGCATTCCTGATGGGTCACTACATCACTATGTGATTCTACATCAGGGCCAACAGCACCTGCACTAGCGGCACCTTGAACAGCATGCGAAGCGTGGAGCTCCGACGGATGCTGCCCACTCGGCTGCAGGACATTATCAGGCCAGTGATGCAGCGGAACGCCTACTGGGTACATCCGGAGGCTGTTCTGCTGGCGATGGTGGCGGACTCTGACGCTGCGGTGCGCGCCCGGGCCGTGGGTGTGATCCAACGGTGTCGGCAGCAACCGCAAGAGGGAGTCAGACCGTTCAAGCTGCCGACCATCAACTTCGCCGCCACCCACTACACGGAGCTGCTTGACTGGGAGAAGGAGCTGATCACCGAGCCGCCGCTGACAACCGACCTCACGGACGTCGAGCTACAGGGCATCTGCAGCCAGCCACTCCAAGTCGCCTCCTTCCCCGTCCACACTGTGGCGGTGGAGCGGGCGGTGAAGGTGGTGACCGAGGCAGCCGGCGCGGTGATGGGCGAGGAACGCAGGCATGGCTGGATCAGCAGCCGGCTCGCGCACCGCCGGCAGCTGCCAAGCATCCACAGCAAACAATCTTTCGTGAAATCTCTGGCTGAAGATGTATAAATAAACGGTATGTCTGTCGTTGAATAGCAGAAATTCGTTCTGGGGTGTCGTGTTAACAGCAGTGGCGGATCCGGATTTGCTCAAGTAGGGAGCGAAAGACTTTTGGGCCCCCCTTTGGTTGTTGGGCCCCCTGTAACTTAGAAGGGCCCCCTTCAAAATTAGTGAATTTCTACAATATTTTGAGTAAAAATGGCTCTTTTGGAGCCAAGAAAGGCCCCTGGGGACAAAATGGGCCCATTTTTTCGAAGCCCAAGGGACCATTTTTCGGAGCCCAAGGTCCCCTTTTTCCGGGCCCAAGGGAGGGGACATGGTCCCATGGCCCCCCTTCTGGATCCACCACTGGTTAACAGACGCTAAAACACACCTGCCCTTGGGCGCGGCGGCGCGGCTCGAGCCGCCGCCTGGTGTTAGTGTGCGCGTAACTAACGAGGAGACTTCAACGCCGGGCGTCACTCTAAGGGGTCAAACTTGCCACGCTCGGCGCAGGCTGGGTTTTTTTATCCAGATTTTTTTAAATTACATTTTCTGGCTCCAGACATGACGGGGACCAATAATATCATAGTAACACATCGAGTTTTTCCGGATGATACACCCTACTGTACATACAGGTTGTCTTAATAAGAGGGTATAAATGATGCCAAACACCAATGTGGAATATTGTTCCCCTTGGTTTGCCAGTCACCAAATCTGGAATACCTCAGGCATTGTTGTTGAATGTGAATATCAGTAAATGTATTGTTCAATGCTGTTGCAGAATATCAAGAAAAGTCAAAACAAACTACATTTATTACCATAATCATGAGGAGGTGACCACTCATTTTTGTCATCAATCCCATATTTTTAATTAGCAAGCCAAAGAATACAGAAAATAATTAAACTTTGTATGTTGCAATATATTCTGAAAGTTACACTAAAATGCTAGAAAAACATATAAAGCTAACTTACTCATCCTGGATAATTTGCTGCATGCTGATGTTTGTTTCCCTCCACCCTAATAATGTTGGATCTCTTGCTGCCTAATCATGATTGATAGTATAAAGTCAACATCAATTCAATGTTAAGGGTTCTTACGGGTTCAAATACAACTTGCACCACTTGAGAGTGGGGTGGTGTACCCTTAGATCAAAGCTTCAGCTGCGCGACAGTTCGGAATTATTTTCTCGGACCACTCGGGTGGATTGAGCGAGGTGTCAACATTCCATTTACCCAACTATGACTGAACAAGCCGTAACAGTTGGCCACTCCCGAGGCACCTCAGCATCTTCATAAATCCAAAGGCTGTGGAATCTCGCCAACCTTCAAGTCGTGGCGGGGCGCCGAGCTTGTGAACGTTCCATTGGTGAACAGCACACAACTGCCCCGCTTTTTAGCAGTTGCATGGACTCTTAGTGACATTATGCATGGGTGTCGTGACGGACCTTGGATGGGGTAGTGACGGCACGAGAGGGTTTTTAAAAAGTTATTTTTGATGCAAAGTAATTCTGCAAAATACTCAATCATTCTTATATTGTTAAATTGCATAAAGCTTCCAGCGACCAGGCCCTTAGGGCTTAAATATGTTATGTTAGCTGGGATAGGAAGGCGTGCCCGCTTTCAGTCATTCAACACTCCCACCCTTAGAATTTATATTTGGTCGGAGTATGGTGGGCTTTGATGGTAAGCCTGCATACGTCAGAGGACGTGACCTCTTCGTGAAAGTTCTCGACTAGGCCACGTCCACTAGAGGCGTAGGAACGTTTCAAAAAGTGTGCATGTGTATGTGGGAGGGGGGGGGGAAACCTTTGAACCATGAAAAGTGGGGGACCATGCCATTCCTCCCCTGTTTCCACACCTATGATGTTTACTCGTTTTGCCGATGCCGGTGGATTCAGTAGCGGTGGAAATGACGAGGGCAGTGGCATATCCAAGGGGATAAAAGAAAGCAAAAACAATTCTTGGTTTCGGGTATTTTATAATATCATGTTCAGGTCCTACCGTATCCAGATAAGTATTACAATAATTAGCATTAATTTATACATCACTCGATCCGATTCAAAACAGGCTCGCTGTACCCACACTTCGCGGTGAAGGCGAAGACAAGCATTTGCCTTCACAAGTGGTGACCTTAGCATTATCTATATGATGCTGCTTGGTGAATAATGCATTTAAAACAAGGTTTGTTTCATGTGAAAGAAGAAAAATAAGTAAAGTCCCGTACATCAGCACCCTTACCAGATGCACCAAATGGACAACGTCCTCGCAGACATCGTTGCGATGTTATTTCATCTTTAATGAAATTTGACGATGTATAGCGGCAGTGTCAGTTGATCAGGGATACCTTCATCCCTGGTATCCCTGATCTCAAGAAGAAATGAGTTCGACCTTCGATTTTTATAATTAGTGTGAGTCCTAAACACTTTGATAGAGTACGACACGGCACGTCGAATGACTCCACTTGATGTGGGATGATAGGTATGACAGCCGTCATACCATGTGGCTAATGTATAGTCTATATGTATGACTGCAGGTGTGCCTTGAATGTATGTCTGTGATTTATGAATGGAATTAGGACGTGGAATGTTGGATGAATGCTAGATGAATACTGGATGAATGTTAGATGAATGCTGGATGAATGTTGACGTGTATATGACATGTGAAATGTCAGTTGGGCTGTGGCGCCTCGAAACTGCCGGCTGCCTATGTGCAGACGGCACACAGGCAACCGGCTACACACAGGCCCCAACGTGCCGGCTGCACGTCGGGGCTTGCGCCCGAACAGGTCGCCGTAGGGCGGCAACCTTCATGTTAGGGGGCACATGCCCCATTCCATTCCCCCTGTATCTGTCCGTGACTTCTGCATCTGCCAGCTGACAGCTGGCCGCGTTCAGGCTCACAGTTTTATATTTTCTTCGAAGAAGAAAGACCTCTCTCCGACGCCGACGGATGGTGCTTTTCGGGTCCCTGGAATCCAAAAAGACTGCTCTAACTTGGAGTAGGAGTGCAGTAGGAGATGCCCCGCATGTCAGTGAGCTGTTGAAAACTTTTCTTCAAGGGTTACCGTAGGCAGCTTGGGCAACATCATCACTGCTGTGAGAGGAAGCTTCTCTTGACCAACTGGCTACCTTCCTGGGTGGCAGGTCACCAAAATGTGCGGTCGGACATCATAGTTTCAGGGCCATCGGCGGTTCCATAGGTGGGACCATTTGTGGGACCATTGATGGGATCATCAGCAGAGCCATCGGCGGGGACCCGCCGATGGCCCCGCCGTTTCAATCTCACAATCGAGGTGGTGGTGGGGGCGAAATTAACTATTGGAGGGGCAAAATTGAACATGGTGGGGGCATATCCCTAAAAAATGTGCAAAACAAACACGCCTGATTGCAGGACTCCAATCCATTTGTATTAAGGATCTTGCACTCTTGTGCACACACATCCAGCGCACTCCTCCACCCCGGCTCTTTTGATGACTTTTTTTTTCGTGCAACGTTTCTTTTTGGCAACCAGGGCGTTTTTGAAGACCCCGATATGTTTACTTAGTGCCCAGTCATTTTTATCTTTTTGGGGCCATGCTGTTTTTTGCGGGCTCAGCCTGTTTTTGAGGCCTTTACGTGATCGTAGGGCAGTGGTGTGCTTTACGGGCCTCCTGGATATCTTTTAAAGCTCTCCGTGTATATTTAGGGCTGCACCGCGTGTTTCAAGGTCGTGCCTGTTTTTGTGAGACTAGTAGCCCTTTGGAGGGGCCGATGCATTTTCGGCTTCCAGTTGTGCTCTCAGGGTCCCGCTATATATTTCGGGCTTCTGACGCATGTTTCTGGGACCCATCCTCATTTTGGTGGCTCCGGTAAGATTTATGTCGGTCTCGGTGCGACTTTTCCGGTGCAGGCGCGTGGTTCTGGAGACCCGAAGTCGGTTTGCTGTGGTCAACGCAATTTTGTGGATCTCTTCTGAATTTGTCAAGTCCTAGTTTCGGACACATTTTGAATCACCGGTGCCATGTCGGTATGTTGCCTTGTTGTCGCCATGTTGCCGCCCCGGTAGCTCAGTTGGTTAGAGCGCTGGCCTGCATAGGTCTCCCCTGTACTGGCAACACAGGGTTCGAGTCGCTTTGCACGCTCGCATTTAGCCCCCGGCCGGGAGTGTCCGTTGGCACCTGTCCCGATAAGGCAGGGGACCAGCTACCGTGTGGCCGTGTCGGTGCATTGGAGGCACGTTAAACTTTCGGTCCAAATTCTGCCGTTGAGCTGGAGTTCATGGATCGGGTGGTGGGGTCAGGGTTCACGCAACAAGCTCTGCTTAGCAATAGAACCCTGGTTCCTCAAGCCACCCCAGCAACAATTCGGATCAAATTTATTAATTTATATAAAAAAAAATTATTTGTGCCCGCCTCGATTTGTGGAGATCCCGTATGTCTTTTTTTATCCGGGGCCATAACGATTTTTTTGGAAGCATCTGGTGCTATGCTTTGGGCTACTGAGCGATTTCCCGGTTCGGATTTTTTTTTCTCGAAATCCCTCCTTATTTTCGAGGGCTATGGTTATATCCGGACTACTGACGGGTATTGTGGGTCCCGTGCGCGATATTTGTGAGACAGCTCTGGTTTGTGGAGCCTCTGGTAATCAGGTGGGTCCACAATGCGATTTTAGGGTGTCCTGTCGCAAATTTTCTCGCCTTGACGCTAGTTTTGTGGGGTTCGTTGCATTTATTTGGAGCCTCCTGCGCGATTTGGTGGGGCCCAGCGCGATTTTTTTGGGCCCCGGCACGATTCTTAGGACCTATCTCTCACAGGAGGGTGTGGGGAATTGGACCCTTTGGACATCACTCCTGATTTACTTCGCGCGATATTTCAGACCCCCATTGCGATTCTTCGGCCTCACGTTTATATTTTTTCCTTGCTCTCACGTTTTTTTCCGGGACCCAACAGGATTTTGGGAGATGTTGACGCGACTTTTGAGGCCACAGCCTGACATCCCGGGTCAGAATCGATATTTTGGGATCAGTCGTTACTTTTTGGGCTCCCAGTCATTTTCAAGGGCTGCGACAAGACTGTGCTTTTGTGGATCAAAGTGCGGTTTTTGGCCTCGGTGTGATTTGCTTGGATCCATAGAGCGATTTTTGGGGGCCTTGACACTCTGGGGATGGAATGCGTTTTGGGCGGGCATAATTGTTGATTCGCCAGAGTGTTTTTCGACATCTGGGTTGTTTTCTTGGCCTCAGCTCCATTTACTCTGGGTCCCGACGAGTCTTCCGGGGCCCCAATGCCCTGTCGAGGCCCTGGCATGATTTTCAGAGCCCCAACGCGACTTCTCGGAACTCAAAGGCTTGGGAGCAATTTTTATGGCCCCTGTCCGTTCTTCTTGGGCTCATATTGTCATTTTCAAGGACCCCGGCACAACATTTATCGGCTCACAACGTGATTTTCAGGGGCAATGCACGAACTTTTGAGGCCCTCGGCGTCATGTTCCATGGCCCGTTTTCTTTGCGCCTTAGCGTGATTTTCAAGGACCCCGGCATAAATTTTTGGTGGCCCTAGCATGATTTTTAGAAGCCCAGACCCAAACGTTTGAGACCGCCAGTGGCTTCAGGGGCCCTGGTCCGATTTTCTGGGACACCAACACGATTGTCAGTGGCCCTAGCCCGTACCTTTTTTTAACACGAACTTCACTTTGAAGGGCCCCGGTGATTTTTATTGGGCTCCAGCATGCTTTCCAGGCGCTCGGCCCGACTTTTTTTGGCCCACATCGTGATTCCCAACGCCCTGGCCCAAAACGTGAATCTTATGGCACGGCTTTTGAGCCCCCAGCATGGTTTTCAGGAGCCCTGACCCTCGACGTTATTTGCGTGTTCGCCGGCCGGACCTTTTAAGGCTGCAGATTTTAAGAGGCTACGCTTGACTTTTGTGGGGCCCCAGACACATATTCTGGGGCCCGATTCCACTTATTTTTAGCCCCAGCCTCATTTTTACCCGCACCGGACCGATTTTTTCTGGGCACAATGTGATTTTCAGGGACCTCGGTGCGGCTTTGTGGGCATAATCAGGCGCCACTGCGCAACTTTTTTGGGCCCTGAACACGATTTTCAAGGACCCAGGCGCGTTTTTTGGTGGCCCTAGTGGGATACCCAGGGAGCCTGGCGTATTTTTTTCCAAACCCCGGCCCCGTCCTTGGGAGAACCACAACTTCCTAGAGGCGGGGAGCAATTGGCCCCAATGTCCCCACCCCTCGCCACTTCGGTACGCCGCTGTGGTGTGGTGTTGATATTACGCTTATCATGTGAACGAAAAAAAAGGAAGGAAATTGCGAGTCATTAGGAACGGCATATTCCCAGCACTGTTACATCGCATTGCACGCTGGATAACGAATTTATTACGTGTTTCCCAGGCTGCGTTGGGCTTCGCTACTACCGTGGTCCGTGGTGGTAGAAGCTGCCAAGACCGAGAGGCATCAGCAACTTTAAATGGATGCCACCTTCCGTGTCGCCCCCAAGCTGTTCACTCAGCCGCTCGTCATTTTCGTGATAATCAACAATGCGGTACTTCCTACAATCTTTGTCTAGATGTCGAGAGTGGGTGAGAGTGAGAGTGAGAAATAGAGAGGAGAGAGTATCAGAGGAGTGTCAGAAGAGGGTGTCATAGGAGAGTGTCAGGGGAGTATCCGAGGAGTGCCAGAGGAGAGAATGCCAGAGGAGAGATAGAGATATAGAGCTAGAGTGTGTGTGTCAGAGAGAATGTCAGAGAGAGTGTCAGAGAGTGTCAGAGAGTGTCAGAGAGTGTCAGAGTGTCAGAGTGTCAGAGTGTCATGGAGTGTCAGAGTGTCAGAGAGTGTCAGAGTGTCAGAGATTGTCAGAGTGTCAGAGAGTGTCAGAGAGTGTCAGAGAGTGTCAGAGTGTCAGAGAGTGTCAGAGAGTGTCGGAGAGTGTCAGAGAGTGTCAGAGAGTGTCAGAGGGAGAGAGAGAGTGTCAGAGAGTGTCAGAGAGAGAGAGAGAGTGTCAGAGAGAGAGAGAGAGAGAGAGTGTCAGAGAGAGAGAGAGAGAGAGAGAGAGAGAGAGAGAGAGAGAGAGAGAGAGAGAGAGAGAGAGAGAGAGAGAGAGAGAGAGAGAGAGAGAGAGAGAGAGAGACAGAGAGAGAGAGAGAGAGAGAGAGAGAGACAGAGAGAGAGAGAGAGACAGAGAGAGAGACAGAGAGAGAGAGAGACAGAGAGAGACAGAGAGAGAGAGAGAGAGAGAGAGAGAGAGAGACAGAGAGAGAGAGAGAGACAGAGAGAGAGAGACAGAGAGAGAGACAGAGAGAGAGACAGAGAGAGAGAGACAGAGAGACAGAGAGAGAGAGAGACAGAGAGAGAGAGAGACAGAGAGAGACAGAGAGAGACAGAGAGAGAGAGAGAGAGAGAGAGAGAGAGAGAGAGAGAGACAGAGAGAGAGAGAGACAGAGAGAGAGAGACAGAGAGAGACAGAGAGAGAGAGAAGAGAGAGAGAGAGAGAGAGAGAGACAGAGAGACAGAGAGAGAGAGAGAGAGAGAGAGAGACAGAGAGAGAGAGAGAGAGAGACAGAGAGAGAGAGAGAGAGAGAGAGAGACAGAGAGAGAGAGACAGAGAGAGAGACAGAGAGAGAGAGAGAGAGAGAGAGACAGAGAGAGAGAGAGACAGAGAAGACAGAGAGAGAGAGAGAGAGAGACAGAGAGAGAGAGAGAGAGAGAGAGAGAGAGACAGAGAGAGAGAGAGACAGAGAGAGAGACAGAGAGAGAGACAGAGAGAGAGACAGAGAGAGAGACAGAGAGAGAGGCAGAGTGAGGCAGAGTGAGGCAGAGTGAGTGAGTCAGAGAGAAAGAGAGTCAGAGAGAATGTGTCAGAGTTTTTGACTGGACCGGATTGTCACAAATACGTATCCACAATCGGCAGGTGGGTGGGAGCAGGTCAACCTGCAGCTCCAGTATAAGCGGGGGGGGGGGGGGACTGTTCGTCAGGGCAAAGCTCTGACACCAGCAGGCCGGTATATCTGCCCCCGGTCGGGACGAGAACAGGTCTTCCTGACTTCCCAAGCTCCGCTTCAGACGACCTGTGGCGACTACATCGTGTGGCTGAGCCAGGCTTGTGTGTGAACCCGCTTCTGTTGACCCATGCAACTAGAATATAACAACACTGGTATTCCGGTACAACCCTTTGTTAAACCACAAAAAAATAAACCCTTCCATCTAACAGTCGAATTATCATTGCCATGCATTATCTGGCATGTCGTGCCTTGCTAAACATAGGCTTTTTGATTCCGGGGACGCCTTCAATGATGTTACGTACAAGACAGCTGTCTTGTACGTAGCATCATTGAAGACGTTTTCGGAATCAAAACGCCTATGATTAACAAGGCGCGACATGCCATAGATAATAAAATATAGCGGTGAGAATTCGATCGCTAGATGAAATTGCTCTTTTGCTGTTTGATTACGGGTTGTACCCGATTATACACAGGGAGCAAAGTAACTTTCGACTGTATTTTCTAAGCATCGAGGAAAGGTCATCGTATGATATTCACATGATGTTTCTCGCCAGAGTGCTAAATAATTTAATTTATTTGTACTTTTGTATTGTTGGCTACCACACACACCGCACTAGCCCGGATCAGCAATTTCCGGAACAGACATTCGTCTTGATATCAATTTACCAACAACACTTAGGAGATGAATTAGCCTACCCCTTATCTTAGAATAAGGTGGGATGGCGAGGATTCTGGGGCAGGGAATCCAGAAAATATCAAGGTAATGGTTAGCTCCACGACCCCACGCTAGCATGTTTCACTCGCTATGCCGGCATCAGGAAGAAGTTTTACTGGCATAAGTGTTTTTTTCATTGGCACAGACACTTGGCTTTGCGCCTGTCCATCGAATGCAATTTTTCAGATATGCGCGGTGTGCCTAAATGCATGGTCAAGAACCGTCCGAAGAGGAGTTATTTTGCTCTGCTTTCACGCAGCAGGATGTGTCACGACGGTGATCATCACATGCCGCGGACATGCGAGGTGACCGCCTTGCTAGGGCACATTTGAAGAGCGTCCCTGGGAGCTGTACTTGTAACGTTGTAGACGCCATCGAGAATAAAGGCTTCCCGAGCTTCATGGTGCTGTCTTATATTACAAACCTCCATGGGCACGGACAGAACAGATACGCGCGACGTCAAGGTCAAGAATGCCACGCAACAGTGATTGGTCGGTCGATTGGTTGGTTATGGCTGTACGACACACTGAGCAGCTGAGGCCATAAGACTTCGTCTGCGTTCCATCTTGGCAGAGAGGGCGGGCACCGCCGCGAATCGGATTTGGATTTGGCTGGATTGGCTTTCGTTCGGTCCTGTCGGAAGATCGATGTTTGTGAGCATCAGCATAGTGCGAATTGTGACGACTTCGCACATTCACACATCCCGCTCGGAAACGCACTCATAGAAGTTGTCAAAGGTACTCGACCATGGGCTCCTGGTCACCATGCGGCCAAGTTCTTATTTAGCAAGAGCGACTTCAACTCGTGGTCTGAACACCATGATCGCGTACTGACCAAACGAGCACACCATGAGACAGGTAACACAAGTTCAAAACGAGCATATCAACTATGAGCACCCAAATCAAGTCAACCCTAACTCACACGGTGAGATCAATGCTAATCAAGATGAAGCCCTGGCTTGATAAACACAGATAGCCGAAAACATTGCTGTACCTATCATAGGGTCACTTGAGTGAACTCAAACATACTGAACTTACGGCAACATGCCCTGTTGTTGCGAGCGTGACGCCTGCCAGACATCTGAATAGCAGACTGACACATGCCACGAAGATCTCCACACAAGTTGTCGACGTACTTGGCCACCGAAACAGATCTGAACGCAAGTGGGTGGTTTCTTTTGGAATATATAGGTAATCGAGGCTCACACCTAAATATTAGAGCGTACACACTAGCCAAGAGACCGGGTCACCTGTGAGCGATAACCCATCATCAACAATGTCAGGTGCTGTTCCCACTCGGTATGGTTCTCTGAAAGATATTCCGCCAACATGTCAGTGACGGTGCGGATCATTCGCTTCCTGTGGGTGATGACTCGTTGCATTAGTTTTCTTTACACCAATAATACGGATACCTCAACCACAATCTGGCCTACAAAATTTGCCACACAAATCGCGTGCGAGTTGCAGGGACAACCGTATCGTGCCAAGAACCCACAAGTCAACAGTGGCAACAGCGGTAATTTTCACGTTCATCAGAGGGAAAACTTGCATCCACCGGATGCAATAATTGCAACACACCAAAAGATATGACTTCTTAGCGTGGTCGGCAGGTTAGTCAGGAAATATCTTGAGTCTCATATGGCGCGCCGGTTTGAAGCTAGCCCTGCTGAAGCTGTAGGGCGCCATGGGCGCCTGAGGGCGAGGTACTCGAATCACACCACACAGACAGACAGGCACAGTGATTGGTGTGTTGCAATGATTGAAGCTGTAGGGCGCCATGAGCGCCTGGGGGCGAGGTATCTGAGGTACTCGAATCACACCACACAGACAGACAGGCACAGCGATTGGTGTGTTGCAATGATTGAAGCTGTAGGGCGCCATGAGCGCCTGGACAGACAGACATACAGACAGACATACGGACATGTAGACAGACAGACAGACATGCAGACAGGCAGACAGGCAGACAGACACAGAGAAAAAGAGACACAGAAGCAGACAGACACAGACATGCAGATAAACAGACACAGGCAGACAAATGGACACACAAAGGGATAGACATCAGTGGAAACGGTCTTCGACCCTTTTGTTTAACTAGACACACATCTATTTTTATTTCTCAATTGCATCAATTTATTCAAGCTTCCTCTTTTATACCGGAATTTCAGTCCACAAAGCATGTCATTTTCACATATATCCTGAGCAGTCTTTGAACATTGGAACCCTTCAACCAGAACAGATTTGTTAAGAGGATTGTACGAATCCCCAAATCACATCATGACATCGACAAAAACATCGTCTTTGTAACATGTACCTAGCTGAAGTGCATTGTTTCCCTGCTGCACAGTCATTTGAAACTACCACACTTAAATCTTCTTCGTCTTCAATGACATCCACTTCCCAACCTCCCATTGGACAATCCAATATGTCATTTTCAGACCCCAGATGCATAACCTAACACCTTTCGTCATTGAAAGGTATCTGCCCTTGATCAGCCAACTTTTTGATGTTCTGTGAGTCCAGTTGAATATTACTAGATTGATCACTACTGTTAGCCCCTCTTACCAGCTTCATGTCATCAGCAAATTTGAGTACTATAAGACTGAATAAATTTGAATTTGAATTCTCCAAAACCATACCCTAATGTTGTTCACAAAGATGATAGGGAAAAGCGCACTTGGAATATAGCCATTCAACACTCCACTCAGAATATCCTTCCATTCACATACATTTAACACTGTCCTTTGTTTTCCACCACTTAACCATGCCTCTATCAAACATTGAACTTTGTGACCAATTCCATGCTGCTCTAGTTGAGAAATTGGATGTCTGTGTGTTAACTATATTGAAAGCTTTGCTGAAGTCTAAATGCAAGGCATCTATCCAGTTTTGATTATGTACTTCTCTAGATATATACTCCATGAACTCCAGTATTTACATACACCTGAACCTGAATCCATAAAAATTGGTCAATGATTCAGGCTCAGGTTCAGGCTCATCTATCTTGATAGGTACAACCGTTTCAAGGGATACTTAAAGATGGGTTTTGGTCCGGGAGATCTCACTTAGCTAGCCTACCGGGAAGCTAAGCGAGATCTCCCACACCAAAACCCATGCTAAAGTATCCCTTAGAAGGTTGTGCATATCAAGATAGATGAGCCTGAACCTGAATCCTTGGCCAATTTGTCCAGTACCTTACACATTGGTAAGGTGAAACTGACCAGCCTGTAGCTTGCTTCACACTTCATACTCCCAATTTTTGAAAATTCATACCTTTGTATTTTGCCAATTTTCAGTTACGTCAGTTTACCAGAAAAATAATAATATTGAGGGGAACTGCAAAACTTGAGCACATCATATATCATGAAGCCAAGCAGCTGCATCATGTTTTACTTTCTACAACAGTTTTATACATGCTCTGTAGTTATTGTAGGACCTTCCAACCCACCTCTTGCCATAGCATAGCTGGCAGTGGCATACAATGCACCTGAGTTCTCCTTAGTACATACCGAAGAAAATTGTTTGCTTAGGGACTTAATAATATCGCAACCATGAATCATTATTTCACCATCTACCTCCAGTGCCCCTCAATTAAATTATTTATATTTCAGATTGTAGAAGCTAATGAACCACTTAGCATTGCCTGCTGAACATGTTGAAGCTAATTTATTTTTCAACCAGTTTTTAGATGTCCTTCCTACACACCTAACTATATTTCTAGTTATTCTACATACTTCCATGCATGTCTTAGAGTTCAGATTTTTTAGTTTCTTCAATGTCTATTTCTTTGCAAAATGTTTAGGAAATGCCTTGAAGAGGACCTGCTTTTACACCAGTTTGTATCGGAACCTACCCGGCCTGGTTCATTCTTGGACCTTGTATTCTCGGATTTAAGTGACTTGGTTCAAGACTTGACTGTAGGAGAAACTCTGGGAAGACGTGTCCATAACATAGTTAGATTCAAGGCACATGTAGGGGAAATTATCAAGGATAATTTGGTAAAGGTTCCAAATTTCAACAGAGCAGACTTTGACAGCATGAGAGCGGCTTTAAGTGCCATCAGATGGGAAGAAGAATTCTCCAATTTAAATGCCTGTGAAATGTGGGAAAAGTTCAAATCTTACCTGAAGGAAATTCAGATTAGACCTGTCCCCCAAAAGCAAAGACGCAAAAGAAGGGTAGGAAAGCCAGCATGGTTTACACCAGACTTGAGAAAAGCAATTAAGGCTAAGAAAACTGCAATTAGAGTCTTTACAGAAGCCTCAAATGTCATTAATCTAAAGGCGTATCGAAAAGCTAGAGACCCTGTGAAGCAAAAAACCAGACCAACAAAGCGAGCAAAAGAACTGGATTTACCTAGAAACTGTAATGGGGACAGTAAAAAGTTCTTTAGTTTCTACAAGCTGAGTAAAGTTTCTAGCACAATTGGTCCACTGGAAGTAAACAGGACTACATTGGGTGAGGATGGTGAGATGGTTGAGGAGCTGAGCAAGCAGTTTTAATCAGTGTTTACATTGGAAGATATGACCAATCTGCCGACCGTACACAATAGTTCAGTGACATGTGATCTGACAAATGATGTTGATTTCATTGATAGTGATGTTGTTTACAATCATATCAGGAAAATAAAGCCAAACAAGGCAGCACGGCCTGATGATATTTATGCTAGGGTGTTGCGGGAAACTGAAAAGGAACTGGCATTTCCACTTAGTATCATATTTTGTAGATCAGTTTCACAAAATGGAATTCTAACCGATTGGAAAAGGGCAAATGTAGTTCCTATTTTCAAGAAAAGAGAAAGAGGGAAAGTTGAAAACTATAAGCCAGTAAGTCTCACATCCCTAGTCTGCAAGGTACTCGAAGTCTGGGGTCAGTATTGGGGCCACTACTGTTCATTATATTTGTAAATAACACTGAAAGTGGCCTAAGCAGTAAAGTTTTGTAATTTGCGGATGATTTGAAGGTCTTTAGGGCAATAACAAGTCAACATGAGCATATCTCGCTGCAAAAAGACTTAGACGAACTTGTGAAGTGATCCGAAGAATGGCAAATGAAATTAAATTTTGATAAGTGCAAAATCATGCATGTAGGTAAGCAGCATATGAATGCTCCCATACTTGATGGATGGCCAAGTGCTATCAGTGACCCAACAGGAGAAGGATTTAGGTGTTATTCTAAACACAAAATTTGGGGCATCAGAACAGACCAAGGAAGCCAGGAAGAAGGCACTGAGAATATTCGGGGCAATAAATAGGAATGCATCATACAGAAGTGAGGAAGTCGTCAGGAGGCTTTACTGTGCATATGTTAGGCACACATTTGTAATGCTGCATCCTAGCTTGGTCTCCTAGCTATGAAAAAGATTGTTGGCTTTTAGAGAGAGTACAAAAGAGGGCTACAAAAATGGTTAATGGCATAAGCAACCTGGCATATGAGGAAAGATTGAAGAAATTGAACATGTTTTCACTTAGATATAGAAGGCTGAGAGGAGATCTCATCGAGGTCTTTAAATTTGTTCATGGTCTGGAGAGGGAATATCTTGGGGAAATGTTTGAATTGAACAGAAATGATGTAATTAGAGGTCATGAATTCAAAATTAAAGTTAACCACAGCAGAACAAGATTAAGGCAGACTTTCTTCACCAACAGGGTAGTAGAACACTGGATCCAGCTGCCAGAAAACGTCAGTAGCAGCACATTGAACATCTTTAAAAACAGCATAGCCAATCATTATAAGAATAGAGGGCTTGCTTTTCAGTATTACGGAGAGGGCTGATTGACATATTTGGTGGGCGACTGGTTCAGTGTACAGGGCGCAACCAAGAAGGGCCCCTGTGGCTCATAGTTGCACTTATCTTT
Source organism: Imbricaverruca yamaguchii (assembly GCA_034440575.1). Taxonomy (NCBI): domain Eukaryota; kingdom Metazoa; phylum Arthropoda; class Thecostraca; family Neoverrucidae; genus Imbricaverruca; species Imbricaverruca yamaguchii. The sequence goes on from JAOTOL010001340.1 coordinate 578,051, forward strand.
TATGTCTTTATGTCTTTATGCCTATATGAAAGAAACTGAAACTACCTACGTTGATGTATTGGTACCTATGGCTGTAGGCAGTGTGCCTCGTCACAAATTTAGGAAATTTAGCATTGCCGACATGGTGTTGACCAAGAAATATATATAAAACTTCATTGGTGGCATCCCCTGCCATTAAATTCAGACGTTCCACCACACCAATCTTTGCCTACATTCATGGGTCTTTTTTTCTATATTTCTTAAGGAGAAAGTGCCCCCTCAATGCTGGCTTTGGTCCCAGATGATTTCAGTCTCTAATATTGAGACCCATGGAGATTGCCGTCCAATCATATCGGTCCGACCTTTGGCTTCGTGCATTGTCCCTCCACCCACTATTTTCACAAATCAGAATCAACATTCCTGCCTACATAGGTAGGGTAAAACGCCAAACTCGGGCCACTTTCAGTCTTCAGAAGTGATGTGCTGTTACTTGAACTGGTCGTAGAAAGAGAAGTTTCCAGACTAGCAACATAAATGAACTCTCCTTACGTTGTGGGGACTATTTTCTTCTCTTGGAAAAAATAATTACGCACGTATAGTCAATCAATTTGAAGGAAATTAAAGAATGGCGGGATAATGCACTCGCCGAAACCACGCTTCGCTAACTCAGGCCAGTATCCAGACACATGCCCAACTTGGGGCGCTTTGCTATTTTCTGAAGCCCAATCGGGCCACGTAGTTAATTTCTAAATGCAATGTTTCCTGTTTATTAAATGATAATTTGAAGAGTGGAAATGACAAATTTGCACTCTTCTGATGTTGGTTGATTATTTTTCGGTTTGGGGTAGTGGGTACTGGGGGTGGGAAAAACTTCCTTCCGAGGGATGCGTTCTCAAGACCAACGTGGCACCTTTGGTGGCTGGAAGAAAAGCTTTGCTGTTACTCGAGTGGAGGAAGGGATGCAGTGACATTCTGAGGAGGGTCCATGCTACTGCAAGGTGCTGTTCGGTCTACCCCCCCCCTCCTCACCCACACACACACAGTCTTTGCGGTCATATTCTCACACCTTGACTCGGGGGTTGATACAACCTGTGCTCCAATCTCTAAACTAAGCGTAATACTAAAGCGAGAGGTGTCATCGGAAAGTGCACGAGTGTGGCCAGAAAACACCACCGAAATTTACCCCCCCCCAAAAAAAATGACGTCACGAGGCCAGGGGCCAAAGGTTTCATGACCTACATCATGTTTTTAGCTCTTGGGAGATCATTTTGGGAGATATTTGATTAAAAATTGAAATCAACAAAGGAAGACGAAATCAACCATGACCCTAACATTTTTGCCCACCCAAAAATAAAATTCCCTTCTTTTATTTAATTCCACAATTTTGAGTTCTTACTTTTCTTTAATCTTTATTTTCCTAACGAGTAGAGCGGACCGAAAAACGTTGTTCGAAGATTTAGTGTATTCTTGCTCAATGGGTTTTTCAGTGATTGCACCCCGCACAGTGGAAAAGCCACTCCCCGACGAGGCGGCAGCGGCGGCTCCCGACGAGGAAGCTGGGTGGTCCACAAATAGTCGGCGGTGGAGGTCCCCCACAAGGCGGTGGCGGTGGCGGAAGTTCTCAGCGAGGCCGTAGCGTAGGTCCTTAATGAGGCGGCGGATGCGTCGGTCCCATTGAGGCTTCGGCAACGGTCCCTGACGAGGTGGCGGCAGCGGTCTCCTGCAAGATGGCGGCTGCATCGGTTCCCAGTGAGGCTTCGGCAACGGTCCCCAACGAGGCGGCGGCAGGTGTCCCCGACGAGGCGGAGGAAACGGTCCTTGACGAGATGACGGCTGCGTCGGTGCCCAGTGACGCTTCGGCAACGGCCCCCCAATGAGGCGACGGCAGCGGTCTCCGACGATGCGGCGCCGTAGGTCGCCGACGAGGCAGCGGGCTGCGGCGGTACACAGTGGGGGCGCGGCACAGGTCTGCGACTAGGCAGTGGGGGTATCTAGTATAGCGACCCAGGAAGACGAAGTGGTGACGGTCTCATCGCTTCCCGTCATATCATCTTCATTTTCCATCAGAGAAGTCGCTATATACGAAAAGCTGTATAAACACACAATCATAATGCAATGCTCAACATCTCGCAAGCACAGCATTGACGAAAACAGAAAGCTAACCACGTCCTTCCAACGAGTTAGGATGACATTTTAAAGGGAAAACGTGCCTAGTCCCCGACTCAGCCCACCCGGTCCGAGTTGAGCGGTGAAGAATTGTTGTCCCCCAACTCGGGCCACCATAATAAATGCGGCATATCTATTAAACGTGCAAACAAACAAGCAGGAATAGTGATTAAAAACGTTTAGTGAGGTATTTTGCAGCTTGGAATGCACCATTAATGCCCATCATTTGAAAAACATAAGCTAAAAGCGCACTGCAATAGCGCAGTGTTATCTTAGGTCCCAGCGAGTTAGAGTTCCAGCCAACCGGTAGTAAAGGGACCTGTCCAATGTTCCGTCCTCTGGTTGGTCGTCTGTTACATATTATGTGATTGGCTCAACTTGAGGCGACAGAAGAAAGAACAAATGACGTAATAGTTTCGTTTAACATGCCAATCAGAGTTTTGGTTCGGGACAAGGAGGTTGGAAAGCGTGAGTGGCCCGAGTTGGGCAGTGGCCCAAGTTTGGCGTTTTACCCTACTTAATTATATAAATAAAACTGAAAAGTTACCAAAGTGGGCAGTTTACCATAGTTTCAGCCATTTCTTGTTCACGTTCTAGGAGCGCTGAGTGATCGTCTTTCGCCCCGAAGTTAGCACAACTGAAAATAGCAATATGGCGCCAGTTCGGAACTCATGAAAATGGCGTTCCGTAACACAAATATTCCAACCGTAGTACACATGAGCCCACAATAAGCACAGGAATTACGTGTTTATGACGTCACGACTATTGTGAGCTCAGTCATGCTGTGCTGCTATTGGCTGCCAATGTGCTGCCATTTTGCAATTTGTACCTGCTGTGTACAAAAGCACAACCAGGTCGTGATATTACGACCCGAAAATGAAGACACGATGGAAGGCACAGTGTGGATGTGCTGATGACACGACACTGCTTATGCTTTCATCCTTGACACGCTCTCCTTGTGCTTATTTGTTTTCAGTGATTGATCTTGTTGATAAGTTTGATTTCCTCTGGACCAAAAATGTTAAGATTACAAGCTCGGCAAGTTGTATTTAAATTGAAATGATATCGGAGAGGTTTCGCAAAAGACTGGTGTTCATACAAATTATGGACCTAAATATTTTTATTTGTGCGGAGGTTATGATAAATACAAATGTTACATGTAATCTTCGCCTCGGTTGCAATTCGCAGGGGCGGTCCGTGGCACCCAAATGAGGTGAGGCAGACCAAAAATCGCAGGATTTCGACCAGTATTTTTCATAAGTTTCCATTATTATCTTATGTTAAGATGAGTATGAACAACTTAATTTGGCGCTGCAAGGTGCTAAACCTATCAGCATCGATCCGAAGTCAGTGGATTTCAACCCTCTCCCTGCTGTTCAAATGCTTCCGAAATTGCCGGGAAGTTTTCATATCTAAAATGGAGGGAAATAAAATCATTCATTCATATATTATTGAGGCTTGATATGTTTCCTTTCCATAACCCTAAATGGCTGGCATACACACACACACACACAGGTATATATATATATATGACTATTATTATTATTATATACAATCATTACTATTGTTGTTATTATTATTATTGATCATTTGGCTGCAAAATACATGAAGTTAACGGGAAGCCCCACATCGATGGAGTTCATCTTCCATGGTACACCACGTTAAAAGTCAAATTATTAGTGGACAGAGCCAACCTTGAGGGGGCACTTTTCCTGAAACAAAAGTAGAAGAAGAACACCCCTGGTCTAGATGTATATGAATTAAAAATAGAAAACAATCCTGAAAACCAGCTGCAGGTTCCGTATCTGCACATGTGTGATAAGGCCGTGGTATTCCAACCAGTATAATAGGTACCTCCGCCGGTAGCCTAAATATAATGTTGGCGCCTTTTCCTGGCCGGATGGGTACCATCTTCCTATGGGGGCATATGCCCCCAGTATCCCCACCATTGTTTACGCCCCTGCACCGAGTGGGGAGGAATTATGTTGCAGCTGTTATCTCTTACTTGCTCCTACCCCTCCTTCCCGGCCGCGATCTTCAATTGGCCTGTCTCATCATACTGCTACTACCTGTGGCACCGCGCTATTCCTGCGCGCTTGACATGAATGCGGTCAGCGTGGGTCCAAGCGAAAAATCCTAGTGTTATGGAAAATCCCGCTTATACTCGTGGACAAGATTCTTCACGCTTTCAAATGAACCAAATTTCATCTTATTTCGATGGTATTTAAGATCGCAAATGTGTGGAAAACAGGGAAGTTTCGCTAGAGCGCCTACGGGACTGAGCAATTGTCCAGCCCATGTGACGTCACCGATTGCCGAACGACGTTGGAGACCCTGCGCTACCCTGCGCTTGTTATGAAACGAAAACGCACTATATGGCGATATGTGCGAGAGGATAGCCCCAGCCGACCGGTTATAGAGCTGTTTAAAAGCTAGGGTGTAAATGATGTAAATGCAAATGAGCTTCAATTTTGACCATACTTATGAGAAACCAATGTATATTGGTTTCCAGTTTTTCAACTTTGCTATTTTCTAGTGCATGAAAGCATCATTTTACGAAAATAGCATACAAAAATACTTCTCAGCCCTGCTCAGGTGAGGCACTGCCTTAGTGCCTTACATGGGCTGACCGCCCCTGGCAATTCGTAATAAGAGGTTTCAACAATACTGCCAGCTGGAAAATCTCCTCCCCTATCCCCATATCCAGAAACGTTGCGCTGCTTCATGCACCTGTGAGTCTGTCAACGACATTTACAGGATTGTGGGGGCAGGGAGGCATGCTCTCTGATCCATGGCTGACAAAAGGATAACGCGCGAAGGCCTCAATGTTGTAGCATGAAATCGCACTGCAGGAGAAAGTTTATAGTCCTGATTCACATGCCTTTTGGATACGATTATGTCACTCCCGAGAAGCCCGCCACCGCTCATGTGCAGCAGTGATATTAACTGTTCTATATGAGCCAGCGCCTGCTGCTGCCGCTGATCTTGCGTCCCACACCTGGCGGAAGGGCAGCTGGAAAGTGACGCACCTGGCGCCGGGCGTCGCCACCGGAGATATCTCTGCCCTGCAAAGTTGCATGTTGCATTCCACGCCGGTTTTTTTTCCAACTCCGAGAACTGGTTTCGCCTCGGGTCGACAGTGGTGCCGCCGGCCGTGGATCCAGTTGTCCCGCGTGTCCGGCGGGTGACGCCGACCGACGGCGCCGTTTTTGGAAAGCGCGGGCGACTGGAAGCAGCGGCGGGTGCCGCGACGCCGTCGCTCCGGAAATCCGGCCGGTGCTGTCGGCGGCTGGCCGCGGGCGGCACCTCCCCGCCGCGAGCGCGCGCCAAGCGGCCAAATAATTCGAACTGCCGCCGCCACCGCCGCCGTGTAACGAGCAGCGTTCGGCCAAATACGGCGTCGCGGCAGAAGGTGCCGTTGCGGCGCGCCGGCCCGCCGCGCGTCCTGCCCGCTCCCGCGCCGTCGACGCCGACGAGCGCCGCCGCGTCTGCGCCGGCGCACGACGCAGACGCCCAATATAGAGTTCTGATACTGGAGACGTGCGGCGCGCGAGGTGCGAGCCGCTGGCGGAAGGCGGCGGCATAGCGGCGGCCGACGTCGCACGGTGCGGGCGCCGGCGCGGGCCGGACGGTGGTCGGCAGACTGGCGAGAGACGGTGGCGCGCGGCGGACTGATCGGCGCGCTGAGCATAGAGCGATGCGCCCGCAACACGGTGGTGTGCCCCACGTCACGTAGTGATACCGCAAGGATCGACACCCGTCGCCGCCGGTGCGCATCGGCGGCACCGTGGCGAGCGCTCGGATCCGGTGGCGTGCTGCTGCTGGCCGTGTTGTGACCAGCATGAGAACGGCTGATCGCATCGCGTAGGTGAGAGCGTCGCCGGGGCAGCGCGAATTATCGCGGCCTGCGTATTGTCTGTGGAGACGGCACATCCAATGACGTTGCGTGCGTGCGTGTATGTATACGTGCGTGCGTGCGTGCGTGCGTGCGTACATGCGTACATGCGTGTGTGTGAGTGCGTGCGTGCGTGCGTGTGTGCGTGCGTGCGTGCGTGCATGCGTGCGTGCGTGCGTGCGTGCGTGCGTGCGTGCGTGCGTGCGTGTGTGTGTGTGTGTGTGTGTGTGTGTGTGTGTGTGTGTGTGTGTGTGTGTGTGTGTGTGTGTGTGTGTGTATGTGTTCATGTGTATCTATATGTGTACGTGCCTGCATGTTCAGAGGGGGTGGGTGTGGAATACGGTCGTTTCCCAGTCACCAAACGCTTTGTGTTCTCACGCGCCAATTTGTGTTCCTTGCCTGAAACGAGACTCAACCTTGATGATAATTATGGTGAGCCCTTTAGGAAGAGTGGTACCTGGTGTGTCCAGAGCCCTGACACGGCTGACAATCGTGCTCGTGGTTCTGCTAGCAGAGGTGTGTACATCCGCCCAAGTTGCATAATAGCGTATCTGCGCTGATTCAGCCAGGACTTTCATAAAGACGGAATGTTTAATTTCCATCATTTGCATTTGCCATTAAGGTTATTTCACTGCACGCAGCAAACACAGGATATTGTTTACGCTTACTTACATTTGCGCATACGTACACTTGCCATACGTACATTTGCGCTTACGTACACTACACATACGTACATCTGTGCTTACGTACAAGTGCCATACGTACATCTGCGCTTAGGTACATTTGCTTACGTGTGTTTGCGTACGTACATCTGCCATACTTATATTTGTTTTACGTGCATTTGTCCTGGTACCAAAAAGTTTGTTTGTGAGTGCAGTAAAACCCAGCAGTCCTTGCATGCTAAACCCTAATAGCCAGCCAAAAATGTAAAGTTAAAAAAGAAAGAAATAGAATAGAGAAAACTAGCAAAACCAATGTAACAGTGGCTGATCATGATCATCCCCCTCCCCCAACCAAAACCACGTGGCACCGCCCATGAGCATATACGTAGGGCCAAGTTATGATAATGCTTCCATTCTCAACTAACATTTAGACTGGGAGCATGCAATTAGTACGGCGGAACCCATTAGCTAACGGACTGTGACGTTATTCGGGATTCAAAGTCGGCACGTCTCATCCTGCCCGGGTTTTGAAGTTTTCGTTGCACTTCTAGATATTCCACTGTCCTTTTGCATTCATGTTCCGTATGTTTTGCAGGGGATTCCCCCTGGGATCTGGTTCCTTTGTTGCGTGGTTGTCCGACCCAGTGTCCAATGCCATGTACACCTCTTCGCATCTCCTTGCCTTTTCATTTTTGTCTTTGAAGATTAACTTTGGACCTCACCGCCCGAAAGCTAAGGAATGCTGGTTGGTGGTGGGCATAGCGCTGCCATGGAAGTGCTTGTCGAGGTTTATGTATTAGCCCTTTGTAGCCATACCTATCCCCTACCCATGTCAGCTGTGAATGTTCTGCCACAACATATTTTTGCCACTGCTACTGCATGTATGGCGTGCTAGGACGATGCGGTTCTGGAGCCCATCACTAATTCGCCGCATTGTGGCCGTAATACAGGTCTGGAGCCCATCACTAATTCGCCGCATTGTGGCCGTGATACAGGTCTGGAGCCCATCACTAATTCGCCGCATTGTGGCCGTGGTGCAGTTCTGGAACCCATCACTAATTCGCCGCATTGTAGTCATGATGTAGTTCTGGAGCCCATCACTAATTCGCCGCATTGTGGCCGTAATGCAGTTCTGGAACCCATCACTAATTCGCCGCATTGTAGCCGTGATGTACATTTATTTGCAGCGTCTAACTTTCAAGATTAAATTACCTTCAATGACACTCTGAAGTTTTCCTTTCATAGAACGTCAGTATTTTTGCGGTATTTGAGGAGCACACAAGCCACATTGCAAACAATCACCCAGTCCATTTGGTTCTTTATGGGCCCCGCTATATGAAACTTTACCTTCACTTCAAAAGGTATCGTTTCCCTTGCGCTTGAGGGAATACGTAGCTTGCAAATGCTATGAACAGCGCAACTATGTAGCTTCCTTGCTTCCGAGGTGTCTTGTGCCACTTTTCTTATCAACCAGAGCTTGTCGTGGGCACACGTCGGGAGCGAAAGAAAGTGCCGGTGTATTTGCTTGCTTTCACGAATTTCAATCACATATCTATACATATAGTGAAATTGAAGCCGTCGACCGCCACATGGACGGTCGATGCCGTTACTTGGCCTCGCTGCCCGGCCCGTGTCCCACGCCACCCCTACTCCTCTGCTGCTCCCGTCTTCTACCGGCCAGCCACACGTGTCCCACGCCACCCCTACTCCTCTGCTGCTCCCGTCTTCTACCGGCCAGCCACACGTGTCCCACGCCACCCTTACTCCCCTGCTGCTCCCGTCTTCTACCGGCCAGCCACACGTGTCCCACGCCACCCTTACTCCTCTGCTGCTCCCGTCTTCTACCGGCCAGCCACACGTGTCCCACGCCACCCCTACTCCCCTGCTGCTCCCGTCTTCTACCGGCCAGCCACACGTGTCCCACGCCACCCCTACTCCTCTGCTGCTCCCGTCTTCTACCGGCCAGCCACACGTGTCCCACGCCACCCCTACTCCTATGCTGCTCCCGTCTTCTACCGGCCAGCCACACGTGTCCCACGCCACCCCTACTCCCCTGCTGCTCCCGTCTTCTACCGGCCAGCCACACGTGTCCCACGCCACCCTTACTCCTCTGCTGCTCCCGTCTTCTACCGGCCAGCCACACGTGTCCCACGCCACCCCTACTCCTCTGCTGCTCCCGTCTTCTACCGGCCAGCCACACGTGTCCCACGCCACCCCTACTCCTCTGCTGCTCCCGTCTTCTACCGGCCAGCCACACGTGTCCCACGCCACCCCTACTCCTCTGCTGCTCCCGTCTTCTACCGGCCAGCCACACGTGTCCCACGCCACCCTTACTCCCCTGCTGCTCCCGTCTTCTACCGGCCAGCCACACGTGTCCCACGCCACCCTTACTCCTCTGCTGCTCCCGTCTTCTACCGGCCAGCCACACGTGTCCCACGCCACCCCTACTCCCCTGCTGCTCCCGTCTTCTACCGGCCAGCCACACGTGTCCCACGCCACCCCTACTCCTCTGCTGCTCCCGTCTTCTACCGGCCAGCCACACGTGTCCCACGCCACCCCTACTCCTATGCTGCTCCCGTCTTCTACCGGCCAGCCACACGTGTCCCACGCCACCCCTACTCCCCTGCTGCTCCCGTCTTCTACCGGCCAGCCACACGTGTCCCACGCCACCCTTACTCCTCTGCTGCCCCGTCTTCTACCGGCCAGCCACACGTGTCCCACGCCACCCCTACTCCTCTGCTGCTCCCGTCTTCTACCGGCCAGCCACACGTGTCCCACGCTACCCCTACTCCCCTGCTGCTCCCGTCTTCTACCGGCCAGCCACACGTGTCCCACGCCACCCCTACTCCTCTGCTGCTCCCGTCTTCTACCGGCCAGCCACACGTGTCACACGCCACACCTACTCCTCTGCTGCTCCCGTCTTCTACCGGCCAGCCACACGTGTCCCACGCCACCCCTACTCCTCTGCTGCTCCCGTCTTCTACCGGCCAGCCACACGTGTCACACGCCACACCTACTCCTCTGCTGCTCCCGTCTTCTACCGGCCAGCCACACGTGTCCCACGCCACCCCTACTCCTATGCTGCTCCCGTCTTCTACCGGCCAGCCACACGTGTCCCACGCCACCCCTACTCCTCTGCTGCTCCCGTCTTCTACCGGCCAGCCACACGTGTCCCACGCCACCCCTACTCATCTGCTGCTCCCGTCTTCTACCGGCCAGCCACACGTGTCCCACGCTACCCCTACTCCTCGGCTGCTCATACCTCCCACCGACCAGGCACACGTGTCGCGCGCCATCCCTGCCTCTCTGCTGCTCCCACTTCCCACCGGCGAGCCATACGATGCCCACTTTATCAGATGCACATTGCACTTGCTGCACGGATCATCAGAGAGCAATCGCTACCACCGGTAGGACCCCGCGCGGTGGTTGACCTCACGACGCAATCTGCTGCTCTCGGCGGGTGGGCTTGATGTGCCACCGGCCGGACTGACACAGGCCTGGAGCCGCTGTCTGGGTGCCGAGCTGACCTGCAGTCTGGGTGCCGAGCTGACCCGCAGTCTGGGTGCCGAGCTGACCCGCACTCTGGGTATCGAAGTGACCCGCTGTCTGGGTGCCGAGCTGACTAGCAGTTTGGGTACCGACCTGACTGTCGTTTGAGCAAACTGTAAAAGTTGTGTCCTAGTTCCAGGCTCACAAACACATCGTAGTCCGACATCAATTGATGAACACTGATAAGTCGGAAGCTGTATTGATTCATATCACTAGCAAATCGAGCGACACGTCAATTGGTTAATATCTTATGCAGTCAACTGCTGATGCTACCTGAGGGTGTTGCTCGGCATGGTCTAGAGACTGGATCCACTGGCGACTCCCACTGCGGTAGACACATTGACTAGTCACCTCAAGTTGTACGCAACAATATAATACAGCATTAACCGGAACGTTTTGCTTTTCATATACGCATCAGTATAATATGCAAATACAAACCTATGTACGCTGCATTTTTGAAGCAACAAGTTACTTAGATGCTGTGAAAAATATCAATGGTAGCCTTTCTTGTCTCCCTCAGCATGCCAACGTGTGCCGTGTAGGCGTCCCCGGGATAGGACGTCGCCAAGGTAGGACGTCCTAGGGTAAGACGTCCCAGGGTAGGACGTCGTCATGGTAGAACGTCGCCAAGGTAGGACGTCGCCAAAGTAGGACGTCCACAAAGTAGGACGTCGCCAAGGTAGGACGTTGCCATGGTAGGACGTCGCCATGGTAGGACGTCGTCAGGATATGATGTCGCCAGGGTAGGACGTCGCTAGGGTAGGATGTCGCCATGGTAGAACGTCGCCGTGGTAGGACGTCGTCAGGGTGGGACGTTGCCAGGGTAGGATGTCGCCATGGTAGGACGTCACCAAGGTAGGATGTCCTAGGGTAGGACGTCGCCGTGGTAGGATGTCGCCATGGTAGGACGTCGTCAGGATAGGATGTCGCCAGGGTAGAACGTCGCCAGGGTAGGATGTCGCCATGGTAGGACATCGCCAAGGTAGGACGTCCCCAAAGTAGGACGTCGCCCGAGGTAGGACGTCGCCAGGGTAGATGTCTCAGACAGTTGTAGGATATGACTGGGGGATGTGCTTGTGCCATTAAATTTGGAGAAGCGGATGCTGCTTGTTATATGACATAGGAGCAATTATCGTGTGGACGAAACACGCCCGGGGCGGATGACAATGGTACCGGCGACAGCCGTCACCCACAGCCTTCACCGACAGCCTTCACCGATAGCCGTCACCGCCAGCAGTCACCGATAGCCGTCACCGTCACCGACAGCCGTCACCGACAGCCGTCACCGACAGCAGTCACCGACAGCCGTCACCGACAGCCGTCACCGCCAGCAGTCGCCGACAGCCATCACCGACAGACTTCACCGATAGCCGTCACCGACAGCCGTCACCGCCAGCAGTCGCCGACAGCCGTCACCGCCAGCCGTCACCGGCAGCCGTCACCGTCACCGCCAGCAGTCGCCGACAGCCGTCACCGCCAGCCGTCACCGGCAGCCCAGCAGTCGCCGACAGCCGTCACCGCCAGCCGTCACCGGCAGCCGTCATCACCAGCTCTGTCTGCTGGATCCCACGGCGCCAGCACTGAGCCCGATGTCGTCCGGTGGCGCGCACACCGGGCGACCGCCACACCCGCCGAACATCTGCCGGCTCTGAGCGACCGCCACACAGAAAGACATCGATCTGCCTACATTACGGCGCATCAGGTCCGGCTGGCAGCACGGTCCGGCCGCCAAACCTGGCCGAGACGGCGGCCGGCGGCCGCTCCGTCTGCGGACATGTGGCGTCGTGAGCGGCACCCCTCCCGGATCTGGCGACGGGACAGCGGCCGCCGCGCCGCCGTCTGGCCCGGCGCCTTGTACTGACCTGACCGGTGGTCAGTGGCCACCTCACCCAGCCGGCATGTCTGAGGCCTGTCCTGCGATCTGGCCACCGCCAGCGCTTCGGTGTGTACTAGAAGTGGCAAATGTTGGGGTCGAAAGCCCGGTCACGTCCGGTGGACTTTTTGACCGAGCTTTGGGATATATGCCTGGTTTTCAATTGGTCTTCTGAAGCTTCATTGTCCAATATGAAAAAAGGACAATTTCAAAATATATGCTTTAAAAATAGTGTTGATCATGTACGTTCTGAGATTCATTTTAGCACTACATCAATAAACTTTATCTCATGCCTTCAACAATCTGACGACATATCTTAAAACAGTTGCAGAGCCAGGAGCGGATACAGAAGGGGGCGGGTGCATCTGCCACCGGTGGCTCCCTGGCTGCATTACTGCGGGCAAAATGTGCATGTAACCCAGTTGTGTGGAATGTCCCTGAAGTTAAATCTACATAATTCGTGCAAGTTGGCACAGTGGCGGATCCAGCTGTCCTGTTATGCGAGCTAGTGCAAGACATGATTTGGGGATGAACATCCTTGTGCCATTAAATTTGGAGAAACGAATTCCGCTTGTTCGCCTCAAAGCATTTCAAGATAAAACATGTCAGCTTTCGTAAAATAGCAACAAGAAAAATAATCCTGAAATGACTGGTTCATTTTTGTCACCGTCGTAACCCCATGCTATTCCCCTAGTTCCGCCACTGACTATGCGGCACATTTAGCAGTTCCTATGCCATACGGCAACTCTGCCTCCACCATCGTCGGCCTTCTTAAAAAGCTCGAGTTTTGCTCAAAGTGTTTTAAAAAGAGTCGAAGTTGAACAACGCATGATGTTTGAATGCTAATCCTACCGAGAAGCATTCCTGCGGTGGTCGTCACCGGCCACAACCACCTTAGTTGTCTTGGTCTCCTCTAACCTGTCCCAACCTATCCTGGTTTACACGACATACGAGCAAATCAGGAATCGTGTTTCTGTCATTGTATTTCACAACCAATTATGACCATGTTGCATTAGACTGAACGTCCTTCATGCTTCCGCAAGCCAAATGGAAATACAAACCAAATACGAACGAGCTTTCCAATGCCATTATACAAACCACTACTGATGCCAGCCCACGAAATATCAGCAAAAGCTGGCAATACTAATTAGAATAATGCGACACATGGCGTCTGAACGAACTGCACAGATACAAATAACTCTGACCCCCGGCTACTCATCAACATCTAGATGGCATTGCACGTACTCAGGAATCGCACCATGGGTCATTATGCTCTCTTGCAAGGTGCCTTCTCGCAAGTGGAATAAAGTTCTATCATCGAAAAGATGTCCTCCGGCCATTAGCAGTGAACGGTTGGCCCTCGCTCGTGACCACATACGCCATCCCTCGCCATTGGTGGTGAACGGGTCGATCTTGTTCGTGATTGAACAATAACAAGCAGAAAACTTCGTTTGACACAGAACTGAATTTAATGTTTGGCGATATTCCACATGAGTAAAATTCCCTCCGTTTGAGGATGATGGCCTCAAGACCACCACCTGACCTCAGGGTTACCTTGCTGGGACGTAAAAGCCGGATTGGTTCTGGGCCAGATGAGGAAGTATTTGCATCATCTCTCGATGGACTTTCCGTTCAGATTTCGTGATTTGATGCTGCCGTTCAGGCGCATGACGGTGACGTTAACACACCCCAAGCCTGATTGAAGTGGCGGCATGGCTGAATGCCACGGACATTGTCCTCTCACCATGGCCAAAAGCATCTCATGGCTGCGGGCATACTGACCAGAGACCGAGTCTGGCACTTCTTCATTTCTCAGCATTGGTCTTAACCAACGGCAGCAGAAGCGGCGTTGCGTGGCGTGGCGTACTAGCGGTTGCCATGAACGGCCGGGTGGGTTGGGCCGGTTTTGGCCGGCTGCGCTATTCCTGGTCATGGGCCAGTGCATGCCACTGGCCAGTGGCGTGCACTGCACCACTCGCACCCACATCCGGCCCAATGGAATTTGTACGGCACAATCTTTAGCAGGCACCGTGCCATTTAGGGACGGCCAGTTTCCAGGCATGCCGCCGGATCGTAAATATATATTACGAGTGTTTGGCCTTGACGCTCTGTGGTCAGCCCATTGGCAGCTCGGCGCTGGTCAGTCCAGCTGGTCAGCGGCCGCGAGGTTGCGGGCTTGTCGGTCCAGCTGGTCAGCGGCCGCGAGGTTGCGGGCTTGTCGGTCCAGCTGGTCAGCGGCCGCGAGGTTGCAGGCCTGTGTCTGGTAGCTCTCTGCCCTGAGGATACGGCCGAGTACGTTGGTGCGAGACAGCTCGCCACAGACTGTGCGGTACACTGGACATTAGCGGCATCTCGACCAAGCAGGACTTCACGCCAACGTCCGGCCCATACCGACGGTCAATCCCAATCGGCGGGCGTATCGCCGCTCCGGCTCAGACCAAGTTGCCGCAAAATTGGTTCAAGGTACCTGTGCCATTAATTAGCTGTTCTAGTAGCGGCGATAATTCGGACCACAAATTGTTGCGTGGCACGAGGGATGTGCTGATTGGTACAACTGAGTGCCCAGTGTCAGCAGTACCACTACCACTCCCGTCCAGTGTCCAACGTCAACAGTACTTCTGCTGTCCTGTGTCTAGTGTCAGCAGTATCTCTGCCGCCACCGTCCAGTGTCCAGTGTCAGCAGTACCTCTGCCTCTCCCGTCCCTTCTCTAGTGTCAGCAGTACCCTTGCCGCCACCGTCCCGTGTCCAGTGTCAGCAGTGCCTTTGCCATTCTTGTCTCGTGCCAAGGGTACCCGGATTCCGGACATTGCCAGGCGGTCGGCTCCTTGTTGCGACTGGCCATGATCACGAGATCGTGCAGCCCGGATTGTCGTCTGGCCACCATTGCGGATTTGTGGTGAATACTATCGCCGTCCACTACCGCTGATGCGTCCAGAATAGCTGGATAGGGTGAAATAGTAGTGTAGAATATATATATATATATATATATATATATATATATATATATATAGAGAGAGAGAGAGAGAGAGAGAGAGAGAGAGAGAGAGAGAGAGAGAGAGAGAGAGAGAGAGAGAGAGAGAGAGAGAGAGAGAGAGAGAGAGAGAGAGAGAGAGAGAGAGAGAGAGAGAGAGAGAGAGAGAGAGAGAGAGAGAGAGAGAGAGAGAGAGTATGCGAGCGAGTCGGAGCTTGGTGGGACGCGCCCTTGCGGGTCATACCTTCCAACTCTCTCTGTGCCTGTCAGCCCACTGAGGACCGTAATTTACGTCACCCGCCGGTGGCCAAGAGGCGTGCTTACAAGGGACCCTACTCACCGCCACTGACATGACACGGCCGAGCTGCGCAGCGACTTGTCACCGCTGGGAGTAAATGACTGTTCACACCTAGCGTAATCTCGACGCAAAAAAGCCAGCGCATTGACGGAATGGGATACGCAATACGGACTGACTATGGAACTTACAAGCTGAAAAACCGCAGCCGATGTAGCCCCAATCTGCCAAAGATCAGCAAATATGGTGACCGCAGTTTATCCCGAGCAATCTGTCAACCTTGCGTCAAGGCCGTTGGCGCGCCGAGCGGAAAAAGTTATATAAAAAAACAACTTTGTCCGCTCGGAAATCGTCAGCGTTTTGTGGGACTCGGCAAACAGCTGACGCAAGGCCGGAGCGATGACAGAATCGGCACTCATTGGGCCCCATGCTAACTGTCCGCTAGCTTTGCGTCGATTCCGACAGTGCGTCGGGATCACGCTAGGTGTGAACAGTCCTTTGGTCGCCACGCTACAGGAACCACGTCATCGGCCACCATCGGTGGGGAACTACCGCTGCAGTGACGCCATGGACCCACGTCAGGTGGCCCGCACGTCAGGTGGTACCCACGACTGGTCCAAGGCGCGGGTCAGGGCCGCTGCAGTGACGCCATGGACCCACGTCAGGTGGCCCGCACGTCAGGTGGTACCCACGACTGGTCCAAGGCGCGGGTCAGGGCCGCTGCAGTGACGCCATGGACCCACGTCAGGTGGCCCGCACGTCAGGTGGTACCCACGACTGGTCCAAGGCGCGGGTCAGGGCCGCTGCAGTGACGCCATGGACCCACGTCAGGTGGCCCGCACGTCAGGTGGTACCCACGACTGGTCCAAGGCGCGGGTCAGGGCCGCTGCAGTGACGCCATGGACCCACGTCAGGTGGCCCGCACGTCAGGTGGTACCCACGACTGGTCCAAGGCGCGGGTCAGGGCCGCTGCAGTGACGCCATGGACCCACGTCAGGTGGCCCGCACGTCAGGTGGTACCCACGACTGGTCCAAGGCGCGGGTCAGGGCCGCTGCAGTGACCCCGTCGAGCCACGTCAAGTGGTCCTGACGACTTATCCAAGACATGGGCCAGTGTCTCCGCCCATTGCACCCTCAACTGAAATGCTGTGATTACGGGTCTGGTATCAACAATGACACATCATGGACTTACTAACTGAATCAGTATACCGGCCAACAGCGCCTCCACGTTTCAGTTGACATCAATCAGCATGGATGGGTGGGTCAGTCATTTGACACCACGGGAGTGACGTCAAATGACTGACTCTCGGCCTGGAGCGATCAGCAGTTGCTTGTTGACGCGTTTGCTGATATGTGATGCTATTCAGCTGTCATTTTCACTACTGGCTGACTAAATGCTACTTGAATGATTAATTGCCTTGAGTCTGTTATTGAGCTATCTGGCCATCGAATTCCCCGACTGTGCTATCTGTTCGTCAGTGTCAATCACATGTCTGTCCGTGTGTGCATCGGTCTGTCTGTCCATCTGTATGTCAGTCTGGCTGTCCGACGGTGTCGGTCTGCGTATCTGTTCGCCTGTGTGTAGGTCTGTTTATCTGTTCGTCTGTGTATAGGTTTGCCTGCCTGTCGTTTGTGTGTCGGCATGGCTGTCCATCTATGTGTCTCTCTGTCTGTGCGTTGGTCTGTCTGTCTGTCCGTAAGTGTGTCGGTCGGTCTGTCTGTCCGTCAATGTGTCAGTCGGTATGTCCATCTGTGTGTCGGTTTGTCTGGCCGTCAGTGTCTCGGTCGGTCTGCCTGTCCATATGTGCGTCTGTCTGTCTGTCTGTCTGTCTGCCCCTATGTGTGTATTTCGGTCTGTCTGTCTCATCCCGCCCGACCATTTGCATGCGCTTGTCGGTCTGGCTGTTAGATTGTGTGATATCGTGCTCTTTGTGATGCGAACTGTTGTGCGAGGAGCGGCGGCTTCCATTGAACGAGGAGTGACGGCTGCCATATGCTAACTTCCAATCTAGATCCTAGCCTCGGGTCATCAGAAGGGAATTTTTCATTTCGTAAAAAGCTAATGAATGGAATCCCAGTTTTGTAATTGCTACCAATTCGATAGTTTTATTTTGTAATAAATGTATCTCGAGAACAACACAAAGACCACTGGTAAAATTAGTCTTATGAACAATATTAATTTTCTCACACAAATCTGAAAGAAGTTAGTGTTGGATCACTCAAGACATGGTTGAAAACAAGTGCATCCTGTCCACTCCTCCAGATTCTACCCCTCTACCCTCTAAGATCGGGTTTGAATCAACTAGGAGGGGGGGGATAATCCTATCTGTTTAGCCACAGCCAACACATTCTTGAACTATGCCGCAGGCACAGTTCAACCCATGCCAATTGTTGAGCAACGGTGTAAGAGGTAGAATGATCTGCCTCTTTTTCCTACCATCCGTCATATTGTATTAGTATATGCGTGGCACAATTTAATGCGCTTCCAGCACAACAAAATTCCTGGCTTAGTCTAAATACGTTCAAAGCCAGGACATTTTCTTAGAAGTTACTGGGCGAGCGGGAGGCACCATTAGACTGGTGCGGGACCACTATCCGATACAAACAGACCCCGGTTCAGCAGTAATGCTGAAGCCATGGAAAATGCCTCTTGACTTGGGAGGAGGGGGGGGGGCGTACAGTCGTGATTATTGTCATCAACTCCCCCAGTTCACATTCTAGAAATTGCCGGTCAAGGCTATGGATAAGTACTCCATATGCATCCTTTACGTTCAGTGTTTGTTTGTTATTTGGGTTAATGGACCTTCAATAAAAACCATAATCATTTAACGTCCCCCGTAAGTATAAATTGCATGATGATCGACGTTCCGCCAACAAGCTATTGAAACATCGCGTCGGTGACATGTTTCAACATTATGCGACAGCGTAATAGCGGATTTTTGCGATAGGTCTACGCTTCCGTTACTGAAATAAGTGATGCTTAACCACGCATAGAAAAGATATCCGTCATGAAACAGAATCGATTTCAACCACAGAAGAAGAAAAAAAACCATACGAATGATCTTCCACCGCGGTATTGTAGCAGATGTGTGCGGCCTTGTTCTTGGCTGTCTGAGCTGGATTGCTTGTGCACGCTGGTGGTGGCCATGGACAGTGCGGTCGCGCGCCAGCCGGTGCCGGCGACAAGATAAGGCGACCAGTCGAGCACGACGCCCTTTCGCAGTGACCCCGTCATCACTCGCCTGCCACTTTCCTCAATCGCACTGCCGACGGCCGGCTGCCGCGGGTCGCCAGACATGCCCAGTAAATGGCCGGCCGCCGCGGGTCGTCAGACATGCCCAGTAAACGGCCGGCCGCCGCGGGTCGCCAGACATGCCCAGTAAATGGCCGGCCGCCGCGGGTCGTCAGACATGCCCAGTAAACGGCCGGCCGCCGCGGGTCGCCAGACATGCCCAGTAAATGGCCGGCCGCCGCGGGTCGTCAGACACCCAGAAAGCCCCCCGGGAAAAACCCCGGACATGCCCAGTAAATGGCCGGCCGCCGCGGGTCGCCAGACATCCCAGAAACCCCGCCCAGTAAATGGCCGGCCGCCGCGGGTCGTCAGACATGCCCAGTAAATGGCCGGCCGCCGCGGGTCGTCAGACATGCCCAGTAAACGGCCGGCCGCCGCGGGTCGCCAGACATGCCCAGTAAATGGC
Source organism: Imbricaverruca yamaguchii (assembly GCA_034440575.1). NCBI lineage: Eukaryota > Metazoa > Arthropoda > Thecostraca > Neoverrucidae > Imbricaverruca > Imbricaverruca yamaguchii. Next base: position 597,140 of record JAOTOL010001340.1, read on the forward strand.
CGGCCGCCGCGGGTCGTCAGACATGCCCAGTAAATGGCCGGCCGCCGCGGGTCGCCAGACATGCCCAGTAAACGGCCGGCCGCCGCGGGTCGCCAGACATGCCCAGTAAATGGCCGGCCGCCGCGGGTCGTCAGACATGCCCAGTAAATGGCCGGCCGCCGCGGGTCGTCAGACATGCCCAGTAAACGGCCGGCCGCCGCGGGTCGCCAGACATGCCCAGTAAATGGCCGGCCGCCGCGGGTCGTCAGACATGCCCAGTAAACGGCCGGCCGCCGCGGGTCGTCAGACATGCCCAGTAAACGGCCGGCCGCCGCGGGTCGCAGCATGCCCATAAACCGCCGGCCGCCGCGGGTCGCCAGACATGCCCAGTAAATGGCCGGCCGCCGCGGGTCGTCAGACATGCCCAGTAAACGGCCGGCCGCCGCGGGTCGCCAGACATGCCCAGTAAACGGCCGGCCGCCGCGGGTCGCCGGACATGCCCAGTAAACGGCCGGCCGCCGCGGGTCGCCAGACATGCCCAGTAAACGGCCGGCCGCCGCGGGTCGTCAGACATGCCCGGTAAACGGCGATCGGCGCCGCAAAAGGCTGCGCGCCGCTCGATTCGATCGGCTGCGGCTGTTTCTAGCCATGCAAATCGGAGTCGTGACGTCGGTCGGCGGTCACGACTCGTGACGCGAGACGTGCAGCCACGTGGTGCCGTGCCTTCTACGGTGCCTTGTCGTGTTGCGACACGACGCTTGACGCTGTGGCCCCGACCCCGGCACGATATACGTGTGGGTGTGGGTGGTGGGGGGGGGGGGGAGTCAGTCCAAAACAATGTCGGCGATACTGACATTGTTTGGGGGACACGCAAGGATGTGGTGGGAGGACGAGCTCCGGGATACTGACACTGCTTTTTGTGGCTGGACATGGTACACAGACATGATGTTGTGGGGTGGGAGGGAGATCCTCATGATACTAGCATTGTTTTGGGGATACGGATACGATGTTGTGGGGTGGGGGTGGGAGTGGGGGAAGCCTCATTGTCCTGACATTGTTTGGGGGACACATACACGATGTTGATGGGGACAAGCTCCGGGATACTGACACTGCTCCGGGTGGCTGGACAAGGTGCACAGACGCGATGTTGTGGGGTGGGGGGAGCCTCATGATTCTGACATTGTTTGTGGAGCACATACACGATGTTGTGGAGGACAAGCTCCAGGAGACTGACATTGTTTGGGGACACGGACACGATGTGGTGGGAGGACCAGCTCCGGGATACTGACACGCTCCGGGTGGCCGGACACGGGACACAGACACGATGTTGTGGGGGGAGCCTCATGATCCTGACATTGTTTATGGGACACAGACACGGTGTTGTCAGGTCTGGTGTTACGGCCACCGCCACCCCGGCGTCGGCTATGTGACACAGGCACGGCGTTGTCAGTTCTGGTGTTACGGCCACCGCCACCCCGGCGTCGGCTATGTGACACAGGCACGGCGTTGTCAGTTCTGGTGTTACGGCCACCGCCACCCCGGCGTCGGCTATGTGACACAGGCACGGCGTTGTCAGTTCTGGTGTTACGGCCACCGCCACCCCGGCGCCGCTTTAATTTTTTTTGTGTTCCCCCCCCCCCCCCCGCTATGTGACACAGGCACGGCGTTGTCAGTCTGGTGTTACGGCCACCCCCCCCGGCGTCGGCTATGTGACACAGGCACGGCGTTGTCAGTTCTGGTGTTACGGCCACCGCCACCCCGGCGTCGGCTATGTGACACAGGCACGGCGTTGTCAGGTCTGGTGTTACGGGCACCGCTACCTCGGCGTCGGCTATGTGACACAGGCACGGCGTTGTCAGGTCTGGTGTTACGGCCACCGCCACCTTGGCGTCGGCTATGTGACGCACGCACTGCGGCGGGGTGACTCGCGGCTCCGTTCCTCATCCCCCTCGCCGCCGACAGGAACAATGCAAGATCGCGATGACTGCACGAACATGACGATCAAGAACAATCCGGCTGAGATGGCACCTCTGGGCATGCGGTTCCCGCTCGACTTTGACCTGGGCTTCGGCCAGATGACGCAGGAGGACGCAGAACAGAATTCAAGGTTAGCACTCCAGTCTGTCCTTTGTGCCGAGCGCATTGTCTGTAGTTCGCACGTCGGACATTGCACGTCCCTCGACAAAATGTAGCGCCACCCACCGTCACAGGCATCATAATATCGTCATACCATGCTGTCATAATGACTATAAATTGCTAGGCTGAGACCGGAAGAGGGCTTCGAGAGGGTCTCCGGGGGAGTAGCTGTACCGGTCTGCGGGGACGGAGCTGTGAAATTGGTGCGCGGTGATGATGGCGGATAGCTGCGAGGCAGCCCCTCCTCACCTCTAAAATATGTAATTGCTACCAGGGTAGATGATTTGTATCATGATCTCTCTGATTGATCATGCAAGCCATATAAATAATCCTAGAACTGCCGATTTATGTGGAAATTTTGGCCTCCCATCATTTTTTTTGTTGCAAGATAGCCATCGAACACGTGGCGCGATTCCGCTCAAATTTGAAGCGCCTGATGACACCTGATTAGCTTATCTTTTGATTGCAATATTTCTGGGGGGTACAGGGTCGCTGACCTAGACGAGGTTAAATCCAGGTAACCGGTTTGGAAAAGCCTGTTATTTCTAGAGTGCCTGTACAGGAGCAGTCAAAACAATGTTTCAAGGGCATTTACACATTTTTATTTCAATATGTAGGTACTTGTCAAACGACAAAAATATCTTGGGTGGTTTCAGGTCAGGTCACGAGATTAGCTCAACTTCAAAACTAACATTCTGCTTCCATGATCAGAGTTTCTGGCCTAGCAATCATGGCTCAAAACCCAGACTATAAGTGATAGAACGCATTGCCTTCTGCGAGATTACAACGCTTTGGGTCGTTATCAAGTTAGTTCATGGAGGCGCAACCAAAAATGTATGCATGTACCCCTCTCCACAGAAAGGACGACTTGTCGAAATTTCATTGAATATTGCTTGTCCTTTTCAGGCAGCTAAGCGATATTACATGCTCATGTCACTTCAGTGGACATGTCTTCTATACGTGTATTACAATGCTTGCGCACTTGTAAGGTTATCTGACATCAATATCCCGATGACCCGGGCTGCCCTAAGTGGATCTTTTTTGCGGACAATTGACTTCCAGGGCATTTGTAACGCTTGTTTCGAATTTCGCGCGCTTTGTTCTCCAGCCGTGCCAAAGTTGTAAGAATAGGATTAGGCTCACCGTCAATGACCCAGCTGATCTTGTATGATCCAATTTGACTTCTTTGCTACAAATTGTTTTCTAGGATAGTGTTGGATGCTGAATTCAAATTACCCGCTATTTTGCCCCCGAAAATGCACATATGGAACTAGATTCTATGCTAAGTGGGATATCTTGCAGGTGAGTGGCGTGCGCAATCGGATGTTGCTTTATGACTTCCCATCAAGTAAAAGGTTTTGGGCATCATGTATTGCAGCGCATCATTCCAAGCCGACTCGTCTTTGTGTCATCGCTTTATCTTTCGTGGTTTCGAAGTTACAGCGCAATTACGTTCGAACGCGGCAGAGCTATGTTGCTTCCCGCGCCTTCTACGCGTGACTTTCACCACGCATTTGCATTTCAACAATAACACGGTGTTCGCCATAAGTCCATCGAGCTATTTGTTTCCATGTATCCAAAAATGCAATTCAGTTAGCGGCTAGGAGTCCAAAACCGAAAAAAAAATGTGCCAGGCAGCGACATCCGGACTTCTAACTTTTGATCAAACTTGGAAGGTCAATGGCAAAAGGTACACAAGATGTTTGCACATCATTGTGGAGTGTTTTCCACGTAACATATGTGAAAAACTGAAATCGGGTTCAGGTCCCCAAAATCATGTTTAGTCTGCTCCCAACTGTTAGTGCCGATGATGCTCAATACGTTCCGGTCAGAGTAAGCCGGCGTCGAGTTCGCCGGAACGTGTGCCGTACGGGCAACCGTTCTGCAGCGACCAGCGCCGGCCGGCAGCCCCCGTTACAGTCTTGTTTACCAAGCCACCTGTTTTTCCGGGAACGTTAATGAGAACGTCAGGCACAACATGCCAGCGTGCCGCAGCTCCGGTGCCATACCGTACGCGGCTCACCTGATAAGTGCGCTGCTTGTCACACGTTGGAGGCACTAACTTCACGACACGATTCGTAGCCAATAGTGCTCGTACAAATCGCCAGAGTACGGACAGAACTCGCGTGCATCTGGAACACACGTTGCGTGAGTTCTCCAACAGCGAGTCCGCTGGACGATTTCCCGAACACTTTCTACGAATCAAGGCTAAGTCGGCTGCCGAAGGCGAAGCATGGCATCTGCAACCACTCCCTGTCTGCCATGAGATCGAACATCGGCCAGGTCCTCGCGGCATTTCCCCTCCGCAGGTTCGCGTTGTGGGAATACCTCTGCAGTATTTGTCAGGGCCGCCGCCTCTGCTCGGAGAGGTACACGCTGGGTGAAAACCCGTGCGACGGGCCCTCGGCGGCGAACACGTCATGTGGCCATGTCGCCTGACCATGCGGACCCAGACATGTGGATGGGCCGAGACCGCGACCACATGCCCAGCGGACCAATTGTGGCGGCTGGGGTGGTGCCCGCCCTGTTTCCCGGTGTTGCCGGCCCGGTGGTAATGATCGCGCAATTTCACGGATCTCTTTTTGCCTGCTAGGCTATCGGTCGGCCATTTCCCCAATTCACTGAGCAGACCGCTGAGTTGTGCTAGAGCCACGGCTAGAGGTGACCAGCATGCCGCTGGGCCCAGTGGCACCGCGGTGTGTGCTGATTGTGAGTAGCTGGGTGAGGATTTCAAGCGGGTGGTGCAGCCTGACCCATGCCGCGGCACGCGTACTGGATGGGCAGCCTCTAGTAGCGTTATGGGGCGGAGGGGCTGCAATGTGCTCTCGGGTGGTGTGGTTCAGGCTGCGTTACGCGTGTTGAATGTCGGCTACCTGTGTGCGGTAGTGGGCCGTGGCAGTGGTCGTCCAGTCACGTCGGGGCGCTGACCTACCTCTTCTTCGTGATACGTGGCTGACGCCGGGTGGTGCCGGCCTCGTCGTGTCGACGGCTCGACCACGCCGCACTGCCGACCTGGCGGGCACGGCCGGGCTGCGGCTGGTGTTCAGCTGTCCAAAATAACGTTCACACATCGACCGAACGACGATCCGGAACTGCTTGTAATGCTCGCTCGGGTGCGGCGATTGTCGCCAACGTGATGCCGAGTTCGTCGTCCTAAGCGTTGGTGAGTCGCATCCGTCTGCAAATGGCCTCCAGACGTGTGGTGTCGAGCCAGTGAAGCCGGAGCTGTAATTGCCGTCTGAGGACATGTCAGGCCAAACAGGGAATACTGGAAAGTGTTTGCGCTCGCAGTTCTGTAAGCAGAACTCCGCATTTTGTGTGATGTTGCACGTCGGGGATTTGTGCACTTCTGGTAAAAGACGCTGAACGGCCACTGACACTTCAGGGTGTTGATGTATCGGTTTCTCTTCAATCAAGGGAATCCGACACATAATTAAAGGTGCGTCCGAGCATTTCAGTACAACATCGAGGGCTTTGATGTTCAGTTGAAAGGTTTGACGTAGTTGACGACAATACCTGGTAATGCGAATGCATGCTCATTGATAGCATTAGTTTGTTCGAAGACATGTCGGTTCCCAGGATGTGCGACGGATAGTCCTGGCACCCCCCCCCCCCCACTCCATGTGGCTGCACCACTGGCACCTCACCCTGGGTGTGACAGCACCGCATGGCTATGGCACCTCTCCTCAGCGTGGCAGTATCACCAATAGCGGGGGCGGGGCAAGATCTGTGAGCCATGGCACCTCCCACTAGACATGACAATAGCACCAATGTCAAGGCGAGGCCTGTGGCCATGGCACCTCCCACTCGGTGTGGCAGTACCACCAATGGCGCGGGCGCGGGTGAAGTCTGTGTGTCATGGCACCTCTCATTTAGCATGGCAGTACCACCAATGGCGGGGGCGGGGGCGAAGTCTGTGTGTCATGGCACCTCTCACTCGGTGTGGCAGTACCACCAATGGCGGGGGCGCGGGCGAAGTCCGTGTGTCATGGCACCTCTCACTCGGTGTGGCAGTACCACCAATGGTGGGGGCGCGGGCGAAGTCTGTGTGTCATGGCACCTCTCACTCGGTGTGGCAGTACCACCAATGGCGGGGGCGGGGGCGAAGTCTGTGTGTCATGGCACCTCCCACTCAGCGTGGCAGTACCACCAATGATAGGGCCGGGGACGATGCCTGTGGCCACGGCACCTCCCATTCGGTGTGGCAGTACCACCAATGATAAGGGCGGGGGCGAAGTCTGGTCACGAACAAGACCGAACCGTTCACCACCAATGGCAAGGGAAGGGGTATGTGGTCACGAGCGAGGGCCAACCGTTCTCTGCTAATGGCCGGAGGACATCTTATTCGATTACAAAACTTTACAGAGGGGCACAATGGTGGTGCTAGCCCACTTGGAATGCTATATTTTGAAAACGTTTAACGGTCAACATCACTTGTGCAGCCATTGCCCCGTAGGTTTATTGGTACATTTTACAACTTATGATTGTGTAATTTTTGCTTCATTAGCACTTCATTAGCATTATCACAGAGAAAATACTCACGAAATGCTAGTAAGATATACACGTCACGTTGTGGCATTTCCTACCAAAGTCTTGCTGAAAACTAGCTAACGGTATGCATAAAACATGCATGATACTGTCAAATATTCGTCCAACTGCACCTCCACATAAAGTTGGCAGCGTTTCTACAAAAGCCTGCATAGAGGTCTCTCCATGGTATATGATGAAATGATAACATTTTTAATATTCAGAGATCTGTACAAGGATGTCGGGAATCATCTAAACTCATGGCTGCTATTACATATATTTAATTCCTTAGCAGTAGTCCTGTTTGTTATATTTGTTCATGCTCATACAGCAAAAACTAGCATGAGTTAGACGACTGCACAGTAGGGTGTGTCACGAAGGACCTTTTTTTGGAAATTGCACTTTGCTTAGTGAAATTATCGTGCAGATCACCTTAAAAAAACTGTGGTCGAAACCAAATCGAAATCAAACAATAAACAAAATATGCGACAGGCCGATAAAGAAACAAATGTGCCGGGCGCCCGGCGTTGAAGTCTCCAGTGATGGCGCTCCGTTGCGATTGGCATCTAACACCACGCGTCCGGCCACCGTCGGAGCGCCGCCGCGGCGCTGTGACGAAAAAGGCGGCAGTCGGTGCTGTGGATGACTGATGAATGGATTCTGGCGATGAAGCTCATTAATAAAACTCAATGAAAGTGTTTAGTGGGGTAAAAGGCTTTTGATAAGCACCAGTCGCTTAATAAGTTGCCTGGAAATCTGACGCATGAAAGAAAGGTTAACTTTACGTCGCTTGTTCGTTCCATTTTCAATCAGTAGATCTATCGGCGTAAAATGCTAATATTTTCACCTTTGAAAGCTTGAACATCTTCAAAATTCCTCGTCTGTTTACATCGAAGACCAATTAAATCATTCTGAGACACTTGGTATTTTATTGTTATGACAAATAGACAAGGCGAAATCGGCATCATGCTCCGTTCCACTACAACCGAAGGAGACGGGCATACAGCGACGTCACCTTTTGTACGAGCGGCCACATTTTTTGTACAAACTATCCTTTTATAACTGCACTACTTGTCTACATGCTCGACAGAAAACCCGACATGAAATCCTTTTTGCTGCTGAGCACTGGCATTGCTGACCTGTGTTTCAACTTCGCCACAATGTAACCGTGGCGGGCCTCTTCACCAATTACCTTCAAAGACGCCTCGGTCACCACTTTCACCATTCGTTCCACCGTCTGACTGTGCACGGGGTATGGCGGTACTTCGAGAGGACTCGCGATGATGTCTAGTAAGTCATCATCGGACAGTTGTTGCGTCAAGGGCGGCTCGGTTATCGCCTCATTACACCAATCAATCAGCTCCATGATGCTGTTTGCCCCCATATTCACTTTTGGAAGCTTGAACTTCCGCACTTTGTCAGTATCACTATCGACTTGAGTTCTGCGACACTGCTGGATTTGAGTGACCGCCCTTTATTTATTTATTTATTTATTTAACAATACATGTCCTCCACGTGCAGTGGCTGTTACGGACAGTCTGGGTTGAACTCACAGATATTTACAAAGAAAGGATAGATGTGTGGTCAATAGTGGGAGCAGATGCGCAACAAACATTCGTACGCCAACATAATGCAATATCCATATCACTTTCCGCCCTTTCCCGTGTGGCTTGATCTTGGCCCGCTGCCATTGCTAGCAGTACTGCCTCAGGGTGACACCAGTAGCTGTTGCCCTGTATTACCGGCTGCACCATGGCCGCTATCTCAGGTCGCAAACTTTTGAGAAGTTGCACACTGTGCAGCGCATTGCCAGGACCGTCAGAACATTTCCAGTTTTTCTTGATGCAGAACCACATGGGAGTATAGTGGCACACGATGAATTCCGCTAGCATTCTCAGACTGTCTGATGGCTGTTCGGTTGATATGTAGAGCCGGAGAATTCGCGCCGCCAGAGTCAGCCACCTGGAGTGGTTTAGTAGACCGATCTTCATTTTCGCAGTTCTATCTGAGATACAGCCCGTCTGGACACTACGCGCCAGACTGTACAGAATAGCCTGATCTGAACTAAGGTCACTGAGAATCTCCTGCGTCATTTCTGAAACATTTCCGCCATCGATTGGCTCAAAATCGACCACTGGCAAGGTTTCTACTGCGCCTGTAGCAGCCCGGCCAATCAGCCCACTAAACGACTTAGGTCCTGTTGTGACTCCATCTAACTGGCTAAATACTGCACGAAGATTAAGTTCATTTGCATGAAGTTGGCACACAAACCAGTGGACGGGGCGTTTTTGTCCGAGCTCAAGCAAACGGATAACACCACCTTTTTGGCCAGTATTAACTCTCGTGCCGTCACAGCCAAGCACAGAAACATCCGCACCAAACTCATATGCCACGGCGTTCAGGTCCTGAAAAATGTTCTCCGCTTTCCTAGTCTGTGGGGTAAAATGTCCTAAATATGCACTGTCTGGCTCGGATACAACCACAATGTGCTCTTCCGTCTTCTTTGAACTGGCTGTCATAAGCGTATCGTCTTTTCTACCGCCGAAGTAGAGACCAGATACACGACCTGCATGATCCTCATGGCTCTGGGCTACTACCTCTCTTCTAATCCGATCCCTTGCTCGCCATACTTTTTTGCTATCCACTATGCAGTCCATATCGTCAGAAGTGATCCGACCAATGTCCACTTGGAAACCGTTTATGATCGCAGCACACGCATGATTAGACACTCCGTACCGATCTGCTGCTAGAGCCGTATTTAGCAGTTCGTCTGTGTTACTGTTCACCATATACTCTGACTCATTGACTACAGATGTGAGTGATGATGAATCTGTGGCGGAATCTTGGTCTGAATTAGAATCTAGCTGGGCCATTCCAGAAAGTCCCGGTTGTGGTGATGTGACTCTCTCGGCGGTCAGACGCCTCCTTTCGTCCATGGCGCGTCGACGAGTGGTTTCACGGATATCTGCGGTGCCGATTTGCATTTGGCGAGGTCCTCTCTGGTCTTGGACAAAGGGAAACTCCATTCGTGGCACTTTGTCGGCCATCGCACATTGCAGCTATCGATATCAGCACATTTTCAGCGGGCTATATCAAACAATTTTCCAAACCACTCATCACCGGATGGACGTACACATGGTGATGCCGACTTCTTTCCAGCAGTTTTTATGTATCGCAAGTAGCGATCGCGGCATTCTCGAACCATATGTTCGACTCGGGCCCTCCCAACAATTGGTATTCCTTCGCAGCACCACATTTTCATCACACTTTCCGCGACAAACTTTATATGGGGTGCTAGCCTCTCATTTAACCTTTTGTTCGCAACGCATGAGTCTCTATTCACTTTACTGAAGTAATTCAGAACGTCACTTCTCGTGGGCAGTCGGTTTGTTTTTAGTTCAGAAGGAACCAAAAGCCCTTTGGTGAAAGCGCGGGTCTTCATGTTCGAATCTTACCCCGATCACACCGACGCAGGTAATATCACATTTCACAGGCAGTGGGCACAACTTGCAGACACCAAACCACTCTTTTTCGGGCCGTCCCGCCGGGTCTCCGCCGCCGACTGCCTTGTCTCGGCGGCCCTCCCCTCCCCTGTCTCCCCCTCCCTTCCCCTGCCCTGTGTCGCTCTTTGTGTTCTATACCCTCACCGTGCGCCGACCGTCTCCCGCCCCATCCCAGCCCCTCCCCCGCGCCATGCGACGATCGCCTCCGGCTCGTGTCGCCCTCGTTAATAGGTTGTCCCTACTGCTGATAATTCCAGTTTCCCTTGAAACTTGAGTAACGAAAAGGAACAGGAGACCTGGATTGACTAATAAAACAGGGATGTATGGCATGCGAAGCTATTTTGTGTCGTTAGTGCGTACGCAATTTATTCTAATGACGATTCATAGCACTGTGAAAGGTAGAGCACAGACAAAGGAAAGTGGAGCGATCAGTCCTTCAGTGAAGTTTAATCTTTACAATCAGATATATCCCGGCTCCCCTGATCTGTTTTTGAATTACCAGAATCCATTCATAAGTCATCCACAGCACCGACTGCCGCCTTTTTCGTCACAGCGCCGCGGCGGCGCTCCGACGGCGGTCGACGCATGGTGTTAGATGTCAATCGCAACGGAGCGCCATCACTGGAGACTTCAACGCCGGGCGCCCGGCAAATTTGTTTCTTTATCGGCCTGTCGCATATTTTGTTTATTGTTTGATTTCGATTTGGTTTCGACCACAGGGTTTTTTTAGGTGATCTGCACGATAATTTCACTATGCATAAGAAAAACCGTTCAGGCGATACACCCTACTGCACAGCTTTGAACTGTGCTTTGAAGTGAACTATGTATGCTTTGGTGAAGTATGGTGGTACTAATACAAATTGTAATCCCTATTTTACAACGAAAGTTAATTTTCCGTCGTCTTGTTAGGTCAAATACTTCATACTGGTTATGGTTAGCTTTTTATTATTGCAAGCGATCACGGACGGGACGGATAACGGATATAAATATCTACCCGTCACGGATACAGATGCGTGTTGGATCGGTCCACGACTCCACACGGATTCGTATTGGACTGGATTTGACAATTTCACTGCGTGTCATGCTCTGACAGAGAGTCAGTGGTGGCGCCGGTAGCCCCAGATAGCTGGAGTCGACGCCCGCCGGCGACACAGTCGGAATGTAATGTCGGCCGCAGGGCGCGCCCGGCCACCTCATCGCACGACCTTGGCTCACGAGCCGTGGAGCGTGGCGTGCATGCAAATATCGGCCCGCCATCTCCGAGACGGGGGAAGTCGTCTGGGCACCGGCGGCGTCCGGCCAGCTGATTGCCTGTCCGGGAGATGTACGCTGCGAGCGGGATTGATGTGAATTGATGGCGGTTGATTGTGCAGCTGTTGTGAGGAGCTGATGTCGCAGTGGCATTGGTGGACAACTGTACGCGCAGGTGTGAGGAGCTGATGTCGCAGTGGCATTGGTGGACAACTGTGCGCGCAGGCATGGTTGTAACCACGGTTTCGAAATTGGGGGGACAAACCAGGGACGCGGTAAGTTTGGACAGTATAAAGGGGCCTTAACCCCCCCCCCGCCCGAAAAAAAAATTCTTGGACTTCAGCCACTAAATTTTAAACGTCTGGTTTTCAGATTCACCATTGTTCAAACTCATATTTTGGGAACGTAAAGTTCCACCAAAATGAACAAGTTTCACTCCTTATCACTGCCTTTGAACATCCAGTTTCATGTCGTATATACTGGTGTCGATTTCACAATCACCACAGAGCATTGCTAAAAGTACTTTAGACGTTGCCCAACTGTAGCAGGGAAAAATAAAATATTGGACAATGGTTTTATTGTGGTAAACATAGACACCCAATACACTTTCCAATGCTTTCCTGTTTTACGGTGAGACATTTTGATGCAATGACGACCAGGTCGGATAAAGGGTATGTGACATGACTGAGGACATGTGCCACCCGCATGGAAAGTGGCGTCTCTCCGGCCGGGAAAAGGCGACCCTTTGAAAATGTTCCATTGCACCCGCTCGAATTTTTGTTTAATCAAAGGCGCCCATAAGAAAGAAAAGGCATCCCTTGGAAAGAGAGACGCCCCTTCGGGAAGGACCGAGTGCAACACGCCCATCGAATCTTTCAGCCAGAGGCGCCCCTCCAGGTTCTTTCGTAGTGGCGCCGCTCCGAAGTAATGGCGTCCCTCCAGATAAGTACCAACCATGTCAATTCCCGCATCTAGCGCTGATTACAACATTGCTCTCTCGCGGTATCAAATCCGGTTGGTTATAAAGTAGTGCGCATTCACGTGTGGTGGTTTCTCTGGCAAATTTCACGACTTCCGTTGAATCATCGTGGAAAGCTTGTACAACACATTAATGTAGTAACCAGCGATGAGAGCGCCGTTTGAGTAGGTTATGACTGATTTCGTAGGGAGCACCTGGTCATATAGGATATGAGTGCCTGCCATCACAACGGCTGCAAATGTACATATATTTATCCTCCTATGCCTATTACACTCAATCATTGTACGCACACGGGAACTTCGACGCGTTCAAAATTATTTCCATATCTCAACATTCTGAAAACATACGGCAAGCCTCGTCGAATGATACACACGTAATGCAAATGGAAGCCACAGGGACGAAACGCGAGGAATTTGAATAATTAAAGTTAACCATTGACATTGAGGCTTGACCTGACATGTAACGGGTTGAAATGTTACTCGAGGGTTGCCCACGGGCTATCCTCGACACCAAACACGGGCAGCTTTGTGAGAAAACGACGAAGCGCGGGGTGACCGATGAAATGAGTTCGACCTTTGACTTTGCAAATTAATGTGATTTCTGAACGGTTTGCGAGACTACCTTACGGCACGTTGAATGACACCCACGTGATTCAAATTGAAGACAATGCGACGAGGCGCGATGACTTCGAGCAATTTAAGCTAAACTGCGATCTTGTAATTTGAAATTGACATGTCCCGGTTTAAGATGTTACACGAGGTTCACTATAGGCTTCTTGATACCAGATGTGGGTAGATAAGGGCGAAAAATGCGAGGCGACCGAATAAATCGGTTTGACCTTTGACCTTTGATATTAGTTCGATTTAGTAGCATTATAGCACGACACAAGCCGCGTCGATGGCACCCACTTGGTGCAAATTGGTCTATAGAGCCGAGTCGCTTCGAGGACTTCGAAAAATTAAAAATAGTCTTTGACCTTGAGGCATGATCTTGACAAATCCCGGTTTCAAAATGTTACTCGAAGGTTCACCATGGGCTATCGCTTGATAGTGGATCTGGGTATGCTTTGGCGAGCCCCCCCCCCCCAAAAAAAAAAAAAAAAAAAGAGAAGAAGAAGTGCGGAACGACCGACGAAATCAGCTTGAATTTTAGCCCGTCAAGATTGTTGGGAATTATCAATTTTCTGGCATCCCACAACAAGCGACGTCGAATGACATCTATTTTCTGCAAATTGAAGCCATGACGATGAAACGCGAGGCCATCGAAAAACTCAATCAAACATTTGACCTTGACATGTCCCGGTGGGATATCATACTCGAGTGGTCACCGCTGGCTCTGGCTTGATACCAGATTTGGATAGGTTTGGGTGAAAGTAAAAAATTGAGGCGACCGGTGTATCAGCTCGGTCTTTACCCGTGAAAAATAATTCGTTGGCTTCGCTATTTAATACCGCATAACAAGCCACATAGAATGACGCCCATTTGGTGGAATTTAAAGCGATAGCAACCGAGCCGCGTGTTCGGTCGATATCGCTCTTATGTCGCCATCTAATAAATCACGCTACCTTTGACCTTGATGTATAACGTTGGCATGTACCGGTTTGAAATGTTACACGATGGTTCATCACGGGTTATCGCCAGTGGCCATATTTGACAGGTTTTGGTCAAAACTGAAAAGATAGGAGGTTACCGAAGAAACCGAACTGCGTTGGACCCTGACCATTCAAATGTTAATGTGAGACCTATGTAGTTGTTTCCAGCGTGTTCAGTGCAAGCAGAAGCATTTGTGGCAATTTATTCGAGCGATCATAAACCCGGCGCTGGATGTCAAGGGCAATACAAATACGTCTCTGGTAAACTTGTCGCTGAATACGAGTACAAATACGTTGACTTGACGTACCTGCTTAGGGCTCTCCGTGACTCCCCTCAATGATCTTGACGATACTCAAGGACACCCAGTCACGTTTCCTCATCATATATAAATATATGGGCAGGGGAATGCAACTTGAGATATATAAAGCTTTGCGACAATGCGAATTTGTTGCCTCGCAAACGGCAATTTTCCGCCCAAGCCAGAACACACGGTGGTCAAGGCTAATGTCATTCAAGAGTGGCCCGGAAACAAACATTCCTAACGTTTGTTGATTTACCATTACGAGATTTTGCGACGACAGATAACCCATGAAGCTCGTTGATTGGCCAGATCGGCTTCTAGTATTGTCGGTGATTTTCGTGCACATATATATTTTCACTTTATAAATTATTTCGTATGATTTTGCGGCGATCATACTCAGGTAGCTGAGGTTTGGGGGGACACGAAAGAAACTGGAGGGGACAAATCGCCACTTTTCAGAAATTGGGTGGACATGTCCCCCCCCCCGCAATGGGTACACCCATGTGTGCAGGTGTTGTGAGGAGCTGATTTTGCAGTGGAATTGGTGGACAAATGTGCGCGCAGGTGTTGTGAGGGACCGCATTTGTTAGTGGAAGGAACCATTTCCAAAGTGCAAACTATGAATATCCGGCATGAAAGACGATTGTCAAAATCAACGAAATGTTCCTAGCAAGCAAAATAGAGTCACAAATTGACCTGATGTATTTCGAACACGTATTCTTTATCTCGGAATAAAGGCCATGCCTGATAAATATCACACCAATTTGTGGTTTTATTTTACTTGATGTGAGCATTTGGTTACTATTTATAATCGTCTTTAATTCAGCAATACTCAGTGTGAGTGAGCGGAAATGTCGCATCAGTCAACGTCTGCTGGCGGTGCCTGACCGGAGCTGCCAGTTATCGTACACCATGCTCACTGTATCGTGCGTATTTCACTGAATGGATCATGTGCTCTCCGGCGCGGAGCGTGCCCAACCTGCACCGGGCCGAGTTGCCTTTGTTGGCCGCGCGGGCAGGCCACGCCGATGGTATCGTGACCGCCGGCTGACGTGGGGTGACTCGACGAGCCCGGACAACAGCCGCGTCGCCGCCGCACCGAGCGGCCGGTCGCCGGCTCCGATCAGAAATGTGATCGGCCAGCGTGAGTGCGTGACGAGAAGTGATCGGTGCGCCCTTCCGGCGCCCGCGTACATCCGGCCTCGCCCGCCCGACACGGCCCACAGGACGACATTGATGTCGGCGGTGGGGCTGGGAGTGACGTCATAGTCACCGGTGGTGAGACGTCAGAGTCAGAAGTAATTGGTGCGACATTGCATCTGGTCATGATTTAAGGATATCCACACGTTATCAAATTGGGCTAGGAAAAAAAGTGTAGAAGCCGTGGCCGACATTGGTTGAGACCACTAGCGCTTATGTATTTTAAAGAAACAACCAAGAAGGGCCACAAGAAATAAGTAATAGGCTAACCGATTTCAGAAAGAGCCTTAAAAGCGTGACAGCAAACCCAAGCAGATTTAAAAGTGACGGGTCCTAGGCACCTTCCAGGTGATGCCATCCCAGTCCGCTGGCCAACAGTTGTGCTGCTGACGTCGGGATGTGATGATGTAGTCACCGACAGCTTAGCCTGTATGGCGACATCATTCAACAGCATTGATCCTGATGGAGGGCAGGTGGATGTGGCTGCCGACCGTGTTCAGTCTGGCAGGTTTCGTTCCGGGATCCTCTGCCCTTGCCGGACATGCTGGGCTGGTGTGGTCCGCCTGCCCGCGCTCGACATCATCTTAACACCCGCGCACCAGACGCCCTCCACGCCGACATCAGCTCAACACCCGAGCAACAGGTGCCCTCCACGCCGACGCCGCTGCGAGCCGTAATCGCCGCCGCACGAAAACAGCCACCACTCGCCATCTTTGCCTTTCTTTTCGGCACGCCGGCACTTGATATCTCCTTAAACGGCCGCTCAGGGACGCCGACGACTGTTTACAATAAATATATTTGGCAGAGTGGCCGGTGCACGCCCTGAGCTCTCGGCCGGCGGTGGGCGTCGCTGAGAGACGGCCGCCCACCGGTCACCGGTCACCGTCACGGCACCTGCACGCACCGTCCGGGGCAGTGCTCCACCGGCGGCCCAGCCGCCGCGTGACCTCGCTGTTGACCTCGGGTCACCCTGGCCGGTGGCTGGTCGCGCCTGCCCGCGCACCTACCGCCGGCCGGCCGTCATACGCCACAGACGGTCGACCGCGTTGCTGGTCGGCTTGTTTTGATAGCTCTCGTGATAGCGGAGGCGGAGACGAGTTAGCCTTTTACGGAGGACGGCCAGGCGCAACGCCCGGCCAGCCGGCGCGGCTCGTGCACCGCCCCTGTGAATTAATTACGGCGCCCGGCCGACGGACGGGCCTCTGACCCGCCGACTTGTGCCGCTCACGTCACGGCGGATGTGCCGTGACGTGACGTGACGTGGCGTGGCGTGGCACCGGCGGACCACACGGCGCCCCGCCGGCTAGCGGTTGCAATCACAGACAATGGACAGTGTTGAGTGGGGGGGGGGCGGCAGCCGCCACCTGCATCCAGAGTAGCTAATTGCCGCTCCGTATTTACGGCCACCGATTATTATGCGCATAGCGTGAGCATGTATGCATGGATTAGCTTTCCGGCCTCGCCATTAGTGTGCCGAACAACGACTCTCTATTTCAGACGTCGGCTGATTGACCACGTTGATTCATGGATGTCTGTCAATGAGTCAAGAGAGTCAGAGAGACTTAGAGACTCGCTAACCCTATGATCTACTTGGGTTAACGACAGGGCCATTAGACACGATCGTACTTACCCGGGATGCACATCAGCAATTAAAAATGGAAACAGAGGCGCAGGCCGGCAACAAATAACGACACAAAAGTACATTGGGACATAAGGAGCACCATAGGAGCCGAACAGCCGAAGGGACTGGAAATAACGGAATGGGTCAGGGCCGACGGAAGGAACTGGGGTCGAGAGCAGCAGACGTAAGAGGCAGGTCCGCAGTCGGACTTTTGCCGTAGCGCGACACGGTGTGCACGCACCGGCAGTGCACCAGCCGTGCAGATCTGTGCTGCGCCGGCCGACAGCGGGCACCTCATCAGTCACCCGCCAGCCAGCCAGAGGTGTGAAGCGGCAGGGCGCGTCGCCACACGCGCACGCGCAGGTGGCGGCGACGATGCGATCTCAGTCCGACGTGTTTGTTGTGCGACCAGAGTTTGTCGTCGCGCTCCCGGCCGGCCGGCAGGTGTCGCGCTGCGCGCGCCGCCGCCGATATCCGTACAAGGGCCGCCGACCAGGCTGTCACGGCTGTAATGGCACGGCGGCGACCCCCTCCCCCGGTGATCTGGCGCCCGCCGGTGGCGCGTATTGACGCGTCGTCCGGCCGCCACTTCGCGGACGGCCGTTACGGCATCACGCACGTCACGGCTCCAGCACTGGATTTTGTCTCACACCGTGTTATGTTCGCGCGCATGCTGCGACACCTCTGACGGCATCACATCTACACAGGGACGGCGTCTCACGAGTCCGTTGTCATTACTCACGTGAAACTCCCTCTCGTGTCTCGCTGGCCCGTAGCGGCGTTTCGAGCTCCCATGACAGTCCCGTGACAGCCCCGTGGCAGTCCGTAACAGTCCCGTGACAGCCCCGTGACAGTCCCGAGACAGTCCCGTGACAGCCCCGTGGCAGTCTCGTGACAGCCCCGTGGCAGTCCCGTGACAGCCCCGTGACAGCCCCGTGGCAGTCCCGTGACAGTCCCGTGACAGCCCCATGACAGCTCCGTGACAGCCCAGTGGCATTCTCGTGACAGTCCGTTACAGTCCCGTGGCAGTCTCGTGACAGTCCCGTGACAGTCTGCGACAGCCCGTGACAGCCCCGTGACAGTCCCGTGACAGTCTTTAACGGTCCCGTGACAGCCCCATGACAGCCCCGTGGCAGTCTCGTGACAGTCCGTAACAGTCCCGTGACAGCAACTTAAGCGTCGTGAGGCACCGAGTGCGGGTAGCGCGGTTGGTAGCGCGTCGGTTTGCCGACACGGGGTTGAGCAGTTCGAGGCTGGAGGCCAGCAGCTTTTTGTGCGCGTCGTGGAAAGTCCTTGTAATAAGCGACAGTGGATTCAGACATTCTTCACATGGGACGATCTTTTGTATACAGAGAAGGCAAATACGCAGATATTCTGCAACGCTGGGTTTCGGCCACCTTAAATTGATGTTTGGGCACTTTTTCTATTCAGCCAGGCATAGGAAGTACGTAACCACCGCTCATGACAGTGTCCAGGCCCCCAGTCCCTTCCTGGCATGGGTGGCGGGCCATCGGGGGTGGGATAGGAGACAGGTCCTCCTGAACTTAATAATTTTGGCCTTACGACCAAAATTATTGCGCGTTAATTACACTAAATTAGCGCGTCGCAAACATTGAGCTAAAAACTAACGGTTGCTCTTCCCCCTCCCACCAGTACCCGCCGACCAACATTAGTCCCTACTCTTCGAAGTGTGCATTTAATCACAGTACGTGATTATCAAGGTGACAAAACCAACAATTGTGCATGCTGCCGAACAGCCAAATGGCTTGACCCACGCTGGAGTCGGAGCGATACCAGATCTAAGCTCGGCTCCACGCCTCTCACGATACACGGCGAACACACGTCACCAGGATTGTGACAAGTATTGCTTTGACAGCAGCAGATGTTGGCTAAAACATTTAGGCAGGCTAAAACTTTCTGGAATGCGGGCGCAAAATAAAAAATCACGCTTTTCGAACCATGAAGACTCGATTTGGATTCCGCAAAAACTTGATGGAACCCGGAAGCGCTAAGTCGGATTTTAGATGCACGCACGAGGATTTCGGTTCGATTGTCATGCATTGCCAGAGGCTTAAAGCGGAGCTTGGCGAGGTTGGGGAAGCATCCCCCTTCATCCCCCACCGTGGCTTTGCCCATGTTCGCACCCTGTTATTCGGCATTCTCAGTCGAAATATATTGGCTGCGTCACTGACACCATGCGAATCAAACTTCTGTCATGCATGCAATAATACAGCGGCAACAGGAATTGCAATGCAAAACCAATTCGGAAGCAACTTTAACAACACCTGAAGTGTGGGCGGAATGGAATATTACCACATAATACCATGCATATTTTTTCACTAAATGTGTTCTCTTTTTGACTCAGGAAATATTTTCATTTTAAAATATTTCATTATTCGCGTCGTGTAACCTGAAACATCACGCACTTTGCAGTACAGCACGTCATAAATACGGTAGCACAAGTCCTTTATCAATCAGACTTTAATACAAGGGGGCATAAAGCTGGGGAAGACGAGACAGTCAGGATTGAGGAAGGCTCTCTCTCTCACTGCCGACTGTTTCTCGGTTGTGTACTCTGTGATGGAGGTGAATTTGTATTTTGGCTGCATCGACTACGTTCGTCATTTTGCGCACATGAATATATATATTCCTGCGCCCAACAAAGTGCTTATTAAAGCAACGGTATATCAAGGAAGCCCAACACAAGACATATATTGCAGGAAGCAAACACATGAAGCAGAAAAAGAATCTTGGGTTCTTTTATGACACAATTAACTGCTAGGTCATATAGCGCCGCCAACTTCTCACGCCGATTGGTCGCGAGTGGACTCGGTGATTCCGCTGGTTGCGGGACTCAAACCCATAATCTTGCGATCAAGAATCTAACACCCTACCGACTGAGCTACCTTGGCTCCACCAAACGCATAACATGCGAGGTTATCGGTAGCAGGTTCACATAAGCCACGTAGCTTAACCCGCGCCGTCTTTCCGGTAAGATCCTCACACTCCGTCTCCGGGGGCGGGGGCGGATAGTAACCCCCCTCTAAAATCAAAACCGACCGTCGCACGAAAACGAAAGAGGTGTCATCGGAAAGCGCTCGACGTGTATGGTCCGGATCCACCCATAAAAAATCCTCAAAAGTGACGTCATTAAGGGGGATATATTTTCACAATTTTTCACGACTTACATTATGTTTTTCGATCTGGGGAGTTAATTTTAGGGATATTTGAAGAAAAAATTTGGAATCAGAAAAGGAGAGCGAAATCGACCACGGTCATACAATTGTTTGCCCCCATTTCTTTTTTGAAATTTCAACATTTTGAGTTTTCTTTAATTTTCTTTTTTAATGGGTAGAGCGGACCGAGAAACGTTGTTGGAAGTCAACTTGCTCTAATAATAAAATGCTTACTCTAGACAGAATCTTCGATTTGAACTGCAATAGGCAAATATGCAAAATGTACATGTAGTCAAAAATGGAAAAAATGAAAAATTCCTCTCCTACGTTTTGTTGCATCCCTAAAGATAAGTAAACACTGAAAGTTTCATTGAAATATCTTTATCCGTTAAAGCGTGACGACTGGTTTAGCTTTTTTTGGAGGTGACCTGACTTGACATTGACTAACTCGTTGACCCTAGATGACCTGGCTTCAAAATTTTGAATAACCATTCGAAATTGATGTGGAAAAATGTATGCCCAATTGTGGCGCGTTACCCTGCGCCATTCGTTCACTATCCGCGAAAAACCTGAGGGGGCGGTTGAAGACCCCCCTCGGAGACGGGACGGGTTAATGAAATTACATTACGTCAATACATTACAATACCTAACATTACAGTGCGTACATATCTGGCACTTTATAAAATCTGACAACCTGGCAAGAATAGATGGAAAATCCTCATCATGACATCTGTGGTTGAGAACAACTCGACATACATATATACACAGACTACTCACGAGCACCGTAGTGGGACGATGAGTACGCGAAAACCTATAGGCTACGCTCTACCGACTTCACAAACACAGGCACATATCAATTCTTGAGTTTGACATACACTCGGTGTAACTGCAATACGTACGTCTAGTTTCGTGCAATCTTTGTGTAAAAAGTCCTGATATGCAGCTATATGATCAACGGCAAGTGATGCACCTATACGTCCAAACAATGAAGGATTCAAACACTGATCTAAATGTGAAGTGTCGACCAAGTGCGGCTCACATTTCGCAGTCACTGAGCAATCTGCTCGGCTTTTCGCTGCTGCCGCTTTGCGAGCTTGGCGACGTTCGCCTTATTGTTTAACAACCCGAGACGAATAAATGTCCAGATCCTCGTAAAGTACTTAATGATATTTTATCTGTGGAAGTGAATCTGGATTCCAACACCGGGCGGAAACTTACAATGACCTTTAGATGTCTGCCGAGATTGCTTGGTTCTTGGGCATGGTGAACACAAAACGCTCCATCCATCTCTCTGAATGTGTGGAAGAATTCTTCGGTGGGAACCGTCAGGCCGCTTCGGCTCAGGAGGCGAGTCTTAGGCTCAGGAGACGTTTCTCGTGGTTCATCTTCGGCATACGCATATGGGTTCCCAGCGATCGGTCCGTTGGTTTCCTTCTAGCCATGGACCAGACCACACATCATCCCTCTCACCCACCACGCTTAACATTTCAAAGATTCCTTCAATTATCTGATGTGATTTAAAGGAAGCTGATATTCATTTCTATGGGAAATGAAAACTCAGGAAATTAGTAGTTCAAGTTGATGTGCTGATATCTATAAAAATAGTAATTTCACCAAGAAAACAATATTAATATCGGTATAATAAATTGTTTACAAACACCAAGAAAAAACATTTATTTTGACAATGACAGTACATGCTATCCCCCGCCACATAAAAATATGGTAAGTGTGGGGAAATGGGGTTTTTAGTGACTACCGAAGAACACTGATTAAATAACCTAACTGAACCAAACCTAACCAACTGATGTTGGACCTCCTAAAACACGTTCGGTCATCTATAACCTACTAATGTTGTATGCTGGATGTTGAACGTGATGCACCAAGGAAATGGTAGATCCATTTTACCTTAATTACATCATTGCATCAATTGTGCACCGCAAGTTAATTCACCTAGTGGCATGAAAACTCAATTAATGGAAATATACATTTTGCGTCCTAGGCTGAATCTGTCATCATTACCCCATGTAGAAAGGGCTGGCCATTCTTCTGCTGAAATATCATGATGAAAAAGGCTGAATATAGCCACATATAAATATATGCATTCATTTTTATAATTAAACCTTGTTTTGGCTTTTCATGCATGGCTGCCTACCTTGTCTTTTCCCAATCTTTCACTAATCCCAAATAGGAAACACAGTTTATGGAAAAGAGTTTTTAAGATGCTGGGAATACGTTGGTAGTAAGCCTTAAGCTCTTGGAAGCCTAAAATAGCACCTGTGAACTTCACCAGTTCCATACACAAAATGAAATGGTATAACTATGCAGTCTGACCTTCATATTTTGGTAGAGACAGGTCCCATCATTTATGAATACCTCCATCTTTTTGTTATTTATGTGCTGAACATGATGTGGGAGACATCCAAAGGTAGGTGTTCGGGAAACAGAACGTGCTCAGATACAGTGCAGAACAGAACCCTCTTCCCCTACTCTGGTGCCATTTTCAAGCTTTTGAGAGCAGTCAGCTCAAGAAAACTGCGAGGAAGTGACCTCTGATATTTTTTTGGCAAGTACACCAGTATTTTTAGTGGCTACTAATAATTGGTACCACAACAGCTACAATGAAGTAATCCTGCACAACCACTTGCATGCTCAGAATATGGCACAACACCACAGAACAATTATATGTTAAGTTACTATGTTTTAAAGTCGCTCTATGGAAGTGGTTAGAGGATTTTCATAGAAATAACCATATAGATACATTTTTCATTTTAATTGAGTAAACAGTATAATTACTGGTTTGGCCATACAAAAGCAGCAGTGGAGCAATTTATTGCATGCATGAAGTCTTTGGAAACCCCCTCTTACCCCACTACCACTACTGCCCAGCCATGATGCAATGGGCAATTACGAAATGTTGAACACGTTGGTAAATGACACAGTGTGGTATGATTCCATATAGCACACAGGAACAACATGATAATTGATAGGGGACCAATGCACATGCCAACATTAATCGCCAGATTGCAACAATGACATGTTGACCAACTTGATATTATAGGTATAAGGCTTCAACTCGCATAAATTGTTTGAGGTCTGTGTTCTCAATATCAACCACACCATGGAGAAGTAAATTATGGGGATGGTGCCTTTCGGTTCAATGTCACGGACATGCTAGCAAAAGAAGATAAAACCTTTAAGCTTCAATGGATTATATATCCTTTACAAACGGCGGGAAACTAATCGTGGGAGAAGCGCCAAAATAGCGCAAACATGAAAGCACCTTATTTAGTAGATTTATAAGCATAGTCCAAAACTAGTATATTATTCAGCAGTATTCTGGAATAAATGAGCGCTTCAGGTATATGACGTCACGTGGCGTAGGTTTTGTATAGTTTAAGCTAACTATACTAGAAGTGCGGACTTTGTGAGTACCTTTTGTCTCTAGTTATCTTGGTTTGACCTTGTATAACTACTCTTGTAAGCTATGGCTTAGTACCTGCCTATTGCTTTCTTCAAGCATAGAAATTGTAATAGTGTACATGCAGGTTCTTGCTCACTTTTTCTTTCATGGTACCATAAGCTGTGAGATATATTCGGCTCACATGTGGCTATTATTGGCTGTGATGCCCATATTATTATGGAATATATGCACATTGTAATTGGCATACAGGTGGGCAGGCACCTAGGTAAATATCAAGCTTGTGATGTGATGGGTTGGCTCTGAAGATGAATATAGTCTGTATATCCACTATCGCAACGGTAACTGATTGTTGTTGATGACTGGATTATGTGCACGTTTGACACTGACTGGAAATTAAGAATGTAATGAATCCAGTTCAAGTTCCATGTGCAATGTGCTTTTGCTATCGGTCATATGTCCAAGCATCATTATGGCAATTCAATTGCTGTCTACTGGCTTTGGTAATTTTTCATACCATTTGGCTTAAAATGCATCAGCACCACCTAATCTCAATATTTTATGATGTAAGCTGTGCTTGTAAAGTGGAAGGAAATCCAACTCCATTGTTTTTTTTTTACACAACTTTAAATTTTGCAGCAAGAAGTGGATAGTCAATCCACTGTCACTGGCGGATCCAAGGGGGGCCATTCCGGCCATTGCCCCCCGAAACGCCTCAAAGGGGTGCCATCACGTCTTTTGCCCCCCCCCCCCCGAAACGAATAGAAGGAAACTAAATTAAAATACGGTAAGTTTGAAAATAGTGCCCCGGGTGAAAGAATCTCCAATTTTAAAGGTATTTTCCTAATTGTTTGGAAGCCCAATATGGTAGCATGGTAGATTCTGACACATATCGGGGGTTCTATGCTGTTTAAGTTCTGCTTACAGCACGAGTTGACAAAAACATCAGTTTCATTATTCCTTAGTCAGAAAGCTTCATGCATTTAATTTAGCTAGTAACGGGCAAGCAAATCCAATGAGCCACATTTCGAGAGCGAAATTTGAACGGGATGTTTGTGCATGTGTCCAGTTAAGACCAGTCGAGCCAGCCCTTGTCAATGTCCATTGGCAGCCGGGGACGTCATCTGGGCGCTGATTTGGGTTCAGCAGGTTATCACGACGGCAAGAAATGGTATTTGTCCGCGTAAGTTCCTGACTAACAAGTATACCTGAGTGGTATAGCAGTCTAACAGCATGTTACGTATGTTGATGTGGGTCGCTAAGATGAAGACAGGCTACGTTGGCTGATTATTTTTTCAAGAAGAATGGCAGGAAGAAGAATGTAAGTATTTGGATCCTGAATAAGAGATAATTGGCGGGTTCGCAGGCAAGGGAGATTCTGGTGCTAGGACCGGGCCGTCAAACTTTAGAGAGTTTTATTGGAGTTTAAGGCAGGTGTCTATGAGACACGTTTTACACACATGCCCTCACGAGTCAAACAAATAGTTTATATTTGTTTAGGCTGGGTTAGGCTAAACTTCTGTTTCAAGTTGGAACAATTATTTATTAAAATGAACAATTTTGGGATATTTTTTCAAGAAATTAATCCCTAAAAAATGGGGCAGGCTAGGTTGGTTAGGTGAAGTTTTTTTAAGTTGAATCTTTTTATGCAAAAAGTCGTTTGAAAAATTTCCATTTTGAACAATTTTTTTTCTTGCATGGAAGGTCAGGCTAGGTTAGGTTAAGTTAGGCCACATTTTTTTGTTACTCTGAACATCACTTCTAATGCTATCTTACCCACATCCAATTCCACTTTTTCGTGTTACTTTGCCTCCCGACTAAAAAAATATGCACTTCCAGGGGAAATGAGTTGTTGCGTCATGTTGACAATATTTATAAGCATTGCATCAGAAAAAATATATATCAAAAGCTCAAAAATTACCTTATGCTGCACGTTTACCACTATGGCGATACACTGTGCACTCGGATGCTGATCTGGATGACCATGCTCAACAAGGAAATACTCTGATAATAGGTTAGTCTTATCTTTGAAGTCTGTTGGATGAAAAATGCATTGGTTCTTTGGTAAGCTTCATCACACGGAAGTTTCAAATCTGATAACACCAGACAAGCTTTGCCTATTACTTAGTACATACTTAGATCGGTACATAGCCACCTTCCTAGAATCTTGTGATTATTGCCTTATGTTTTTGGGTATTATTGCACTTTAACACGCACACTGGAGGAGGGGTGGGGGCGAAATCCGCCCATCCCTCCAGTTTTTCGTACATAACTCCAGATTTTACCGGCAGATATACGCCGTAGTTTGCATGCATGCTTCAAAATGACCGGCGCGTTGCTTAGAGCACGAAAACCAAAATCGCTCTTACATTTTTCTAGTTAGGGGCCGTTGCAGTAAAAAAAAAACGCCAGACTAAGAAAATCGTATGTCCTGTATATCGGCAAAAGGGAAGTGTTCTTAGCAACACTAACGATTTCTTTGATGTATATGGTTATGCTATGTAGTTAGAGTCATGTTAGGTCACCGAGGTCAAGTCAGGTCAAGCATATGACAGGTTAACACACGCCTTGCAAGGGGATGGCGAAATCCGCCCACCCCTCCATTTTTCGTACATAACTCCATATCGTACAGGCCGATATACGCCATTTTTTGGCGCACCTACTTGGAAATGATCGGCGCATTGATTAAAGTAAGAAAAATGAAAATCGGCTGAGAACATTTCAAGTTAGGGGCCGTTAAAGTAGAAACAATTCGCAGCGCCAGACCACAAAAATCGGTGCTCATGCGCTTTCATATATTGGCAAAAGGGTACTGTTCTTGTCAACACTAGCGACTTGTTTGATGCATTTTGTTATGCTATATAGTTTCAAAGTCATGTTTGGTGAGCGAGGTTAAGTCAGGTCAAGTTCATGTCAGGTTAATGGAACCAAACTTGGTCAAAAATGCAAATTATTGTCATGCGATTGGTGTCACTTTACATGTTATTCTCTACACATCCAGAAATCTACTGTTTGTCATTGTGTGCCTAAGCGTTTCCATACTTTATTCATGTATTTCACTCCTTTCTTTGCGAAGCCGATTGTGCCGAACCGCCCAACGGAGCAGTCGGGTGGGCAACCCGGTTCCTGTAACTGGAGCAGATAATGGCCAGCTAAAGTGCTCCTATATAGGTGACCTGAAGTCAAATAGCGGATCTGGCATCTGTACTGCATCATTAGTAATGTCCAAAACATGATTAATGGCAATTTTGGAGCATTTAAACACAATAATAGTGATCCATAACATTGACAAGCCAATCCACGCAAAACAAGAAAATTTTGCTATTTTGACCTCAGTTGACCTTGGAGATATTGACCTAAGGTCAAGAAATTCGCACACAATAGAGTCCCCTATCATGCCCATCCACCCTGCGAATTTCGTTCCTCTAGCCGCAGTAGGAGCCGAGATCTAAGGGGGGGGGTGGAATCCGCTCCTCCTCCAGTGAGCGTAATTTTCCGAGGCCCTCCAGGGACGTGTTAATCAGGGTGGGAATTAAGGCACTTCTTAAGAGATTTCATCTCTTAAAACATTTTTCCACTCCGGATTCATACTGGATAGAATGGGCTCCACGTGTACTCCGACACAAGCATGCAGAAGGAACAAAAATACAACTAAAAATATAATACAAGATTGAAGAATATATCCACCAAACATGTTATTCTACTTACAGTTACCAAATAACTATACACTTTTCGTACCATCAAGCACACAGACAGCAACCGAACACACACCACACGAAACCACAACCAGCGGAAATGCCGACGACAACGCGCCAAACTTCGCGCCTGCGCACTGAATATAGTGGCCTCCTGTCGCGACGAATTCGGCCGGTGCGTCTCCAGAAACCTCCTTTCGAGCCACCCTATAGTGGGAAAACTGACCGTTTTAAGAGACGCTTCCGGAGTGCCGGAAGCCGCCGATCGGAATTTGCTGCGTTAGCATTTTCTGTTACGAAAACTGTTCTTCAACCAATCAATGCAAGGTATTTTTTAAATGACGTCATAACCACTAGCAACTCTGAACACATCTTTTGAACACTTAACAGTGCCATGCTGGAAACACAAGACCTTGACTGATCCTTTGCGCACCGCCGTCGCTTCCGACTGTGTGTGAGGTGGTGGTGCTGGGCCCGTTGTTTTTCATTTTGCCTAGCATTGTGCTGAGACCAACAGTGAAAGGAAGGCGCATTGCTCCTGTGAGTTATGAGAGACAAAGCTGAGCTAATCACAACTCCCTGTCTTGCGGTGCCATCCATTGCTCACTTCTTTGTTTCTATGCTTTGAGGTGACCAAAAATGATGTGTATTACTTATGCATATTACGTAGACACTGACTTTCATACATATGATTTTCTCGTCGGTTACCGGCAAATAGGTTCCTTGCATGAAAAATAATATGTGCATGAAAATGTACTCCGGAAGAAATCTGTTTGCACTCCGACTCCAAACCCGGAAAGCAAGTTTCCCACCCTGGTGTTAATGGAACCAAACTTGGTCAACTGGAATGTTGTCATAAATGCAAATCACTGTCATGCGATTGATGTCATTTTGTATGTTACTCCCTGCACATCCTGAAAACTACTTCTTTGTCATTGTGTACCTAAATGATTCCATACTTTATTAATGTACTTCACTCCTTTTTTGGGAATCCGATTGCGCCGAGCCGCCCAACGAGGCAGTCGGGCGGCGTCCCGGTTCCGGTAACTGGAGCAGGCAATGGCCTAATAAAGTGTTGACATATAGGTAACCTGAGGTCAAATGCCAGGTCTAGCATCTGCGTTGCATCATTAGTAATGTCCAAAATATCATTGATGCTCATTTCCGAGCACTTAAACACAATCACAACGATCCAGAACAATGACAAGCTAAGGCACGCAAAACCAGAAAATTGTGAAATTTTGTCATCATTTAACCTTGAAGATATTGATCTAAGGTAATGAAATTTGCACACAATAGAGTTCTCTACCGTACCCATCCACCCTGCGAATTTCGTTGCTCCAGCATTAATAGGAGCCGACATCTTGGGGGGGGGGAGTAATCCGCCACCCTCCAGTACGGGTAATTTTCAGAGGCCCTCCAGGGAGCGTGTTAACCCCACCCCGTCTCTCCGGTCAGATCCTCACACCCCGTCACTGGGGGGGGGGGGGATAGTAACCCCCTCTAAAATCCAATCTCAGCGTCGCACGAAAACGAAGGAGATGTCATCGGAAAACGCTCGACGAGTACGGCCCAGATCCACACCAAAGAACAATTTCCTTCGCAAGTGACGTGACGAAGGGGCCTAGATTTGTATTATTTAAATTATTTGGAATTAGTAAAGGACAGCGAATTCGACCAGGACCATAACATGATTAACCCCCAAATCAAAATGGTATTTTTGTATTAAAAAATTTTGAGATTTCAAGTTGCCTTTAATTTTCCCTTTCAAATAGGTAGAACAGACCGATAAACGTTGTTGGAAGTCAACTTGATCTAATACAAATGCTTACTCTAGCCAGAATCTTCAATTGGAACTCATATAGGCAACTCAATAGGCAAATTTGCAAAATTTATAAGTAGTCAAAAACGGAAAAAAAGAAAAAATGTTATCGCACGTTTTGTAACATTGCGTGCACTGGAGGGGCGGATTCCGCACCGCCCCCTCTAAGATCTCGGCTCCTATTACAGCTTGGGCAACGAAATTCGCAGGATGGATGGATACGCTAGTGAAATCTATTGTGTGCAAATTGCATGACCTTTGGTCAATATTTTCAAGGTCAAATGAGGTAAAATGTCAAAATTTACTGGTTTTGCGTGGATTGCCTTGTCATTGTTATGGATCGCTCTGATTGTGTTTAAATGCTCCAAAATGGACATCAATGATTTTTGGACATTGCTAATGATGCAATATAGATGCTAGACCAGGTATTTAACCTCAAGTCACCTATATTGCAGCACTTCATCAGGTCAGTACTTGCTCCTGTTACCGGAACCGGTCGCCCGTCTGACTGCTCCATTGGGCGGCTCGGCGCAATCAGCTCCACAAAGAAAGGAGTCAAGTACATGAATACAATATCACTGGCGGATCCAAGGGGGCCATTCCGGCCATGCCCCCCCCCCGAAACGCCTCAAGGGGGGTGGAATCATGTCTTTTGCCCCCCGCCCCAAACCAACAGAAATAAACTAAATTAATATACCGTAACTTTGACAATAGCGCTCCGGGTGAAAGAATCTCCAATTTTAAAGGTATTTTAATACTTGTTTGGAAGCCCAATATGGTAGCATTGTAGATTCTGACGCATATCCAAGGCCGTATACAGAGGTAAAATCATAAGCTTCTGCGCATCTTTCCGCGCAGGTTACCTTATGACGTGCACGATGCGTCACCCGCCCTCTCCGTAACTACATATGGACATGGGACGAGCGGCCCGCAAGATGCAAAGTAGTGAATTCCCCCAATAAACGTCGTTTTCTTCCAAATGACCAACCGAAATCTGTAGGCGCCTCCTTTTCCTTCAGAACAGTACCATTATTGTCAGCATGAAACTACAAGCTTAAGCAGTGGAATGCAGTATGTGAAAGGCTTCCATCTCGCGGCACTTACTTTATAGCGATAGGGTCGCGGGAGAATGTGGAGGCGATGCGGTGGACTCGGGGTGGCACTAAGGGAGTAGCCACCCTCGCTGCCTAGGAAAGGTGTTAGGATTGATATTTTGAATGCATTCACAGACATTGTTGGCTTTAAATGAACTAACTCGCTCCAGCCGATCAGCTGAAGCCAATCCCGTGCATGGACGCCTTCATGTGTCCCTTTGAAATTGTTGCATGATGTCTAAGACCTGCATGGAAGCAATGCAGGAGACTTTTCGCTACTTTGCTTGAAGTCAATGTAGATTGAACCAGGCTTGCCCGTCAAGGTGCATTTCCCACTGGTCTTAAGTGGGAAGAGACCGCAAACCATTCCACGAATCGGCATAAGCCAACATATGACAACGGCGCATCCATACTTTTTGTAATGGGAGGCCTCAATCTGATAGGGGCTTTAGTTAGTTATTTGAGTTTAAGGGCGCTTCAACCAAAACGTGATCATTTAGCGCCAATAACTTCCAGTTGAGCATCAGTTAGTTAAGCAGGCAGGTGCTACGGGTGTGTGTAGATGGCTTGAAAACCGATCGCTTTCAGAAAGCGTAATATGCTCCGAGAATGAACAATGTCCGAGTCATCAGCTAGCACATCACGATATGTCTTGAGCCGTGTATTATTTCCATAGAACAACCCTCGCTCTGTTGAGAACTGCTCGCACGAGAAAAACACGTGACGCACGGTCAGGTTTCCCGAACAGCGGGGACACTGAGGTCTCCCGTCACCGCAGATGAGGTACTGGTGTGTAGCATGTGTGTGGCCGAGGCGCAGTCTGCACAGCGTCACTTCGTCACTTCTGGATCTGCGGTAACACGATGGCCATTCTCCAAGGTCTGGTTTGATCTCGTGTAATTTATTGCTTGTCTGCGCACTCAGTTACTCTGCCACTTGGTGTTCATAAATGAGGATATTCCGGGAAGAAGACCCCTGGCCGGAACTGGAAAAGCACGTGTCTGTGGTCTTCGGGCAGCCCATTTCGCTGCGGAATCGGCACGTTCGTTTCCGATACTCCCACATGGCTGGGTATCCAACACAACCGCACAGTCTTCCCAAGCCGATGTATAGCAGTCAGACAAGTCAGAATATCAATGAGTAATGGGTAAGTTGGGTAAAAACCAGTCAGTGTCAAAAGGCTGCTTAGATAATCGGATATAATTACATATTCAACATCCTGCGAAATCTCGACAAAGGAAAGCGCTTTGAGTATTGCAACGAGCTCCGAACTGTAGACAGAGGCATACGTAGGTAAAGTAAAGCACCTGACAGAGGAGTTGCACACAAACGCAGATCCAACTCCGCTGTCGCCCTTCGATCCATCTGTAAAAATGCGTGTCCAGCCTTCATACGTTTTCAAATGCTCCAAGGTTTTCATCCGAAACACCTCAGTTGGAACATCGCCCCTACGCATCGCTGCGAGTGTCAGATCCACTGCAGGAGACACTAGATTCCACAGGGGTATCGATAAATGTTGCACGAACATCACTCTACGCACTCTCGTTCTGCTCTCCTGAAAAAGTTTCCGAATACGCATACAGAAAGGCAAGACTGCCCCACGTTGCCCACTGCGGAAGATTGTCAACGTGTGACGCGAGAACACCGCTGGGTACGTGGGGTGGGTGGGAAACTGACGTAACCTGCAGGCGTACCGCATGCCAAGCATTTCCCTCCTCAACGCCAGTGGTGGCTCGTTGGCTTCCGCCAGCAGGCTAACAATTGGTGAGGTTCGAAATGCTTCAGTAATGATATGTATTGCAGCATGGTGTATAGTGTCAAGGACACGCTTATTGGTAGCGCATGCGCTGACATACACATAGCATGCGTAGTCCAGCTTGGACCGAATCAAGGACCTGTACAACATCATCAGTGTTTTACGATCCGCACCATACGAGGTTCGTGATATGCACTTCAGTACGTTTAGTGACTTAAAACACCTTTCTCTCAGTGTTTTAAAATGTTGTTTGTAAGTAAAACGGCTATCGAATTGCACCCCGAGTAACTTCGCTATTAGGCGAACAGGAATGAACGAGCAATACAACTTCGTATTCAGTTCTTGAGAGCACCTCCTACGACAGAAATGCATTGGCAACAGTTTTGTCTGTGGAGAAGCGGAGTCCATTTGCAATGCCCAATCTTCCGATGTGGTTCACTGCAAGCTGTAACTTTCGTGTTAGCGATGATGTGCTGGAGCCAGAAAACCATATAGCAAAGTCGTCAACGAACAACGATCGTCCTATGCCAGGCGGCAGTGCATCCCCGATATCATTTATGAAAACAGCAAACAAGGCCACACTCAGAACACTTCCCTGTGGAATTCCATTGACTTGATGGAAACAATGAGAAAGCAATAAAGTAAAAAATAACTTGGAAGGACCTAAAGCAACTAGACAGGAGAGCAAATCCTGTCTGTAAAGCTGCCTATTGGCCCACAACCAGGAACATCTCATTGGGGGATGCAACATTTGTCTAGCTCCAGCTATGCAAAATCCTTGAAAGAAAAGCATACTATTCACCTCTCTTCATTGTTGCCAGCTGAAGAACTGGTCATTTTTAACATGGTTGGCAATATGTCATGGTAAACATCCACCATGCCATCTACCACTAACTAAACCCACCAGGAAGTGCAAGGGAATCCTCACTTAGTGGGATAACACATTGAAATTACATAGGAGTTTTGCTACTACGTGGTATATATCCACTGTATCACGTAATCTTTCCAGTCTGGTATCAATTTCAATGTTTGCTATCTCGAAATTTAAGTGTTGATCAAATTTCTTCAAAATTTTAATATGGAAAACAGAGACAAGATCTCTGGAGAGGTATTCACATCAATAAAGGTAGCATCAGCTATGCATCATGAATCTGAGCATCATGATCCATGCATCTAAGTATAATGATCCATGAATAAAATGGATCACGATCTATTAACTAAGGACTCAACGGTAGAACCACTTAACCTTGCACTTAAAGTACACAAGAACAGGGTTTGCGATGCATGTCACACACAAGCCATAATCGTACAAATGCAAAATATGGCAGGAATCCCTGTCTAAAACGCTGCATAACTGATTTTTGCTGCTTAAATCGCTGCTATTTTTAAAAAGCGATTTCAGTTGCAACTAGGCGTAATATATTACTATTTTGCAATGGAGTGAGCTCCTTATGCTGACATGTTGCAGAAAACATGCACCCATAGCCACCTGCATGCAATCGCATTCAAATATTACCTGTGAATGGGTGACGCATCATGCCGTCATATATCGCATATGGAAGCTCAATTAGCTCCCTATGGCCGCTGTTGGGATGACACCTCCCTGCGCATATCGATGGTTTTATTCTGTTTATGTTCTGCTTACAGCAAGAGTTAACAAAATCAGCAGTTTCATTATCCCTGAGTCAGATAGCTGCTTGCATTTGGTTTAGCCAGTAACGGGCAAGCAAACCCAGTGAGCTAGATTTCGAAAGCGAAATTTGAACAGGATGTTTTGTGCATGTGTCCAGTTAAGCCCACTTGAGCAGCATGTTTCGTGTGTTGATGTGGGTCGCTAACATGAAGATACAGGCTACGTTGGCTGATTAAAAAAAAAAGAATAGCAAGAGGAGGTATGCAGGTATTTAGATCCAGAATAAGAGATAACTGGTGGGCTCGCAGGTAAGGAGATTCGGGTGGTAGGACCAGGCCATCAAGATTTAAGGTTATTATTGCAGTTTAAGGCAGGCATCTATGAGATAAGTTTTACACATATACCCTCATGAGTCAAACAAACAGGCTCGGTTTGGTTAGGCTGGGTTAGACTAGACTTCTGTTTTAAGTTGGAAAAAATATTGATTAACATAAACAATTTTTGGGATATTTTCCAAGACATTGATCCTTCAAAAATAGGGCAGGCCAGGTTGGTTAGGTGAAGTTCTTAAGTTGAATCTTTTTATGCAAAAAGTTGTTTGAACATTTTCAATTTTTAAACATTTTGTTTTCTTGCATGGAAGGTTAGGCTAAGCTAGGTTAAGTTAGGCTACATTTTTTTGTTACTTTTGAACATCACTTAATGCTATCTTACCCAAATCCAAGGCCTTTTTCGTGTTACTTTGCCTCCCAATTGAAGAACGTATGCACTTGCAGAGGAAATGAGTGATTGCCTGATATTGACAACATTAGCATTACATCAGAAAAAAGCATTTCAAGAACTAAAAAATTACCTTACACTGCAAGTTTACAACTATGGTGAACCACTGATGCTGATCTGGATGATCATGCTCAACAAGGAAATACTCTGATAATATGTTAGTCTTTTCTTTGAAGTCTGTTGGATGAAAAATGTATTGATCTTTGGTAAGCTTCATCGCCATTTCATTCGGAAAAGTTTCAAATCTGACAACACCAGACAAGCTTTGCCTATTACTTAGTACATACATAGATAGGTACATAAGTACCTTCCTAGAATCTTGTGGTTATTGACTTCTGTTTTGGTTATTATTACATTTTAACACGCACCCTGGAGCGGGGGAGCGAAATCCGCCCACCACTCCAGTTTTTCTTACATAGCTCCAGATTTTACCGGCCGATATACGCCATAGTTTGCTTGCATGCTTAAAAATGACCGGCGCGTTGCTTAGAGCACGAAAACCAAAATCGCTCTTACATTTTTCTAGTTAGGGGCCGTTACAGTAAAAAAAATGACCGCCAGACTAAGAAAATCGGTGCTGATGCGCTCCTGTATATCGGCAAAAGGGAAGTGTTCTTAGCAACACTAGCGACTTCTTTGATATATATAACCATATGCTATGTAGTTATACAGAATCATGTTAGGTCACCGAGGTCAAGTCAGGTCAAGTTAACGGCAGGTTAATGGAACCAAACTTGGTGAACTGGAATGTTGTCATAAATGCAAATGACTGTCATGCGATTGATGTCACTTTGCATGCTACACCTACCCATGCTAAAAATTACTGTTTGTCATGGTGTACCTCAGCGATCTCATACTTTATCCATGTACTTCACTCCTTTTTTGCGAAGCCGATTGCGCCGAGCCACCCAACGGAGCAGTCGGGCGGACGGCCCGGTTCCGGTAACTGGAGCAGGTAATGGCCTAATGAAGTGATGCTATGTAGGTGACCTGAGGTCAAATGCCAGGTCTAGCATCTGTATTGCAACATTAGTAATATCCAAAACATCATTGATGCCCATTTCGGAGCACTTAAACACGATCACAGCGATCCAGAACAATGACAAGCTAAGCCACGGAAAACCAGAAATGTTTTACCTCATTTGACCTCGAAGATATTGATCTAAGGTCATGAAATTTGCACACAATAGAGTTCTCTATAGTACCCATCTGCCCTGCGAATTTCGTTGTCCAAGCATTAATAGGAGCCGACATCTTAAGGGGTGGGGGAATCCGCCACCCTCCATGGCGCGTAATTTGCAGAGGCCCTCCAGAGTGCATGTTAACCACGCCCCGTCTGTCCGGTCAGATCCTCACACACCGTCTCTGGGGAGGGGTCGTAACCCCCTCTAAAATCAAAACTAAGCGTCGCGCGAAAACGGAAGAGACGTCATCGGAAAACGGTCGACAAGTAGAGCCTGGACCTACACCCAAAAACAATTTACTCAAAAAGTGACGTCACTAGGGTGCTAGATTTCCACGACTTACATTATGTTTTTGGCTCTGGGGAGTTAATTTTGGGGGATATTTGAAGAAAATAATTATTTGGAATCAGAAAAGGACAAAGAAATCGACCAGGGCCATCACATTTTCCCCCTCCCACAAATCAATTTTTTTTTATTTGAAGATTTTGAGTTTTGAAGTTTTCTTTAATTTTCGTTTTCTAATGGGTAGAACAGACCTTTAAACGTTGTTGGAAGTCAACTTGCTCTAATAAAAATCCTTACTTAGGCCAGAATCTTCGATTTGACCTCCAATAGGCAAATATGCAAAAATGTATTAGTCCAAAACGGAAAAAACAAAAAAATCCCTCGCACGCTTGTTACATCCCTAAAGATAAGCAAATGCTGAAAGTTTCATTAAAATATCTGCATCCGTTAAAGCGTGACGACTGGTTGAACTTTCTTGAAGGTGACCTCACTTGACCTAGATTAACTCGTTGACCCTGGATGACCAGACATCAAAAGTATGACATATCCTGCCAATTTGATGTGGGAAAGGGTATGCCAAGTTTCGGCGCGCTGCCCTGCGCCGTTCGTTCACTATCCGCAAAACAAATCCTGAGGGGGCGGTTGGGGGACTCTCCTTCAGTACGGCGCGGGTGAAGGTATCCACAAAACAAATTTTACACAGTTTACCTCCATGGAGCAAGCATGTAGGGTTAGGTTTGGTTCAGCTTAGTTAGATTAGGTGAGGTTAAATTTTTATTTTTAGTTGAAAAACAAAAATTAAACCTTTTTTAAATTTCCAAATAAATTTATTTTCTGCAAGAACAGATTAGGTTTGGCTATGTTTTTGTCCATTTTTTAGTTGCTTTTCGAGATTAAAGCAAAAAAAATCCTTTCAACAGATTCTGACATGGAAGGTTAGGTAGTAAATTCATGCTTGAAGGCGTTTTATGAATCCTTGGAATATACCTTTCCAATGCAATGTTTATGAATGTGACTGAAACCGATTAGGACCACTCATTTTCTGTGCAATTGTTTCCTTTTCAGTTTGTGGGAAAAGTAACACCAAAGAGAGGCTCGGAGTTTGATAAAGAGCAATGTTTAAAAAATATACTAAAAATGCAACGGAACCTAACACGCGCCCTGGAGGGCCTCAGAAAATTAGTTTCATTGGAGGTGGCGGATTCCGCCCCCCAAGATATGGGCTCCTATTACAGCTGGGGCAACGAAATTCGCAGGATGGATGGATACGGTATTTGAC
This sequence comes from Imbricaverruca yamaguchii, assembly GCA_034440575.1. Taxonomy (NCBI): domain Eukaryota; kingdom Metazoa; phylum Arthropoda; class Thecostraca; family Neoverrucidae; genus Imbricaverruca; species Imbricaverruca yamaguchii. Next base: position 634,351 of record JAOTOL010001340.1, read on the forward strand.
TCTATTATGTGCAAATTTCATGATCTTAGGCCAATATTTTGAAGGTCGAATGAGGGAAAGTGTAAAACATGGTTTTGCGTAGATTAGCTTGTCATTGATATGGATCGCAGTGATTGGGTTTAAATTCTCCAAAGTGGACAGCATTGATGTTTTGGACATTACTAATGATGCAATACATAAAGACATAAAGACATAAAAATTAGTGCAACTCCGAGCCACAAGGGCCCTTCTTGGTTGCACTCTGTACACTGAACCAGTTGTCCACCAAATCTGCCAATCAGCCCTCCTGTAATACTGAAAAGCAAGCCCTCTATTCTTATAATGATTGTCTATGCTGTTTTTAAAGATGTTCAATGTGCTGCTACTGACGATGTTTTCTGGCAGCTGGTTCCAGTGTTCCACTACCCTGTTGGTGAAGAAAGTTTGCCTTAACCTTGTTCTGCTGTGGTTAATTTTAATTTTGAATTTATGACCTCTAATTGCATCATTTCTGTTAAATTCAAACATTTCCCAAGGTATCCCTCTCCAGACCATTGACAAATTTAAAGATCTCGATGAGATCTCCTCTCAGCCTTCTATATCTAAGTGAAAACATATTCAATTTCTTCAATCTTTCCTCATATGCCAGGTTGCTTATGCCATACAGATGATAGACCAGGAATTTAACCTCGTCACCTATATAGCAGCACTTTATCAGGTCATTACTTGCTCCAGTTGCCGAAACCGGGCAACTGGAGCAAGGTCCGGCTGCTCCGTTGGGCGGCTCGGCGGAATCGGCTCCGCAAAGAAAGGAGTGAAGTTAATGAATACAGTATTAAAATGCTTAGGTACACAATGACAAGCAGTAGTTTTCAAGATGTGTAGGGAGTAACATGGAAAGTGACATCAATCGCATGACGGTCATTTGCATGTATGTCAACATTCCAGTTGACCAAGTTTGGTTCCATTAACCTGTCATGAACTTGACCTGACTTAACCTCGCTCACCAAACATGACTTTGAAACTATATAGCATAGCAATACACATAGAATAAATCGCCAATGTAGGCAAGAACACTTCCCTTTTCCCAATACGGGAAGCTCATCAGCGCCGATTTTTGTTGTCTGGCGCTGCGATTTTGTGTTGTACTTCAACGGCCTCTAAGTCGAAAAAAAATCGGCAGATTTCCGTGTTGCGGCTTTAAAGAACGCCCCGGTCATTTCTGAGATGGTACGCAAAGAATGTCCCATTGTCTTATTTTTTCCTTGAACAAAGGTAAGCCTGTTGCCGATGCCAAAATAATTTGGCATAGGCCATGGTGAGTGCATTTGCCAGCATTGCTATTAAACCAAAAATAATGTCAGGATGGGCACCCTCTAAATCCATTCCAACCCTCTCATGGAAATCCTAGGCACACCATGGGGGGAGGGGGGGGGGCTGACACCAAAATCCGAAAGTTCCCCCCCCCACCCAAAAAAAACCGATCGGCTAGATCTGCCAGTGTCCACTACCCAATCCAAATTTGTTCCATTTCATTACAAAGTGTGTTGGTTGGCATCAACTAAGTATTCTAAGTAGCATGGTGTTTTTAATTTTTTCCTTTAGCTTTCTTATCAACATAAATATAGCAGTGGTTATTGAGGGGCCCACATCAACATTGAGGGGGCAAGATCAACATTGGTGGGGCCATGGCCCCCATAAAAGGATACAAATCGACGCCCCTGATGCTGTGACATGCTTTTTTCTGCCCCCAAAACATGTCTGTGTCATGAACACCGAGTGCTCCTCGTGCGCTGATGCCCGCGGCGCGGTCCGACCGGCACGGTGGGCTGCGGCCCTTTTTTCGCGCCAGCTTCCATATGCGGTGATGGGTGTGCCGGCGGGAGTATCTGGGTAATCCGGCCGGCATCCGGCCGCTGCCGGGCGGCGGCGGCGGGCCTTCTGACCGCACTGCCGCCAGCCCAGTCCTGCAGCCGGCACCGGTCAGCTGAGGTCATCTCAGGTCAGCTGAGTTCACGGAAGTTAGTTGGCCGGGGACGAACAGGGTTAGACCAAGTTTTCACGGTGTGATGAGGGCGCCTCTGTAAGGTCAAGCAGAGCACCTTAGATCAGAGTGGACATGTTAATGATATCTGGGGTAATCTAAGGCCAGTTGATGCCAGCCACTGGTGCATGGAGATGAAGCTAATGGACCATGCCCTCGATATAATCTTCGGAATGTTATAGTCCAAAAAGCGGTATGATGCTTGCCTAGAAATGGTAGTTGACGGCCAGAAAGGTCGGAGATTGTTCACCTATCCGGAGAGCTGAACTCATCGTGGGTCAGACGAGGTTGTACATTACAAACGTGGCAGCACACTGCTGAGGACAGACACGACCAATCGGCACGTAATCCTGACGGGCACTTCCGCAGTAGCCAAATACAGTGATATCAAATCCACATGCACGATGTTATCTCGAGATTCGAAGCACTGTTTTGCATAATAGCAATGTTCTTGATTGACCAGCAGCTGAGGGTTACACCTACAGATCAGCCTCGGAAGGTTTAGAACTGCGTCAAAAAGTCGTCGATGCTCAAGAACTAGTGCATCCTATTCCCAGAACCAAGAAAAAGATCATCGCAGTTCATCTTTCATCTTTCAGACTCCGGAAATTCCACTCTTATATATTCCTCTTTTCATTTTTATACAATCCTTTTATCACCGTAGGATGAAAAATGTTTTGCAACATTTCAAATTGCCTAACATGTCGGTGGTTTGAACATCACAGTTTTTCCGACTAATCTTCAACACCCCGTCAGATCTTCAAACCAACTTATCAAACCGACTTCTGCCCCTGACCGGACCATTGTGACATCTGAGCCAACATCCGTCTTATATTAAGCTCCTCTGGATTGCCTGCCGGTCGCTCGATCAACTGCTCATTATGTATTAGGAACCGACTTATTATCGACAAACACTTCCAAGCAAGTAATTTAATTGGTCGAAAAGTGTACATCGCCGAGTTATGGTTCACTGAATACTATTTTATCTCGTTTGGGTCCTCCATATTTCGAATGCACACCCGGTGACATCGTGACCTTAGGTCATCTAACATGACCTTGTCATGACGGCATTTAAAAGTTCCTTTTTATTGTTTCGTGATATGCTTTGGTACGTTGTTTCAGATTGCGCACATTTTTAAAGGGATTTAGCTTCTATAGATGTTACCTTTTGCTTTGATTTCCGCACTCATATCCTGTATTTGGCTGTCAAAGCATTGATATATATTTAATCACAGTTGAAATTTAATTTCAGTTGATATTATGTTAAATTTTCTGAATGCCACTTCCATTCGCTGCATGGCTTCCTTGCCTTTGATAATTTAATGCAAATATAAAATACATTAACGGCCGTGATAAACCGGAGACCGCGACCATGGCGAGCGAAGCCTGACAGCCATATTTGTTTAGGCTCCGAGTGTCTTGGGGTCGCGGTGGCCGGCGGATTCTCAAGCGTAGCTGGTTGTGGATTTATATTTTTAATCATGAGAGCTACTGTCCAAAACCATTTAAGCGCAATAAATGAAGGGTACTGCATATCATTCATGGCTAGCTTGAATTAGAAGAAGCGTTGAGCGATGCGCTCATATGCAGAGGAACTATGCTGCGTTTGACCTGCCGCAAGGCCCTCACGGACTGCCGCCAAAGCTAGCTCAGATGCTGTGTTCAGCGGGATACTGCGAGTTCCAGCCAGGCTAACTGAAGGAACGTCCACAGGAGGAACGGCGATCACAGCTGGAACTCCTATGGTTTCTTGTGATATCCTTTTTTCGAATTGGTGGAAAACAAGTATGATGAGATTAGCTTGCATGAGGAAACCTGCCACAGGCAGTGGGTCAGCACTGACCGGTGCACGCTGGTTGGTGCGGTTCAGTCACGGGAAGAGTTTGTCCTCATGCTAAACCAAGATATCGTTCGGTTAACCTAGCACCATATTTCAAAAATCCAACGCTGTGCTTTTAGCGATCCTATGGATTCAGTTCCTTCGGGAGAGATGCTGTTTATCTATCCGCTATTTCTCTGACTTAATGATGCGTCGCTCATTACCAAAGCCAGTTGGATTTCTCGAACGTTTGTTTTCATCATCAGGACATTGACCTGAACTATGACTCTTTGGAACATAGGATCAGCTAAATGCCTGTGATGGCATTTGGAGAACGGCGAATGGGGCTACGGCTAAAAAATATCACTCGTCGACAGAGGCACAGCCGAGGGAACGGGGAGCCGGGGCCCAGCCCCTTACCTCCTCCGGAACAAAATTTGTCTGCACTAGATCAATGAAGAAATGTAAGGCTCCGATGCTTAGGGCTCTGGGCAGGCTCCGATCCACGACTCCGAGCTTCAGCTCTTGTATTCGCTACACAATCATGAGATCTGTGACGGCCGATCGCAGCCGAACAGCGCACCGCACCGACCACCTCGCGCCATCGCGTTCTGAGTCCGACCTCCGCTTCTCCGCCAAGGCGACCGAGGTCACCACCGAATGGCCCCGGGCGCGCCATCGCAGAGGTGCACCCAGTGCAGCAGCACGCGCGCACAGCACGTGGCGCCTGCTGCACCGCCGGCCGCACCCACACCGCTGCTGCTGCCCCTGTGCGAGCCTGGTCATCATGGTGCATACCGCCTGGCACGGGCGGAGGTAGGCGCGCCACATACCACTTACAGAAATGTTGGGACTTGCACCACGGCAAGCGAAAATATTCAGCGCTCTTATCGCACCGAAGACAGTCTCGGTAGACTGTGTTGTTGTTTTTCATTCTCAGGACTCATTTGTAAATCCTGCCTGAGCCTCTGCCCGTCGATACCGGAACTGAATGTTAACGGTGGAAACCATGTTCGAACTTCTTGCCAACAAGTTTATTTCAGTCGCCCATATCGTCTTCCTTAGCAAAGAAAAGTGTGGAAGGTTACCGGGGCACTCCAAAGACATTTCTCTAAGATTTTCCGGCAAAGGAATCGGCAAACGTCTCTAAGTCTTTTGCCGTGAAAGCAATCAAGGAGTTGCGCAAGTTTTCTCCCGAGCCGGGTCCTGCCGCATCATCTGAACACGAACAGGATTATATCGCACGATCTGAACACGAGCCTGGCAAACAAATTAGCATAGAATTGCTCGTGAGCCTATTAACATTGATCGCTGTTACATCTTAGCACAAAATGTATGCATACTTCCAGAAATTCCTTTCGAAAAGGACAAATCAACTAATAATAATCTCTCCGTGGATTTCATATATTTTGTATCCACAATTTAAAATCATGCTCAATCTTGACCCCTCATCCCATTGTGCAAATCACACCCCTGGCAACGTTGTGTAGGTGCCGTCAAGTGTGCCGGATATACATCACAGTCTGACTTTGACGCAATGACTATCCGACTGACATATTCCTATGTATATATTAGTTCCTATGGCATATTCCACCTGTATTCCTATGTAGATATTAGTCAGTTAGTATAATTCTACCACCTGTGGTTGCTTTTGCGTGCATTAGCAATGCGGTCATGGGTGTTTGTGATCACCAGCTGCAGCGACGGCGACGTGCATGCACGGCCGTGGAAGTATTGTGCCAGACATCGTGCCAACAAGAACGCCTGTCACTGCTGCCAACAGAACAGTCAACATCCACGGCCTTGTACTCCTATATACAGGTCTTCTTGCAAAAAGAACTGCTTGCTCCGAGTGTAAATGTAGTCTTGAGCGATGTATTAGTAAAGTTTCTAGGCGACATGCTGTCCCCCATTTTGGAAAAGGTCTAATTTCCCTCAGGTTTGTTATTTATCCCACAAATTTCGTTTTAGGAATGGTTAGTACTCTTTCTGATATCCTGATATTTGTGATCAAATGCTCAAATCTATATTTGTTAGCGAAGCATGCTGACTGGATATATGCTGTTAATAGCGCATGTGGAACGATGTAGGTACAAGCCAATAGTTAGAACCCTGGATGTGTACTCTTTGCACGTTGAATAGTGCTCCCCGTCGCATAAGCTTGTGAGCATAATGGAGGCTCGTTTGGTGCAAAAACAATTGTTACTACAATGGACTATAACTGACACGATGCCGTCGCCGTGACAACGCCCACCAACAACACACGCCGGGGCAGGCGCGGCGCCAGGGTTGGCAGATCACTTCTACAAACCACTCGTTTATAGCTAGTATTGCAAGCACGGTGTTTGTAGTGCAGAGAGTGATATGGGTATTGTATTATGTTGGTGTACGAATGTTGTTGCGCATCTGCTCCACTACTGACCACAAATCTATCCTTTCTTTGTAAATATCTGTGACCCAGACTGTCCGTAATAGCCACTGCACGTGGAGGGCATGTATTGTTAAATAAATAAATAAATAAATAGATGCACAATTGTCAACACGATGGACTGTTATTAGCATGACAGACGGTTGTTGGGACGATGGACTATTGTTGGCACGCTTGGCACTGTTGTTGCCACGGCACAAACCAGTTTTAATCACTGTTCTTTGCTTGGATGCGAGCAGGATTGGTGCGTCAACTTGTAATTTTTTACATGCAATCAGTGACATCATGTGTTCCTGTGTAATCGGTGTATACGAACTTCAAATGTACCGACTCATATTGTGAAGTAATCTTTGGAGATGTGGAGCCGGAGACGAGTAGCCTAGGGGTGAGTTGCTCGTCTCACAATCGAAAGGTTGTGGGTTCGAGTCTCACCTGTCGCTACTCTTCGCCCGCGACCAATCGGCGTGAGAGATTGGCGACGCTACATGACTCAACGAGTCGTAAAACCAATAACCAACCAAGTGGGGCCTTGTAAAAATATAATATTGGTGAAATCAAGACATCTTATGCCATTCTCTCCAGTAAACACCCAGAGACATAGGTTCGACCAAGTGAGGGGACTAACGAAACAAATATACTATATCAATAAGTAAGGGGGAGGAATTCGCCTCTTACAGATTCAGGTTTAAAAAATCCGTGTCATTATAGAGCTACAAGCGTCTCACTAGCTGATTCGCGGTGGCACAGCGAGGGTACCACCTGCCGAGGGAGGCTCAGCTTTGGCTGGCGGGCAGTTGGACTTGCTTCTAGCTGGGACACGCCGTCCCGCCGTGCCGCATCAAAATGCCACGGAGTAGGGGAGAGTGCTTATTTTGCGTCATCTGCCCTAACTGCACTACCCCTTAGTTATCTGCCAGTAATCACAAAACAAAGGGTATATTTATATAAAAGCAGTGTTGCAGTTTCTTGCATTCCTGTTCTGCTGCGCCATGCGAAGATGTTGCGGCAAGAAAGGGCTATTGATTTGTCTTGCACTTTCTGACGGTACTTTGGCCGAAATTAATCGTGAATTGTATGAACAGTTTGTGCAAGAAATGAATGCATGCATGAATGCATTGAAAGCAAACATTTGGCATATTTACCAGGAATTTCCACTGCATTTATATTGCAAAATGTGCATTTCCAGGGCGGATGCCCAAATTGCTCATCATGTGGTCGCAAATGGCACATGCTCTAAAGTAATGTCATTAGGAACACTTTATAGGATGAAATACAGGTTCAAATAGCTAACAAAGATTTCGTCAGGATGGGTTGTTTCACTTGGATGTTGTTTACGGAAGGTGAAAAAGACATTGCATCAGCATCCTGGCCAGTGGTGTAGCCAGGATTTTCCTAGGGAGAGGCCGATTAAGAAGGAAAAGTTTTGGTTTGCGATAGGTGCCGAAAATTTTATGTTTTGCTTGTTTAAAATCTCAAGATTCCCCGTTTGTTCCAGTATATTTCTGGATGGTGAGATGGAGGGGCGAGTTCCCCTTGACTGCGCCTCTATTCCTGGCCCGTCCTTCGCCCCTTCTTTTTACTTTGAAGCCCTGGCTGTGTCCATGCCGAAGCTTGTAGAGAACAAATTACCGGGATACATTTATAGGTAGTGTTATCAATTAGACACTTATCTACCAGAAAATCGTAGACAAACAAGGTGCAGGACGAACGTAACGATCTAAGAAAATACTTAAATTGCTATATCCCTCCAGTGCAAAAGTGGCCAGTATACCCTAATTGCGCTCGTGCAAGACTTTGGCAGCAAGCTAATTAAACGTGTATGACAACTACAGAAAATGTCAAATAATGTTTTGTTTACAGACAAGTGATGGAGGCAGCGAGTGAACATAGGAAATAATTCCAGTATTTCTCAGATATTTCAATTATCGCTCAACACCCCTTTTAATCATTCGCTGAGATGGCGCGCAGTTGGCATTTCCATACGCCAGATGAAATATTTGGAAAAAAATGATCCTGAATAAGGTGATGGAATAAATTCTTCGGTAATATTTGTCGTAGAACTTTTGCAATGATTGTATTGTTATTTGTATTTTTTAGTACACCCAAATTGTGGTGGAGTTTTCTTTGTCATTTGTTATAGGTATGCATAGTATATAATGCCTCCAAAACATATGCGTCCATCAGTTGTTCCCAAATTAGTGCGTATGCAGTAACACTGTACACGAAACCTGGCCGAATTATGCATTTGGCTAAGCGGATATTTATTATAAGATTGGAAAACACTGGTGCACTGCACCGCAAGTGCACTGGGTTCCTTCTGGCCCTGAGCCATCTGCGTCACCGTCTGCCAACCAGTACCCTCTTCACTATAGTCAATAACCTAGATATATCCAATATCCGCCACTGCATATCTGTTTACGGGAACGGGTCGTCAGCAAACATCCACAGACTAAACAAGATCATTCACTTCGCCACTAGAGTCGTGTCAGGTCTACGGAAATGTGACCATATTTCTGATGCTCGTAACGAGTTTGGTCTCCTCACCGCAGCTCTGTATCTATTTCATAGCCTCACTTTGCTCCACAAGATCATTCTGACGGGTGAGCCAACGCACATTGCCGGTCAGCTCACTGCAAACTCTACCCTGCGAAATCGTCACCCACGTGCTGATGACCACCTGCACCTGTCAGCCATACACAGAGAGGCTGGCCGCAGGAGATTTCTCTACTCGTCTGTCTTCCACTACAGCAAGCTTCCTACTGAAACAAAAACATCGAGGCTGTCTAAGTTCAAGAAACATGCACTAACGTATCTCCATGAACAACACTAGTCACACAAAAAGCTTACACGATGGATATGTGTACACTATGAAGTCACCTTTAGGCCATCGCTTTCCTATCACTTCTGCAAACCACTCGTTTATAGCTCGTGTTGCAGGCACAGTGTATGTAGTGCAGAGAGTGACATGGGTATTATTATGTTGGTGTTCGAATGTTTGTTGCGCATCTGCTCCCACTACTAACCACGAACCTATCCTTTCTTTGTAAATATCTGTGAGTTCTACCCAAACTGTCCATAATAGCCACTGCACGTGGAGGGCATGTATTGTGAAATAAATAAGTAAATAAATAAATAAATAAATAAAACATGCTCCTACTATTTGGAACATGTCAAGATGGGAGGGATCCGCTAATTAATTTTTACATTATGGATGTGGTAGGTAGGACGCTAAGTATAAAAAATGCGCGAAAATGGGCATTTTGTTTGATTTGCCGATATTGCTCCTGCAAATTAAATTTTTTGTTCGGTCACTGGAGAGGGGAGATTTTCCCCACAGTTAGTAGACATGTTATTGGGGTCCCTGCCGAGACATCTTATATAGTTGAGGAATGTTGGTGAAACGTTTACTGTCACCATTCCTAGGAGTGGCATTTCTGCGATGCTTACCATAGATAAGCACTTAACATGTCATACTAATTGGGTCCAGTGTTACCTGACCCCATCAGAGCACAGAATACCTCAGGGAAATCATGGACACGGCTAATACGGAGACTGAGAATGCGTGTCACCAAAAGCTCCATAAGATCTAAATATTTCGCCCACGGCGTTGCATGGAAAGAATTGAAGAACAACCGTCTCAGTCCCCGCACAAAGTTCGTGGCGACGCTAATTAGTGGTGTAACACCAGTCATCAATCCGTGAAGCCACTTCACCCCCCCCCCCCTCACAGTCGCTGAATCCGTCCAACCGTCCCCGAACATCTCGATTGCCTTCGAGTTCGCAAACCCGCAGCCGATAGTTTCCGCGAACCGTTTTTCTTTCCGACGTTCTCGGAATGGCAGCGTGCTCGAGCTCCTCGACAATGTCTCTGTCAGGTGAACAGCTGGGTCAGCCTTTAGCGGCGGCACTGCGCTCCGTTTCGGGCGGCGACACCACATTTGCCTTCAGAGAGACATCTGCCACAGCCGGCGTGCTGTCCGAGTTCGGCCGGCGGTCGCCATATATGGACCACTGCGCCGTGTCGGCGGCGGCGACCTTCCTGCCGCCCGCTTCCCGGCCGGCTAATCCGATTTGCTGTGACAAACGACCGGCCCGAGCGCTTAGAATGTATGGTGGCATGGGCGCCGTCAGAGTGGAGAGGTAAACCACCCGCCGACCAACGGCACTAGGTGGCAGCGGCTGGCCCGACCCGACCTCGAGCCGCTCTGTCGCGGCGGGCTGGTGTGACACGGGGTCAGACACTGGCCGTGTCATGACACCGCGTGACCCACGACCTGAACCATTCGTACTACACTCCTGATACGGCAGTCTGGGGCTTCCCACCTCATGAAACTACAGTATGGGGCTCCCCACCTCCTGACGCGACGCTCTGGAGCTTCCCACCTTCTGACACAATTGTCTGGGGTTCCACACATCTGAAGATTCCCACTCTCTGACACCACAATCTGAGGGCCCCACACATCCTGGTCTGATGCTTCCCACCACTTGGCACCACAATCTCAAGCTTCCACACGTCCGAAGAACAAGTCCGAGATTGTCACATCTCCCGACTATGGAGCCTAAGGTTACTTCAGCTGGGGACATTGTAGCATGAAGCCTGAAGCTACCTCACTGCCCGACACTACCGTATGGCGTTTCTCCAGACCCCGGCATCACGATCTGAGGCCGTCCCACCTTCCCAAACTACAGCCCGACCCCACTTGCTCCGTCGCCCCTCCCCACCCGCTCCGGCGCCCCTCCCACCCGCTCCAGTGCCCCTCCAACCCGTTCCGGCGCTCCGGATCTTCTGGGGCTGCTAATTTTCGCTGTACTGAGCAATCTCAATAGCTTGAGACAGATTCGCCCGCTGGGTCGGCAATATGCTGGGGCCGGCTCGCCCGTGGACCTGGTCGGCAATATGCTGGGGCCGGCTCGCCCGTGGACCTGGTCGGCAATATGCTGGGGCCGGCTCGCCCGTGGACATGGTCGGCAATATGCTGGGGCCGGCTCGCCCGTGGACCTGGTCGGCAATATGCTGGGGCCGGCTCGCCCGTGGATCTGGTCGGCAATATGCTGGGGCCGGCTCGCCCGTGGACATGGTCGGCAATATGCTGGGGCCGGCTCGCCCGTGGACCTGGTCGGCAATATGCTGGGGCCGGCTCGCCCGTGGACATGGTCGGCAATATGCTGGGGCCGGCTCGCCCGTGGACCTGGTCGGCAATAGGCTGGGGCCGGCTCGCCCGTGGACCTGGTCGGCAATATGCTGGGGCCGGCTCGCCCGTGGACCTGTCGGCAATAGGTGGACCTGGTCGGCAATAGGCTGGGGCCGGCTCGCCCGTGGACCTGGTCGGCAATATGCTGGGGCCGGCTCGCCCGTGGATCTGTCTCGGCAATAGGTGGATCTGGTCGGCAATAGGATGAGGCCGGCTTGCCCGTGGATCTGGTCGGCAATATGCTGGGGCCGGCTCGCCCGTGGATCTCTGGTCGGCAATAGGCTGGGGCCGGCTCGCCCGTGGACCTGGTCGGCAATATGGGCCGGTGGACCTGGTCGGCAATAGGCTGGGGCCGGCTCGCCCGTGGACCTGGTCGGCAATATGCTGGGGCCGGCTCGCCCGTGGATCTGTGTCGGCAATAGGTGGATCTGGTCGGCAATAGGCTGGGGCCGGCTCGCCCGTGGATCTGGTCGGCAATATGCTGGGGCCGGCTCGCCCGTGGACCTGGTCGGCAATATGCTGGGGCCGGCTCGCCCGTGGACCTGGTCGGCAATAGGCTGGGGCCGGCTCGCCCGTGGACCTGGTCGGCAATAGGCTGGGGCCGGCTCGCCCGTGGACCTGGTCGGCAATATGCTGGGGCCGGCTCGCCCGTGGATCTGTCTCGGCAATAGGTGGATCTGGTCGGCAATAGGATGAGGCCGGCTTGCCCGTGGATCTGGTCGGCAATATGCTGGGGCCGGCTCGCCCGTGGACCTGGTCGGCAATATGCTGGGGCCGGCTCGCCCGTGGATCTGTCTCGGCAATAGGTGGATCTGGTCGGCAATAGGATGAGGCCGGCTTGCCCGTGGATCTGGTCGGCAATAGCTTGAGACCGGTCGCCCATGGACCTGGTCGGCGACAGCCAGCTATCACGGCCGCTCGCCGCTCCAGTCTGCGCTGTGAGTGCGGGACGATGTGTGAGTGTCAGGCCTGTTTTAACGAACAGTGTTAAGTGTCATCGGTAGCAGATGTCGGGCGACAATGCTCGTAATTTGACGGCTGACAGTCGTCGACATGTCTCGCCGGCGCGGGAGGTCGGACGGCACGCCAGGTAGGGTGCGTCCCGCGCCCGTCGGAGCGGACCGGTGGCAGATGACTGCGGCGCTTGGCTCTGCAGATGTAAACTGAGCTCGTCAGTATATAATGTATTGTAGTATATCTTCTGTATAGGCATAAACTGGGCCAAACCGTAGATGCAGACCGAAACCGTCCACATCTGGCCGGACTGTGGATGTGGAGTCGGACCTGCTTCCAATACTACACACGGTGATAACCAGCATTTGCCGCTGGATTTGCATTTGCATTTGCTGCTGGACATTTGAGGACATTGCAATCACAGGCCACGCGCGTCGAAAAACGGTAACAATTTTTGTTATATTTTTTGTTTCAGTTCTTCGATGAAAGGGTACTCGCAGAAGAACTACCACATCGGCGACGGCACCCTCTACAGCGTGATGATCCCACACCAGACCAAGCAGGCAGCGAGGACATACCGCGGCTCAACTCCTGGGCGTGGCCGGGGAAGGTAAGTCGGTCTGTAGAGGTGCGGATGGCCGAGGAAGGTAAGTCGGTCTGTGAAAGTGAGGATGGCCGGGGAATGTAAGTCGGTCTGTAGAGGTGAGGATGGCCGGGGAAGGTGAGTCGGTGTGCAGAGGTGAGGATGGCCGAGGACGGTAAGTCGGTCTGTGGAAGTGAGGATGGTCATGGGATGTAAGTCGGTCTGTAGAGGTGACGATGGCCGGGGAAGGTGAGTCGGTCTGTAGAGGTGAGGATGGCCGAGGAAGGTAAGGCGGTCTGTAGAAGTGAGGATGGTCGGGGAATGTAAGTCGGTCTGTGGAAGTGAGGATGGTCGGGGAATGTAAGTCAGTCTGTAGAGGTGAGGATGGCCGGGGAAGGTGAGTCGGTCTGTGGAAGTGAATGTTGACTGAGCAGATGCCGGCCCGATGCGAGTCATCCGGCTCACGTGTCATCACTCAGTGCCAACCACTCAGACACAGCCTGACTCACTGTTCACTCTTTCCACCGATAACAAACGTTTGAGATGTAAATTAACTCAATTTGTGTTTCTACCACTCTGAGAGCTACAATGACGACGTTACATTTGCACATATCCGAGAAGAAGATGGATGCCTTTGATGGATTTGAGTTACGGATTTCCTCAGCAATAAAAATACATTTCGAATAATAGGTGCCCACAGCATTGACACAAATAGACTGAGGTGCGGAATCACTAACCACGTCTACACTCCTGCAGCTACAGTGACAGAATTCATACTCACGTTCCGATGCCCAAATTAGATATCCCACAAAGTTGTTCGGCCAGACTCCGAATTCCTTCAGAATTCTCAGTTCCATCATGTACAACCGGTGCCGCCAAATGTGGGTGCCGTTTACACCTATCCTCTTACCGACCAGCACAGCACAGCTGAACGGCATCACTGGAGCCGAGCCGGACTGGCTGCACTGGGCAACGCATTACCGGCCGGCCTCCACATGGAGCGCATTACCGGCCGGCCTCCACATGGAGCGCATTACCGGCCGGCCTCCACATGGAGCGCATTACCGGCCGGCCTCCACATGGAGCGCGTTACCGGCCGGCCTCCACATGGACCACGTTACCGGCCGGCTTCCACATGGAGCGCATTACCGGCCGGCCTCCACATGGAGCGCGTTACCGGCCGGCCTCCACATGGACCACGTTACCGGCCGGCTTCCACATGGAGCGCATTACCGGACGGCCTCCACATGGACCGCGTTACCGGCCGGCCTCCACATGGACCACGTTACCGGCCGGGCTCCACATGGAGCGCGTTACCGGCCGGCCTCCACATGGAGCGCGTTACCGGCCGGCCTCCACATGGACCGCGTTACCGGCCGGCCTCCACATGGAGCGCGTTACCGGCCGGCCTCCACATGGAGCGCGTTACCGGCCGGCCTCCACATGGACCGCGTTACCGGCCGGCCTCCACATGGAGAGCGTTACCGGCCGGCCTCCACATGGAGAGCGTTACCGGCCGGGCTCCACATGGAGCGCGTTACTGGCCGGCCCAAATCCAGCCAGAGGCTCACACTCGACGTGGTGTCGGTACCGTCGACGCTGCCGTCGACAAGAATAGCCGGCCGCGTGGCGCCAACAGGCGCGGCGTTTCCTTTCGGGGCGCCGCGGCACCAGCAGCTGCGGCGCGTCCGGCGCAGCGCGCGCTATTTTTGCGCGCGAGTTACTGGCCCGAGCGATGGAGCGCTCTAGGGCACGGCTCGGCTCGACTCGGGTTCCGGTCAGATCGCTTTGTGATGCGAGCCTGGAGGTAGAGACTGCTGGCTTGGTCTGTTGTACTGCCGGTGGCGGGATTATGACCATTCACAGACGGCCGTGCCAGTCACCGGGCGATGACACGCCGTCTGACTTCTAAGTTGGAAAAATAACAGGCGATAGTTGATATGCGGATGTATTTAAACGTGCCACGTGGCACACCTGGTAGCCATCACGTTGCACCTCGGCGTTTTCTTTGCCTTCATGCAGTGGTGGATCCATAATTTGGCCAAAAGGGATGCAAAATTTTGGTGCTCAATTACTATAATACTCCTATCATGGATTTATACTGAACGGGTGAGTTGGGAAGGAGTTCTTCCGAAAATTTCTGGGCCTTTTTAACGGTCCAGACAACGTCACACTATGGCTGGTGTTAGTCTTCGTGGGTTTCGTGACTTCGAGACAGTTTGCTCTGAGGACTCCATAAGTATACAGGGACCTTCGGGAACAAAGGGGGCCTCTTGAGTAGTCAAGGGGCCATGTGACTCAACTGGTGTCCAGTCTACCAGAGGACCTGAAAAATGTGTACGTCACCTTACGAAAATCGTGTTTGCGCTCTTCATAGTCCAGAGTCCCTTCATACGGGCTCTGGGCCCCCACCAGCTCATGACGGCTGGTGATTGCACCATTTCCGTCCGATTCTCCGTCCACTCGGCGGCCATCTTCATCAGACTATAAGATCCTCTCCATCAACCTGACCCGAGGCCATTCGCGCCGGCTCCGGGACTTTCACCGGCCCCCCGGAGGCCCCTGGAACGCAAGCTTTCTTGTGTGCTTCGTCACGGCCTATGTTGAAACACATCATGTTCAACGGCTCTCTTGGGTTACTTCGAGGCTCACGGAGTCACGACCTCATGGCCCCCACTGGATTCCTTCGTAGTCCAAGGGTGTCATGATCTCATGGACCTCTGCAGTGTCCACAACTGGCTGCATGAGTAGGTTCGTTAGCACGAGTGGAATTCTCTGGAAGGGAGTGGTGCGAATGATTGCATTTGGTGTTCATTCCGTTAATATAAAGTTATTTTCAAGGTGAAGGGGAGGAGGATTACAGCTTCTGAAGAGGTTTGGAGCTATTCTCGCGACAGCCCCAAAATGGTCATGGCAAGCACTAAGCTGGTTTTTGTGATGGTTAGTGATTCCTCTTGGTCTTGGTCAGCCTTATAGCTGTAATATTCTTGTTGCTTTGCGGTTTCGTGTAATTCTGCTTCAATTTCCTGTCGAATATCAGTGTGTCTTGTTATGCAGAAACGACGGGCGCACCAAGTTAAGAAACTATGGGGATTCCTCAGGGAATTCAGCATCTGGTTTGCTTTTTGCAAGACAAACACCTTGAGCGGAACGGGTGCGCTCCAAATTATTGGGGGAGCACATTCCAGGATTGGATAGTCATGTATTCCTAAAAAAGTCTACAAAGCGACACTCGTGCTGATATGTAGGGAAGTGTGAGCAAAACGTTTTGTGTAGTTTCAACTGATGCAGTGTTGCACGACATCCTTCGTGGTTCGCACTATTTTATTCGAAGAACCGCTAACAGACTGTTGCGACAATGGGGTGTAGCTACCTTGGTCTTGGGTGTTCTTAGGTACTACTGAAAGTTACCAACAGATTATGGACTTTCCAGCTCCAAATACGCCTGCGCCGATTCATCAGACGATTCACCAGCGATGAACGGGTGGACAGGTTAACCAGGTGTATGCGTGGCAGGTTCGGTATTTTGTGAATTGTTTGGCGAAGGTGAAGCATACCAACCGCATTCCTGGGCCCATGCGTCACCGTCCCACTCACAGGATTGGCTCCGCCGAGCAGGCAGTGACTGCAGATATGACTCAGTATGGATGACACCATTGTCCGGATTTATTCCTGGCCTTTTGAGATGGCTTGTACCTGAGGTAAGAATAGAGCATGCGAAAATACCCAAGTGTCTGTTCATTTTCTCGTGCTGATATTAAGTTAAACGCCTCGCGTAGTCACGACCAAGAGGCGCAGCCAAAGGGGGCCGGGATCACCGCTCCCCCCCCCCCCCACTTAACACCCAAAGCACACTAAATCAGACAACAAATTTTGAATTTTTACCACGGAAGACCCGAAATTGTAGAGGCGCTTCCCGCATCGGAAACTTTCTTTATTTCATCGCATTTTGGGCGGGTCAGGCCCCCCCCTCCCTTAGCAAAATCCTGGTAGCGCCGCTGGCACGATAGACAGTGTGGTTATCATTATTTCGTACCCTAGTTACTTGAATTGTAAACCATAGAGATGCATCACACTGCATGTCCACAATGGCCACTGTACGTGGAGGGCATGTGTCGTGAAATAAATAAATATAGAAATGCCGCCGGAAAAAAACATTGAAGTATATAGTGGCATGAAGCCAGAGCCGAGAGCAGCCAAGCAGATAGCGAGAGTGCCCTCGTTTGACAAGGTGTCGGTGGCTGACAGTGATAGTTGCCGCCCCGGGGTCGCCCTTAGGCTACCCAGCTGCAGGACTCGCGGGCAAGTGATATGGTGGGTGGACGCACCGCTGTGTCGGGTCACCTTCTTAACGTTCCTTCACGGCGCTCGATGAGTATCGAAAGGTGAGTCACCTGGGCGGGGGCGGTGTAGGGCAGGGTCTCAGCCTACTCCCCACCCACGCGGCCATACCGCCGGAAATTCCGCGGCCGCACAGAGCACGCCGCTTGACCCGCTCCTAACTCCTTATTGAGAGGCGAATCCGGTGCGGAATGTTCGATGAGCCGGCGATAGCGCCTGACTGGCTGTGGCCAGCGGCACACGACATCGCCGGCGTCATCACCAACAGCGGCTCGATCTCGCGGCCGCGCGTCCATTTCGCTGCATTCTCGGCGGCCCTGCGCCGCCGTCCTGACTCGCGCCATTTGTGGCGGCGGCGGGTGGCGCGCCCAGCCGCTATGCAATGATGCATGCCGTCACCGGGCGCCCAATTACGGGAGAAGGCACAGAATTTCAAACAGACCGAATAGGAAATACCGTTTTAGGCAGAATAAAGTTGTTACACGTTCGACCGCCAATCCTTGGCTATTCTAACCACCAGGCTAAGCTCATTCCTGCTTTACTTCATATGAGTGATCGGGCTGAATGCCGACGAATTCAAATCGCTTCCTTCTTTCCCCTCTTCTTATCTCCTCTCCTAGAGAGGAGATACAGAGGCGATCCTCTCTTTCCGAAGGTGAGAATCTGCACTTCCTAATAAACGGGAGAGGGTGAGAGAGCCAGAGGGAGATTAAGAGAGAGGGGGCGAGCGACTCCATGGAACCGCTTGGCGAAAAAGAGATGGCACGTTCCCGAAATTAATGTATGACTGAATCGCTGCCCCAGAAGGGATAGTCATTTTCCCAGAAATCAAAAGGTGTACAAACTTGTATAGGAAACTTGTCTTTGACAAAAATGTGTGCACTACATTAGCTCCAGGCATGAAATCCTTCCAGTAAACGTTCGTGTATACTCGGTCTGGCGGATATATGCACGAGGAATAAAGAAAATGATATTGCTCTTTATGTTGTTTTTGACGACACATTAGGAATCGTTAAGCAATTGAATTGCTTTACGATTCCTAATGTCCCATTTGGTCGATGCGCCCCAAAGCCCAAATAATTAACTAACCTAATGTCCCATTAACAATGCACCGTAAACAATCTTGAATCCTCAACGGTCGCTGTCAGTAGCACCAACGTCACTCCTCATCGCAACCTATCCTTTCGGTATCCAATGTTACCTATCTTTTCTCTGTGCTACGATATTCCGGAATTCTTCTATGAAAATAACAATATTAGGGTAGGGTCGGGTAAGATGCCCAGTTTGGTAAGACGCCCAACATCCTCTTAGGGCCAAACTATGAAGACATTTATATTGCTATTACTCTTGTTAAGCAGAAGCCTTCTCGAAACAACAATGCACAGAACTAAACGTCTCAGGCAAGTCTCCCTAATTGATGATTAACTTAAGTTTGTTTTGCCCGTATGTTAAAAGTTAAGTATTTTGACAGTTATGTTATTCGTAGTCAATGCGACCTACATGCAAGTTCTCTGTGGCTTGATTTACGAGAGTATTCAGACGTTATGTGACCTAGTACTCTGCGCCATGATTGCCCAAATATTTATGGGCAATATATATAAAAACGTTTCCTGTGTCTGGGGGTAAGACGCCCACCAACGTGTTGGGGGTAAAGCGCCCACTGGGCTTCTTATCCCGTGTCAGATGGGCGTCTTACCTCTCGAGCAAGATAGGTAAGATTGGATAGAGAAAGGATAGGTTGCGATGAGGATTGACGTTGGTGCTGCTGACCGCGACCGTTGAGGATTCAAGATTGTTAACGGTGCATTGTTAATGGAACATTAGGAATCGCTAAGCAGTAATAAACATAACATTGGTGAAAAATTGCATTTTATTGTGGTCAAGAACAACACAAAGAGCAATATCATTTTCTTTATTTCTCGTGCATATATGGGCCCGACCGAGTATGTGGCTATTGATGAGTGTATGTTAAGATTATAATTTGATAACTGTGTGTCATTCGTTCATTTATGGGATTACAAGCTTCATCCGACATCTTTCCTTTCCATCTTCACTTGCGGATTCAGGAAGCGGGCCACGAGGGGCCTTAGTAGCAGATGGGGATATCCACTTTTTCTTTTCTCATACATTTAACATCATCTAATTGGGATGCCTACTGTCGCAAGGTTTGGAGAGAAGGTTGCGTGACAACAATGCACATTTGAAATGTTATTTTAAAGAACTTTAGCATTATTATTTTATAAAGAATTAATATATTTTGGGATGCTGCGAAGCGTCTCATTTTTCTCCTAGATCCGCTGGCGTCCAGTTTTGCCGTGAATTGTTCTCCACTCACTACGTTAGAACCTGAGTGGTTCTAATATAGACTCACTTTTTTAGAGAATACGGGAAGAACTTATCAACAGAAGTCGGCACGTGCCAGCTACGGCGAAGAGGCACTCCAAAAAGCTCTCGCCGAGCTCGAAAAAGGCTAACTGCTTGCGCCCACAGCGAGGAAGTACGGCGTGCCCAGAAGGACCCTCCGTCGGCACCGAGATGGTCGTGTGCGTTTGCCGGGGCCAGTGTCGCTGGGTCGCTTCAAGCCAGATATTTAAAAACTGGAACCACGTCTGGTTTCGTACCTGAAGCAGATGGAGAGAAAACGTTCTTCAGCCTCTCTACCAAAGACGTTTTCCGACTAGCGTATACACTGGCCAAGCGGAAGGGCAAGGTCTACAGGTTCAGCTGTGGTAAAGAAATGGCCGGATTTGACTGGCTGCAGGGCTTCATGAAGCGGCATCCTGATGTGTGCATCCGCAAACCTCAGCCCACCAGTATCAACCGCTGCATCGGGTTCAACAGGGAGGACGTCAACCGCTTCTTCGAAATATATAAGGAAGAGCTGCAGAAGTGTGGGGCGACGGAAAACAGGATCCGCAATGTCGACGAAACGGGCATCACCACGGTCCACAGGCCACGGTCGGTGCTGGCCGAGAGAGTGCGGCGCAGAGTGGGCAGAATCACAAGTGCTGAGAGAGACAGCTACGTCACCGTCATGTGTGCCGTCAGCGCCAGTGGCCAGCACGCGCCACCAATGTTCATCTTTCTCAGAAAGCGGATGAACGAGTCGCTCATGAACAATGCACCACCATGGTCAGCGGGTGCCGCGACGACGTCTGGGTGGATGGACGCCGACGCCTTCATGGTGTGGCTTGACACTCTCTTGAAATAGATACAAAGTTGCTATGTCTGATAATCTTTTCTGGTGTACATTTTCTGGTGTACGCGTAATTATGATATTTTATATAAGGTTGTATTGAATTCCAGGTCTGTATAACAGGGGACACTAATAACATACCAAATACGTGAGCATTTCCATGGGCGTTTTACCCCCTGCACATGTGCCTTTTATCCCGTGCCTGGGGTAAAACACCCCTTTGTAGACCTTTGGAAAATGGAATAAAATGTAGCTAAACATGAAGCTGCGTCATTGAGCCCTTTATGTTTGAAAGAAAACACATCAATGTGTCCAGTGATGCCAACGGTTAGTCGCCATATTAAATGCCGAGCGAGATATATCCATTTTCCCCAAGGGTGTGCGTCTTACCCCACTCTACCCTGTCTTTCCTGTATATATGATTCAATTTCACTCTTTACTAATTTAAAATGTTACACTTTTACGTAGTTCGCACTTTGGTAGCTCTTTCGCATTTATGAATTCTACAACTAAACCTTTCGAGAAATTTCGAAAAGCTTCCACGGACTCTGCAGAGAGCGCAAGTTTCCAAAAGCCCTTGCGTCATGGGCATATAAGGCGCCTATGACATGGCATGACAGCGCAGCACTGTCACTCATTAAGTTACGTTTAATTATTGGCATCGATCTCATATGATGCAACACCACTAGCAACTGAACTGATGCGTACACGGGCATCTTGTCATTTGTACGCGTAATTGTCATACGGTGGGCCAAGATTTCCAGACTATGGCGAGAATACTGGTTGTCACTGTATATTTTTTCAGAAAGATTATCCCAAATGACGTCGCCTAGCAATTGGGTGGATGTACCGTATGGGTTGGAGTCTAGTTCCCCTGATTTGTTACATGGCTAATGTCCAGTCGTCGTTTTCCCTATTTAATCTGAAAATATATCTTGAAAAGAACTTGAAAAAGGTTTAAGGACTTGGACCACCAGAATTCGTGAGAGATCTCCAGCCAGCTAACAAGTAATAACATTAAGAGGCATATCAGGATGCTATCCCGAGTTTTCCCTTCATCAACGAAAGCATTTTTGCCTTTTCTGGGCCATCTTTGACGATATATTCGGGAAAGCAGTTTCCGTCTTACTGGCAAATCTAGTAGTACGAACAAAAGTTGACAACCGAGGACAATTACTTATTGCCGAAGGATTGTTAAAAATTTCATTTATTCCTCAGTAATTAACTCGATTGGAACGTAATAGCCCAACAAATCCAGCGTAACCGCTCTTTCCTCAGGCGGGTACATCGAGCAGTAGCTTGCGCGTCCATTTCGACGCTAGCCTGGCGTGATCTCGGCTTACCGACCCTCCCCCGCTCGGTCGGTAGTGCGTACAGGCCACGTGGCCCGGCCGGCACCGCTGTGGCTTGGCTGCCCACCAAGCGTCAAATACGTGCATATCGTGTAACAGGGTGGCCGCCGCCGACCGCGTCAGAATAGCCGCTTTACGGCGGCACCGGCGCGCCAAAATAGTCGCTGTCTGAACAGCCGAATGCGGACATGGCCGCTGGTCGGCTCCGGCTTCGGTTGCAGTCGGCCGCGCTGCCAACTTGGACGGCTTGCCGCTGAGCGGCGCGCCGGCAGCCCGTGCACCGCCTTCAGCCAGCTGACGGGCGACGACAGACGTGTTCCAGCAGCGGCGGCAGCTGGCCTGACGCTCACAACACCTGTGCACGCTGTCGCGCCCGGTCGAAGCAGGCATGAGTAAGGAGCGCAGCGTGGGGCTTAGGTGCGCATCAACCGCATAGGTTATTCAACGACAAGAGCGCAGCGTGAGTTAGCCACCCACTGGTGTCACATGGGCGGAAACTTTTGTTCAAAAAGAAGTGCACACGCAGCCCCAAGTTTGAGCTATTTTAACACAAAGGAGACAGGGTAAATATTGGTCGATAGCATATGGATCAAGCATGTCATAAAATATCACAAACCTGCCAGTGCATTCAAGCAACTTAACTGAAATTTGACTTCTGAGTGCCGCCTCGGCATTAGCCGGCCAAATCCGGAACAAGCTGCGAGACAGAAGTGGCCAGAGATCCCGGGTCAGAAGGTGTCCAGACCTCCCTCTTTTGGTACCGTAACGATGTTAATATATCATGTTTCCTGTTTGATCCGACTTTTTTATCCGAATCCCCTGGTTTCGTCAGACATCTCCAATAGGGTGTGTCACCTGAACGGTTTTTCTTATGCTTAGTGAAATTATCGTGCAGATCACCTAAAAAAAACCCTGTGGTCGAAACTCAATCGAAATCAAACAATAAACAAAATATGCGACAGGCCGATAAAGAAACAAATTTGCCGGGCGCCCGGCGTTGAAGTCTCCAGTGATGGCGCTCCGTTGCGATTGGCATCTAACACCACGCGTCGGCCGCCGTCGGAGCGCCGCCGCGGCGCTGTGACGAAAAAGCGGCAGTCGGTGCTATGGATGACTTATGAATGGATTCTGGTAATTCAAAAACAGATTAGGGGAGCCGGGATATATCTGATTGCAAATATTAAACTTCACTGAAGGACTGATCGCTCTACTTTCATTTGTATGTCCTCCATCTTTCACAGTGCTATGAATCATCATTCGAATAAATTGCGTATGCACTAACGACACAAAATAGCTTCGCATGCCATACATCCCTGTTTTATTAGTCAATCCAAGTCTCCTGTTCCTTTTCGTTACTCAAGTTTCCAGGGAAACTGGGATTATCAGCAGTAGGGACAACCTATTAACGAGGGCGACACGAGCCGTGCTGATATCTGATATCGATGTGCTGAAATGTGATATCGCGATATCGCGAAAATGTGCTGATATCGATAGCTGCAAATGTGCGATGGCCGACAGAGTGCCACGAATGGAGTTTCCCTTTGTCCAAGACCCGAGAGGACCTCGCCAAATGCAAATCGGCACCGCAGATATCCGTGAAACCACTCGTCGACGCGCCATGGACGAAAGGAGGCGTATGACCGCCGAGAGAGTCACATCACCACAACCGGGACCTTCTGGAATGGCCCAGCTAGATTCTAATTCAGACCAAGATTCCGCCACAGATTCATCATCGCTCACATCTGTAGTCAATGAGTCAGAGTATATGGTGAACAGTAACACAGACGAACTGCTAAATACGGCTCTAGCAGCAGATCGGTACGGAGTGTCTAATCGTGCGTGCGCTGCGATCATAAATGGTTTCCAAGTGGACATTGGTCGGATCACTTCTGACGATATGGACTGCATAGTGGATAGCAAAAAAGTATGGCGAGCAAGGGATCGGATTAGAAGAGAGGTAGTGGCCCAGAGCCATGATGATCATGCAGGTCGTGTATCTGGCCTCTACTTCGACGGTAGAAAAGACGACACGCTTATGACAGCCAGTTCAAAGAAGACGGAAGAGCATATTGTGGTTGTATCCGAGCCAGACAGTGCATATTTAGGACATTTTACCCCACAGACTGGGAAAGCGGAGGACATTTTTCAGGACCTGAACGCCGTGGCATATGAGTTTGGTGCGGATGTTTCTGTGCTTGGCTGTGACAGCACGAGAGTTAATACTGGCCAAAAAGGTGGTGTTATCCGTTTGTTTGGGCTCGGACAAAAACGCCCCGTCCACTGGTTTGTGTGCCAACTTCATGCAAATGAACTTAATCTTCGTGCAGTATTTAGCCGGTTAGATGGAGTCACAACAGGACCTAAGTCGTTTAGTGGGCTGATTGGCCGGGCTGCTGCAGGCGCAGTAGAAACCTTGCCAGTGGTCGATTTTGAGCCAATCGTTGGCGGAAATGTTTCAGAAATGACGCAGGAGATTCTCAGTGACCTAAGTTCAGATCAGGCTATTCTGTACAGTCTGGCGCGTAGTGTCCAGACGGGCTGTATCCCAGATAGAACTGCGAAAATGAAGATCGGTCCACTAAACCACTCCAGGTGGCTGACTCTGGCGGCGCGAATTCTCCGGCTCTACATATCAACCGAACAGACATCAGACAGTCTGAGAATGCTAGCGGAGTTCATTGTGTGCCACTATACTCCCATGTGGTTCTGCATCAAGAAGAACTGGAAATGTTCTGACGGTCCTGGCAATGCGCTACACAGCGTGCAACTTCTCAAAAGTTTGCGACCTGAGATAGCGGCCATGGTGCAGCCGGTAATACAGCGCAACAGCTACTGGTGTCACCCTGAGGCAGTACTGCTAGCAATGGCAGCGGGCCAATATCAAGCCACACGGAAAAGGGCGGTCACTCAAATCCAGCAGTGTCGCAGAACTCAAGTCGATAGTGATACTGACGAAGTGCGGAAGTTCAAGCTTCCAAAAGTGAATATGGGGGCAAACAGCATCATGGAGCTGATTGATTGGTGTAATGAGGCGATAACCGAGCCGCCCTTGACGCAACAACTGTCCGATGATGACTTACTAGACATCATCGCGAGTCCTCTCGAAGTACCGCCATACCCCGTGCACAGTCAGACGGTGGAACGGATGGTGAAAGTGGTGACCGAGGCGTCTTTGAAGGTAATTGGTGAAGAGGCCCGCCACGGTTACATTGTGGCGAAGTTGAAACACAGGTCAGCAATGCCAGTGCTCAGCAGCAAAAAAGATTTCATATCGGGTTTTCTGTCGAGCATGTAGACAAGTAGTACAGTTATAAAATGATAGTTCGTTTTAAAAAAAATGTGGCCGCTCGTACAAAAGGTGACGTCGCTGTATGCCCGTCTCCTTCGGCTGTAGTGGAACGGAGCATGATGCCGATTTCGCCTCGTCTATTTGTCATAACAATAATATATCAAGTGTCTCAGAATGATTTAATTGGTCTTCGATGTAAACAGAGGAGGAATTTTGAAAATGTTCAAGCTTTCAAAAGTGAAAATATTAGCATTATACGCCGATAGATCTACTGATTGAAAATGGAACGAACAAGCGACGTAAAGTGAACCTTTCTTTCATGCGTCAGATATCCAGGCAACTTATTAAGCGACTGGTGCTTATGAAAAGCCTTTTACCCCACTAAATACTTTCATTGAGTTTTATTAATGAGCTTCATCACCAGAATCCATTCATCAGTCATCCACAGCTCCGACTACCGCCTTTTTCGTCACAGCGCTGCGGCGGCGCTCCGACGGTGGCCGGACGCGTGGTGTTAGATGCCAATCGCAACGGAGCGCCATCACTGGAGACTTCAACGCCGGGCGCCCGGCAAATTTGTTTCTTTATCGGCCTGTTGCATATTTTGTTTATTGTTTGATTTAGATTTGGTTTCGACCACAGGTTCTTTTTAGGTGATCTGCACGATAATTTCACTAAGCAAAGTGCAATTTCCAAAAAAAGGTCCTTCGTGACACACCCTAATCTCCAACCTTCAGTGTCCTGAAATGATAACATGAACTGGCATCGGTGTAGGTTTCTGAAAATTATTTGTAGGGCACAATATCACACATGGCGCCATGTTAAAATTAACGATGAAGACTCTTCATCGTTAATTTTTCGCTTGTCGCTGGCTGAGGTGAGCTGGTTGAGCTTCTCTTTACCACCGCTCGCTGAAGCTGGGCTGGGCTCCCGAGGGATTTCAGAATCCACTTTTGCGAAACTACAAATCCTCGCATCTTCCATATCTCGACCCGCACGCTCCTGTGCCAAGCGCTGGGACTGCCTGGCTTCCCGCTTTGCGAGGACGCGATCGACAGTCTGCATCCTTCCCTTTTGGCCGTCCTGTCGTTGAGATTGATTTCAACGCAATGAAGCCTATATATTCTGACTCTTTAACAACCAGGGGGCAGTACCAAAATTGTTTAATCGCTCTGAAACTTCACTACGTTTCTTTTCATTCCTAACCTCACCATTTTGGGGGGCGTCCCGAGAGAAATTCGGATTTCGCCAAAATAAATGTCACCTTAGTGGAGGTCCATGTACTTCCTTTTCTTTTGGTGCAACACCAAGGAAATATTGATGTTACACTGACAATGGCAATATTTTGATTTCCCTCGTAATGGTCACCAAATCCTGCTATTCAATCTCAGAATTTATAGAGGGCATCGAACTACTTTTGCAGAGACAAATTCTGCCCAATATATCAGGTTACAGCAGGCCTTCTTCATTGATGGAAATGTCTATATGGGTAGGTATATGGGTCCAGTTGATTCAATTTTAGCAAAACTGAAAATACTCAAAACACGTGAACTCAAAACACGAGGCTTTACTTAACACGAGACAGGACACGAGGCTTCAGCTGACACGAGGCAGGACACGAGGCTTCACTTAACACGAGACAGGACACGAGGCAGGACACGAGGCTTCACTTGACACGAGGCAGGACACCAGGCAGGACACTAGGCTTCACTTGACACGAGACAGGACACGAGGCTTCAGCTATCACGATACAGGACACGAGGCTTCACTTGACACGAGACAGGACACCAGGCTTCACTTGACACGAGACAGGACACCAGGCTTCACTTGACACGAGATAGAACACCAGGCTTCAGCTGACACGAGACAGGACACGAGGCTTCAGCTGACACGAGACAGGACACGAGGCTTCACTTGACACGAGACAGGACACGAGGCAGGACACGAGGCTTCACTTAGCACGAGACAGGACACGAGGCAGGACACGAGGCTTCACTTGACACGAGACAGGACACTAGGCTTCACTTGACACGAGACAGGACACGAGGCTTCAGCTGACGCGAGGCAGGACACGAGGCTTCACTTGACACGAGACAGGACACGAGGCTTCACTTGACACGAGACAGGACACGAGGCTTCAGCTGACACGAGGCAGGACACGAGGCTTCACTTGACACGAGACAGGACACCAGGCTTCACTTGACACGAGACAGGACACGAGGCTTCACTTGACACGAGATAGAACACCAGGCTTCAGCTGACACGAGGCAGGACACGAGGCTTCAGCTGACACGAGGCAGGACACGAGGCTTCACTTGATACGAGGCAGGACACCAGGCAGGACACCAGGCATCACTTGACACGAGAACATGGCCACCATGGGACCGTGGCCGGGACGAATGAGATCAATTGGCGCACCGTGCAGCGTCGGCGCGGCTGATTACGCCCGGCCCCAATGTCTGGGACACCGGGCCGGCAGCGGGCCGGACCGGCACGTCAGTCGGGCATTAATTCCGTCACTCCTCGGTCGCGTGGCCTTTTGCGGCCGACGTCTGGGCGGCAGCTGAACATGGAAATGACGATCGATGAGCGCTCTTGTGGCCCACCCGGACCTGGCGCTG
Source organism: Imbricaverruca yamaguchii (assembly GCA_034440575.1). Classification (NCBI taxonomy): domain Eukaryota; kingdom Metazoa; phylum Arthropoda; class Thecostraca; family Neoverrucidae; genus Imbricaverruca; species Imbricaverruca yamaguchii. The sequence continues at coordinate 662,149 of JAOTOL010001340.1, forward strand.
GGCCGCGTCCGAGACGGGGTGGACAGGCCGGCATATATCGGCACGCCGGCCGGCATTCAGACACGGCACGGCCGTCACGACAGTCGGCGCTCTGCACCGAAGGTGGAGCCGATCGGGTGACGTTGCCGGGCACTGCCGTCCCAGCAGTGTTGCCGCGTTCCATCGGACATCACTGTGGGAACAGCCGTAACACGGCGGCCCGTGCCACACTGACACGTGATACAAATGGCGACTTGTCCGGGCAGTTATCACCATAGCAACATTCGAATGCTAGACACAGAAGCTGCATGCAATTGCAAACAGCTAATATCATCACCAAGTGTCTGGTATACGTAGATAGGAAGACACCTTGGGTACCAACGTGATGCCGTGATTGTCATGTGATTGCCGCATGGGATCTAATTGTTTGAGAGAATTGACATCAGTGAACCGCCGGCCCACTGACTGTAGTTCGCTGAAATACATACCGGAGTGAATGTTTGCTCAAGTTGCGTCCCCAGTTGTCACCGTGAACATAGTACCTCATGGCGACGCCACCTACTCTCAGGAGTAGCGACCCGACCCGTGTTTATCACTGACGACATTATCGTCCCCCAGGGCTCGCGGTCGAGGTCAGGGCGCGCGCGGCCGGCGTCAGCTCAAGTTTCACCATCAGGCACTGCCCCCCGAGTACCTTGACCACTACGTGCAGCGTCTCAGCCAGGAGGCGGCGTCACGCCTGGCCCGGGAGGTGACGGCGCAGGCGGCTCGCGCTAGTCCGGCCCAAACCGCCGCCGCCGGGCCGCACCCGCACCTGACGCCCGACGTGCTGAGCGCAGCCTGCCAGGCTGGCCGATTGCACGGCGGCTCCACCGTGCGGCCGGAGACGCTCAGCAAGGTGGCGTCCGTTATCGCGGCCAACAGCAAGTACCGGCAGATCCTGCCGCGGCCGCCGCCGGCGCGCGGTCGCGGCCGCGGCCGGGGCCGCGGCCGGGGCCGGGGCCGGGGCCGCGGCTCGCGCGCCATACCCGGCTTCATCCAGGAGGTGCACGGCAGCATGAACAAGGGCCAGGACAAGATCCTGGTAGAGAAGTCGTCGTACGACGGTGGCAGTGTGTTCCCCACGTCAGTGTCGGCACACTTGGTGAAGGCGATCCCCGGCACGTCGACACTGGCCGGCGACGCCGCGTCTTCGGCCGCCTTCGCCAGCCTGCAGGCACTGGAGGGCCGCCAGCGCAGCCGGAAGCCGCGCAAAGCGGACATCTGCCACATGGTGAGCAGCCGTCAGCCGCCCGACGGCCCCAAGATGTCCATGCTGCAGACGCTGCTGAGCGCCAAGCCGGAGCCGGCCGACGGCGGCGACTGCGAGCTGTACGGCAGGCTCAGCGAGTACCTGCCGCTCTACCAGCGACTCGTCTCGGCCGACGAGCCGCTGCAGCAGGACGAGCCGCTTAACCTCTGCATCCGTGACCTCAGCCTGATCGAGCGGCCGGCCGTCAAGCAGGAGGCGGCCGCCTCGCCCGCCCGTTCGCCCGAGCCAGCCTGGGGTTCGGACTACGTGTTCTGGCCAGAGGCGGGCGTCATGGTGCACCCCCTGCTGCTGGAGCACCGCTGGCGGCAGCAGCAGCGCGACACCTCAGGTTGGGCCGCCAAGTCGCCGGCCGGAGCGCCGCCCGGTCCGCCAGACAGCGTCGCCGCGCCGCCGGGCGCCGGTGGCTCGCGCCGCAAGAAGCGCTCCCCGGTGCACGTACCGCCTGGCGCAGAAGGCGCCACGTCTGACGTCAGTATCTGCAAGTTCAAGTTCCGCGGCGGCTCCAACCCCAGCCTGCAGGAGAAGAAGACGCTCTCGCTGAGCAGTGACGGCCACTTCCGGTTCTTCCAGAACGAGCGCACGCCGCCGGTGGCGCCACCGCCGCCGCCCGGCGACGCGTCATCGCCCGTGGCCTCGGGCAGCGGCGCCACGCGCAGTCCCGACCGCAAGCGCAAGCGGCCCGCCGAGCCGCAGCAGCAGCTGGAGCGCCAGTTTCGGGAGCGCGGCTTCCTCATTCAGACTGCGCAGACCGAGTCGGCAGAGGGCGCCACCTACTGCAAGTTCCGGCAGCTCAAGAAGTTCACGCGCTACTTGTTCCGCAGCTGGCGCGACTACCTACCGCAGGCAGACGAGGCAGAGTCGGCCGGCGGCCGCTGCGAGGGCGAGCGGCCGCCGACCGGCGACGTCGACTCGTGACCAGCGTCGCTGAGGGCGTACGACGAGTGTGTGCGTCGGTGTGTATTTATCGAACGAGTCGCGGTCCAAACGGTCGTGCGTCCCGTCACCGGGCGGCCGGCCGGACGCTGTGTGTGGAGTTTGTAATTTGTTATCGTCATCACATGCGAGAGGTGGGACACACGTGCAATGCCTAGTCATGTTTGCAGTGCTATTTCAACCAATAAATGGTCGGCAGTGCCATCGCACACCACACCATGTCATTTTTCGCTCCGACAGCCTGCTCCAGCCTCTCCACTCACCAGCGCCATCGGCACCGCCATGTGCCACCGCACAAAACCACACATACGCACAGTTCGGCTCTTTATTGACATTAAACAAGCTTAGCTGGATGCAAGTGACCTTTACTTGAACACCACGAAAGCACGCCGCGTGGTTTTCGACGGAATGGCGTTGCCAGACACCCGGACAAGGCAGCAGACATTTGACGGCATCGGTGACGTCACTGGGCGCTGTTTGCCGGAGCGGTGTTGCCAGACGCTCTAGCCAGACAGCAGGCATTGCAGTGGTGGCCAGTGACGTCACTGACGCCGTCGGTGCGGTCGCCGGCGGCCGGCGCGACAGGGAACAAACAGGCCGAATGAAAGCGTCACGGCGATGGCCGTGGTGAGATGATGGCCGCTACGCCGATGTGTAACCTGGAGGTCACGGATGATGACATGGCGGCTGGGTGGCGAGCGCCGCAGCCGCTTCAGTCGCGGCCGTTTTCGCGCGGCGAGGAGCGGCCGCGAGAGTAGCCGCGAGAGTGGCCACGAGAGCGGGACCTACCGACGGGCAGACGGGTTACACCACGACATGGTCAGCGTCGGTCGGTCATAACACTGTGCCAATACATCGCATCATCATGCGTGGTGTCTTTAAACGAACTTTCGACATAAACTACGAATGACACTCTTGCTTTGGTAACGACAAATCACTATAATAAGCTGACGACGTACAAGCAACACAGGCGTTCCAACATCGCCTTGACGAAATTGATAAATGTGGTCTGGTCCATCACACTTATACAACGCATAAAAACAAAACAACTCATTTGAACGCAAATACAGATATTCCCAGACCTAACTCTGGGGTCAAGTAATACAGGTTCACATGTCTCAAACACCTCGGTATAAACATATTGCACAAACTTAAATTTACATGACATAAGACATTGATCTAAAAATTCAAGTCTTAGGACAGATATATCCAATCGCACCGTACGTTCGAGGCTCATTTTTACCAAATTTGTGACCTACATAAAAGCTTATTTGTGAGTACTGTGGTGCGGTCTATGATGAATCTATAACAGGAACCGATGCCGTCAGACTTTAACACATTCAAAAACAGAGCTGACCCTTTAATTACAGGTACATCACAAAGGACTGACTGACTGACACACAAGAGGTGAGTGTGATCTACAAGAGAAAAGACGAAGTATGCAGCCTACAATATACCATGTGCTTGAGAACACGAATTACAATGCTCCAAATTAAATTACATCAGATCCGCTCTTCCCGAGACACGGCTTGATATATGGAGTCCGGACACATGGCTCCAACCCGAGTGTGGGCGACAGACTGCAAGCAACATGCCGTTTACAACATTATATTCTTCGTACAAAAAGGTTCAAACTTGAAGGAAGGATATCAGATGCATGCGTTTGAAAACTGTTCTAAATTGACAACACGACGAAATACCGGTACTTTTCGAATTGGTTTTCGTTGTATCTGAGCAGCGCCAGCGCCGGCACCGAACAGCGGCAGTCGGTGCCGAGGGCGGCTGCCAGGACGCGTCCCTCTCGGCGCCACTGTTCAGCTGTACATAGTGCAGGTGCGAATGAGCGTGAGAGTACGTACACGTGTCTCTGTGTGTGTTCATGCGAGTGTCAGTATGTGAGCAGGTTAAATAATCGAGAATGAGAGGTGCGTAAATGTAAGACCCTGTGCCTTTTGCACCAATCTCCTCCATATGTGTTGTCATTGTCAATCGAAGGCTGACAACTATTTTCAACAACGTTCGCCAGGTCAGGTCACAGTACGGCATACTCGGGGTTGACAATCTTAAATCGCTCAAAACAAAACGGCCCATGTCACTGACCAGATTCATCTTCGAACGAGACACCGTTGTCCATTAACTTGGCTATTCCTCCATCACTCATCTCAGCCTGGCATGTTACATATTCGTATAGCGTACAATGCACATCTCACGGTAGGGCTCTTACACCTGAATCCAATAGGGAAGGGGGTGCCGCACCCAACAAAACATCTACGCTTCTACGACACCGATTTCAAAACTGAATAGCTGAAATGAATTATACTGGTTTAATCTGTATTTATAGAGGGTAAAAGCTTTAAAAATGTTCCCGATGTCGAAATGAAGATTAAAAATTGAATGGAAATTGTGCATAGCCATTCGTGACTATTGTATACCGGTAAAATTGTGCATGGTTGTATATATATCATTCTTAATAATCCGAGGCTCCATTTGATGCCCACATATACGCATATAAGACAGCCGATGAAGTAGTAAGGAACCCAAGGAAGGGGTGGGCATCACCTGCTCTTTGTGATGTCCTTCTTTCCAGGCAGTGGCACAAATAGCCATTATTTTTACATTTTAAAATGATATAAATGCCTGCCGTAATGTTTTCGTTCAGAGACATCGCCAGGGGATTAATTATAGTAGGGAGGATCCTGCATGTAAAGGCTACTACAAATATTGGTCGTTGGAAAACATCCTGGCTCCGCTTCTGCGTGCGATTTATTGCAATCATTCGGTACGAATGCACTCCTTCCCCTCCCTGATCGGCAACTTACAGTGATACCCTCGCCGAGTCACTGGCTGTATGGGTTTGAATGCGGTATGTCCCGAATACCTCTCGTCGTCCCGTATCCGTATCCATACCCAGGATCCGTCATTGGGTAAGTCTTCCGGATCTGCCTCGGTTTGTGATGGCACCCTCACAACTTTTCGATGGCAACGTAAACGATAGTTTTGGGAAAACTGGTCGCTTACTCCCAATATCTTCCTTCTCTGGATGCGCCCCTATATGATCAGGCTCAAATAACCACACCCATACGTACGCAAGGTAGGATGAACACTTTCATCCGAAAGCATAGTCGGCTGAACAATAAAACATGGAAAATATTCAGGTGATTGTGCTGTTGGTAAGTTTTCGTAAAAATATATGCAGGTGCCTTGCAATATTTGTCCATGGAGACTAATCGCAACTACACCAGGGATTGATGAAGTTACGATTTTTTCTCCTACGACGTACAGTAAGTAATATTGGGAAATATTGCCGACTTAGGAAATGGCAGGCGAAAAGAAAACACAGAACAGGGGTGGGATCAGCCCACTACCCGAATAAGGCTCAGTAGCAATGAGGCGGAGAATTCGCGAGGAACAAATGCGGTAAAAGCGGCATGCACGACGTCCCACGTTGTGGACTGACTGACTTGGCGGTGCGGTCGCGGCTGCGACTGCGGGTGTAGCTCCTGGTGCGCGACCTCTTGTAACGGTCAAGCGAGCGCGACTTGGTCCGACGGTCACGACTGCGAGACCTAGAACGAGTCCTGATATTGGACGGTATCAGTGGCCGTGCAACGACTGGTCAGCCGCCGCTAAACGTCAGGTCAAACCGGGCCAATGAAACAAATCGCAGATACCAGGGCTGCCATCAGTAGGTCATCTGCAGGTGGTAACGTTAAACTCCTGCTCAGCTTTCTGTGGTTTTCCGGTCGTCTCATCCAACCTCCATACTTACTTGTCACAAACGCAACATTGATATCTGCATCGAACCATGTTTACAGGAGCGGACGCATCCATGAAAATGCTACACGTGAGTGTTCGTGGTTCACGCTAAAAAAACGCAGTTGGTAAGCTGGGGTGATGACAGAACACAGCCCAATACCATCATAATTGATAGTAAAATAAGATGAAACGGGTTGGCCCACATTGGCAAGTATTACTATGAGTTGCATACAAAATTTGTTATGTTAAGGTCTCGAAGTTTTCGGCCATTGACCATTTTCGAGTCGAGGGATTTCGATCAAGGTTCGTGCTCGAAAAGTTCGAGACATTAAGGTAACTAATTTTTATGCAAAGCATAGTATTCCTTGAAAATGTGGGCCAAACCGTTTCATCTTAGTTCACTCTCTATCGTGGTATGCAAGACAATCGTCCATTTATTCTCACAAGCAAATGTATCTAGGAATTATTTGTGAGTTCCATCTCCATATACTCGAGCTCGACGTTGCAATGCAGCGACTGGAAGCTGAAGTGCGTACGTTGGAACATTTGAAATACACAGAAGTAAAAGAGTAAACACACTAAAAATATCCATGCCGGCAAGGTAAAAACTGTCGTAACTGTTCGACATCACGTCGTATCAGGCTTATTCAGGAACTACCATATGTGGATCCTTTCACATCACATATACGAAGACGGAGTGTAATTCTTTTTTATTTGATTGGATGGCTATTGGTATTACGACATATCGACCGTTGAGTCATGTAACGTCGTCAATCTCTCACGCCGAGGGGCCGCGGGCGAAGAGTAGCAACAGGTAAGACTCGAACCCACAATCTTTCGATTGTGAGACGGGCAACGTACCCTTAGAATACTCGTCCCCTTCTTTGATTTGAGGAAATGAAGGTTAACATGTAGGTCAACGACACAAATTTTTTATTAAAAAAAAAACACACGCACACACGCACGCACGCACGCACGCACGCACGCAAGCACGCACGCACGCACGCACGCACGCACGCACAGCTATCTAGGAACTTCTTCAAGTGCAAGATATAACTTAGCAAATGCAGAACTAGCCAAAAGAGTCGAATAAAACGAATCGCTTCGAACGTCCCCATGAACACTCAACGACACGGTTTCAATGATTCCGATGCACTTTAGTATTATGGTGGTGTTTTGGCCAGAAATTTATAGACACCGGCCAGACGTCTGCCGGCACCCGAGAGAAAGCACAGGCATGACATTGCTGATTGGTTGATTGACTGATTATGTGGGCTTAGGGGCGCATCAACTGCTACTGGTTACCTAGCGCCCATTGGCATGACTGCCCAATTCCACTGTCCATAATATGCTTCCCAGCCTTCCACCTTCATAGTGTAAAGAGGCCCGATACTGATGACTTAGTCGGAGACCTGCTAGCACAACCTGTGGTCGGAAGCAGGGTGGGAATTAAGGCACTTCTTGAGAGATTTCATCTCTTAAAACATTTTTGCACTCTGGATTCGTACTGGACAGAATGGTCTTCACATGTACTCCGACACAAACATGCAGAAGGAACAAAAATACCACTAAAAATTGAATACAAGATTGAAGAAAATATCCACCAAACATATTATTATACTTATGGTTACCAAATAACTGTACACTTTTCGCACCATCAAGCACACAGACAGCAACCGAACACACACACCACACGAAACCACAACCAGCAGAAATGCCGACAACGCGCCAAACTTCGCACCTGCGCACTGAATATAGTGGCCTCCGGTCGCTACGAATTCGGCCGGTGCGTCTCCAGAAACCTGCTTTCGAGCCACCCTATAGTGGGAAAAACTGACTGTTTTAAGAGACGCTTCCGGAGTGCCGCTGAGGCCGCCGACCGGAATTTGCTGCGTTAGCATTTTCTGTTACGAAAACTGTTTTTCAACCAATCAATGCAAGGTATTTTTTAAATGACGTCATAACCATTAGCAACTTTTAACACGTGTTTTGAACACTTAACAGTGTCATGCTGTAAACACAAGACCTTGACTGATCCTTTGCGCACCGCCGTCGCTTCCGACTGCGTGTGAGGTAGTGGTGTTGGGTCCGTATCATGCAGGGAATTGGCTGCGTATGTAGGTAGGTGTGCGCTCTGAGCTGAGGGTGAAGCGTGAATTATTTGTTTTTCATTTTGCCTAGCATTGTGCTGAGACCAACAGTGAAAGGAAGGTGCATTGCTCCTGTGAGTTATGAGAAACAAAGCTGAGCTGATCACAACTCCCTGTCTTGCGGTGCCATCCATTGCTCACTTCTTTGTTCTATGCTTTGATGTGGCCAAAAATGATGATGTGTATTACTTATGCATATTACGTAGACACCGACTAGGTACATATGATTTTCTAGTCGGTTACCGACAAATAGATTCCATGCATGAAAAATAATATGTGCATGAAAATGTACTCCGGAAGAAATATGTTTGCACTCCGACTCCAAACCCAGAAAGCAAGTTTCCCACCTTGGTCGGAAGGTCCTCATAAAATTGTGAATATGTTCCCATGATAAAATTGTCGAAAAATAGACGGAGTTGGCAGTTCGTGCCAATGGTAAAATCAGAACCGCGCAAGCTTGTTTTACCGGTTTCAACCGATTAGGGTCCTACAAATACCTCGCTTATTCTTCTTCAGATATACAGGACATTCTGTTTGTGTGTCTAGTAGAGTATATGCCACACCATACATACAACACACATAATACATATAAATATAAAAAATTGGTGCTGAGTGTCACAGTACATACACACGGTACCACATTATTTCCCAGTTTCTAACAGTTTTAAATGTTTTTTTTAGAGGTAGAAATCAGATGCGACAAAAGCTATTTCCCACGTACAAACCCTAACATTGAAAACAACATCCATGGCTACTTTGGGGGTAATAATAGCATATACAAGAATGAACAATTGGAGGGTAATTGGTAAGTGGGCATAGATTATTTGGCTTTTGGGTCACAAGCTTCCTCATCACGCAGCCAATAATACGGCGCATATTTATCTAAGAAGCGCACATTTGTTAGCAATAAGAGATAATGACAAGTCAGCTGATATAGGCATGCCATAATAGCTCCGAGGGTAACTTCACTACAATCACAAGCTGTGTAATCACACCAAATTAAGTATGAACACACCGTTTCTGTTGTTCTTCATAAAGATGGCATTGCACTAACATTACGACCTAACAAACGTACAAAGACCAAAGTGCATAGGCTGCCAATCACAAACTATGAAAAAAAGTATATTGTTACATCGTTTGTACACGACGAAGGTTGCTGACTCAACAATGGTGGTAAATACACGGCTTGTGACAACACATGATCTATGTTATGTGAATTTTGGTGAATATCCTGAGAAACATACTAGAACACTCATATGCTCACTCCAAGATCTCCGGGGGACTGCTAAATCGTGAAGACTATTTCTGCAATCTTCTGGCTTTGGCTCCTGGCTTCCCAAACATCTTCGAGAGACTGTTACGTCGCACCTATTATTTCTGCAACATGCCGGCTCGCCCTGACTCCTGGCTCTTCGAGCATCCCCACAAGGACTGCCTACGGGGACTGCCACGTCGCACAGGTTATTTCTGCAAGCTTCCGGCTCGCACTGATGTTTGGCTCTTCGAGCATCTCCGGGGGACTCCCACGTCGGACATATTATTTCTGCAAGCTTCCGACTCGCCCTGGCTTCTGGCTCTTCGAGCATCTCCGGGGGACTCCCACGTCGCACATATTATTTCTGCAAGCTTCCGACTCGCCCTGGCTTCTGGCTCTTCGAGCATCTCCGGGTGACTGGCACGTCGCACAGGTTATTTCTGCAATCATTCGGCTCGCCCTAAGCCAACCGATTATCAAGCGATTATTAGCTTCGACATGTCCGCCATCACTAATCCTCACCATGCAAGTGTAACTCAAGGTAAGATATCATAACAATTCGCGACGCATTTATCCAGCAAGACTTGTTCGGATAGGACTACCAACCACGAGCTGCAAGGGCATTCTAACACCGCTTGAGAGACTTAATGCTTGGGTCGAAAAGGCGCACCAATTACTTGATGTCATATAACGCCTATTCTTACACTGCAGCAGACGAAAATGTTGGAGATAATTTCAGTCAGCATCCGGCATTTCAGACAGGTCGGATAAACGCACCTAGTACTACCCACATAAGCCGGATAAACGCTCCTGGTACTGCCCAGATAGATCGGATAAACGTTCCTGGTACTGCTCGGATATGCCGGATAAACGCCCCTGGTACTGCCCAGATGGACCGGATAAACGCTCCTGGTACTGCTCAGATATGCCGGATAAACGCTCCTGGTACTGCTCAGATATGCCGGATAAACGCTCCTGGTACTGCCCAGATAGACCCTGATGAACGCCCCTGGTACTGTCCCGATATACCGGATAAACGCCCCTGGTATTGCCGAGACAGGTCGGATAAACGCCCCTGGTACCGCTATCGACTGAAAAGTATCGCAACACGACAGTATCCCTGAATGACCCGATTTCCTCGCATCGCTCCTTGCATCGTAGAACGCCGTATCCGTGAGCTCACTGAACATATTGTCCGCATTGCTTTAAGCTGGAGCAATATGAAGCTGCGCCGTACTACAAGTCTGTAGAACGCTTCACTTTGAGGAAGTAAGTGTGGATGGTGGTGAACTCATGATGGCCCAGCGAATATATGGCACCATCACCAACAGCGTCACCTACAGCTACCGCCTGCTCCGGGCGCCGATCCACACCGTCCCTCCTCAGCTCCGCATAGTCCCCAAGCAGTGTCACCTACAGCTACCCCGTGTTCTAGGCCCCATTTCGGCAGGCGCGAGCGGACGTCTCACCGCCTGCGGCGGTGCTTCGCTGGCGGTGCCGCGACTCGCGCCCGTGGTGAGGCGGCCGCGGCCGGCTGTCGGCTGAGGCAGGGGATGGGTGTGAGCTCGGGCAGAGTCGGGCGGGGGCGGGCGGCGGCCGGCCGAGATGTGATGTCATGTGAGGAGACTGCCGACTGTGGTGTGCAATCATCCCCTAGGAACGTCAGAACAGCACGTCAGCATACACCAGGCAGCTCCACACGCGCGCGCGCACGCCATGGCACATGGCCGACGGACAGAACGGCACACACGCATGACTCAACCACCGGCTGACCCGCCGGGTCGCCACCTACCTGCCACGACGCTCGCCCAGCCGCCGTTTGCTTGGACAGTCGTAGGCGTAGTGGCCGCGCTCGCCACACTCATAGCACCGGTCGTTGGGGTTGTAACCGCCGTAGCGGCCCGAGCCGCGGTCGTAGCGGCTGCCTGCGCTGCCCCCAACGCCGCCACCACGGCTGCGGGACCGACCAGTGGACATTTCGGCCGTGATGCGCCGGTTGCAGACGGTCCTGTCGAGAGACACCAGTCAGTACCGCACCGGCCCGGACGGTCCTGTCGAGAGACACCAATCAGTACCGCACCGGCCCAGACGGTCCTGTCGAGACACCAATCAGTACCGCACCGGCCCAGACGGTCCTGTCGAGACACCAATCAGTACCGCACCGGCCCAGACGGTCCTGTCGAGACACCAATCAGTACCGCACCGGCCCGGACGGTCCTGTCGAGACACCAATCAGTACCGCACCGGCCCAAAGGGTCCTGTCGAGACACCAATCAGTACCGCACCGGCCCAGACGGTCCTGTCGAGACACCAATCAGTACCGCACCGGCCCGGACGGTCCTGTCGAGACACCAATCAGTACCGCACCGGCCCAAAGGGTCCTGTCGAGACACCAATCAGTACCGCACCGGCCCAGACGGTCCTGTCGAGACACCAATCAGTACCGCACCGGCCCAGACGGTCCTGTCGAGAGACACCAGTCAGTACCGCACCGGCCCAAAGGGTCCTGTCGTGAGACACCCATCAGTATACCACCGGTTCAGAGGGTCCTGTCGTGAGACACCCATCAGTATACCACCGGTCCAGAGGGTCCTGTCGTGAGACACCAATCAGTATACCACCGGTCCAGAGGGTCCTGTCGTGAGACACCCATCAGCATACCACCGGTCTAGAGGGTCCTGTCGTGAGACACCCATCAGTATACCACCGGTCCAGAGGGTCCTGTCGTGAGACACATCAGTCCACCACAGACCCAGAGGGGGTGAGGAGCCAGTCGGTATACCATCGACACGGAGGGTCCTGTCATCTATCAATATACCACCGACCCAGAGGGACACACCAATCAATACCTGGGTCCTGTCAAAGGTCACTGACAAGGAGGGTCCTGTCAGAGGTGAGCAGAGCAGTACACCACCAGACAAGAGAGGAAACCCATCAGTGCACTACCACCTCAGTTAGTGATGGATTTGTGGATTATAATAGCAGACTAATCAGATATTCTTCATCATCTCAGAGGACGATCACCTCAAGAGACACCTATAATTTAAGCATTTTCAGTACACTTCATTGTGCTCAGAGGAAAAAAAATACATTTGAGCTCCGGTAAGAATTATGAAATACCTTTGCTGATTCTGGTGACGAAACAATTTATTTTTCACTGTTGTTCATAAACCAGGCAAATTGAGCTTCTCTGGAGTCTAGAAGCAGAAAGCACTGCAGTTTTCTGCCAAGTCGCCTCCCGATTGTAGCAGAAGTGGAAGCGAGAAGCACGACAATAATGCATGCATATCCATTGGACTGAAGCCCACCGCGCTCTGAGCCTGACTCTGCAAAGCCATCACGGCGCGCATTCAAATGAGATGTGTGAGCAGCATACCTCCCGTCCAGACCCCTCACGGCATCCCGGGCGTCTCTGGGATCCTCGAACTCGACGAACGCGAAGCCGGGTGGGTTGCGCGCCACCCAGACACTGTTGAGTGGACCGTAATAGGAGAAGGCATCCTCCAACTCCGTCTGTGACGCATTGCTGCCTGCAAACGGGTCACGGTCTTCGTCAAGGTACAACATGGGAGCCATGGCATGGACCTGCAAACCGGCCACCGTCGTCGTCAAGGTACAACATGGGAGCCATGGCATGGACCTGCAAACCGGCCACCGTCGTCGTCAAGGTACAACATGGGAGTCATGGCATGGACCTGCAAACCGGCCACCATCGTCGTCAAGGTACAACATGGGAGCCATGGCATGGACCTGCAAACCGGCCACCGTCGTCGTCAAGGTACAACATGGGAGCCATGGCATGGACCTGCAAACCGCCACCGTCGTCGTCAAGGTACAACATGGGAGTCATGGCATGGACCTGCAAACCGGCCACCGTCGGCAAGGTACAACATGGGAGTCATGGCATGGACCTGCAAACCGGCCACCGTCGTCGTCAAGGTACAACATGGGAGCCATGGCATGGACCTGCAAACCGGCCACCGTCGTCGTCAAGGTACAACATGGGAGCCATGGCATGGACCTGCAAACCGGCCACCGTCGTCGTCAAGGCAGAACATGGGAGTCATGGCACATGCACTGGCAGGCGAGCCTCGTTGAAGCTGTCAGCACGATCTTGGCCAAAATGTTCAATTGATTTTGTGGTGTCAAATGCACACAGTTGGTGGGGGTGGGGGTAGGGTGGGGGATGGGGGGGATGGGGGGGGATGGGGGGATGGGGGTGATGGTGGTGTGGGCTGGGGTGGGGGTGGGATCAGTGTTGGAAAAGTGGCCTTTCCTTGGAACGTTTGCCATCCAAAGAATTATACTTTTAAAAAAATACGCTCCTTGCATTGCTAGATGAAGACATGTTTAACTAACAATAGACAGCTAGACATGATTATACAATAGTGATAAGTTTGATGGAGAGGAAGCAGCATGATATGGGGTCTATAACATTTGGTGATCTATGGCTGATAATAAGACCCCCTTCCAGTCCTAGTAATCATTATACTGTTCAGTCATATGCACTGGCAGGCATACAAACTTTCTAACATGATTTAGGAAAATGCACATTTGTTATTTCAGGTCATCTGCAGGAATATTCCAAGAGCAGGCAAGAGTGGAGCCGAAAATGAGATGCCAGCCAGATTGGAAGAATACCAGCTTGCTAGCATGCACAAGTACAACAGATGCCAACAGATGTCAAAATATGGATCACTGCAGTCTGCATATAATCTTTATGCCAATGGACATTCCATATTCCATAACCTTCCATAGCATTCCATTTGTGCATGATGTGTAATTGTCTGGTACAGTGCAGGTGAATTAATAAACAGCCATCCATGCCTTCATGTGTATGTTCTTTATTTGTGGAAAAACTCAGAACAGAGTCTAGATGTGCCCAGATGATGGTGATGATGATGATTATTATTATTGGGGTTTTAGGGTGCGTCAATCCATGTGGATTATATTGCACCCATAACAATCTTACTTAGACATGCGTCAGAATGTCACGTTCGAATAAAAGATGTCTGATAGAGTAAGATCACCTAAGCAGGTGCATATATCACTTGGAACCGTATCTCCGCGAGGATTCCCAAAACTGCTCTGTTGTATATAAATCTGGAATCGTTTCCCAATAAGTCAACTAATCTCAGAGTATTCGCATTATATCCGAAGTGCCGCGTGCGTCCTTCTGCATATGCTGGGCACATTACCAGCACATGGTGCACAGTCAGCGCGGCATTACACTTCGCACATATCGGTCTGTCGTCCCCGCACAGTAAGTATGTATGTGTTGCTAGCATATGACCAATTATAAGGCGCCAGATGGCCACTTCGTCCCTTCTAGTTCGACTGAAGGACGAGGGCCACAGTGCCAAGTGTGGTTTGATTCGCTTCAATTTGTTTGTTTCTATTCGGTCTCAGCTTTCCTGCCACTGCTTGAAAAGAAATGATGATATTGTTGGGTAGTGGTCACTAGCAGGTAGCGGAAGCGCACGACGGTATATCGAGTGTGCCGCACGCCCCGCAACCTGGTCTGCCAGCTTATTTCCACGGATTCCTGCATATGCCGGGATCCAGCAAAATGCGACCTGCTTTCCCATACGATGAAGCGAAGTGAGTTGTAATAAGATGTCTCGTACAATGGCATTTTTGGATTGAAACTACGCAATGCCATGAGACCGCTGAGGGAGTCAGTCAGGATAACATGTAAAAACTCGTCGTCAACCTCGATGTATGCCAGTGTTTTGTTGATGGCGATCAACTCGGCACTGAAGATCGTGGCGTGTGGAGGCAGTGAAAATGATCTTGTGACCGATCCTCTCACGAAGGCACCACCCACTCCGGTGTTTATTTTGGAACCATCCGTGTGGGTGATGAGGTGAGTATGATACGTCTTGTATATGTGCTCTAGCGAGTGTAAGTGTTGCTCCTCTTTTGTGACATCTCGCTTTCTCGTGTCAGCAAGGGAAATGTCGATTGAGGGGGAGATAAGCTCCCACTGAGGAGTAGACAGTTCTTCATATTGTTGAATTCCTTGCAGTCGTATTTCCATTCGCCCCAGGAGCGTCCGCATTCGCACACAGTAAGGAGTTCCTCTCCTAGTGTGATTACGAAGGACTGCATGTATGTCATGAGCAAAAACCGCCGGATATGACCAGTGTGTCGGGAACTGGCGCATTTTGCAGGCGTATCGAAGACCCAGCATGTCGCGATAGACAGTGGAGGCTCATGGGCATCCGCTAGCACGCTAACCGTTGGAGAAGTGCGAAATGCCCCTGTAATTATTCGCACCGCAGCATGATGTACTGGGTCGAGCGTTCGCTTTGTAGTAGCACACGCGCCATCGTATATAAAACAAGCGTGGTCTAGCTTCGAGTGGATCAGACTACGATACAATAGGTGTAGTGTCTTTCTGTGAGCACCGTATGACGTACGAGATACACACTTCAATATCGCAAGTGCTTTAAAACATTTGTCTCCGAGTGTTTTAATATGTTCTTTGTATGTTAGACGATGATCAAACCGCACACCAGGAAAACGAGTCACCGGTGCTGTAGGCACATCTTGCCCGTACAATCTCAAAGCCATGTCCGGACAGTTACCCCTACGTCGACAGAAATGTACTGCAGATGTCTTTGCTATAGAAAACTTGAATCCGTTTGCGTGTCCCCATTTTTCAAGGCGGGAAATAGCAAGCTGCAGCTGTCTTTCCATAAGATGGGTCGACGAGCTGTGCGACCAAATAGCAAAATCGTCCGCGAACAGAGATCGTCCGATTGATGAGGGTAGTGAGTCACCGATGTCGTTTATGATAAGAGAAAAGAGAGTTGTGCTCAATACGCTGCCCTGAGGAACTCCCTTGATTTGGAGCAGCCAATCTGAAGTCTGGTTGCCTACACGCACACAAAACTCTGGTCTGTCTGTCATGACGTTCTTTAGGAACATGCTCAAAGCTCCACGGAGTCCATACTGATGAACCTTTAGAAGTACCCCATGTCTCCAGGTGGTGTCAAAGGCGCTCTCAATGTCGAAGAGCACTGCCCCAAGGTGCTTGTTCTTCGCAAAAGCCATACGAATTTATGTGTCCAGCATGTCTTGCGCATGTCGCGCATTCCTGGTGGCAAGTACAGGGAGCACAAGTTTATGCGATGGCGGCCAAGCGTCACCTGCGCTGCCACTGCTTGTAAAGGTGTTCGGAGGGCAAGCCTACGTGCTGGCATACTGTGGTGGACGTCAAGTAGCACGCCTCCATGCGAAATGTCTGCTGAGTGTACATCGTTACGGAACACAGTGTAGCATTTGAATTTCGCTGTGTCCTCCGGTGCTAGCTTTGTCTCTTGGAGACAAATAGCTGCAGGATTGTGCCGATATAAAACGGTCACGAGATCAAAGACAGAGGTTCTCAAACCCCGGAAGTTCCACTGTAGGATGGACGTAAAAGGATCCAGTTAAAACAAGTGAAGACGCTGCGGTGACTCACTCAGTGGTCACTGCACCATTGTGGATCCAGAATGGGTCCGTGACCTTACCCTGGGGCCTTCTCTATCGGTAGGACACCTGCCAAGGTGTAGCTCGACACCTGCCAAGGTGTTCTGGTCGCGGATGGGGGCGCCTGGGTATCGCCCCCACGCGATGGGATGGGTGGTGGGATGGGTAAAGTCTCAGTCTCAGCTGAGGAAACTCCAGGTACCGACGCGGGCTTAGGGGCTACCTGGGGAACACGGGCTCTCGGTCGCACACTCGGAGACGTGTTGCGGCTCGCGCGCCCAACCGGTCCCAATTCCGGGGCTGTTTGGCGAACACCGGCCGTCGGGTCTCGTCCCCCTGTTGGAGGCATGACGGGGATGCGTCGCGATGACACACCGTAGACCGTTGGAGGGGGCGGGGAAGGGGAGGAGGGCGAGGGCTGGATATGGGGTACTTTTGATGTGGAAGTGGGGGTGGATGAGGTATTCAAGGGTTTGACGTTTTTCTTGGCACGCTGTACCAGAGTCCAATTCTCTCCCTCCTTTTGTGCCTCAGGCCCAGCAACTTTCTCAGAATGCCATGGGGGCGCTATGGGTGGCGTGGCTTCGGCCTGTTCCGGCCCAGTCGATAGGACTGTGGGCGGCACCTCAGGTGTGCCCGACCCCGTGGAAGGGGGTGTGTACGCGAAACCGAACGAACGCAATAAGGTACTCAGTTGGGTAAGCAGTTGTGTGGCGCTGGTGGGCTGCTGTGCGAAATTTGTCAGGGTACCGCGGGTCATGTCCGCGTAGGCCACCTTCGGATGGCTTTCCTCATACGCCTCGCGTGCTTGCCGGAAGGACAGATTTCTTATACTTTTAACGACAGTATCTCTTTTCCTTTATGTACGCTGGGCAAGATCGATCAGAGGTCGTGTGTGGTACTTGTGCTCTACCACAGCTGACACACCACAATTTCTCCGATTCGCACTTCTCAGTAATATGATCAGCTGAGCCGCATTTTCCACACGCAGGGCGGCCGCGGCAGTATCTAATTGTATGGCCATACCGCTGGCACCGGGAACACCTCATAGGGTTTGGAACGAAGACTCGCACCTTTACTCGTATGTAGCCTATTTGAACTGTTGATGGCAAGTCAGTGGAGCTAAAGGCGATGATGATGTTGTTAGTAGGGTGAAGTTCCTTTCGCCTTCGCACCTTCATTCTCTGCGCTTCTACTACTCCGTATTCCGCCAATCCATTGACTATCTCGGCATACAAGACATCCCTGAGATCATAACAATTGATCACTCCTTTGCAATAGTTCTTTGTACTGTGTGGTTCCACTTTTATTGGAATAGAGATATCTTTAGTGCCGTCTGGGGTTCGTATGCTATATACGAACTTGTCTAGAACTAAAGCCCTACTTGCGTCCTCTTCGTATCTAAACTCCCCTTCTATCCCTCCGTCACGTAGGTTATCGCAGCGAGTAACTGTCCCGAGCCGGTCGCACCCTCTCTTACGCTGGAAGGGCGAGAGAGATGATGTCTTTTCTGTGTCGATGGGTACAAATATTAAAATGCGTGGTATGGATCTCCTTGTCGAAGAGGTCCAACTCGTGTGACTAGGTTGTCGGTCTCTGCTTAGCGGGTTGTCTTCGGAACGTGCAGGGCGGTATGTCTCTGCCGGTGTCGGGTTCGTGACTTGATTTCCGCTGTGTGTCAGTACACAGTGTTCTGGTCCCCTAGAGGCCCAGGGTGGGTTTTTGGATTGTGAGACTCCGTGTAAGTGTGCTTAGTTTCCACTCCTCTGTCGCCCCACCACAAGGCGCCCTACTGGGAGGACGCCTGGGTCCCGCGGACGGGATGTCGCCAGGCGCCCGAGGAGCTATACGGGGCAGGCGGCGCCTTCGCCCGGCCGGGAGAGAGATACTCACCACCCCGACCGGGATCCAGCACCGCCCACCCCTTGACCCCGGCCGGCCGGGACGGCAGACACTGGGAGGAATCCCAGGTCCCCGGCCAGAGGCGACTAGCCACTTGGCCCGCGTGAGGCCCTGCGGGCCCGCCCGCCCCTCCGGGATATCGGGACCAAAGAGGCGTGTTGGTCCCCCGTCACAACTAACACCGTGCGACGGGGGACCTCAACCTCCAGGACTCCGTCAACCCGGGGGGCGGGCCGAGGGGGCGTGGCTACCCCGATAAAACTGAGCTGGTGGGCAGAACCGGGGAAGTTGCCCTGCCTGCTCATAGAAGGGCTAGTTGGTGTTGCAGGTACGGAGGAAGGACATGGATGTTGGGATGAGATTGGGATTGGAATTGGAATTGGAACGTACGGATGCAAGGACGAGTGAGGCACTCTTGGTCTGACATCTCCCCGGCCGCCTGGTGGTCTGGCCGCCGGATCCTCGAGGCACACAATCCCCACCACCACGTAAAGGTGATGCCTCGTCGGGGGGCAGATGTGCCCAGAAGAATACATGGTTGAACACTGAGAGCCAGAGTCGCATCCACACAACTGGTAAGCCACAAAGGGTAGTATTTCCCAAAAATCCCAAAAATAATGGTGGTTGAGCCACGTTTTTCCAGGACATATGAATTTTGATCGGCAATATTACTTGTCCACAAGACAGGTTTTACACACAGTTTACCTCTATAAGGCATACAAGGGTATTAGGTTTGGCTAAGTTATGTTAGATTAAGATTTATTGTATAAGTTAAACAATTATACAATTTCTTCGGGGATCTTTCAGAATAAGTTTTTGAAATAGAAAATGGTCTAGGGTAGCATAGGCTGTTAGGTTAGAATAGGTTGCTTAGTTTGAATTTTTAGGGAAAAAAACTGTTTAGAATTTTTTCATTAAAAAAAAAATGCTTTCTTACATCCAGTTAGGTTGCATCTTTTTTCTACATTTTGAACATTATGTTTCATGCTATATTGCCCAACCAACTCCAAGCCGCTTTTTTGTGTCATTTTGCTGCCTAACTGCACTTGTAAAAAAAAAATATTTGGTCGCATCATGTAGTTACATTATGAACGTGTGCACATTCATAAGCATTGCATTAAAAAAAGAAATTCCAAGAAATCCAATCACCTTCAACTGCAAATTTATCCTTTCAGAAGGCCAGAGGAACCAGAAAAGTTAAAGTATAATGGTATTCAATGGAGGGTAGGGACAGGATGCACCTAACAATTCCCTGAACATTTAATGAGTGCACAAGTAATGCTTAAATCCATGCATGCATATATATATATATATATATATATATATATATATATATATATATATATATATATATATATTTTATATATATATATTTATATATATTTTTTATTTTTTTTTATATATATACAACAAATGGGAATAGGTTGTCAATACCACTCCGACCACGATGTTTCCCCGCGCCTGATAAATTCAGATTTACGTGAGTTGTTCTAATACACTGACAATCCTCTAAGCTTCATTCTGATTGTTTATATTTTGTATCATAATCTTGACGATTAATTGAGAAAAATAAACTGTTTTTTTTTATATAATTAAATTTATAAATTTGATCCGAGTTGTTGCTGGGGTGGCTTGAGGGGGAGCCAGGGTTCTATTGCTAAGCAGAGCTTGTTGCGTGAACCCTGGCCCCACCCACCCGATCCATGAGCTCCAGTTCAACGGCAGAATTTAGACCGAAAGTTTAACGTGCCGCCAATGCACCGACACGGCCCCCGGGAGCTCGTCCCCGGCCTTATCGGGCCAGCTGCCAACTGCCCCGGCCGGGGGCTAAATGCGAGCGCGCGAAGCGACTCGAACCCTGTGTTGCCAATACAGGGGAGACCGGTGCAGGCCAGCGCTCTAACCAACTGAGCTACCAGGGCAGCTGGTATATTATGGTATGTTATTTATGTTGGTGGTTTCCTCGAACTTATTTCCTTTTCTTTCTTTTTTTGTATTTTATAGCAATCACGGTGTGATGCTGAGCACGTGCGAAATAAGACGCAAATTTCCGCTCAGTCAGTGCCAATAGTCGGTTTTATAATGGCAATTTGATCGCCAGTCTAGTCACTTTTGATGCTTCAAAGTGAATCCTTGCTTGAACGAAACATTCCAGACATGAACTAAAAGGTGCATTGAAAAACTCAATATTAATAAGAATTGATTTGAAAAAAATTTTCCCAGCATTCTCATTCAAAAAGTTTCAGGGTGGTGAGAATAAAAGATTTGAGATGGATTGTTTTAGTATAATTTTCCTTAAACCATTTCAAATTCCAAAACCCATATCCCAATAGCCTGCAAGCAACATTTTAGACACTCCCATATATCACGAACGTCGGTGCAAGAACGTCCTGCTCGTGAAATGTTGTTGTGAATAGGTGTTGATTGATTTATTATTTGGGCTTAAGGGCGCGTGGACTACTAAGGTCATTTTGCGCCCATAACTCGTGTAGCTAACAAAGTACAGTATCCAACTTCACGTCGTTCGTAGCCGTCAAAATGGTCTTGTTGTGGTACAAAGTTTAGGTGTGAATAGGTGTTGTTGTGCTATGTGAGCACGTCAGGAGTGACAGGTATGGATATATCAACTTGGTTGACAACGATTAAGTACACTTTTGTTATCATTTTCTTTACCATTGTTCAGGAAGTTGGCTTATTTCATCCACGTGACGTGGATAACTTCAGACGACTATGTGCCGTGGCCCTCATCTTGTTGTCTGTGAGACACTAGGATAGGAAATGAACAATGATTTGAGGGCATTTTATTATTGAAGAAGAATCTCCTGATATTTTACGACTCCTTCAACCGCAAGGTTATATAGAGTGGCCAACCTATCACACCGATTGGTAGCGGGTTGACTCTGCAAATGACGTCGGCCGCGATATTCGAACCCACAATCTTGCGATCCAAGAGTCCGACACTGCACTTTTTCCAACATGTATACGCTTCATTATTTATAAAATGTATCCACTCCTTTACTCGGTGCTTCAATATACACCCCATAATTTGGCAAACTGGAAAATTATACATTCCATTACATCATGCTTCTCAAGATTCTCCATATTTTGAGAATCTTGACTCCATATTTTGGCAAGCCCAAAAATTATACACTCTGAATCGAAGATCGAGAAGTGAAAATCCAACACCGGGTGGGGGAGGGTTGACACAGCATGCAAGTTTTTCCTCAAGCTGAGGGTCCAAAAGTGGCATTGGGAACTACAACCGCAATTGAACAGCAGAATTATAAGGATATTATTTACAAACACTGAGTACATTACAAGCTCTTGCATCACTCACCGAGATCACCCACGTATACTTTGCAGTCAATGTTCGAGCGTGACATATTCGTTTAATGATTCAGAACTGAAAAATAATGCACCAGGTTACCACATAACCAGTAGTGACAGCCACAGCCACGTACAGGGGTTGTGTGTTTGTAAGTACCGTATGCTCAGACATTACCAATAAACTGCATACAAGACATCTTGTGCAAATATGACATTTATAAATTGGTGCACATATAATGCGCAGCTGAGCAGTGTAGGATTTCAGTGTTGGAAAAACAGACGTTTGTTGGCGACATGTCTACAAATTAAATATTTTGTACTCCAGAACGGAAAAGGAAGAACAACATTGTCTGGTCGAGTGCTACCATTCAAAGTTCACACCTGAAAACAACTAGCAGATTCAGCGATCCCTGCACACCAACCAGTCAATGACAAAATATAACTTTGAAAGACAGTGCAAACTGTACCACACATGTTCGTCGGTGTTGCGCTAAAAACATTTCGGTACAACTGACGGCATGTGAGAAAACGCTATATTTGTGTCAATATAGTCATTAATTAATTCAATATTTATTCAACATTGATTCCATATTTATTTACTATTTTTTTTATATATTCATAAATACTTATTCTGATGCTTTACAGTGTAGAATTTCCATGTTTTTTCTTGGTAGTGGAGTACAAAATGGTTTAGCTGAAGTATGAAATTTTGAGCTGGAGTACAATAATTTTTATTTTATTTAATAATTGGAATCAGAAAAGAACAGCGAAATCAACCAGGGCCATACAATTCCCCCCCCCACACACACAAAAAAAAATTATTGAAATTTCAAGTGTTAAAGTTTTCTTCAATATCCTTTTCTAATGGGTAGAGCAAACCGAGAAACATTGTTGGAAGTCAACTTGCTCTCATAACAAATGCTTACTTTAGATATAATCTTCAATTTTAACTATAATAAGCAAATATTCAAAAGCAATTAGGCAAAAATGGAAGAAAAAAACATTCCTCCGGTAAGTTTTGTTGCATCCCTAAGGATAAGCATACGCTGGAAGTTTTTGGAAACTTTTTTGTAAGTGACTTCACTTGAGCCTGACTAACTCGTTGACCCTGGATGGCCTTACTTCAAAATTTTGAAACAGCATGCCAAATTGGTGTGGGAAAAGGTATGCCAAATTTTGGCGCGCCGCCCCACGCCTTTCGTTCAATGTCCGCGAAAAACCTGAGGGGGCGATTGAAGACCACCCGAGACAGTTAAATTTAAGTGATAATGTTCATCGGTCGAGACCATCTGTGGTTCTTCATTCTTGACCCATGTCAGTAGGCCATTTGGAATCGTGTCATATGCGCCCACCCGAATCGGGACTTATTTGGAAAATTCCACCAGTCTCACCTGTTGGTCGATGCCGCGGCCCCACGTCGCACGATGGCGGTGTTAAATAGAGCTGGTCGGATACGCTTGCCCCAGCATTAGAAGTACAGCTGATCACGGGGGCGGGCGGACAGGTGACAGCTCGGAGTAAATTTTAAAGAAGTATTACGGACCCTTCACTGACACTGATGAACCCCAAATGCAGTTATATTTCAAGGCGCATGGTTTATCTTTGCACACATTTACAACAAATTATTTGTCAGTCATGAATAAGTGCACAAATGGTTGGTTGGTTTGTTATTGGTTGTACGACACAGCGACCATTGAGTCATGTACCGTCGCCAATCTCTCACTCCGATTGGTCGCGGGCGAAGAATAGCGACAGGTGAGACTCCAACCCACAACCTTTCGACTGTGAGACAAGCAACTTACCCCTAGACTACTCGTCCCCCTGCTACTGACAATGGTTTCTGGCAGCTGGTTCCAGTGTTATACTACCCTGTTGGTGAAGAAAGTCTGTTTTAACCTTGTTCTGCTGTGATTAAACTTAATTTTGAATTGATTACCTCTAATTGCATCATATCTGTTAAATTCAAGCATTTCCCCAAGATATCCCCTCTCCAGACCATGGACAAATTTAAAGTCCTCGATGAGATCACCTCCGAGCCTCTATATCTAAGTGAAAACATATTAAATTTATTCAATCTTTCCACTTCACAATTCCGTCTAAGTCTTTTTGCAGCGAGATATGCTCGTTTTGACCTGTTATTGCCCTAAAGACCTTCAAATCATCCGCAAATTCCAAAACTTTACTGCTTAGGCCACTTTCGATGTTATTTACAAATATAATGAACCGTAGTGGCCCCAGTACTGACCCCTGGGGACTCCACTAAGAACATTGCCATTATGACTTTGTACCATTTAGCATCGCTCTTTGCTGTCTACCTGAAAGCCACAACTCTATCCATTTTAAGATGCTACCTGCAATAACATGGGCCTGAAGCTATAGCATCAACCGTTTATGGGGTACCTTGTCAAAGGCCTTCAGTGTAGGATTTCCATATTTTTTTATTGGTAGTGGAGTAAATTTTTTTAAGCTGGAGTACGCATTTTTTAGCTGGATTCCCAAAAATAGCTATGCACTTGCTGACAATTAACCTTGTTTTAGTGGGACTGAAAACCAATGTTATAATTTTTGTATGCATAAACATCTTGGCAAACTAAGCCATGTCAAAAACTTTGCTGTACTAAAAAAAATGAATTGTCCATAACCAGGTAGTATTGATTTAATGGGATTAAAAATAAATGTTAGCGTTTCATGCTGTATGTACCATACCAACATATACCCATGATATCTGTAGTGTATAGATATTGCCTGAGTGTGTAGGTGGGTGGTGTTTTCCCAAAGTTCACAAACAAATATTTATGATAAATAGGCATGATGTGATGTGAATACACCAATAACATTTCTCCTGGCAGAGCTCAGGATGAATCGCACTCACTCATCTTGGGCGGACCACACCACCGGGATCATCCTTCAACAAACACTTTTCCGAAGGACTAGTCCCACAATTAATGGGCCGAGTTCACCCGCGATTAATTTGAATTATTGCTAACTTCCGTTGTTGTCCAAAATCTCAAGCACCCCAAAATGCATTTCATGGCCTGGTCGACCTTTGAGCCATTCCGAGTTTGTGCGCAAGATTCGCCACCGATACACAGCTCTGCCTCAGACCCCAAAATTGGGTGTGGTTAAATTATTAGCGAAGGATGAGGTTATAAACCAACTTCATGAGCAATGGTAGAGAAAATGGTAACAAAAGTATACTTAACCGATGTCAACGAAGTTCACACATGCACACCCGACACCACAAACCGGCTAACGCACACCTGGCACAGCAAACACCACGTGACTATTGGATATGGATGGTTTTGGAATATATGATGGTTTGATACAAATTATACTAAAACAACCCGTCTAAAATAGTTTTATTCCCACCACCAAGAAACATTTATTTTGTATGGAAAAGCTGAAAAAAAAATTATTGAAAACGATTCTTATCAATATTAAAAGTTCCTTTATGTACTTGTTTAGTTCATGTCTGGAATGTTTAGTTGAAGCAAGGATCGAGTTAGGAGTATCTAGAGCTGCTAGACGGGAGTACAAATTGTCCCTGTAAAACCGCTCACAGGCGGTTTTATTTTTCCTCTTAGATAGAGCTGGTCGGATTCGCTACCCCAGCCCTAGAAGTACAACTGATCATGGGGCGGGGAACAGGGAATGGGTCGGTGTAAATTTCGGAACATGCATTACGGACCCTTCACTGACACCGACGAACCCAAAATGCGGTTATATTTCAAGGCGCATGTTTACCTTCGCACACATTTACAACAACAAAAAAATGCGACAGTCATGCAAAGGTGCACAAATGACATTGGTTTCTCGGTGTAATCGCCTCAGAGAACTTGCTTGCTCCGGGGCGGATTTTATGAAAGTGATTTTCTTGCATTGAACGGGCTCATTGTGTCTAAAAAAAGTTGTCCCTTTAACAAAACGACCTTCGAATGCGCATTCAAAGCACTTACTGGCGAAACCAAGCTTCCAAAATTCACTCCGGAGATACCAAGTACCCCCAGATTTGCCAACTAGGGATTTCTGGTGCTTCTTGGCGAGTAGTCCAGCGCAATTATCCAAAAATTAATATGAAAGATATTCATTAATCTAAATATATCATATATCAGATTAAATATTGATAAATATTGAGTCAATATTGAATAACTATTGAATCAATATTAAATAAATATTGAATTAAGTATTCACATTATTCACACAAATATAGCGTCTTTTCACATGTGAAGCACCGCAAGTTGTGCGTAGCTGGTTTTAGCAAGGCCGTTTAAGGGTTTTAGCGCAACACCGACGAGCATGCTCTGTACGCTTTACACTGCCTTTCAAGGATGTGTGACGTTGACTGGTCGGCGTGCTGGGATCGCGGAAACTGCTAGTTTTTGTCAGGTATGGACTTTGAGTGGTAGCACTCGACCAGATAATGTTGTTCTTCGTTTTCCCTTCTGGAGTACAAAATATTTCATTTAGTCTGGTCACAATCCTGGAGTACATAATGTATTGGTATCCATGACACCAACAAATGTCAGTTTTTCCAACACTGAAGTGTACTAAGTGCAAATGCCAGTTCCTTTTCAGCTTCCCACAATACCATAGCATAAATTTCATCAGGTCCTGCTGCTTGTTTGGCCTTATTTTCCTGATATGATTGAAAACAACATCACTATCAATGAAATCAACCGCATTTATCATATCACGTCACTGAACTATGGTGTACGGTCGGCAGATTGGTCATATCTTCCAATGTAAACACTGATTTAAACTGCTTGCTCAGCTCCTCAACCATCTCACTATCCTCACCCAATGTAGTCCCATTTACTTCCCGTGGACCAATTGTGCTAGAAACTTTGCTCAGCTCGTAGAAACTAAAGAACTTTTTACTGCCCCCATTACAGTTCCTAGCTAAATCCAGTTCTTTTGCTCGTTTTGCTGCTATGGTTTTTTGCTTCACAGTGTCTCTGGCTTTTCGATACGCCTTTATATTTATGATATTTGAAGCTTCTTTAAACACTCTAAATGCAGTTTTCTTAGCCTTAATTGCTTTTATCAAGTCTGGTGTAGGCCATGCTGGCTTTCCTACCCTTCTTTTGCGTCTTTGCTTTTGGGGAACATGTCTAATCTGAATTTCCTTCAAGTAAGATTTGAACTTTTCCCACATTTCACAGGCATTTAAATTGGATAATTATACCTCCCATCTTATGGCAATTAAAGCCGGTGTCATGCAGTGAAAGTCTGCTCTGTTGAAATTTGGAACCTTTACCAAATTATCCTTAATAATTTCCCCTACATGTGCCTTGAATCTAACTATGTTATGGTCACTTCTTCCCAGAGTTTCTCCTACAGTCTGGTACTTCTTGGCAAGCAATCAAGTACAAATATCTCATGCATACCAATACATTATGTACTCCAGGATTGTGACTAGACTAAATTAAATATTTTGTACTCCAGAAGGAAAAACGAGAAACAAAATTATTTGGTCGAGTGCTACCACTCAAAGTCCATACCTGAAAACAACTAGCAGTTTCAGCGATTGTATTGTTACGTTGACTGAATGGCGTGCAGGGATCGCTGAAACTGCTAGTTGTTTTCAGGTATGGACTTTGAGTGGTAGCACTCGACCAAATAATGTTGTTCCTTGTTTTCCCTTCTGGAGTACAAAATATTTACTTTAGTTTAGTCACAATCCTGGAGTACATAAGGTATTCGTATACATGAGATATTTGTACTGGAATGCTTGCCAAGAAGTACCAGAAATCCCTAGTTGGAAAATCTGTGGGTATTTGGTACCACCAGAGTAAATACTTGAAGCCTCGTTTGGCCATTAAGGTGCTTTGAATGTGCAATCAAATATAATTTTGCTAGACAACCTCTTTTAGACACAATGAGCCAATTCAATGGAAAAAAAATCACTTCAAATTTCCTTAAAAGTTGCCCCGGAGCAAGGAAGTTCTCCGAGGCGATTACACCAAGAAACCAATGCCATTTGTGGACTTATGTATGACTGCCAAATTTTGTTTTTGAAATGTGTGCGAACATAAATCATGTACCTTGAAATATAACTGCATTTGGCATTCATCAATGTCAGTGAAGGATCAGTAATACTTGTTCCAATCTTACTCGTGACACATCTCCTATTTGCCGGCCAGGTGCTCAGCTGCACTTCTAGTGCTGGTCTAAGCAAATCCGACCAGCTGTATTTAGCAGCAATAATAAAACTGACTCTTATTATTGTTGTTAAAACCGACTGTTAGTCTGTTTTACAGCTGCAATTCCCACTCCCATTTGGCCACTCTGGATCCTCAGTCAGTCAGTCTCAGTCAGTCAGTCCTTGCTTCAACTAAACATTCCAGACATGAACTAAACAAGTACATTGAGGAACTTTTAATACTAATACGGATTGGTTTCAATCAATTTTCTCAGCTTTTTAATGCAACATAACTTTCTTGATGGTGAGAATAAAACTATTTTAGATGGATTGTTCTAGTATAATTTTCATTAGACCATTTGATATTCTGAAACCCACATCCCAATAGTCTGCAAATAACATTAGTCTGCACTTACTTACTTGTAAACTTACTTACTTATTGCACTTATTTACTTACAACATCTTACTTGCAGGGTGTGTTGTGAATATTTATTACTTGTACTGTGTGAGATGGTCAGGAGTGCCAGGTATGCATTTATAAATTTGGCTGACATTGATTAAGTATACTTTTGTTATCATTTTCTCTACCAGTGCACATGAAGTTGGCTTATAACGTTATCCTTTGCTAATAATTAAACTACAGAGCCAATTTTGAGGTCTGAGGCAGAGCGACGTATTATGCGTCGGTGGCAAATGGTGCGCACAAACTCGGAATGGTGTAAAGGTTGACTGGGGGCATGAAATGCATTTTTGGATCATTTGAGATCTTCATATCCAATCTGTCGGAAGATGACAACCTAGTCCTTCAGAGAAGTGTTTGTTGAATGATGATCCCAGCTGTGTGGTCTGCCCAAGATGAGCTTGAGTACAATTCATCCTGGGCTCTGCCAGCAGAAGGTTATTTGTGTATTCACATCACATCATGCCTATGCATCACCCACCCATGCTCAGGCAATATCTATCCCACTTACATATATCATTGGTATATTTTTTGGAGTACTTTGGCTACTGAGGGCATTTCCCACTAGACACATTCCTTGGCACAATTGCACCTATTTACAACTTAGCTTGCTCACATATTGCTGACTTAGCAGTTAGCTATATGTACATATATAATGAATGTATGGTAAACACAACATGAAATGCCAGCATTTATTTTTAATTCCATTAATGCAATGCTACCTGGTTATGGACAACTCATTTTTTAGTCTTTTTGGACATGCCTATGCCAATTTTGGACATGCCTTAGCTTGCCATGATGTCTATGCATACACAAATGTTTACATTGGTTTTCAGCCACACTAAAACAAGGTTAATTGTCGGCATGGCTTAAAAGTGCATGGCTATTTTTGGAATCCAGCTAAAAATGTCATACTCCAGCAAAAACCTTTGTACTCCACCACCAAGAGAAAAAGGAAATCCTAAACTGTAGGATTTACTTTCTTTCTTTGTAGTGGAGTACGAGATTTTGAGCTGGAATAAATAAGCTATGCACTTGCAAACAATTAACCTTGTTTTAGTGGGGCTGAAACCAATGTTTCCCTGGCAGAGATTGGGGGCACTGAGCAGGGTTAAAATATTGGTTTTTCATTAGGTGTGAGATGTCGAAACGAGCACAGTAGGATGTCGAAATTTGCCATGGAATTAGTGCCCTTTAAAATGCTTTTGATCTCTTCAAACTCAAATTTCATCCAATGGTGTAGGTGTAAATGCTGGCACCTTTATCATTTGTTTTGATATAGACAATTTAAGAGTTATAGTCGGAATAGGGAGAATAATAACTATGATTATAATCTGGTATTGCATGCCATATCACATTCTAGGTAATTCCTTTACCTGAAATTGCATTGCTAAATGTTTGTGTACCACCATTCCTTATCGAGAGAATGCACATGAGATAATGCTACTTATAAATGAGATACTGTCAGAAAGGAGACATGAAGACCTCATTAGTATTTATCAAGGAGCAGGATGTCGATACTTCTCAGTGAAGGATGTTGATTGAGTGTTCAGAAAGTGGTATATTCCACCCTATTTCACGAATAATTTATCACGGGCACTGAGATGAATCAAAACCTCATACCCCTGAAAACAGCTGATGCAAGGCACAACACCACTAGTATGCACTTGACACCCAAGCTCCATCCTCTGCACTGTGCAAATGCAGAAAAATAGAGCTGGGTCTGATTTGCTTACCCCAGCAACGATCTGTGGTGATCACCAGGCAGGCAAACAGGAGATTGGTCAGAATAAGATTGGAACAGGTATTATAAATCCTTCACAGACACTGATGAAACCCAAATGCAGTTACATTGCAAGGCACATGATTTATATTTGCACACATCTCCCCCAAAAATATTTGACAGTCATTCATAGGTTCGCAAATGACATTGGTTTCTCAGTGTCATTGCCTTTGAGAACTTCAATTGTACATTCAAAGCACCTTAATGGCCAAATGAGGCTTCATGTATTTCCTCTGGTGATACCAAGCACCCCAGCACCAATATATAGTAATAAATATTGAATAAATATTTAATATGGAGATATCATACAAGAATTAATATTGATAAATAGTGAAACAAAATAAAACGAATATTAAATAAACATTGAATTAATTATTGACTATATTGACACCAATCCTAAAATAAAATATAGCATCTCACATGGAGTCACATACCACCAATTGTGTGGAGACATTTCAAGTGCAATGCTGACACTGCTTCCAAAAAAGGCACAGTTTGTACTACCTTTCGAAGCTGTATTGTGGTCATTCACAGGTTGGTGCTTAGGGACTCTTGACACTGCTAGTTGTTTTCAGGTATGGGCTTTGAGTTGTAGCACTAGACCAAACAATGTTATCCTTCCTTTTCCCTTCTGGAGTACAAAATATTTCATTTAGTCTAGTTAAAATCCTGGAGTACATAATGAATTGGTATGCATGTCACCAACAAATGTCAGTTTTTCCAACACCACTGACCAGTGTTTGTGAACTTTAAGATTGCATCACTCACCAGGCAATATCTATCCCATTTCCATATATCATGGGCTTATTTTTGCAGTGTTGGAAAAACTGGAGTTTGTTGGTGTCATGCATACCAATACATTTTGTACTCCAGGATTGTGACTAGACTAAATGAAATATTTTGTACTCCAGAAGGGAAAACGAAGAACAACATTGCTTGGTAGAGTGCTACCACTAAAAAGTCCATACCTGACAACAACTAGCAGTTTCCGCGACCCCAGCGCCCCGACCATCCAACGTCACTACACATCCTTGAAAGGCAGTATAAAACATACGACGGAGCATGAGCCGTCGGTGTTGCGCTAAAATTCGTAAAGAACCTTACTAAAACCGGCTACGCACAACGTCGGCGCTTCATATGTGAAAAACGCTATATTAGTGTCAATAAAGTCAATAATTAATTCAATATTTATTCAATATTGGTTCAATATTTATCAATATTTTATTTGATATATAACATACTTAGATTAATGAATATCTATTCCATAATACTCTTGGGAAACTTGTGCTGGTGCCTAGAGGTGTTCCATAGCCTTGCGCTGGAGTACTCGCCAAGAAGCACCAGAAATCTCTAGTTGGAAAAACCAGGGGTACTTGGTGTAATCGGAGTATAAAGTTGAAGCCTGGTTTCGCCAGTAAGTGCTTTAAATGCGCAATCGAAGGTAGTTTTGTTAAAGGGACAACTTTTTTAGACACAATGAGCCCGTTCAATGCAAGAAAATCACTTCAAATTTCCTAAAATCCGCCCCGGAGCATGCTAGTTCTCCGAGGTCGAAACACCAATAAACCAATGTCAGTTGTGCACTTTTGCATGACTGTCGCATATTTTTTTTGTAAATGTGTGCGAAGATAAACATGCGCCTTGAGATATAACCACATTTTGGGTTCATCGGTGTCAGTGAAGGGTCCGTAATACATGTTCCGAAATTTACTCCGACCCATTCCCTGTTCCCCGCCCCATGAAGAGTTGTACTTCTCGGGCTGAGTTAGCGAATCCGACCAGCTCTATCTAAGAAGAAAAATAAAACCGACCGTGGGAGGCTTTAAAGATACTCCCGTCTGGCAGCTCTAGATACTCCTAACTCGATCCTTGCTTCAACCAAACATTCCAGACATGAACTAAACAAGTACATGAAGGAACTTATAATAAGAATAAGAATGGGTTTGAATTCCTTCCCTCAGCTTTTTCATGCAAAATATCCTTCTTGGTGATGAGAATAAAACTATTTTAGCCGGACTGTTTTAGTATAATTTTCATTAAACCATTATATATTCCGAAACCCATATTTATAGACTTGGTCAACATGGATTAAGTATGCTTTTGTTATTATTTTCTCTACCATTGCGCCTGAAGTTTGTTTATAACCTCATCCTTCGCTAATTTAACAACAGCACAAATTATATACATGTCAGTCGTTCGTAGGCTCTCATATTCTCTAGAGCTGTGTGCAGTCTCCATGCAAATCAGAAACATGTTATAATTTTCTGATGTAAGATTAACTCTCCTTATTTTGATAGCAGGAATAGTAAAACATATTTCGTTATTAAAATCGATGTGATAATTTTATTTTATGGTCGCTTTTAACTTGTGCATAACAATATGCCGGGTATTCTCCCTCTATCTTGTTCCTGAGACCACGTGACCTATGACGAAACTTCCGCTGTAAAACCGGCTCATCGCGACGGGACCCACTGAGGCCATGAAACTCATTTGGGGAGCGTTCAAAATCTTGGCCACCAATCCGTCTAAAGACAACTGAAGTTAGCAATAATTCCAATGAATCGCGGGTGAACTCGGCCCATTAGTCGTGGGACCAGTCCCTCGGAGAAGTGTTTGTTGAAGGATGATCCCGGTTGTGTGGTCTGCCCAATGTGAGTCAGTGCGAGTCATCCTGATCTCTGCCAACAGATATGTTATTTGTGCGTTCACATCACATCAAGCCCATTCATCATAAATATTTGTTTGTGAACTCTGGAATTGCTTCACGCTCCTACACTCAAGCAACATCTATCCCATTTCCATATATCATGGGTATATAATATATTTTGGGGAGTACTTGGCTACTGAGGGCATTTCCCACTAGATGCATTCCTCGACACAATTGCACATATTCACGACTCAGCTTGCTGACATATTGCTGACTTAGAAGTTAGCTATATGTACATATATAATGCTTACATGGTACATACAGCATGAAATGCTGACATTTATTTTTAATTCCATTAAAGCAATGCCACCTGGTTATGGACAACTAATTTTTTTAGTGCAGCAAAATTTTAGGCATGGCTTAGTTTGGCAAGATGTTCATGCATACAAAAATGGTGACATTGGTTTTCAGCTCCACTTAAACAAGGTCAGTTGTCAGTTAGTGCATACCTGTTTTTTTTTGTACTCCAGCCTAAAAAAAAATTGTACTCCACTACCAAGAAAAAAATATGAAAATCCTACACTGTATTTTTGGGAGTACTTTTGCTACTGAGGGCAGTTCCACTAGAAGTATTCCATGGCACAATTGCACCTATACATGACTTAGCTTGCTTACATATTGATACTTAGCAGTTAGCTATATGTATATATATATAGTTTGTATGGTACATACAGCATGAAATGCTAACATTTATTTTTAGTTTCAATAAACCAATGCTACCTGGTTATGGACAACTCATTTTTAATGAAGCAAAATTTTGGACATCACTTAGTTTGCCAAGATTTTATGCATACAAAAATGCTGACATCGGTATTCAGCCCCACTAAAACAAGGTTAATTGTCAGCAAGTGCACAGCTTTTTTTTGTACTCAGGCTCAAAATTTCATATTCCAGCTTATAAAAAATGTACTCCACAACCAAGAAAAATGTGGAAATCCTGCACTGCTGCTGACATCATACTGGATAGAATGGGCGTCACATGTACTGTGACACGGACACGCAGAAGGAACAATAATACCACTAAAGAACAAACACAAGATTGAAGAAAACATCCACCAAGTAACATGTTGTTCTACTTACAATGACCAAATAAACCAGCCACTTTCCATACCATCAAGCTCACAGACATCTGAACACACACCACACCAAACCATCACCAACAGAAATGCTGACAACAATGAGCCAGACCTTATGCATGCACACTGAACAGTGGCCTCTGGTCGCTACAAATTTAGCTGAGGGGTCTCCTGAAACCTCCTTTCAAGCCATCCTATATTCAGAATTTGTTTCATTAGCAAACTATCTCTGGTGGTGGATCGGAGTTTAGGGGCGCATCAACATCTAGGGTCATTTTGCGCCCATAACTGGAGCAAACTATCTCTAAACCAGTTGGTGCAAGTATTACGCATATGATGTCATAACCATTAGCAACTTTGAACACATGTTTAACAGTGTCATACTGCAAAAACAAGACCTATACTGATCCTTTGCTTTGCACACTACTATCACATCCAGTTCTAGGGTGTGAGGTAGTGGTGTTGGGTTCATATTTTGTAGGGAACTGGCTGCATAGGTAGTAGGTATGTGCTGAGCTTATGGTGAAGTGTGAATTATTTGTTTGTTTTCCATTTGGCTAGCCTTGTACTGAGACCAACATTGAACAGAGATGCATTGCCCCTGTGAGCTATGAGAGACTTAGCTAAGCTGATCATCACAACTCCCTGCTTTGCAGCTCACTTCTTTGTTCCTATGATTTGATGTGACCAAATATGACAATGTGCATTACTTATGCATGTTGCATAGGTACTGACTAGGTACATATGATTTTCCCTTTCGTTACTCTTTGGTTATATATTTAGTTACCCTTCAGTTTGGCTGTCCCTTTGTTTATATATTCTTGAAGTAATTCATGAATTTAAAAGCAAATCTTACTTGAAGGAAATTCAGATTAGACATGTCCCCCAAAACCCAAGATGCAAAAGAAGGGTAGGAAAGCCAACATGGCTTACACCAGATCTGATAAAAGCAATTAAAGCTAAGAAAACTGCATTTAGAGTCTTTAAAGAAGCCTCAAATGTCATTAATCTTTCACTGTTGGTCTCAGTACAAGGCTAGCCAAATGAAAAACAAATAATTCACTCTTCACCCTCAGCTTAGAACACATACCTACCCACATATGCAGCCAATTCCTGTGAGATATGGACTGGACACCAACACCTCACATGCGATAGTTAGAAGGCAAAGGATCAGTCAAGTTCTTGTGTTTGCAGTATGGCACTGTTAAACATGTGTTCAATGTTGCTAATGGTTATGACATTTAAAAAATACCTTGCATTGATTGGTTGAGAGTTCAGAACAGAAAATGCTAAAGAAGCAAATTTCAATTGGTGGCCTCCTGGACTCCAGAGGTGATATCTTAAAACAATCAATTTTTTCACTATGGGATGGCTCAAAAGCAGGTTTCTGGAGACCCATTGGCCAAATTTGTAGCGACCTGAGGCCACTGTTCAGTGCACAGGCACGAGGTTTGGTGTGTTGTCAGGATTTCCTCTGATTGTGGTGTGCTGTAGTGTGTTTGGGTGTTGTTTGTGTGCTTGATGGTACGAAAAGTGGCTAGTTTATTTGGTAATCATAAGTAGAGTAATATGTTTGGTGGATGTTTTATTCAGCCTTGTATTAGTTTTTTTGTGATATTTTTGTTCCTTCTGCATGTTTTTGTCAGAATACATGTGGAGCCCATTCTATCTAGTATGAATCCAGAGTGAAAAAATGTTTTAGAGATGAAATCTCTTAAGAAGTGCCTGAATTCCCACCCTGCTTGAAACCCAGAAAGTAAGTTTCCCACTCTGGTGCCTATGGCATCACACCATACTGACATTATTATGATGCCATCATTCAACTTGGAAAGCAGGCATTTCCTGAGAGTGGTCGCATATGCCTAATCACGTTTGTCAACATGGTATACCAAAGAAAAATTACGAAACTTCCCAAAACACTTTTGAAGACAAATTTACCCAATTATGAACACTCAGAAAAGGTTCCACCCAGCTTGAGACATGCCGAAGAATTCAAACCTTCATGTAATGTTAGCATCCAATTATAGCTCAAATAACTTAAATAAATTTAATTGCTTCATGCGCCGATATCGTCGACATTACGTAACTCACAGAAATGTCCCTAATGACATCAATATGCGAACTCGGAATCAGCATACACACAAAGAAAACACAACATCGTCCCTACAGGTCAAACATCACACAAATAAAATTCCATTGAAATACGTACCACCCTTATGCGCAGTTACCACAAACCCGCTCGAAGACTGCCACGTGATGTCGCTTTCTCGCTGGAATCCGACATCTCGTTCAAGCCTTGCCTTTGTTCCCGTTCAGCATGTTGTTATTCTCATTCTTGCAGCTTATCTTGATGACGTCATTTCTTCACAGGATAAGGAAAGGGTGAGGCTGGGTACTAGACTAAAGGGTACAACAGAATCTGGTAGGTTTTCTAGTTCCTACCCAAAGTGACGTAGGGAGGAATGCTCGAGATGTCTAGTGTAATCTACCATGATTTTGGCATATACGGTGACGTCCAGTAAACATTCCAAATGCGTTTTAAAACCTGCCTAAGATTCAGATGTGGCGCAGCGAAGACATCAAATTGTTATTGTTGTTGGGCAGTATATATCGCCTTGGTTCGGCATACCCATTGGGGGGCATACCTGGGCCCAGGCCCCTGTCATCCCCATGCCTTCCTGCGTGTCGGCCCGAATGGTACAAATGACGTCATCTGGGGTACCACTTTTGGGCCGTTTTGATGGTTTCATGCATTTTAAAATGGAAATGTTTTCAATTCAACTCACTTTCTTAATCCTGTAGTATCACGTCTGTGCTTTTCGAATCGTGTTGAGCTGTTATTTTATCATCCTCAGATAGGCTGCGAATTAGGCGACGACCATCACGAATGCAGCGTTTTAGGAGCACACATTTTCTCAAATTCATAGATGGCGCAGTTGAGTCATAAATACCGCAGCTGTTTACATCGCTTCGTCGTAGGTTGTTTCATGCTTGATTTTATGTCTGTCACACCTTGTGTTCGATGCACGTGCGTTTTAGTTGTAGTTTTATTGTATAGTGTTCTGTTGTGGTGTGTCGTTTATCATCTGGAAGAAAGATATGAAAAGAAGAGATTGTCAACCAACATGCTTATGTTTCCAAGAGATGAAAATGCATATAAGACCTGGTTGACAGTGATAAGGAGCTGATGGAGTTCATCCAACCAGCCCATCCATTTGTTCCAACCACTTTATCTCCGATGATTATGATCCTGGCCACGGATGCCGCTCAAAATAATGTCAGTGTCAACACCTGCCTTTTCTGGTGTCATTCCATGAATTAGCCTGCCTATCAAATCTGTATGGTATGGAGTGTTGCATCATGCATGTCTGGAATGCTTGCTGCATTTTTGAGCATCTTAGACATCAAGACACAAAAGAGCAGTGTGACTATGAGCCACAATGGCCCTTCTTGGCTGCACTCTGAACACTCAACCAGTTGCCCACCAAATCCGTCGATCAGCCCTCCCTGGCATACTGAAAAGCAAGCCCTCTATTCTTGTAATAATTGCCTATGGTGTTTTTAAAGATGTGCAATGTGCTGCTCCTGACAATGGTTTTTGGCTTCTGGTTGCAGTGTTCTATTACCCTGTTGGTGAAGAAAGACTGTCTTAACCTTGTCCTGCTGTAGTTAATTTTAATTTTAAATTGATGACCTTTAAGCACATCATTTCTGTTAGATTCAAATATTTACCTAATATATCCATCCTGCTGACCATGAACAAATGTAAAGACCTCAATGAGTGCTTCTCTCAACTTTCTATATCTAAGCGAAAACATGTTCAATTTCTTCAATCTTTCCTGATATGCCAGGTTGCTTATGTCATTAACCATTTTTGTAGCCATAATTTGTACTCTCTAAAAGCGAACAATCTTTTTGCATTACTAGGAGCCAAAGCTTGGATACAGTATTCCAAATGTCGCCTGATATGCACAGTAAAGCTTCCTGATGATTTCCTCACTTACGTATGATACATTCCTATATATTTCCCAAACATTCTCAGTGCCTTCTTCCTGGATTCTTTCGTCTGTCCTGATGCCCCCAATCTTGTGTTAAGAATAACACCAAAGTCCTTCTGCTGAGTCACCGATAGAACTTGGCCACCCCCATCAAATATGAAGCCTTCATATGCTGCTTACCTTATCTTCATATCCTATCTTTGTATAGCTAAATAAAGAACCAGTTCAATTAGTTTGATGCCACTTATATTCACATGAATTTTAACGCGACCATCATCGGCAAACTGGGACTGGAGCAGGACGGCCTTACCGTCGTTGCCGGCTTCGTCGCCTACAAAATGAGTTGTCAATACATCGCTTGGCTGCCCGACGTCTGAAGCACCGGAGGCGCTCCTGGCCATTGTGTCCAGCTCTTGGTTAATCACCATCGGTCGCGGCGGGCGCTGCATGCCACATACGTGGTAGAGGGCGATGCCAAACCAGTTCAATTCTGATGTCTGCTTCATCATGAACCCGACCTGCACAGGCGACACCAGCATCGTGAGACCCGGGGTGGGCGTCATTAGTAGCCGGCAGCCGAAGCTAGGAGTGTGGCTAGTTGTGTGAGACGGAGGCTGACTTGAGTTAGGCTGCATGTGCGCATCGGCTGGTTGCGCAAGAACTCTGTTCGGCAGAGCGCAGGGGCGGGCATCTAGGCAGGTCCGCCATCATGTCACCAGACAGCGATTGGATGTCCACCTTCATACTGCCGGCCATGTGTCACCGTCTCTGCTGTGTGTCGTGTCGTGTCGCTCGGTTTTGCCCTTTGTCACCGTGTTTGTTGTTGCCACCGTGACCAGGGGCGGACTGGCTGCGCCTCGTGTGTTGCCCGTTCTGGCGGCACTTTGCATTGGTTTCATGCCGCCCGATTCTGCCGTTTTGTTGGCGTGTTTTGCTGCTGCCACTGCGACCACTGACGGGTTGGCGGCGCTCCCTGTGTCGGCCCGTCCTGGCGGCACTTGACTCTGCCGTCGTATCGCCCGGTCCCACTGTCCTGTTGGCGTATTTTGCTGCTGCCGCTGTGACCAGGGACAGACAAGCTGCGCCCGTCCTCGCGGCACTTGACACTGGTACCGGCTCTGGCACTGCTATGAAACAGGTGTGGCGTATGCCATTTAATTGTTGCTCATGAGGCCTATGATCATTGATTTGAAAGAACGATATGCAAAGTCTCTGCTCCACGAACTTCGATTGTGATCCTTCATTCATGCTCTGAATCGGAAACAGCACATAAGCCGACTAGGTCGACTACGCGGACGCGTAGGAGTGTTTTGAATCATCCAGATCTAGTTCTGAACGCATTGTTAGGGAATGCCGCCAATACATGCCTGACCGCTTTTTAACACCCCATGTCTGACCGCTTTCCAGTCCATGCGCCGAATGTAACCTTCGAATTGGAGTGAAATTTTACATACTTTTTGGGTGGGTTAACCCCCGCTTCCGACTGGCGTGAGCCCACCTCCCCCAATCCATAGGCCTTCCTGTTACCTCCAGGCATTGCGTCTCCCAAATCGTTCTCTGGAAGTTCCCCCCCCCATGTTTCTGAACTGGTACGGAGGTTCACAGATGCCCCCATAAAAGGAATGTCTCCCTCTCACGTGCTCCCTATGGTCTTGTCGATCGTAAAAAAAGAAACGATCGTCCCCTTCCTTGCCTCCTATATCATGGGCACTGCCGCATATAGAGGGGTTAAAAGGCCTTTCGGTCAATTAATTTTGGCATGCAGCATCATAAGCCCAATGTTAAATTTGATGTACATTAAGGGACTCGACCACCCTCCCCACCTTATTCCATCATGGCGACGACCACACTTCAGATACGTCCTTACTGCATTTCGCCGCGGTAAGATACTAATTATCTGCCGTATTTGACCTGTCCTACCTCGCTTTGTACGTTCTTCCGGGTATAATGTGTATAAAAGGTATTGGAGATCCTTCCGGGACTATGACGCTCTAAGTTTTTGCACCTGCACCTCTTAAATCCTCATTTTATCCCCCCGTACTATGCATACGCTGCGTATATTCCACAGCGTGTTAGCGGCTTGGCCCGTATTAGGTGGAAAACCCCAGATGAGGTCATTTAAGGACCTGCGCAGAAAGCTCGCGCAAACTTTGCCCTGTTCACGGGATTTGCGGCTGTCTGCAGCAGCCGAGTTTTCTCGTGGTCAATGGGGTGGAGCTTGTCCGCGGCCAGTCAGCAGTGAGCAGGATGACGTCACACTCTCTGCGGCTGTCTGCGGCCGCCGCTGTTCCTGCGGTCGCTGCACCATCGACCGCAGCTTGTCCGCGGCCAGTCAGCATTGAGCAGGATGACGTCACATTCTCTGCGGCTGTCTGCGGCCGCCGCTGTTCCTGCGGTCGCTGCACCATCGACCGCAGCTTGTCCGCGGCCAGTCAGCATTGAGCAGGATGACGTCACATCTTCTGCGGCTGCCTGCGGCCGCCGCTGTTCCTGCGGTCGCTGCACCACCGACCGGCATTGTGGTTTCTCGCCAGTGCTGACCTATGCATCTATATAGGCACCAAATATTGGAGACGTTTGTGAAGACATAGCGCGCATAAAAATATTAGTGCAACTTGGCGAGCCACAAGGGCCCTTCTTCTTGCTTTCACTATGCAATAACAACCAGCTGCTCACGAAATCCG